>JBANSL010000002.1:40808391-42008391 GCA_037127255.1 Persicaria tinctoria | reverse complement strand
ACATTTTAATTTCAAAATGGTAAAGTCCAACTGCCTCTCACGGGCTTACAAAAGAGAAAGAGAGAGAGGGCAACGGTTGCTCATACATACCTGAGGAAAATAAGAAGAGAAGGAAAAAGAAGAGGAAGAAGACAACAGAGCCAGAGAGGAAAAGAAGAAGCCAACCCGATGAAGAAGACGACAGAGCAGGAGAGGAGATGAAGAGGCCGATTTTGAAGTAAGTAAACCCTCACTATGTCGATTAATTACGTTTTGCTTGGATTCGTAGGGGAGGAACCGATCGGAAGAACCTAAACTGGTTTTGATTGTGTAAAAATGGGAAGAAGGGGTCGAATGGGTTGACAGTTCGCCATATCGCCCCTGTCATGTTGGAAGTAACCGGTGTCATGTTAAAAACACAAAGTGGAAAGTTTGGGAACTGGTGTGTGCGCGATTGGGAGAGAAGGGATTTTTTGGGAATGAGGAAATTGGGCAACTGTGTTGTCGAATCCAACTTATCAGGAGCAGGGTGAGTGTAGATACGTTCAGTTTAGGGGGAAATTGGCCGAAATGGGGCGAATGAATGTAGATACGTTCATTTCAGGGGGGAAATTGGCCAACATGGGGCGAACTAGGGTTAGGGGAAAGGTTATAACACGTGAACGTTTAAGTCGAATCGAAATTATCAGAAGTAGGGTGACTCGTGTGCAATTGGAGATGTACAGATTGAATAAGTAAACTGTCATGTATGAATAGTATGTGTCATGTGTACCTGTCTTTGTGCCATGTTAAAAGTAAACTGCTGGGTTGGATATGTGGAAGGGAAACTACAGGGATGATTATGGAACCATTGGCTGCATTCAATATTAAGATGAATAGGTTTAACATTTGATATGCATAGGTTCTGAATTAGTAAATGTCGTGTACATATTGATTGCTGGAATGTTTGTGGCCTTGTGGGACTGATATTGATATGAAGGGAACTGTGGGTTAGGGGACATGACGTGCTCATACCTGGGCTCGATCAAAAGGACCGGCGGCGAGAGTTCCGAGAAGTCGGGAAGTTGTTGGCAGTTCTGGAGCAGCAGATCAATCGGCTAAGAATGCCAATTTCCCGTTGATTGGCTAGGCTTCTAGAAACGTGCGAGTACTACTTTTGTAGATCTTGAAGTTGCAGTCACGGATTGAGGCAGATCTCATCAATCGGATGTCAGACAAAGTGAGAAACGGAATTTTACCAAGACGTCGCCTGTGCAGAGATGATTCCGAAAGTGGGTTCGTTTGAGATGTATCGAGGGCTATTTTGGGAGTGACGTTTTGGGTAGGATTGAGGGTGATAATGGGGCTGTGGAAGGCCTTAGAATGGTGGTAAAGAAAGGGTATGGGGTTGAGGGATTTGTGATGCAAGATCGCTCTCGGCCTCGCACTCCGAGCTCTCTCCAACACTCGATCTTCCACACTCTCGGCCTCGCACTCCGAGTGTTTCCGACCCTTTGATTCCGTCGTCTCTCACTAAGGAATCTCCTTCAGCCTCTCACCGAAGGTTTTGTTCCCGGCCTCTCACCTAAGAACGAGATTCTTAACCCGAATCACAGGAAGCTAAAAGGCTCACTTTTTCTCAAATTTCAACTTGTATTTAAAATGAGAAACATTACACAATATATAGGAGAAACTCTAGCCTCCTATGTGTTTACAAGCGATGTGGGATACTTTTTAAATAGAAAAATATAAGAAAAATCTATAAGTCTAGATCACATCATCCTCCCCTTCTTTGAAAAAGATTCGTCCTTGAATCTTGCGTTGCCCTTCCGAAAAATACGATACACCCCTGTACGTTGGATCTGCGTAAGGTATCGATGGTCAGTCCCGCAAAAGCTCTCGAATTCATAAGGCCCTTCCAAATGGCACATTACGCCCCTGTACGTTGGATCTGCGTAATGCACTTCAATGGTTGGTCTTGTACAAAACTCCAACGGATGGTTGTGGATGCTTGTGACAACAACACAAAAAGATTGAGGAACCCTAGCCGGAAGCTCTGATACCACTTGATGTGCTCGGGAACACTCCGAGCCGCCAGGATCGACGACGAGGTTCCTCCTTTATTTGAAGACATGAAGTTTCTACTAGTAACCGGATATGTATGGTAAAATTCGCAGGCCTCTCACCCTTAAACCTCCCACACTCGATCTCAATCCTCTCGGAATCGCACTTTGAGGATCTTGACCCTTCGACACCTTCGCCTCTCACTAGGGTGTCTCCCTCGACATCTCACCAAAGGGTTTTGTTTTTAGCATCTCACCAAAAACGTGGTCCTTAACCCGGAATCAAAGGAAGCAAATGTGCTCAACTTTTCACTCAAAAATTGAACTTGTATTAAAAATGAGAAACATTACACAATATATAGGAGAAACTATAGCCTCATATGTGTTTACAAGCGATATGGGATACTTTTTAAATAGAAAAATATAAGAAAAATCTATAAGTCTAGATCACATCAGGACATGAATTGACTTCTAGAATACTGGTTTTTGGTCTCCCAACAGGCAACATATCTGGTGAATATAAAAAATGTCTCAGCGTAGTGTAAAGGAGATTGTCAACCGTAGAGCTCAAAACTCTGGCGCGATAAGATGGCTTTAGTTCGAGTAATGTAAGTTGTGATTATCATAGTGCAGTGTGGCTGACATGTTCAAGCCTGTGCAGGCTGTGTACGCTGTCGAGGAAGACAACCACTTCAAAGCCAAAATTAACCAATACTCCCGGATGAAACTCCTAGTAAACATTGACAACCGGTTGAGCGAGTCCGATTGGAAGCGCCTGATGGACAGCCCATTGGGGGACGTTGTAAGACTAGGAACAAGGGTCCAGTTCTCCTGACAGCTTGTACACTACGTTCTCCAACGACAATTGAAGACGAAGAAGGAGAATGAAACGTGGTACAAGATCCATGATGCGGTCGTGAGGTTCTCAATAGCTGAGTTCGCCCTTGTCACCGGTCTCAACTGCGGCTATAGCGAAGAGCCCGAGGACGACTCACCGTTCGAGAGGGAAGTTTTTTATTTCTTTGGAGTTGCGAAGTTGAAGATGTCCGATTTTGAGGTGTAGTTCCAAGTGGCAAGGGCATCTGAGAAATCATCAACCAGAAAGTTTTAATTTTTGCTACTTGTGCTGGTCGAGGGTGTGTTGTTCGGGAAGGAACCCAAAAACTACATTCACTGGTGGGTGGTCGACCTTGTCGGCGACATTGACAGGTTCCTTGCCTTTCCATGGGGTCGGCTTTGCTACGAGCGAACGAACGAGTTCCTAAACCGCGCAATCGAGAGGAAGCTCCAACACAATGAGAGCAGCTCCAATGCACGCCCGACCTACTGCCTGCTAGGATACCCTTTTGCCTTCCAGATTCATACACAAATCTCATTGGACGCCTAATGAACGTTTACTAGGCGTCCAATAATTATTTACTGGACATAGAGTGCATTTTTACTGGACAACCTTTGTTTGCAGCTCTGGGTGTACGAAGCCCTCTCTCCAGTGGTCGTCCAATGCACAAACATCATAGATGAGAAGTTGTACCCTAGGTGTCTACGATACTTGTTTAGAGAAGGGAACCTCGATTATGACACCATCGAAACCCGACTGTAGGAGGCTAAGAAGCTCGGGTACTTCAATGTCCCTACAGCTGCGAGGCCGCTTCTACTCCCCGATGAAGTGGAGGGAGCTACCCGTTTGTACCGCGATGCCCCAAACAATGACGACAAGCAGGACAACTTCTTCGACAACATTGTCCGGGCGTTCGTATTCACAAATCTGAAACCCTCACGGCCTAAACAACCAAAGGCGGCACGTGGGTCAACACAAAAATCAGGGGAGGGCACGCAGACACAAGCTACCATATTAGAGATCGAGTCACGGTTACTGCAAAGATGAACGACATGGCGAGGAGTATAACCGCGGAGTTAGGCTCGAAGATGGCCACGCTTGAGGAGGCGATTGAAGACATGAAGAGAGCACTGAGGTAGAAGGGGATTAGGGAGTCGGAGAAGCAAGGGTATGTTTTGAGAAAGGAGGTAAGGTTATCCTAGTATAAAATCAGAAGCGTCATGTCATTTTATGTCACTATCATGCATGTTGATCGTATTGGATGTCCTGTTCATGTCGGTACATGTCATGGAAATATCAGTATATGTCAATTTAATTATAGGTCAAGTGGTTAGGTTTATGGAGCAGTGAAGAATAAGGACAAGGGAAAAGTCAAGGCCCAGGAGGAGAGACAACCCACCAAGGAGGACAAGGTCAAGGCCAGGTAGAAGGGGACTAGGGAGTCGGAGGAGCAAGGGGATGTTTTGAGAAAGGAGGTAAGGTTATCCTAGTATCAGATCAGAAGCGTCATGTCATTTTATGTCACTATCATGTTGTTCGTATTGGATGTCCTCGTCATGTCGGTACATGTAATGCAAATATCAGTATATGTTAATTTAATTATAGGCCAGGTGGTTAGGTTCATGGAGCAGTGAAGAATAATTACAAGGGCAAGGCCATGGCCAAGGAGGAGAGACAACCCACCAAGAAGGACAAGGTCAAGGCCAAGGCCATGGAGGTATGTTCACTGGACTATCATGTTAAACTCACCTCGATGTCATGTCAATTGTGTGGACTGTCATCTTAAACGTATCCTAGTGTGCCAGTTGCAGGAGGAGTTGGTGGGACCCGATGCCTCCGAGGTTGAGGTTGAGGTTGAGGTGCCCCTCCAATGACCAAGAAAGAGTACCCGTCAACATCATGATACGTTGTACCAGGCGGAAGTAACTCAACCAGTGAAGAAGCCGCGTGTGGGCAAGAAGCCAGTGGATGACGCGGAGCTAGGCATGGCGACGAGAGCAGATGTTGATGCGTTCACTGTGTGGATGAAGGACGGAAGTGACCCCGTCCCGTCAATCGAAGGCAGGCTACTGCAGAAGGAGTTTTTCGGGGTACTCCAATCACCGACCAACCGGGTGTCATATGAGATTAGGTTCCCACAGCGTGGGTCGATGCATCCCCTTCCTCGTCTTATGGTCTTCCATATAAATGTTTGCCTTGCGTGCAGCATATTGAGCAAGCTTACACCCTCCTGCGGAAGGACATCACGGTAGATGACAAGTACGATGGCGTCGCCGTTTTTGATTTCATTTGGAGGTATCTACTACACAAGCATTTAGCGGATGCGCAGGGGGACCTTGACATGGTCAAGAGGAACGACACGCTGACCCACTACTTTGACGACAAGTTGCCAAAGATGTTTCCAACGGGTTGGGCTGATATCAACCGGTTATTTGGGCCTTGGAATCTGAAGAACAAACACTGGGTGGCCCTTGGCATCTTTCTCGCGAAATGGACATTGCACGTCGACGATCCCGACATAAGCCATGTCACTGAGCACCATATGGCGGGCCTCCAGAAGCCGGTGACCCACCTCCTCCCCATTCCGATGAACACCCATCCTGAACTTTGAGTGAAATGGGTCGGCAAAGTCCTGAAACCCTTGACGTACAAAAGGGTGAAGGGGATTCCCCAAAACAAACAGTCGTAAGTCATTATTTCCACTACAATTAAAAAAAATTATCGTAGGTTTGGTGAACATGTTTCGTTCTCGTGATGTAGGGGCGATTGTGGTCCGTACGCCATCCGTTACCTGCAGCTCCTCGCGACCGGCGATACCAAGTTCCGTGCCCTGGACGAAGACTTCATTGCGGCGTACCGTCAATCCATTTGTGTTGCCATCTTTCACAGACGTCTTACACCCCCATCCGATCCTTAAAAAAACTCTCCTGCTGATTTTATATACATTGTTGGTTGGTTTTAGACAGTTGTTGGTTTGTTTAGACTTGTTAGTTCGTTTAGACTGTTGTTGACTGGTATGCCGGCAGTTGTTGCTTCATTTTAAACTATTGTTTGTTGGATTTAGACATTTCGATCTGCAGTTATTGTTGGTATGTGGTATTCGTTGGTTTATAATTATGACATGCCAAGTTCAATATCTGTCATGTCAATATGAGGATGATGTCATGGCAAAAGCGGATAATGTCATGGATCAAAAGTGGGTAATGGCAGATGACATTCCGTTAAAAAAAACCCTCCCCTCACAACGTAGAACAAATTAGACCAAACCCCCCATACAAAGTAGCAGAACGGCATCATACTTCAATGCCAAATGCGTCAAACCAAAATGGGGTAACTATATACTTAATTGTTAAAGGCACCGTAGAAACACTCTGGTCTTTCCTTTTCCGCGTTGGTATGCTTCCTCTACTTCCCTGACCGCTCACTCTGAATCCTAATCCCACGGGCTGAATACATCGTCGACGTCACTCCTCACACAAATTACCTGCTTCCCACGTCCAAATGCCACTACGTTGCCCAACTCATCACTTGGTTCTAACTGGACACGTGGATATTCTAACCGGACACTCTTCGTTTCTAACTGGACACCTCTTCCTTGTCCATCGACACCTTGTGCTCCCAAAACTTTCACTTATTCATCCTCTCCCAAGCGGGGCTTCATTTTCAAATGTGGGTGATCTTCTTGGGTCAAGGGTGGGTCACCCCCGACTGAATGGGTCGTTGTGGATCCTTCCGTAGTGGTGAAATCTCCGCCAACCTTGCGTACCAGGGATACATAGAGGTCGATAGGCCAGGATCGTTCTCTGGAAAGACTGTTTTCAAATTTGTAGGCCTGCAGGTCTTCGTCACCCCCAATGAAAAAGGTATGCACCCTTCATTCTTCAGCTTTACATATGTGAGCTCGACGTCATGCCTCCTCCCATCGACATTAAACTTGGCCATCAGTTGTTTCTTCAGGGAGACGTAGTCAATACTTTCGTCTACCAGTACGGCCTTCTGGCTCCTTGACCACTTCACGACCCAAGTGCCCTCTTCACAAGCCCACCATCCGCCAAACAATACAGTGATACACATGGATGATTTATCCCATGTTCCATTAGTTAGAGGGGGGGCATTCAGTTTTACAAGGAGATGAACATATTGTAGGGAGAAACGTATTGCATAACCTAAATAGAAGGAAGACTTACTCATTTTCTACAAGAAGGCAGTGTCTGTCCAATTCACCCCAATAGGTGTCAAGCGCTTGAATGAGTTTATAGTCTCCCCCTCCTCCCTCCTCTCCGTCTTATTCTCTGTTGACGCGAATGACAGGTCGAGAAATTTAATCTCACTCCCGCTCTCTCCCTCTCTCTCTCTCTCTCTCTCTCTCTCTCTCCCTCCCTCTCTCTCTCCCTCCCTCTCCCCTGTCTTATCCACTGTCCTTCTCTCCTCTGCAAGATTCCCCCCTCCCCCCCTTTGTCTCTCTCTGAAGTTTTTATTGGGTCAAATTTTATTCATTGCTTTGAACTTCATATGGTTTCAAATTGTATTTATTTGTTTGAATTTAATATGGGTATATTTTCTTACGGTTTTTCATTTTATGAGTATTAAGTATGAGTGGGAAACCCAGTTTTATATCAAGGTCAAACGTTGAATAAAACCCCTTGAAAAGATGTCTAGTAGAAAATTGTTGGATTACCAATAAGGAAACATTGACCAGGGAGTTGTTTTTAATGGGTGTCATGTATCGTTTAACGAAAAGCAATAAATCGCTAGTTCTCTGTCATGTCAGAAGTGACATATGTCATGTATCTACCAAAACACTGCCATATTAATTGTAGACAACAATAAAATATTGCGATTTAATATATTTTGCTACTGCTTTTTTTTTCTCAACGGTCACATGCTGAACAGTGCTGATATTTCCCATACACCTCACTTATATATGATAGTCATTCACCATCCATACTCCCCACAAATTGGTGAAGTTAAATCCTCATTGCCATTTAACAACATCTCCAACAACTCTTCAACGAAATGGCATGCTCGTCACACCACCGCGCCTCCTCATCTGGCCTCCCTCCCCGACCCGTCCCCATCATTTTATGATCCGATGAATCGAACGATGGAGGTTTGTCGATCATTTCATTCGTGTAGGTTTCAGTTGTGGTACTTGTATCCTTATACTACCTTATTTTTGTTCTTTTATGCAGGACCAATGTCGCCGCCACCATACCGACGAAATCAAATAGTAGAGATCGTCGGTGGTGAGGCTGGGCTGCTCGGGTCGTTCTATGAGGCGACCCTTGTACGGAAACTGGACCCTAGCCACTGGGAGGTCGAATATGTGACCCTCCTACGCAACAACAGAAGAGACCTCCAGAGGGAGATCATCCCGATTCAACGAATTCGTCCCCATCCACCTCGTACCTCGTCGACTGCTGTGTCAACGATAGGTACTGGTCCGACAGGGTCTTTCGTGTGTCCGGGAATGGGAATGACCGAACATTCATGGTCAAATTCCCCCTGAGCGATGAGACGACTGATCATCATCTCCGCAGTATGGGTCTACACTTCGACTGGGATGGGTACAAATTCACCACACAATCGCAATTTCGCTACTTGTTACCGTAAATTTCGATTTCAATGTCTTGTATGTTGCTACTCTTTGCCACTGCCATTTGAATGTTTGTTCTTGTGTTGTATTTGTTTAATGCTACTGGCTCTGCCTCCGAGATATCTTGTCCAGTAGATTTCAATATTTGTCATGTGTTTTTCATTACGTGTCCAGTAACAACTAAACGCTTAGACGGCGGCATCTTCTCCATTCGATTCGAATAGGTGGCATCTCGTTATGCTCTGTTTTTCAAAGGTAAAATCGTGTCCAGTTAAATACATACTGTGACATGTGAATTCCATGTAGATGGCTAGTTAAAACCTACTGCTTACACGTGATTCTTCAAATAAACCCCCGAACCCTTCCTTTTTTAATTGGTTTTCTCTGAAACTTATAATTTAATTGAAAGTAAACCTACTGCTTGCACTTTTCTATTTCACCTCTCTCTCTCTCTCTCTCTCTCTCTCTCTCTCTCTCTCTCTCTCTCTCTCTCACTATCTCTATCTCTTCTGTCCTTTGCGAATGCAAAACGTACTTTTTCCCTCTTCCTCTCTCTTTTTTGCTTTTCAGGAGTAGAGCTCTCTCTCTCCATCCTTTTCTCATTGTACCTGCAACTGGGATGGTGTCCAGTTGTACCCCATTGGGTGACCTACTACCGGCCCAACCTTGCAAGCGGATATCCACATTTCAGCAAAAAAATCGGATTGGGTTATGCATACAAACAATTCGGATAATATGGTTATTTTTGTAAATTCCCCATTATACTATATGCATGATAATATTGACATCCATCATTAAGTAATCAAGTACATAGTTTATTTTGAGTATTTTAGGGTAAATGCTAAGAATTTTGTTAGTTTCAGATATGATCGGGTTTAAGCTGCTTTGAGTGTCGGATTGTCGCATATAATCAGTTTAGATAATTTTGGGTTTCAGATATGTTTGTTTCGGGTAATTTCGGATCTCGAGTTGATTTCGGGTCAGTCCATTTGCATATAATTGAGTTTGGGTTATTACTAGGTTCGGATTGCTAGTTCGAGCTTAACTTGGATGGGGTCGGTCGGTCTCAGATCAACACTTTTTTTCTTTTTTCAATTATTTGGTTATCAGATGGGATTCGGATCGAATTAATCGGATCGATTTTATCGGATCGGGTTGGGTATTTCAAGCTTTAACCCTAACTGCCGCGAGAAGGCCTGTCTCCTGATCTAGACTATCGAATCGGGTTCCTTACCCTGAAGAAGAACACATAGGTTGTTCAGGACCCAAGCGTTCGTGTCTTCGTTATTTTGAGCCATAAATGCGTAGGCGATGCAAAAGTTATTTCTCATCGGCATTAAGTATTCCCCCCCCCCCCCCCTCTGATTTAAAAATATATAACATCGTTCATATTTTTAAATTAGATGTCTTTGTTAACCTATAGGACTGGTCGTCACGGGATATAGGGTGAGCTGAGCCTAGGCTTGTCTCCTGTCTTGCTCCTCACGATCAGCACGGGCCATCTCTGCAGCGATTCGTTCCATTTCTGTAGCAAAAATAGTGCCATGTTCCTTGACCTACTTCCTAAGCCTCTCAATCAGCTGAGCCGGCGTTTTGGCGGTCGACATGATGCTTTTAAAATTTGAATAGATATGAAGAAAACGCTTTGGCTCGTCTAAGGCTTCAATGTCCGGTGTGTGATCAGCGCTTCGCATACACCTATAAAATCAGCACTAGAATAGAACGTGAAAATTACTACGTAGGGCGTGAAAGATCTCTTCCACGACAACGTCGCATACATCTATAAACTCAACCAACTCCCTGTCCAAGCAAATAAATACAAGAATCTCTCACGCTGTAGTGGTAGGGAATCGGGTTCGAAGTCATGAGGAAGTGTGTCAGCAGAATACCACATATTTCGCAATTCACGTTCTGTATTTGACCAAAAGCCGACTCGATATCGACTGAGTTCAGTCGATGTCGAATCAAGTATATCGATCTCGGGTGTAACCTACAAGACAAAAACAACAATCGACAACGAGTGGAAGACTCGATGCCTAGTTATCAGTGGCTCGATGTCGACTGCCTCATAAAACAGCCAATCGATCCAATTGCACTCGATGTCAACTAAGATACAGTCGATGTCGAGTGAAATATCAGTAACACTATGCGTCAGCAAAGATGGCCAAAGACTAAAAGGATGGTAAAGGAGAATGTTTAGAAATAACAATGGGTGTTCAGTTTTTCGAGGACCCAGCCAACAACAATAGAAACGATGTAAACAAATATAAAAGAAATCTTCCGAACCCAGGGTTTACCACAACGATATCCAAACATGCAAGAGACAAGATAGAATGGATAATTATGCTATCACATCAAAGTGATAAGCTTTCATTGTCACCAACAACTAGATCTTACTCTCACAAGTAAAACCTAATTGAATCTACCGATTTTATGTTTACGATCCAAATTATTAGCACAAATTCCCCTCTCATTCGATAAGGGATAAACATATAAAGGTAGTAGATGATCAAAACATAAAAAATACCAAAACATACCTCAAGTGTGCATGGCTATCGTCGGGCTCACCCCGACTCTAGAAGAAGTGAGACTACTCCCTCAGCGTAACTGTTGTGAGCGGAATCTGCCATGTTTTACAGTAACTTTTATATCGATTTCTGTATACATTTCATGCATTTGGGTTCAAATAGTACAGAATCTATGTAATTTATGTTTATTTGCCAAAATTATGGAATCTACACCAGTTTCGGTTTAAATCGCAGAAATCGAGGCATTTACAGCAATTCTACAGAAGGTCGGAAAAGCTCGGAAAACCACTACAGAAGTCCAAGGTCAAAGCAGCGGAACAAATCGGAGAGCCAAGGCTAGTCGACATCGAGTAACCCTACTCGACCTAGACGAGCCATGGCCGAGCAGCCTTGGTCGAGCACACCCTGATCGAGCAAGCCAGACACCCAGACTCCGGACCCTACTCGACCTCGACAAGCCCTGGTCGAGGTCGACGAAGCCCAGTCCCCATGTCCGGAGTCGACAAGGAGAAGAGCCGAGCTTGCCGAGGAGATCCACCCGAGGACGACCAGGAGACTCGCTGCCGCGGAAAGGAGGATCCGCTGCCGAGGAAAGGAGGATCCGCTGCCGCGGACGAAGCCATCCGCTGCCAGCGGAAGAGCCAGCTCACGGAAGCGGAAGAAGACCCAACTCGATCTCGACGAACTCTTGTCGAGATCGACGAAGACCTTGAGACATGTCCGAGCATGTCCGAGCCAGTCGAGCACACCAACCCGAGGAGACCATGTCGATGACCAGCCTTACTCGAGATCGACGAGGCCAACTCGAGGTCGATGAGCACCAGTGAGCCAGAGTCCGAGCCACATCGAGCAGAGTCAAGCCAAGCCGAGCCACCCAACTCGAGGTCGAGGAGACCTTGTCGAGGTCGACTAGACCCAGATTCCAGAAGCTGCTCGACGAAGCCTTGTCCGAGTAGGATTGGAGTTCCTTGATGCCGAAGGCGGAAAATTCTATCCGAAGTTTGCTGAAATCTATCGAGATCTATCAAGTCTATCCATGGAAGGCGGAATCTATCAACATGAAGACCTACCATAATTAGTTTTATCTTTTCCTTATGGATTTATTTCCATTAAAACATTTATTTATCTTTTAAGCAATTTAGATATAGATAGATATCTTCTTTCCTAGATTAGCTAGGGAATGAAGGCTATAAATAAAGCCCATAGGGCTGGTTTTTCATTCATACGATTCATCATTCAATTCAGAGACAATTAGTTAGTTCCATTCAAGTAGAGTAGTTTAGGAGTTCTAAGGTTTTTAGGGTTTTGGCTTACAGCGAAAGTTGATTGCCAGGATTGTAAAGGCTTTGAATTTAGTTTTATGCAAGTTTCTTTCATCAATTCAATGTCTGCGATTGCGATGAGGCGTGAGTAATCCACCCACTTCTGGGGCTGGGGTGAGCCCGACGGTGGCCATGTGAGGCGATGCGATAAAGGTCAGATCTTTTGTGTGATTCATCTTCTATCCCTATGAGCATGATTCTTTTGCGAGAGTTGAAGGTGATCCTTGTTTGTATTATTGAAGCGAAAGTGATCTTAATGCAACTTGGATTAATTATGTGAAAAAGGGTTAGTAACAATTAGGGTTTATGCGAGAGCCTCTATATGCCTATTTGTTAATGACGAAAGTTATTTGATGGAAAGCATGATCTTTTATGCCTTTATGTGTTGTTTTGCATGGTTATCGTTGTGGTGTTGAAACCCTGGCCTTGGAAGTCTTTTATTATATTGATTTATTTCACCGAAATTCTGAGTTCTGTGTTTGAATTTGCAAGCTTTAAAGTTTCTGTCTTTTACTGTTCTAGTCGACATAGAGGAGTCTCTCGTCGATCTCGAGGAGCATTTGGTCGAGATCGAGTTGGGTTTTGTCTGTGTCGAGTTGATTTTGTTCTGTCTTTCGTCGATTCCAGTTTCTGTGTTTACCTGTCTTGTCGATCTCGAGGAAGGGTGGTCGAGATCGAGTTGAGTTTTACTTGTCGAGTTGCTTTGTTTTCAGTTTCTGAGTTACTGCTGTCGACTTGTTTTTATCGACCTAAAGGACAGCTTGTCGAGATCGACCAGCTTCTGTGTCCTCGAGTTACTTTCGTCTTTGCTTTTGTTTGCTTTGCTTGCTTTTGTCTTCGTTTCTGTGCTTTTCTGCTGTGTCTGTGAGAATCTGATAGCTACCGGAGAACTGCTGACGTGCTTCCTCGTGGATTCGATCCTGACTTTTCTCTTACTACAACGGGAGGAAGTGTTGTATTATTTGCTGAGACAGGGAAGTCTATCTGAACTTGATTTTACATTTATTTCATACTCGATTACCTCTTGCAACAACAGTAACCAAAGACATAATTGAAAGGAAATAAACTTGCATAAAATAAGCTTGAAACCCTAAACTCTCTACTTGATTTGTTTCTCCTTCTGAGATTGAATGCTATGAACTTGAATGAGTAAAAACCAGCCCCTAGGGCTTTCTTTATAGGCTCCAATCCTTGCTAGCCAAGGAAAGGGAAATTCTATACTAACTAGAAGATATAAACTTAATGAAGGAAGATATAAATCTAAACTAGGTAAACTAAATATCTCCTTCGGGTAAAATAGTGTTTAACCCCAAAGGATAAAAAAAATCTTTATTACTCTCTAAAACGGATTCGTCAAATGCCTCCCTTCCCGACTGCATCTTCATTCAACGTCGAGTAAGGTCCACTCGACGTCGAGTCTTTCACTCGATCTCGAATCAGCTCGCTCAATCTCAAGTGCTTGTCTCAGCTGCTAAGTGTGGCTCATGTGCTCACTCGATGTCGAGTCCTTGCATCCAATCGATGTCGAGTCCTCTAGTAGACATCGAGTGATCTTCAGTGGAAATTAAGTGGGATTATGCACTTCTTGATTTTGCTCCGAAATTGCTCCAAATTCTACAATATTAAACAAAAACTTGTGTAGACCTCTATTTCTTTAAAATAAGTATAAAATACACAAATTCACTATATTCCCAGCTCAGAATATATAAAATATTAGAATAATGAGTGAAAATAAGCATAAAAATATGGCATGAAACATGGACATCAAATCACCTCATACTTAAGCTTGCTTATCCCCAAGCAATTACTTGGATGGTCATACAGGGAAAACCTAAAAAAACTCTCAACATAGTGAATCCATTCTCACATTACCAATAACACTAAATTGCCATCTTATAAAGGTACTAGTGTCTTCAAATCCATGCATGTGAATACAATTTTCTTGAGAAAAAAGGAGGTTATGAAAACAATTTTCTTGAGACAAAGCAACAATAATCAAGAGGACTTTATGTAAGCTCAAAGAAGATAGATAGGTAAAAGGCTAAAGGTGGGAAGTATTTGGCCATGTGGTGCTAATGATTCGTGGAAATGGAATTATTTCCAAACTTTCATACCACATTCATTCTTCATAAGATTTCTCACCTTTCTCTCATCACTCAATGCTTTTTTTCACTATAATGTTTTTACCTCTCTAACCTTAGCACTGACTTCTCGCGATCCGCAAACATGGGTGTCATGAATGGCCTCGGATACTTAGTGTTTTGGACTCCTCACCATAGTGTCTCATCTCGCCTGAACTAACATCTCAAGCAAACAGGGTCGATCATCCTTAACTCCTAGGTGACCGGATTTTATTTCACTCATTAAATTTTCCATAAATTTCAATCATCCTGCCATCAAACTCCAATAATAATGATAACATCACAAAACAACCATATAACATATCCAAAAATGACTTCAATTCTCAACATAATCCCCGGATAGGAAATAAGGTAGAAAATGTGCAATATGTATAGTATGTGGAGCAAAAATAATGTAAGCCTCATAATATGGCTTTTGTGATGCAAATTATAAGCATAGGTACGAATATAAAATGAGAATCGTACGGAAAATATAAAGCCCTTCATCCTCTTATTGTGCAAATGTCAAAAGCAACATCAAATTTACCTCACTTTTGTGGTTTTTAAAAAAAAAAATATTTGCACTTCATTGAGACTTCACTTTACTAGGCAATTTTGTACAATATCCCTAATGAATCCACTCTTGCATCATTGAGTCCCGTCCTGGTTTCCATAACACTATTTCATTGAACATCTTGCAAGCTTGGGTGACGTCCTCATAAAACTTTTGGCTAAGCCACTAAACACAAAAATAAAAAATTTAACCAAAGCATACTATGTATAAGAAAAATCAAGAGTAACCGCATATAATATGAACAAGTTCTTCCTCCACCCTATACTTAAATCATACAGTGTCCCTACTATATAAATCAATATAAAACAAGGGTAAATGAAGGAACTCACCGAATAATGCGTTGAAGAGCTCAATCAGGTGCTGGAAATCGAGCTGCCAGAAGTGGACATCGACCGAGTTCAAGTCCATGTCCACTGCAACTTTTGTTGTCGAATAGCTCCACCCGTGTCCAACCACCTGGTTCCGGCTCAGCATCGATCCCGGCTCAACTCTGCCTTAAGACCCACCTTCACGACTTGTTGCCCGCCTCGGAGCTCGGTTGCCACCGCCGCCACCAACAACTCCACTCCAGGCTCTCCACCGCCTCACACCGACCCTCCTTCATGGTCCGTTACCGCTGCCTACCGTGCCGCGTTTAGGTGATATATATATATATATATATATATATTTATACATGATGGTTAGTCCCTTCTCTTCCTCCTCCTGAAGCACTCTCCTTCTCTACTCCTTTCTCTCCCACGATTAATTCACATCTACCTTGGTCTCTTTAATCTCAACTGCTTGCAATGGCAGTTCGGGCCAACATTTTTTGGAGAGAGTTTTTTTTTTTTTAATTTGGTCCCAATTTGTTTTGATTGCTCGATTAGAGCCTTTTGTGTGACCAAGAAAGGCTAAAGTCGATTCAGCGGATGCTGCTTCTGGGCAGCAGGTGAGCGCGAGGAGGTAGGGTGGAGCCGGTGCGGGAGAGAGCGGGAGTGCTGGGTAGGAGGGCGAGCGCGAGAGGGGATTTGGTAGATTGGAGAGAGGAGAGGTGATGAGGGCGGTGGAACCACCATTAACACGTCCTCTCCAAGACTCCACCCCCAAATTCTCCTTCGATTCTTCATTTTTTCCTTCTCTATCATTGTCAGTGAAGGTGGAGATGACACCGAACATGAGATCTGGACAACAAGGACTCGGAGAAGGCACCAACAGCATGTTGTAGGGAGGAATCGAGTTTAAAATATAATGAAATAGATCAAACCAGATTCGTGCCCATGCAAATGATTACAAGACTTCCTCCCGATACAGCAGTGGGAAGTCAGGATCGATCCTTGAGGAAGTGTGTCGGCGGATCTCAGACAGCGGATGAATCTCACGGGCAGAAAATCAAACAAACAGACAAAAATAACAGACAAAAATAACAAGAAAGCAAAGCATCAACTTTTGGTCGATATCGACTACCTGTACTCGATATCAAGTAAGAAAATCGACCATAGACACTCAATATCCACTACAAAAAAAAAACAATTTAGCATCGGCAAATTTCCGTGGCAAAAAGCCATTCTGGGGTGGCAAAACCCATTTAGCCACGGGAGTAGCCACGGCAAACAAGGGGTGGCCAAGTCTGGGGTGGCAAAATGATAGTAGCTACGGCAGTTAGCCGTAGCTACTAATCTAGCGACGGTTAAGCGACGGCGAAGCAACTCCGGATGAAAGGCACGGCACATTTGCCACGGTAAGTTGCCGTAGCTAAGTTGTTCATGGAAAATAAAAAAAAACCTGCTTTTTAGCCCGGATTCTTCAGACCCAGGCTAAAAAGTCCCATATTTTTTTTTAAAAAAAAAACAGTACCCGTGCAATTTACCTATTAATAAATTTGTATTAATTTATACAAATTTAAATATACATAATAATACAACTTTACATTAATTATATAAAAATTTACCTAATCGAGCCTACAAACAAGAAGTGAATATCCATAGAGAAGCCAAATCAAGCCTTACACTTATAATTACATAAATTTACTCTTTCCGCCCAGGTTATCTCTGAGATCATTTTCTTCTCCAGGAAAGGCAAATCAAGCCTTAACTTATGATATTATGCAACATCAACCTACAACAATAGAAGCAAATTATACCTCTCCTGAGGCATCAAGGCTCAAGCAACACAACTTCCTCTTCAAGCTTCTGAATTTTTCTCCACATAGTTCGTTTCTTCCCCCTCCAACCTTGACAGCCTCTGCAGTGAATTGTTAATCTTATGAGTAAGCTTGAACCTATTAAAAAACAACAAAAGCAATTAACTAGTTTGCACAATCCAAGTCATTATTAACTTAAGTGGAAGCATAAGATCTTTCTTTCAATCGGTGGAGCACCATAAGAATATTCACAAGTTTGGTACCCGAATTCAACAACTAATCAACCAAAAAAAATGAGCCAGATAAACTCAAGCAGACTCATTCAATTCAATTTTCGGCTACTATGATGAGGATTCAAAAAAAGGGAAAACATTTAGCAAATAAACAACTTGGCAATGAAAGAAGAAATGTAGTATAAGAAATCAGCAAATAAAGAACCAGCCAGCAGCTCTAAAAGACAGCAGTAATTCTAACTCCAAACTCACTGAAAGGATTAGATAAAAGACAGCAGTAATTCTAACTCCAAACTCACTAAAAGGATTAGAGGAGAATATCAGCTTTCATTAGCAGAAAAGAAGAAAAAAAAGGATCAAGTGGTATCAACTTCCATTAGCAAAAAAGAAACAAAAAGGATCAAAGTAAACCACCAAGCTAACTGCAACATCAACTTCCATTTTCAAGAGAATCCACAATGTCGTGAGAGTAATCATAGCTGGGATAAATACACCATTTATCTCCTGCTTTAGGATGAGGAGTAAACTGTATATAGAAAAGAGTGAAAAGAGTGATTAGCCTATCCCTCTAGGGACTGTTCATCTTTTTCTCCCTATACTCTTTTATCTCATCAAGAGTTTGAAGTTCAGAACAAATCGAAGTGAACATATTCATCAATCTAATGAAACTCAGTCAAAAGATAAAAATTTCAAGTATCTTCAAGGGAAAATTGCTGAGAACATTTTCCCAACATTTTATAATGTATCTAAACTACTAACCCGGTGCTCAACATATGCATGACCCCTCTTTATAAGCTCAACCGCAAGCTCATATAGCTGCTGGAAATAGTCACTGGTATAGGTGAACTGAAAAAGACAAGAGAAAAATTGGATGTTTTTTAGGCAAACATCATATACAGCGGGATGAAAAATAGAAGTACGGATTTTATTTTATTTAAAAAAAGGGGGCATACCTTAAATGGCTCCCCTCCCATCAATTCAATTTTCGGCTACTATGATGAGGATTTAAAAACAAGGAAAATATTCAGCAAACAACTTGGCAATGAAAGAAGAAATGTCTTCTGAAGAAATTCAGCAAATAAAGAAGCAGCCAGCAGCTCTAAAAAACAGCAGTAATTCTAACTCTAAACTTTCTAATAGCATAATTCTAACTCCAAACTGACTGAAAGGATTAGAGAAGGAGAATATCAGCTTCCATTAGCAGAAAAAGAAAGTGGAAGACATCATGCAAGC
Source organism: Persicaria tinctoria (assembly GCA_037127255.1). Classification (NCBI taxonomy): domain Eukaryota; kingdom Viridiplantae; phylum Streptophyta; class Magnoliopsida; order Caryophyllales; family Polygonaceae; genus Persicaria; species Persicaria tinctoria. The sequence goes on along the minus strand of JBANSL010000002.1, from coordinate 41,989,807 downwards.
AAGCCTTCAGTTGGATGAAGTTAAGAAAAACACGCAAAGTCACATATATAATATATAAAGGTACAACCTCCATAAAAAAAAGTATACTAAGTTGTCGAGGCAATTCTTATTCTTAATAAAAATTAATCACTACAAGAAAGTAGTCTTAGAAGTATAAACTTTCCAAGAAAGACAGAAAAATTTAGATAAGAGACAAGGCAAAAAAGAGGGCTGGAAAATTCAAATCTAAAACCAAAAATGAAATTCAGAAGGCGCCGACTTTCTTCATTAACATAAAGTGGAGATAGATTTCTTAAAGTGTAAGATAGTCTGCCGAGAATTTCAAGTTTAAAACTAATATTTCATTAAGATGATATGTAACCTTAGTTGGCACGCGATAACAAAACTATATCAAGAATTTAAAAACAACACAATGAGCATATGGAAACTTGAAAAGGGTACAGACAGTCACTAGAAGCTACTGAAGTTTGTTGAGACTTTAAAATTCATAGCATAAGAGCTAGTTTAGCTTCTCAAGTATGAAAAAGTACAAGGTGATCACTGCAATTCTGTGAAACAAACTGACCGCAAAGTGAGTTCACAAAGTGACACCATTGTGAGTGTATGAGAAGGCCTTTTCCTACTGCGGCTGTACCTAAAGAAGAAAGAAAGAATTATGTTAGATCCAGAAACACATAAACAAAGAACAACTAAAAAACATGGAATAAATTTTCCAAATAATTTCTTCTCCTTGAAATACTAAGCTAATTTGAAATTTTTATCATAAGCAAGCGTCGTTAGTTGTATTCAAAAACACACAAGAGCGTTTAGGCTTCCAGGAAAAAACTCCAAGAGAAAGAGTACTGGATTTCTTGAGCTAAAGTCCTTCTGTTGAAATCTTATTGTTGAGTTAAAGTCTTTCTATACTGAATAATGGGTAAGTGTATTAAAAACACACTGGAGTTTGACAGTTTGAAGTTGGAAAGCAGACTTTCTCTATATATACTTGTATAAAAATCTGTGTCTACAGCATATTAAAATAGAAAACTACATGCTAGTATATTTTTGGGCTTATTGAATTGATAAACTATAGGCAAAACTACCGGCCATCATACATATAAATACATCCTATTGATTTAATTAAAAAAAAACGCATGCTATATTGCTATTATAAAATATATTGTTTTAAGCCTCTTGAATTGAAAAACTGCAGGAGCCTATATTGAATTAAAAAACAGCATGCTATGGCAAAGGTGAGTGAAAGATTGGGCTTGTTTTTTCTCAAATGTGCTGAGCTTATGTACATCTTATGGCAAAGGAGCAAAAAGTATCATGGATAAAACGTTTGAAGATTTCCCTTGGGAAGTTAGAGTAGAGGTGGATGGCAAAGAGATTGAAGTGCCTGAGGTGTGTTTTTACTAATAATTTCAGTTTACACTACAAAGTGATAGAAGGTATATAGCTTCATGTACGACAGTTGATGCTTAAGTTTAAGCTAGAGGTGATATTTCAGCATCACATGAAGAGAACTAGAGGAGCAGTAATGGAGACACCAAGTTTAGCAGGTGATTCCATTACCTAGCAGCAATAATTAAGTGAAATCTATGGGACCAAGATATTAAATCTGATAAAGATTGGTTGATTCACAATCCATTTTCTCTCAATTAAAGCTCACATGAATAACAACACAAGGCAACAAAACCAGATAAATAAATTTTTCATTTGAAAACAAATATGCATTTCTAAGTTAACTCAGACTTTAATTCACAACCAAACCAATTTCAACTACCCCAATCAAAATGAATAACTATTGGAATCAGAAACAACTAGATCCAGTAAGGTCCAAAGAAATATACGTACCCATCTCAATGTCGATCGAAGGGGAGGTTTAGATTCAAGGTTCGAGCTCCGCGGGATCGAGAGAGGACTCCGGACAAAGGCTGCGGGGAGCGCAGGGGCATCGTCGCGGCCTCTGTGGATGGCTCTTGACCTCCTGGTTCAGCAGGGATTCACGGACAGAGAAAGGAGTACAGGCCGTCGGGGTCGGCGTCGACCTTGGGTCCCCGGCAACGAGGCGAAGGAGCGCGAGGAGGAGCGGCGTGCGTGAGCGCGAGGACTCGGGGGCGTTCAAGGAGGGAGCTGAGGAGCGGGGTTGTTCGAATCGGAGAGTGAGAGAGAGGTGGCCTCAGATCTGGCGTTGAGGGGTCGATTCAACAAACAGGGCGGCTTTAGCCTCCTACAATCCGGTGGCGGGCTGAAGGCAGAGCCATGGGAGGAAGACGGGTGCTATGGGTGCTTGGAGGGAGATCGAGAGAGCCATCAATGGCTGCGACCAATGAGAGAGGCGAGAGGGTGAGGGTTTGGAGACAGACCGGTGAAGGAAGGGTCGCGGGAGGAAGAACCCCGAATGAGGAAAGTGAAGGATGCATAGTGAGGGAGACGGAATGAGGGGAGGGGAGGAGGCGGAAGCCATTGAAGAGGGGTTTGAGAGCTCGAGGGAGCGACGACGGTAGGTGAGGAGAGAAGAAAGAGATGAGAGGGAGGGTTTGTCTGAGTGAACAAAAGGGGAGTATTTATTAGGGTTCGGGTTAGGTCTTTACACATGCGGCAAAGTTAGCTTCGGTGCACTGTTACCGTGGCTAAGTCATGAAAAACCCAATTTAATGGCCACGGTAAGCCTAACTGGGGTGGCAAAATCGACCCAATAGCCACGGCAAACTCACCCCGTTGCTAATATCTTGGCTTTTTTTCAGATATAATGCTTGCCGTGGCTACTGCCGTGGCAAAAGGGTATAAATTGCCACGGCAAACGCTTGCCGATGCTAGCTGGGGTGGCAAAATTAATTTTTTAACCAAACAACTCGATATCGACTTAGAACAAGAACAAAACACAAGTGCAGAAATCTGGTCGATTTCAACCAAACAACTCGATATCGACTAAATAAATCGACATAAAGTAACTCGAAATCGACTCAACAGAAAGCAAAACCAAAGCAGACAACTCGGCCTCGACAAAACTCAACTGGACTTCGACCAGATTACTCGATGTTGTCCAAATCTTCTCGATTTCGAGTAACTCAGAAACATAAATTGCAACTTTTCAAACGAAAACGAATGTAAACATGAAATTAACTCAATAAACTAAAGACTTCCAAGGTCAGGGTTTCAACACCACAACGATAACCATGTAAAATAACACATAAAGGCATAAAAGATCATGCTTTAAATCAAATAACTTTCGTTATTAACAAAAAGGAATATAGAGGCTTTCGCATAAACCCTAATTGTTACTAACCCTTTTCACATAATTAACTCAAGTTGCATTAAGATCACTTTCGCTTCAATAACACAAACAAGGATCACCTTCAACTTTCGCAAAAGAATCATGCTTGCAGGGATAGAAGACGAATTGCATAAAAAGCTTGTACCTTTACCGCATCACCTCATATGGCTACCGCCGGGCTCACCCCAACCCTAGAAGTGGGTGGAATACTCGCTCTTCATCATAAATAGACTCATCAATAAAAAAGGCAAATAAATTTGCATTAAAATAAAACTAAAGAAAGCTTACAACCGAACAAGCCAAATCCGCTTTCGCAAACACCAACCCTTCTCTCGCCCCAAGCTCTCTCTCTCTCTCTCTCTCTCTCTCTCTCTCTCTCTCTCTCTCTCTCTCTCTTTCTCTCTCTCTATTTACTACCTCTTCTCCTTCTCTAGAATTGAATTAATAGAAATCAGCCCCTAAGGCTTTATTTATAGGCTTCATTCCAAGCTAATCTAGGAAAGAAACTCTATCCATATCTATATCTATCTATCTTTTATCTAAAGATTAAAACATGGAAATAAATAAATAAATCTAAAAGAAATTATATCTAATGTAGGTAAATATCTCTTCCTCTTGATAGCACTTGATAGATCTTGATGGAATTTGCCCTCGAAAATATCTCCATCGGATTCAGGATAGAAACTTAACAAGACTCGGACTACTCGATTTCGGCTTCTGTTGTCCAACTCGATATCGACCAACTTTTCTCCGTCTTGAGCTCAGCTACTCAATATCGGCCAACAGGATGTATGTCGACTTGATTTTTACTCGATATCGAGTAGATTAACTCGATATCGACTAGCATGTTCCAGCTCTAGATTTCTTGACTCGATTTCGGGGCGTTGACTCGATGTTGGTTACTCGATAACGACTAGATGAAGTCGATATCGACCAACTCTCCTCAGCTTGCGCGATTTGGCATTTTCTGGGTAGAAATCGACTGTTTGACTCGATATCGAGTAAGGTAACTCGATATCGACCTATCTGTTGTCGAGTAGATTTACTTCATTTCATCTCGATTTGTCCTGGTTCCGCTGCTCCTTCACCTCGGACTTCTGTAGTTGACTTCGAGCTTTTCTTTCTTTCTTTGAACTGCTATAAATTGCCTCGATTTCTGCGAATTTAAACAGAAACTGATGTAGATTCCATAATTTGGCAAATAAGCATAAACTACATAGATTATGTACTATTATGGCCCAAATGTATGAAATGCATGCAGAAATCGATATAAAAGTAACTATAAAACATGGCGAATTAGGCTCACATCAAACACCCCATACTTAAGCTTGCTTTTCCTCAAGCAATACTTTTAATTGTCGTCCAGGGGAAGGAATCAAACTCTCAACATCATAGATTCATTGCCATATAACCCTGCAATCAATTACCATCCTAAAAAAGGTACTTGTGTCACAAATTCATGCATGTGCAATTTAAAAGGCAACATCTACTCACAAAAGAGGAGGGTTGTGCAAAACATTCATGTGACAAAGCATTAATAGTGAAGAGGACTTTAATTTAAGCTCAATAAGGAGTAGATTTGGTAAAAGGTTAAAGGTGAGCAATTTTTGGCCATGTGGTGCTAATGATCCGGGAAAATAGAGTACATTCCAAACTTTTATACCACATTCCTTCTCATAAGATTCATCACCTTTCATAATGCTTTTATCAATAATAATGTTTTAGCTCTCTAACCTCAGCACTGCCTTCTCGCGAGTCACAAACATGGGTGTCATGAATGGCCCCGGATACTTAGTGCTTTGAACTCCTCACCTGTGTGTCCCATCTCACTGAACTATTATCTTAGTAAGTAGGGTCGATCTACCTTTATCTCTTGAGGTGACCGGATTTTCATTCACTCATTAAATTTTCCATATATTTCAAACAATTTCCTACCAAACTCCAATAATGACAATAACACAACAACCATATAGTAATCTCCATAATGTACTTTTCATTCTCAACATAAGCCCCGGATAAGGTAAAGAATGGAAATATTTAGAACATTTGGAGCAATAATTGAAATAAGGCATATATATGGCTTTTGTGATGCATAAGCATAGGTATGGCTAGGATATAACAATATGAGCATATACGAAAATATAAAGTCCTTCATCCTCTTATCATGCAACATGTCAAAAGCAACTTTAAATTTTACCTCCTTTCATGGTTTTCAAGAAAATATGCACTTCATTGTGACTTCCCTTTACTAGGCAATTTCATGCTATATCTCTAATGAATCTAATTTTGCATCGTTGAGTTCAATATGGCTTCCATGACACTTATTCAAAAATTTAATGGGGGTGATTTTTCAAACTTTGGAAATCATGCATTTAAGCACATAAATAAATACTGAATTCTAAAATAGCCATGTATAAGCAATTCAAGAGCTAAACTTAAATATACACACAAAACGTCAAATATATCAAATATGCACAAAGTAAGCCCTTCCCCTACCCCATACTTAAATATTATAGTGTCCTCACTGTATAAAAACAAGGGTAAAGAAAGAAACTCACTAGACAGATGTGTAGGATGTCAAAATCAAGTGTAAATGCTGTAAGCCCTGGTCGATTTCAGCTTCAAAACCAAAAACAAACAAAAGCAACAATGTCCAAAAGTCCCAAAAATAAATGTCTATTTACAATCTCTAGATTTTATAGTCGCTAGGCCGACTTTCTCCATTAAGCTCAATGTGGCATTTGCAGGGCCCATGTAGCTTGGGCTTCAAATAAGACTCGATTCTTGTCCATCAGCTGCAGTCCTCCTGAATGGATCTTGTTCACCGTGAAGGGCCCCATCTTCTTCTTGTTGAATTTGTTGGAAAACCAATGATCCTTTGATTTGGCAACATAGACTTTGTCACCAACTTCATAGTCTTTGGGCTCATCATTAGAAATCCTACATAAGTGCACATACCAAGGCAAACCTCTCCCATGTACAGATAGATCTTTAATAGAAATAGGAGAAGAAGGATCCATACCTTGGCTTAACTTCTCAGAATTAGATATAGGAAGCTCTTGAGGGTCTGGTCGATTTCGAGTAAGGGTACTCGACATCGAAGAGTTCTGCTCTTCTGGTGGAATCTTAGTCGATATGGAGGAAGGTTTGTCGATTTGGGGAGGTCGATATCGACCAGGTTTGGTCGATATCGAGTTACCTAGTTCAATATCGGTTGGTTGTGGCTCGACAGGGGGAATCGACTCGGCAAAAGTTCGTCGATGTCGACCAGGCTTGGTCAATATCGAGTTGTCCTGCTCAATATTGTCTAACTCGATTCCTGGTGAACACTGCTCGACATGGGGAGGTCGATATCGACTTGTGGTGGTGGATATCGAGTTGTTTTCTGGGCCTGTCGATTTCTTCGGGTCGATATTGACCCTATACTTAAGACCTGGCAAGGCATCTGAAAAATAGTTAGTCCAAATCGACGTACCTGGTTCTATGTCGATGGGATTTTCTTCTTCTTTGTTCATGATGGCCATGATCTCTTCCACCTGGGCTTCCATATCCCTCTTTTCTAGCTCTTCGGGAGTCATATTTCTTACCTTAGGCTCCCCGCAAGTAATGTAACCCGCTGATATAGACTTTACCTCTTCGATGGGACCTGTATGCCTTCCAACTTTATTGAAGGAATACTCAATTACCTCATCGCTGATGTTGAAAGTGAGCACTCCCTTCCTCACGCTTATGTTGGCATCTATTGTCGCCAAGAAGGGCCTTCCTAGAATAATTGGACAAGCTGTTGTCGTCTGCCATATCAATAACTAGAAAATCAATAGGGACAAAGAACTTACCTACTTGCACTGGTACATTGTCCACCATGCCTGTTGGGATGACCACCGTGTTGTTTGCCATATAAAGCTTAGCATCCACATGCTCTAGAACACCTATCTTAATCTTGGACCATATTGATAGAGGCATTATACTCACACTGGCTCCAAGATCACATAATGCATTAAATTTATATTTAGCAAATCCAATGGATATAGAAAACTTACTTGGATTTGGCATTTTCTCAAGTATGTCCATTTGGTTGCACTCCTCTGCAATCTCAGCCATTGATCGCTTCTTGATTAGAATCTCCTTTAGGAATTTGACATATGATGGCATTTCATTAAGAGCTTATGTGAACGGTATGGTGACATTGAGCCTCTGAAGCATCTTGATGAAGCGCTGGAATTTTTTTTCTGCTGGATCCTTTGGAGATTTTGTCGGGAAAGACAACTTCTTTTTCTACTTCGGAGCCAGAACAGATGTCGGAGGTGTTGCAGCGTCCTCGATGTCGAAATGATTCTCCTCGACGTCGACTTGATTCTCCTCGATATCGACCATTGTAGTCGATTTTGAGTTGGGGTGTTGTGTAGACGAATTTTGGCCAAGCTGTTCCTTGATGTCGACTTGATTTTGCTCGATATCGACCAAATTTTGGTCGACATCGACTTGTTGCTGGTCATTGTCGAGTTGCTTCTCAGCTTCGTCCTGCTGCTTTCCGACCTCTGGCTCACGTAGTTGGTACCAACTCCTGAGCTTTACGGCTGCGACGTGTCCGGTCTTCCCCTTGGGATTTTGTTCTGTTTGCCCAGGGAGTTGCCTTGTCCGTCGTGGAATTTGTGCCGCGAATTGACTCATCTGGGTCTCTATATTCCTCTTCCAGATGTCCATCTCTCCAAATCTTGTATTGAGGTTCTGGAGTTGATTGTTGATGGCGCTTGTAGACTGCTGTTGTTGTGCCTGATTCCGGCGCATCTCATCGAGGGTCAATTGTAGATCATTCTTCCGTTGATCTCTTTCTGGATGTCCTGGAGCTCTGTATGGCGGGGGGTTCCTAGGGGCACCTTGGTTCCATTGTGGTTGATGAAACCTTTGGTCCCTCATATAGCGATTGGAACCCCCTGCGTAAGCCATCTCTTCGTGGGTTTCTGCCATCCTAACTTGTTCTGTGTGGGCACTCAGTAGTGGTGTGCCGTTGTGAGCCGCATTCGATGCATGGCTAGTTGACAGAAAGATACTTGACTTGCTTGAGGAGCTTACAATTATGATCTCTGTGGTACTACTCTTTGACATCTGGGTCAATCTCCTTAGAAGGCTCATAGATGGGCATGGAGGGGGCTGGCCTGACATAGGCATTCTCATCATAGTTTGTCAGAGTCACATACTTATTGTCTTAGTTGGTAAGCTTGTCGAGGGTAGCCCATGCGTCAGCTGGTGGCATTGTCACATACTCATAATGAGTATACTGGTTGATCCTATCCTTAGCGGTCAGATCAAGAGAATTGAAGAAGATCTCCTGAACGACATAGGGTGGCAATCCATATGTAGGGCAGGATCGCAGTAGATCCTTATATCGTTCTCATGCTTTTGCTAGCGGCTCCCCAAGCTTCTGTAATCTTTTGGCGGGGGAACGCTATCTTGGCAGGAGGAAAGAATTTGTTGAGAAATTCCTGCTTTACATCAGCCCATGTTGTTAGGGATCGTGGAGGGAGACCTTCAAGCCACTCCAATGCTGAACCGGCCAAAGACCATCAAAAAACTTTCATGTTGACATATTCTAGAGTAGTACCTTCAGCAAGAGTATGGCACATGTCAGAAAAATTGGTAATATGTTCAAGAGTGCATTCATTAAAATCTTCCATAGAAAGCATTATTTTTAATCTCAATCAGGAAAGGAGAGCGAATTTCAAAATTATTTTCAGGGATTAGAATGGACGATTCAGGCACGACGAGAGTCGGGTGGATGTAATCCTCTGTAGTAGTAGGGTATTGAGCAAGCTCAGCTTCTGCTTGCCTCCTTCGCTCAGCTTCATGTGCAGTGCGTGCTCTCTCAGTGGTGAGAGCAGTAACCTTGGTGGCTAGTTCCCTCTGAAGCCTCTCAATCATCTCAGCTTGTGTTTCGGCGGTTTCGATGATCCTTTTCAGTTTAGAATGGATGTGTATAAGGCGTTCCAGATCGTCTAATGCATCGAACTCAGGTGGTTGACCAGAACAGCACATACACATGCAAAATCAAAACTTAAAGGCAAACGTGAGATCTAACTACCTAAGGCGCGAATGATTGCCTCCCCAGCAACGGTGCCAATTTGTTGTAGGGAGGAAATGGAGTTTAAAATATAATGAAATAGATCAAACCAGATTCGTGCCCACGCAAATGATTACAAGACTTCCTCCCGATGCCGCAGTGGGAAGTCAGGATCGATCCTCGAGGAAGCGTGTCAGCGGATCTCATGCAGCGGATGAATCTCACGGGCAGAAACTCAAACAAACAGACAGAATTAACAGATAAAATCCTAAAAGAAAGCAAAGAAGCAACTTTTGGTCGATATCGACTACCTGTACTCGATATCGAGTAAGAAAATCGACCACAAACACTCAATATCGACTTAGAACAAGAACAGAACACAAGTGCAGAAATCTGGTCGATTTCAACCAAACAACTCGATGTCGACTAAATAAATCGACAGAAAGTAACTCGAAATTGACTAAACAGAAAGCAAAACCAAAGCAGACAACTCGGCCTCGACAAAACTCAACTCAACATCGACCAGATTCCTCGATGTCGGCCAAATCTTCTCGATTTCGAGTAACTCAGAAACAGAAATTGCAACTTTTCGAACGAAAACGAATGTAAACACGAGATTAACTCAATAAACTAAAGACTTCTGATCATGCACATTTAGGTAGTGTTAATATATGCATTTAGCTGTGTTTAAGTAGGGTAAAATGCATGAGTTGCAGTAGTTTTCATTATGTTTCCATTAGAGTCGGAATCTACGAGATTTGTGCATGATTTCAGGTGATTGTAAAGAGATGAAGCTAAGATCGAGTGAATGTTAGAAGATTGGATGAGAATAGAAGAGCACGAGAGCCGAGGAGTGGAGCTAAACATGTAAAGGATTAAAGTTGTCCAAGCTGGCGACGCTGCACTAAAACGAGTCGTTCGAAGGCTGTAGTTATCGGATCATGGCGTATTTATCCTTGTTGGAAAGAGGATTCGAAGACCTACAACTTTCATGGTTACGAGTTTTCCAAATTTAGGTTTGAAAACAGAGAAAACGGGACATCAATATGGCTGCAGAAAACTAACTCGGGTGGAGCAAGGAAGAACTCGACCAAGTTGTGTGGTGGCGCACCCGAGTTTTATGTCGAGGTCAAGAAGTGGGCTGTGACTGTTACTTGGATTCATCATTTATGAAATGGGTTGTTTGATTTTGAATTATTAAATGTTTTAGAGGGGGACATGAAACGTTGATTGGGAAAGGAATAGGGGAAGCTCTTTTGTTTTATTTTTTGGTTCCATGGAACGAACAGGTGAAGTACGAAGCAACCATTGTAGACGTTTTGTGATTTTTCAACCATGAACCACTAAATACTCTTCTTTGAATATTATCAATTCTTTGCGCTGATTGTTTAGGGTTTTCGTGAATTTTCATTAGCCTGATCAACTGATGCTTGTTCATGATAATCTATAGCTAGATATAGGTAATTACTGGTTGAGTTATCTATATTCTTGAGTAGCAAAATATAAATCTCTGAAACTGGTTGATTTAGAGATTTGTATAAAGAATTGATTTGCAATTGATGCAATAACTGGTTGTGCGCGTCGATTGTCTTTTTTGATTTCCTTTAAGATTTATCGATTATTGAATTGAATCTTGATAGTTTCAAGATTGTTTGATAATTAGGGTTTTCAGGGTCTGGTTGTCCTGTTAACTAGATTCGATAAGGAATTGGATTCAAAAGACATAGTCTTTCCACAACAAAGTATTCAGGAGAAAGTTATCTATTCGATTTCGACGATCAGTAGATGAAACGTGATTGCTGAGATTGGTTAACCTAAGCTATTTTTATCTCATATTTGTTCAATCCATTTGTTTAGTTTGTTTCTTCTGTTTAATTTTATTTCTTAATTAGTTAGTTGAAACCATCAAAATCCCCCCTCTTCGTTTCTTGTTCTTGTTGACACAATTGACTTGCATACAAATAGTTGACTCTCTGTGGGATCGACTCGTACTTGCCAAACTACATTAGTTAGGTTAGTCGGATTTATTTGATAGGATTTAAGGCGACTGAAAATCCGTCGTCAAATTTGGCGCCGTTGCCGGGGAGTCAAGTTGTTATTTGTGTGTTAATTTAGCTACTAACTTTTGTTGTGAACCTATCTTACGGTTCACAACACATATGCTACTAACAGTTTAAGATGTTAAGATTATTGCAGTTCGAAGGTGAGAACTTTCACCTATATCTCACTAGGTTGCAGAGGTGTCTGGACATCCGCAATGAGGGGGTTTCCACAATAGTTTGTGAGATATGGTTGTATGCGATGTAGAGGGGATGACTGCTGAGACAAAGGCACGTGCTATATACATGAGCGGCGAAAATCTAGCACGGTTAGGTTTGGTGGGAATTTTGGATCTTATCTGCTACATGGGTAATCAGGCCTTGCAGGAAGTGTCTTGCGCGCTGGAAACTCAACCAATGGATTACTTCGACGCACCTTTGGAGGATCTATCCAAGGCCTCTTACGTGGAGAATGAGCAATTGTGTCAACAGATCATTGAATTAGATGAACGAGTGCACCGAATGGTCCAAGTGGGGAATGATATTCTAGCATGTGAAGCGAGTGAACTACCGTCTAAACCGGTGGTTAACCCGATAGAGAGCCTCACCATTAACACCCTAGGGAGTGGAAAGGACCTGTTTGTCACAACCGAGGGATGCTCAAAAAGTCACGAAGATGTAGGTGAGTGTGTGCTTCCTATTCCTCCCTCATTGAGTTCATCCGAGTCTACTCCGCTGCCTCCCTTACCCTTGAGCTATGAGCATAATAATGTTTTGGCGGAGGAGGATATGTTCACAGATGATGACAGTTTCTTCAGCGATGAAGAGGAGAGTACAATGCTTTGTTGATAGGAGGAAATCGAGTTTAAAATATAATAAAATAATTCAAACCAGATTCTGCCCACGCAAATAATTAAAAGACCTCCTCCTGATGTAGCAGCGGGAAGTCAAGATCGATCCTCGAGGAAGCCTATCAGCGGATTCTAGGCAGCGGTGGATTCTCGCGAACAGAAGTCGACAACTGTGGTACTCGACCTCGACTAAGGATTAGTCGACAGGGGTCAGGCACAGTCGAACACAGCAGCAGCAACTCGGCAATGGTGGTCGATCTCGACAAGGCTTACTCGATATCGAGTAGAGTCTTGGTCGACTTCGCTTCGTCTCGTCGAGTACCTGCACACAGAAGCTACAGCGATGCTAGATCGAAGATCAGTAGTGGAGATCGAACAGGGCTTGGTCGAGGTCGACGAGGGCAGAAACTAAAACGAAATAAAATAAATGCAAAGGCTTTTGGTTTTTCGAACGAAACTTAATGTAAAAGGACTTCCAAGATTGGGGTTTGCAACGACAATAACCAAGCATGCATAAGGTAGAATCAAACAGATAATCATGTGAATCGCATTAAAGGATTAAGCTTTCGCCTTTTCCAACAATTAGACAACTCTCTCAAGAAACCCTAATTGTCTCTACCGATTTTATGTTTATAATCCAAGTTGTTAGCATGGATCTCCATTAGATGGGCAATAAACACAAAAACAAGTAGGAAAATGCTCAAAACATGATAAAGGTCGGATTTTTACCTCAAATATGCATGGCTATCGTCGGGCTCGCCCCGACCCTAGAAGTGGGTGGACTACTCGCGCCTCATCGCAAACTCAAACATCATCGATTGAAAGGAAACAACTTGCATTAAACTATATTCGAAGACTTTACAATCCCGGCGATCCAACTCTCGTTGAATGCCAAAACCCTAAAACCTTCGAACCCCTAAACTTCTCTTTGGAACTACTTGTCTCTCACTGAAATTTTTCTCTAAAACTGAGCCCCATGGGCTTTATTTATCGGCTTCTAATCCTTGCTACTCAAGGATAGAAATATCTATCTATATCTAAAATTATATCTAAAAGGCTAAAAGATAAATAAAATGTTTTAAGGAAATAAATCAACAAGGAAAAGATAATTCTAAAGTGGGTAAGTCTTCATGTCTTGATAGATCTTGCTACCTTGGATAGAATTGATCAACTTTGGATAGATCCCGGCCAAATCGACTTCCTTCACGCCCAAGGAATCTCAAGTCGAGTAGGACTCGTCACGTCGACGCGTTTCTGGAAACTGGGCTACTCGACATCGACAAGGGTCTGGTCGACCTCGAGTAGGATTCATCGTCGATTGGACTTCTCGACTAGATCTGCTCGACAGGCTCGGACTTGGTTCACGGTGCTCGTCGATATCGACAAGGGCTCGTCGAGGTCGAGTAGACTGGCTATGTCGACTGGGTCTTCTCGGGTGGCTCTACTCGACAGGCTCGGATCTGGACTCGGAGCTCGTCGATCTCGACTAGGGCTCCTCGAGATCGACTAGGGTGTGGCCTTCTCTGGTCGAGCAGCTTCTCCTCGGCATGGACTCGGATTGGCACTGTGGGCCTCGTCGATCTCGACTAGAAGCTTGTCGAGATCGAGTAGGATTGTCCTCGGCGTCCTTGTCCTCGGCTTCTCGATCAATTCTCTCCTCGACTCCGGATGTTGCGCTGGGCTTCGTCGATCTCGACCAGGTCTTGTCGAGATCGAGTAGACTTCCGGAGCTGGGTGGTCTGGCTCTCGACGTTGCTCCTGGTCGACAAGGTTGTGCTCGGACATACTTGTCGAAATCGAGTAAGGGCTACTCGAGGTCGAGTAGTCTGGTTTCTCGGCTCGATTCGACTGGTTCCGTTGCTGCTTTATCCTTGGACTTCTGTAGCTGTTTTCCGAGATTTTCCGACCTTCCTTAGAATTGCTGTAAAATGCCTCGAATTCTGCGAATTAAACAGAAACTGGTGTAGATTCCATAATTTGGCAAAACTACATAGATTATGTACTATCTTAGCCCAAATGAATGCAATGTATGCAGAAATCGATATAAAAGTAAATGTAAAACATGGCAGATTCAGCTCACAACATGCTTCCTGACATAGAATGTTATGAGTCGGCACATGAGATTCCATTTGATTTGTTGTCTTCTTTATTCGATGAGACTGTCTCGAGCTCGCCTATCAAGGAACCAAGTCCTAAGCTGATTTATGTGGCTCCTAAGAAAAGAATTGATATCCTCTGCAATGGTGAGAAGGTAGGTGATTATGTCGATCCTTGGGCTCATTATTTTGACATACCACCAATGGAACTGAATTGGTGGTTCTACATACCCGCAGCGGGGAGTCATGCTCGGGGCATATGAAGAGTTGAGGACATACTTTGACTTCAACTTATTCGTATGTAGTGCTAGTCTACCTAGATGGTGTGCACAAGAGTTTGATTTGCTGCTGAGAGCACTGACGATGTCCGAGTGAGTCTTAAATGGACAACTAAAATGTCGAGCTACCGACCATAACCAAGCGCTTCTTGGGAGGCAACCGAAGGTGAGTAATTTAGATTTGCATTTTTCATTTTTTTTGTTTAAGTTTTCGATTCCAAGTTTCCAAAAAAAAAAAGTTCGTAAAAAAGGGCCAAAAAGCAAGAGAAATTACAGTAGGTACTCGGGTACAAAGCTCGGCCGAGTCCCTTGACCAACCCGAGTGACGAACAGGTCTCCGAAAAGGAACTCAGTTGGGGCAACAGAACTCGATCGAGTTTTTAAAGCCTCACCCAAGCTATATTGTGTCTTCTTCCTTCTCCCGTCTCCTTTCTCTAACAGCCGCCAGGCCGCATGCAACCATCGCGCCGCCCTCATCCAACCGCGTTCAGCCATCTCCGGCCCAAGCCCGACCACCAGCCACCACGCCGGCGCCGATCACCGTCCCTTCCGGCCTCGCTCCCAGGAGCAGCGCGCCGCCTCTCCACCAAAGGCATCCAGCAGTCCATCCGAGTCTCAGACCCTCCTCCCGAGCATCGAGCACATCAACCAGGCCACGTCGCCGACCACCACCAGTCTCCGGTCAGCCATCTCTGTCTTTCTCCTCCCTCCATTGAAGATTTAAGGTAAAATTTCAAAACCCCCAATTTCTAGGTTTTTTCCAATTGAATAAATTTGTGTATATTAGGAGTTGGTTGGGTGAAATTAAACCTTATTTGTGCTATATTTGTTGATGAAAGGAAATTGTGGATGAATTGAATTGATGCAGTTTGTGATTTAGATTGATTGAGAGGTTTTGGCTTGACTTGGGATTCTTGTCCTTAATTGTGAAATTGCAAATGCAAAGGAATTGAATTTTAGGCATTTGATCGATCTTGGTATAAGATATTAAGCTTAATTTGAGTTTTCTTATAGATTGATCGATTTATGCTTCATTGTAATTGATTTGCAAATTGTTGATGTTTGTGGCTTTGTGTATTGTTGTGAGTGGTTTAACACCATCGATCATTATTGCGAGTTGTCCTTTCCGGGACAAAAAATATTTCTTTGCTGGTGTTGTTTTGGCTCTTGTTTGTAGAGATTAGGTTGTGGTGTCTCCTTGAGGTCCAGAAGAGAAAGAATGTTGGCTCACCTTACTCGATCTTGTGCTTGAATTCATCACCTCCGCTTGATATGTAGATGACTCCGTAAGTATTCTTCTCCTTCTATTTTATTTTTCACATTGAGGACAATGTGTGAATTAAGTGTGGGGAAGGGAACATTTACATGTTTGCATTTAGGTTGCATTGTATATAATTTTTTTTTTATATTTTTGCATTTCATGTTATTATTCTTAGTCTTGCACATTATAAAAAATAAAAAAAAAATCTGAAAAACCATAGGAAAAAAAATCATGTATTGCATTCTAGATTTAATATTTATCATATAACCCCATCTGTACCACTTGTCTTCTTAATCTAACTATAAGTCCCATGATATGCTTGAATTGTTGATCATCATCGAGTTTGTTTGATCTATTGGAGCATGAGATAATGGATTGATTGAGCATCTATAACTCTTACATTTTAGGTGGCATTGAAATCCAACAAAAATTTACAATGTGAGTTTTTGTTAGCCTTATTGGGATTATGCTTTATAGATGTCCTCTTTGCTTCTTGTGTGTGATACTCTCCGATGTGACTACCTCTGAGAATTGGGATTGATATCTATGTCAAAGCTATATATTTTGATCATTACTTGTGATTTTCGCATGATTGAGGCATGATTGTTACTAGCCATGATATTCCCTATCTTCCCTTGCATATTATCCATTGTTTGAAGCCAAACTGAGCCTATTAGCCTATCTTTGTAGCTCCACAAAAATTATCCTTAGCCAATTGTAGCCTAACCCATCCGGGAATTAGGATTAGAATTGGTGAGATGATGGTTTGAGTTGAGTGAGTGCTTTGAGAATGAGATTGGTGTATTGTGTTGATTCATTTGGCGCTTATTATGAGGATTGGTTCTATGAATTTATGTATATATATGTATACTCGGGGCCTGAGGGGAATAAAATTCACTTAGGAGTAAAAGTCGCGAAAGAAAAAAAAAAGAAAAAAAAAAGAAGAAGTTGCAATAAAAAGAACCATTCTTCATCACCTTTAGAAATGATTTGGGAGTATTGTTTGGTCTAAAGAAAGTTCTTGTATTGTGTTGTGCTTGAGTGTTGAGTTTGATGGTTTGTGATAAGTTTTGGTTGAGTTAGTAATTGGTTACTAGGAGCTTAGTTCCCGGATTATGAGCACCACAAACCAAAAACATTCTCTACCTTAATTTTCTCACTGAGCCCCATGACAACCCTTACAAGACCTCATGATGACTATTGCTTGTAATGTCACCCACGATGGAGATTTTGATGTGGATTTCAATTTTCATGGAGCTTAGTTGCATTGGATTGAGTTTGAGCGGAATTGAATTAGCCTAAACACAAGAGCGATGAGTGAAACACTTTATATACCCGGTGAGGTTGGATTGAAATGTGCCTAAGCCTTTGAGTTGCTCAAATACGTGTGAGGATGTTGATTATTGTCTTGTGCTTCCTACTTGGTTTGGATTGTGTTTTGACGAGGTGAATGCATCAAGAGTGTATTTGTGGGATGTTTGATTGGATTGATTTTGTTTTCTTGAGGACACGAAAGGTTCAAGTGTGGGGGAGTTTGATCATGCACATTTAGGTAGTGTTAATATATGCATTTAGATGTGTTTAAGTAGGGTAAAATGCATGAGTTAGAGTAGTTTTCATGTTTTCATTATGTTTCCATTAGAGTCAGAATCTACGAGATTTGTGCATGATTTAAGGTGATTGTAAAGAGATGAAGCTAAGATCGAGTCAATGTTAGAAGATTGGACGAGAATAGAAGAGCACGACAGCCGAGGAGTGGAGCTAAACATGTAAAGGATTGGAGCTTTCCAAGCTGGCGACGCTGCACTAAAACAAGTCGTTCGAAGGCTGTAGTTATCGGATCAGGAATGAAACTCTATCCATATCTATATCTATCTATCTTTTATCTAAAGATTAAAACATGGAAATAAATAAATAAATCTAAAATTAATTATATCTAACAGGAAATGCTACTAAATACCACAATTTGAGAAAAGTTTGCAAAAATGCCACCATTTTGGAAAAATTGGCAAAAATGCCATTTTCTCCCAAAATTTGCAAAACTGTGCAGGTTGTCACCCCCCCCCCCCCCCAAATCGGCTATCGGTTGTAATTAATGCGAAAAAAAATTTGAAAAAGAAAATAGAGGCATCATTACCTACCTAGTAGGGGAGAGGCAAGGCGGGAAGGAGTAAAGGCAATCCAATCACCATCTCTCTTCTACTTCCAAACTGATACAATAGCAACGAGAGAGAGAGGCAGTTGCAGAGACGCCAGAAGATAGAGAGAGAGAGAGAGAGAGAGAGAGAGAGGCGGTTGCGGTTTCTTCGTCGACAGTTGCATACACTAAAGGAGAGAGAGCGGGCAAGTCCAGCGTCGCCGGAAAGGACACAGCAGCGACGACCCGACGACATACAGAACAGGTACGCCCTTTTGCTCTTCTCCCTTTGGTGGTAGGGTGCGCGGGTGTGGGTCGGGGAAACAGTGGGTGAAGGGGTTAGGGCAATGGTAGCCTGAATGGTGGGTCGGGGTGGTGGTTTTCTTGTGTGGATAATGGTGGGTGGTGGTGGCATGGGTGGTTTTCGGGTATGGAAAGGGGAAATCGGTGGTTAGGGTTTCCAATTGGGTGACAGTGGTTTTCGGAATGGGTTACGGCAACGGTCGGGGAACTATGGATAGGGGAAATTGGTGGTTTGAGATTCGAATTGGGTGACAGGGGTTTGACATTGGGTGACAGGGGTTTCCAATTTGGAGAGAAGGGTTTGTAAATGTATTGTGGTAGGCGGAATACGAGAATTGGCGAGCTGTGGAAATTGGGATATGTGGATGTCGTAGGTGTCCTATTGAAGGAGGTTTGAGGTATTGGTTATAATAGGCTTCCGATTCATAATGGGTGACATGGGTTTCACACTGAGTGACAAGGGTAGAGTGACATGGGATAGTCTATTAGGAGACAGAGGGAGACGAATATAAATGGCAGAAGTTGACTTTGTTCGTGTGATGGAAATTGCAGGAGAGAAATGGTGAGGACGAAGAATGTGAGCGCGAAGAACAAAGAGCCTGACTACCTAGTCCCCGAAGCTATGCACTTTCGGGGCCGGGTCAACCAGGGCTCAAGACTGTCAATGCTGAACAACATTGACGATTATGTTGACCCTAGGGACTGGCAGAAGCTTCTTGACTCCCAGTGTTGTGAGCCTAATTAGCCATGTTTTACATTATCTTTTATATCGATTTCTGCATACATTTCATGCATTTGGGCTTGAATGATACAAAATATGTGTATTTTATGCTTAGTTGTTATATATGGAGGTCTACACAAGTTTTTGTCATATTTCGCAGAAATCGGACGCATTTTGGAGCTTAAAGGAAAGTCATGGAGAAGCCAAGAATGGTGCAGCTGGAGAGAAGGCCAATTTCCGGTTTACATCGTTCTGAATCAGGCTGTGATGTCTTCATGAGAGTTGTAGCCCTCGGAAAGAGCTTTCCAACGCATGGTCATATGCGTCAATCCGACAACCGAGGCAGCGGGAAAGTGCGTTTTACGAACAGAGCTGGAAGCTGAGAAAAGAACTCGACGTCGACAAGAGTTGTCGACATCGACAAGTATCCAAAACTCGACATGAGCACTGGAAGACGAAGTCGAGTTAACTGAACTCAAGACCAAAATGTTGTCGATGTCGAGGAGATGTTGTCGACATCGAGAAGATTTGTCAGAAAGTCGAGATCGAGAAGAAGTCCGTGTCGAGAAGACATGTCGAAGAGTCCAGAAAGCCGAGATCGAGAAGGAATTCGAATCTGGACGAGATCTATCCAATTCTATCAAGATCTATCAAGACCAAAGAAGATGTCCACACATTAGATATAATCCTAGTCTATCTATTACACTATGTTATTTATTTATCATTAAGTTTTAGATATAGTTTTAGATAAAGATAGATATCTTCTATCCTTGATTAGCAAGGATTAGAAGCCTATAAATAAGGCCCTAGGGGGCTCAGTTTTATTCAATCCATCACAATTCAATTTCAAGAGAGAAGTAAGTAGGAGAAGTAGAGAGAGAGAGAGTGAGCAGCCGGTTGGAGTTGTGAAGCGAGAGCGGAGTTGGCTTTGAGCGGTTGTAAACTTTGGTTTATTTTTATGCAAGTTTCCTCTTTTACGAAGATGTCTTTTATTGCAATGAAGAGTGAGTAGTCCACCCACTTCTGGGGTTCGGGTGAGCCCGACGGTGGCCATGTGAGGCGATGCAATAAAGGTCAGATCTTTTGTGCGATTCATCTTCTATCCCTATGAGCATGATTCTTTTGCGAGAGTTGAACGTGATCCTTGTTTGTATTATGGAAGCGAAAGTGATCTTAATACAACTTGGATTAATTATGTGAAAAGGGTTAGTAACAATTAGGGTTTATGCGAAAGCCTCTATATTCCTATTTGTTAATAACGAAAGTTATTTAGATGGAAAGCATGATCGTTTATGCCTTTATGTGTTACTTTGCATGGTTATCGTTGTGGTGTTGAAACCCTAGCCTTGGAAGTCTTTAGTTTATTAATTAATTCCGTGTTTTCATTCGTTTCTGTCCGAAAAGCATTTGCAATTTACGTTTCTGTTCTTATCGATTTCGAAGAATCTTGTCGACATCGAGTTCACTTGTCGACGTCGAGAACTTTTTGCTGAAGTCGAGTTTTCTGTTTTGTCGATCTGTGTCTTGTCGAGAACATCTTGTCGATAAGCCTTCTGTGTCGACAAGATTCGGTCGAGTAATCTGGTCGAGTACTTTGCTGTTGTCGAGTTATCTGCCTTGCTTTGTTTCGTCTTTGCTTTCTGTTTTTAGTTTGTTATTTGCTTTTATTTTAGTTGCCCTTGCCGGGTTTATTTCTGCTTCTGTTTCTGTGCTTCTGCTTTTTTGCTGCTGTGTCTGTGAGAATCTGATAGCTACCTGAGAACTGCTGACGTGCTTCCTCGTGGATTCGATCTTGACTTTTCTCTTACTACAACGGGAGGAAGTCTTGTAATTATTTGCTGAGACAGGGGGAGTCGTTCTAAACCATATTCTATTCTATACTTGACTTACTCCTACAACAACAAATTGGCGCCGTTGCCGGGGAGGCTATCAATCGCGCCTTAGGTAGTCAGTTCTCACTGTTTCTTTGAGTTACTTTTCAGGTGTATGCGCCGTTCTAGTATCCCACCTGAGTACTACGGTTTAGATGAACCAGAGCGCCTTCTACACATCAGAAATAGACTTCAAAGAGCCATGGCGGACGCTGAAACATAGGAGCAGCTGATCGCTAGGCTTACCAGGGATCTAGCCGCCAGGGATGCTGCTCTCGCCGCTGAGAGAGCAGAAAAGGAACAAGCACAAGCTGAGCTTGCCCAATATCCAACCACTGCCGAGGATTATATGCATCCCACGCTCGTCGTGCCTGAATCGGCGATTCTAATCCCTGATAACTCTTTTGAAATTCGCACTCAATTTCTTATAGAGCTTAAAAATAATGCCTTTTATGGTAGATTTAATGAGTGTCCTCTTGAGCATATTACCAACTTTTCTGACATGTGCCGTACTCTTGCTGAAGGTACCACACTGGAATATGTCAAGATGAATGCTTTTCGCTGGTCTCTAGCTGGTCCTGCACTGAAATGGCTGGAAGGGCTTAAAGCAAGATCACTGACAACCTGGGCCCAAGTAGAGCAAGAATTTCTGAATAAATTCTTCCCACCCGCCAAAACAGCATATCTCCGCCAGAAAATCACCGCCTTCAAACAGAAGCAAGGGGAACCGCTGGCAAAGGCATGGGAGCGCTACAAGGAACTTCTGCGATCTTGCCCTACTCATGGACAGCCACCCTACGTCATTCAAGAGATCTTCTTCAACTCTCTTGATCAAGGCACCAAGGACAGAATCAACCATTACACTCGCTATGAGTTTCTAACGATGCCACCAATTGACGCCTGGGGTGTGCTGGACAAGCTCACCAACTATGACAACAAGTATGGGGCTACTTCAAACTATGATGAGAACTCATGCGCCAGGCCAGCACCATCTATGCCACTTTATGAGCCAGCAAAGGAGATCGACCCAGATGTCAGGGAGCAATACTACAGAGACCAGAATAAGAAGCTCCTCAAACAAGTGAAGTATCTCTCTGTCAATCAGCCTTGCATAGAATGCGGATCGCAAAGGCACACCACTACTGAGTGCCCACACACAGAGCAAGTCAGGATGACAGAACATCATGAGGATGCAGCTTACGCAGGAGGGCCTAATCGCTATATGGGGGATCAAAGGCCTTATCAACAGCAATGGAACCAAGGTCCCCCTAGGAATCCTCCACCCTACAGAGCTCCAGGACATCCAGAAAGGGATCAAAGGAAGGATGATCTGCACCTGATCCTTGAGGAGATGCGACGAAATCAGGGTACCATCAACAACCAGTTCCAGAACATCACCACCAAATTTGGAGAACTGGACATCTGGAAAAGGGGAATTGAGACGCAGATAGGACATATTTCTGCACAGATCCCACGACAGTCCGGCAAGCTCCCTGAGCAAACAGAACCAAATCCTAAGGGAAAGACTGGACACATAGCTGCTGTAAAACTCAGGAGCGGGCATCAACTGCAAGAGCCAAAGGTCGGAGAGCAGCAGGACAGCGCCGAACAATAACTCGATGTCGACGAACGTCTTGTCGATGTCGAGAACCCTCTTGTCGATGTCGACAACTCCTCTGATCGACCAACCTCTGCACTGAACAACAACTCGACATCGAGGAAAGTTGTCGATGTCGAGGAGCTTGTCGATGTCGAGAAGTCCCATGACGATGTCGATAAGACTGCAACAGCTCCGACGTCTGTTCTGGCTCCAATTCAGAAAAAGAAGCTACCTTTCCCCACGAAATCTCTAAAGGACCCAGCGGAGAAAAAGTTTCAGCGCTTCATCAAGATGCTTCAGAAGCTCAATGTCACCATACCCTTCACCGAAGCTCTCAATGAAATGCCATCCTATGTCAAGTTCCTAAAGGAGATTCTGAGCAAAAAGCGATCGATGGCAGAAATCACAGAGGAGTGCAGCCATCTGGACATATTGGAGAAGAGGCCGGATCCAGGTAAGTTTGATATAACTATTGGATTTGGTCCATACAAAATTAATGCCCTATGTGATCTTGGAGCCAGTGTTAGTATTATGCCTCTAACGATTTGGTCCAAGATTAAGATAGGTGCCCTGGAACCTGTGGATGCTAGACTATACATGGCCAACAACACAGTGGTCATTCCAACAGGCATGGTGGAAAATTTACCAGTACAAGTAGGTAAATTCTTCGTTCCTGCTGATTTCTTAATTGTTGATATGCAAGAAGATCCTGCTTGTCCAATTATTCTAGGGAGACCATTCTTGGCGACGGTGGATGCCAATATAAGTGTAAGGAAAGGAGTGCTCACCTTCAACATCAGTGATGAGGTCATTGAGTATTCCTTTAACAAAACTGAAAAGCATACGGGTCCAATGGAAGAGGTCAAATCTATCTCAGCTGGCTACATCACTTGCGGGGAACCCAAGGTCAGAAATATGACCCCTAACGAGATAGAAAAGAGGGACATGGAGGCCCAGGTGGAAGAGATCATGGCAATCCTCAAAGAGAACACAGGAACTAAGTATGGGGTCATAGTCGACAAAAACTCCTCGAGATCGAGTAGTTTAGTCGACATCGACAAAGATCAGAAACCTCCACCAGCATCGTCGAGTAAGCCACTGAAACCAGAGAACAACTCGACATCGACAACACTTGTCGATATCGACAAGATTGAGGCTTCCTCGACACCACCTCCCTCGACGAGAAACCCAACTGAAGACAGTAGCTTCTCGACATCGACAACTCTTGTCGAAGTCGACAAGATCTGGGTTTCCTCGACACCTCCTTCCTCGACTCCACCTTCATCGACGAGAAAACCACTGGATGCTGAGAATTCCTTGACGTCGACAACTCTTGTCGATGTCGACAAGATTAGGGTTTCCTCGACTTCGCCGTCTTCGAGCAGTCCACCACCTGAAGCTGAAAGCAACTCGATGTCGAGTAATGTTACTCGAGATCGACAAGATCCAGTGGTTCCCGAATCCGATTCTGCGAAGGTAAGCCAAGGTATGAATCTTTCTTCTCCTATTTCAATTAATGATTTATCTATACATGGGAGAGGTTTGCCTTGGTATGTGCGCTTATGCAGGATTTCCGATGACGATCCAAGGGAATACGAAGTAGGAGATATGGTCTATGTCTCTAAATCAAAGGATCATTGGTTTCCTAACAAATTCAATAAGAAGAAGATGGGACCATTCAGAGTGAATAAGATCCATTCAGGAGGAATTCAGCTGAAAGA
Source organism: Persicaria tinctoria (assembly GCA_037127255.1). Taxonomy (NCBI): domain Eukaryota; kingdom Viridiplantae; phylum Streptophyta; class Magnoliopsida; order Caryophyllales; family Polygonaceae; genus Persicaria; species Persicaria tinctoria. The sequence continues at coordinate 41,965,609 of JBANSL010000002.1, read as the reverse complement.
TAAAAATGGAGTCTTGTTTGAAGCCCAGGCTACATGGGCTCTGAAGATGCCACCTTGAGCTTAACGGAGAAAGTCGGCCTAGCGACTATAAAATCTAGAGCTTGTAAATAGACTTTTTTTTTTATTTTGGGACTTTTTGGACATTGTTTTTAGGATTATGCTATTGTGGGTATTTCTTTTCTAACGAATCTTGCAGGTATGAAGAAGCCACAGTCTTGTCGACATGAGGGAAAGAACTCGACATCGACAAGTCCTCGAGATCGACTAAGTTGTCGAGATCGACAAGCACTGCAACACTTCTTCACTCGATTTCCGACGATCTGCACACCTATCTTGTGAGTTTCTTTCTTTACCCTTGTTTTTTATACAGTGAGGACACTGTAATGTTTAAGTATGGGGTGGGGGAAGGGCTTACTTTATGCATATTTTCCATATTTGACATTACTTGTGCATTTTATTTCTTTGAATTACTACATGGCTATTTTGGAATGCATTATTTGATTTATATGTTTATATGCATGTTTTCCAAAAATTTGAGAAAAATGACCCCCATTGAAAATTTTTGAATAATGTCATGGAAGCTTATATTGGACTCGACGATGCAAAATTGGATTCATTAGAGATATAACATGAAATTGCCTAGTAAAGGGAAGTCACAATGAAGTGCATATTTTATTAAAAACCATGAAAGGAGGTAAAATTTGAAGTTGCTTTTGACATGTTGCATGATAAGATGATGGAGGACTTTATATTTCCATATAATGCTCATTGTTATAAATCCTAGCCTTACCTATGCTTATGCATCACAAAAGCCATAATATGCCTTATTTCAAATATTGCTCCACATGATCTAAATATTTCCATTCTTTACCTTATCCGGGGATTATGTTGAGAATGATGTTACATTATGGAGATGTTATATGGTTGTTGTGATTGTTATCATTGGAGTTTGGAAGGAAATTGTTGAAATATATGGAAAATTTAATGAGTGAAAAAAAAAATCCAATCACCTCAGGAGATAAAGGTAGATTGACCCTGCTCTCTGAGATAATAGTTTGGAGAGATGGGACACATTGTGAGGAGTCCGACGCACTAAGTATCCGGGGCCATTCATGACACCCATGTTTGCGACTCGCGAGAAGGCAGTGCTAAGGTCAAAGAGGTAAAAGCATTATTATTGAAAAAAAAGCAATATGAAAGGTGATGAATCAAAGGAAGAAAGGAATGTGGAATGAAACTCAAAGTTTGAAAGTGATCCATTTCCCCGGATCAAAAGCACCACATTTCCAGAAATTGCCGACCTTTAGCCTTTTACCAATTCTACTCCTTCATGAGCTTAAATTAAAGTCTTCTTGATTATCAATGCTTTGTCACGTATAGATTGTTTTTGCATAACCCTCCTTTTGTGAGTAGATGTTGCTTTTATATATTTTGCACATGCATGAATCGGTGACACTAGTACCTTTTCGAGGATGGTAATTGATTGCAGGGTTATATGAGAATGAATCTAATATGTTGAGAGTTTTGATTTCTTCCCCTGAATGACAAATAAAAGTATTGCTTGAGGACAAGCAAGCTTAAGTATGGAGTGTTTGTTGTGAGCCTAATTAGCCATGTTTTACATTATCTTTTATATCGATTTCTGCATACATTTCATGCATTTGGGCTTGAATGATACAAAATATGTGTAGTTTATGCTTAGTTGTTATATATGGAGGTCTACACAAGTTTTTGTCATATTTCGCAGAAATCGGACGCATTTTGGAGCTTAAAGGAAAGTCATGGAGAAGCCAAGAATGGTGCAGCTGGAGAGAAGGCCAATTTCCGGTTTACATCGTTCTGAATCAGGCTGTGATGTCTTCATGAGAGTTGTAGCCCTCGGAAAGAGCTTTCCAACGCATGGTCATATGCGCCAATCCGACAACCGAGGCAGCGGGAAAGTGTGTTTTACGAACAGAGCTGGAAGCTGAGAAAAGAACTCGACGTCGACAAGAGTTGTCGACATCGACAAGTATCCAAAAGTCGACATGAGCACTGGAAGACGAAGTCGAGTTAACTGAACTCAAGACCAAAATGTTGTCGATGTCGAGGAGATGTTGTCGACATCGAGAAGATTTGTCAGAAAGTCGAGATCGAGAAGAAGTCCGTGTCGAGAAGACATGTCGAGGAGTCCAGAAAGCCGAGATCGAGAAGGAATTCGAATCTGGACGAGATCTATCCAATTCTATCAAGATCTATCAAGACCAAAGAAGATGTCCACACATTAGATATAATCCAATTCTATCAAGATCTTCTATCCTTGATTAGCAAGGATTAGAAGCCTATAAATAAGGCCCTAGGGGGCTCAGTTTTATTCAATCCATCACAATTCAATTTCAAGAGAGAAGTAAGTAGGAGAAGTAGAGAGAGAGAGAGAGAGAGCAGCCGGTTGGAGTTGTGAAGCGAGAGCGGAGTTGGCTTCGAGCGGTTGTAAACTTTGGTTTATTTTTATGCAAGTTTCCTCTTTTACGAAGATGTCTTATATTGCAATGAAGAGTGAGTAGTCCACCCACTTCTGGGGTTAGGGTGAGCCCAACGGTGGCCATGTGAGGCGATGCGATAAAGGTCAGATCTTTTGTGCGATTCATCTTCTATCCCTATGAGCATGATTCTTTTGCGAGAGTTGAAGGTGATCCTTGTTTGTATTATTGAAGCGAAAGTGATCTTAATACAACTTGGATTAATTATGTGAAAAGGGTTAGTAACAATTAGGGTTTATGCGAAAGCCTCTATATTCCTATTTGGTAATAACGAAAGTTATTTAGATGGAAAGCATGATCGTTTATGCCTTTATGTGTTACTTTGCATGGTTATCGTTGTGGTGTTGAAACCCTAGCCTTGGAAGTCTTTAGTTTATAAATTAATTCCGTGTTTTCATTCGTTTCTGTCCGAAAAGCATTTGCAATTTACGTTTCTGTTCTTATCGATTTCGAAGAATCTTGTCGACATCGAGTTCACTTGTCGACGTCGAGAACTTTTTGCTGAAGTCGAGTTTTCTGTTTTGTCGATCTGTGTCTTGTCGAGAATATCTTGTCGATAAGCCTTCTGTGTCGACAAGATTCGGTCGAGTAATCTGGTCGAGTACTTTGTTGTTGTCGAGTTATCTGCCTTGCTTTGTTTCGTCTTTGCTTTCTGTTTTTAGTTTGTTATTTGCTTTTATTTTAGTTGCCCTTGCCCGGTTTATTTCTGCTTCTGTTTATGTGCTTCTGCTTTTTTGCTGCTGTGTTTGTGAGAATCTCATAGCTACCTGAGAACTGCTGACGTGTTTCCTCGTGGATTCGATCCTGACTTTTCTCTTACTACAACGGGCGGAAGTCTTGTAATTATTTGCTGAGACAGGGGAGTCGTTCTAAACCATATTCTATTCTATACTTGACTTACTCCTGCAACAACACCCAGCTTGGTGGGGTTGTGTAGCTAGCACACACTGTGAAATTTTCTTCACAAATGGTGCATTATGCACTCCAGCGACAGTTTACAAGCGAAAATGAGTGGGAAACGTGGTACTGGATTAAGGGGAAGCTCAGGAGGTTCTCCCTCAAGGAGTTTGCCTTAGTAACCGGGTTGCGGTGTAGTCAACCAGCAGCTAGCGACATGGAGGACGACGATAAAGCTATCAAGGAGTTTTTTGGAAATGAGAAGATGACGGTTGGTGACCTCGAGACCGATCTGAAGAACTCACTAATGGTGTTGCGGAGCCCACGAAGACGATTCAAGCTAGTGCTTCTGTACATTGTGGAGGGCGTTTTGTTAGGAGAGGAGCAGAGGAAGGGGCTGAGGAGCTGGATCGTCCGGTTGGTGGAGAATGTCGATAGGTTTTTGGCATTCCCATGGGGGAGGGTCATCTATGCTGCAACACACCTGTTGCTGAACGGCGCCGTAAAGCGTCGGGAGGCTGAGATAAAGGCAGAAGATCGAAAGAAGCGGAATGGTTATGGCCTGATGGGTTATCCAGTATCCTTTCAGGTAACCTTCTCGACCACACCCATGATAAATTTTTAATTCATAAGCTGAAAATGTATTAATTTGAGTGGGGATACGGTGCAAATTTGGTTGCTGGAATCCATGCCGAAATGGGGGGTCCGGTTTGCGACGAAGGTGTCGACAACGACATTCCCTCGTTGCATGAGATGGGCCCTTAAGGACGAGAACCTCGCTTATAAGGATATAGCCAGCCGCACCGAAGCTGAGGGAGAGGAGGCCATAGAGATTGATGATAACCCAATACTCAGACCAGAGGAGGCTGAGCTGGAGCTGATCGATGGGTGTGCGTACGATGATGAGAAGTCCGACCCCTTTTTCGACGACCTAGTTGCACCCTGACGCAGGGAAAAGTCGTTGATTTACCTCGCCAAAAATAAATCCCAAACAAACAAACTAGTATAGTATGCAAGTAAGGGGTCGAACCCAAGAGAATCAAGTATTTCTAAATATTGTGTATTTATCAATATAAAAAGAAACGATTTTTATGAATGAAAATAAAAGAAGAAAATATTGACAAAAGCAAATAAATGATGGAAGAAAAGCGTTTCCACCTACAAGTTCTCGACTTATGTTGGTTTTATTGATCATCGAATCCTTTTCAAGTTATTATCTTTTCCTACGAATTCCTCTCGTCTTGGTTTAAGTAGATTAAAAGTCCTACGAGTCCAATTAATCCCTTACACCTCAATGCAACCTTAACACGGTCAAGATTTAACAAAGAGATAGAAAATAGTCCCAAGAACTTGAGCATATAAATAACACCAATTAAACACGGTAAATCAATGTTTAAGATATATGTCAACTCCCTACATAATCATGCTTCAAACACGGAATCCACAATCTTATGCGTGCTACTACGGAAATAACACAAATACGAAAGTATTAAATCCTAGCATGAAATCAATATTATCAAGGTCGCGAGTCAAGATAACATCAATAACATAATCAATATCGCACAAAGAAGTTGAAAGAATTAAAGAGGAAAAATAACTTGAATTAGAAACTCACAAACCACCAACCAAGTCTCGAAAGTGTAGGCGGAAACTACAAAATTAGCCAAACATGGCTTACCTAAGCTTTCTTCTCTTCTATGGTGATTGATCCAATTGAAAACTTAATTAAACTAACCCTAGAACATCCTATTTATAAGCCTAATGTCTTCCACAAAAGGTAGATAAAAGATAGATAAAAGATAGAAATTTCCTAAACAAACTAGATCAAAGATAGAACTTTCCTAAAATAATTCAGCGTCGGATTCCGCTGCCAGCGAGAAATTTCCGCTGGCAGCGAATGGCCTTGATTGAGCTTCTGTTGGATTTCCGCTACCACCTCGCTAGCACACTCGCTGGCAGCGACTTTCATGCCTTAGAATCTTCTCGAGCTTCTCCATGGTCCCTTCCTTCCGCTTCCGCGAGTACCTGATTCCGCTGCCGCGAGCTGGGGTTTCCGCTGCTGCGAGAGCTCAAACTCGCTGGGGCGAGTTCTCCCTTCCGCTGTCGCGAGTGGCCGAAGATTCGTCGTCCTGGTGATTTTCGCTGGCAGCGGATATTTCCGCGGCAACGGACGTCTCGCTGCAGCGAGTGATGCCGCTACCAGCGGATGGTGTTGGCTTGCTCGCTTGCTCAGCTTCCTCTCGCTGGCTCTCTCTTCCCGCGGGCTCTCTCTCGCTAGCTTGCTGGGCTCCAGGCTTCTGGTTCCACTCGCTGGCAGCGACTGATCATTCGCTGGCAGCGACTGATGCCCAGAAGCTCGATTCTTCATTGTTCTTCCCTCTTTCTTTCTCTTCTCCTTTCTTTCTCTTCTTAGCTTGATTTCTTGACTTCACTTGGCCATGTTCAACAGCTTTCCCTTGCTTTCCACCATGTCGGATCTACGATTCTGCACAATTCAACCGAAATAGCGTAGATTCCGAACTTTTCCACAAAAAGAGTTTTATCTAAATTAACACTAAAACATGCATATTCTACAATGTAAATGCAACTAAATTATCCTATAATGCCCATTAGAAATGTGCATTATCAAACTCCCCCACACTTAACCTTTTGCTTGTCCTCAAGCAATGCCAAATAAAGAAGAGCAAAACCATCATCCCACACATATAATCTTCAAGCACTAACCTTGTCAAAAGCAACATCAAAGTGGAGGAGCCATGAACATGAAAGCTAACATCCTAGCAAGTATATGAACGATTCAAAATAAGGCACATATCATCCAACCTCACTGGGGTTATGTGTTTGCTCTCACTCTCATTGTGTTTAGGCTTAATAATATATCTCTCGACTCAATCCAAAATGCAAAGAGCTACATAGAAATTGACACATATATCACATATTCTCCACCGCGGATGCCATCACTCACAAGCAACATCAAGAGGTCTTTTATCAAGGTTGTAATGGGGCTTGGTAAGGAATCAAGGGCAAGGAGAATTTATGGTCATGTGGTGCTCAAATTCCGGGAATCAAGATCCTAGATAATCAAACATCAACCATCCACTCTCTCAAAAACATCATCTTAAACTCAAGCTCTCACAACATCTTTAATTACAAACAACATTCATTTCTCAACCAAAGATTATTTCCAACTCTCACACTCATAATGAAAATAAAAGGCTCAAACTCATGCTCTTTTTTTTTTTTTTTTTTTTCCATTCATTCTTTTTTTTTTCTTTAGAGCCAAAACAATAATGCACAATGTGATGAATAAAACTAGAATTACATACTCATCCAAACTTCTAACTTTCTCAACAATAATCTCTTTTCCACTCAACTAGATTAATCATTCACCCACTCTAATCCTAATTCCCGGATAGGGTAAAGCTTATCATCGGCTAGGATAAATTTTTGTGGAGCTTCAAAGAAAAGGCTAAGGCTCAAGTTTGGCTACAAGCAAAGGACACATATGTAGGGTGGATATGGATAATAATATGGCTAAGAAAATCATGCCTCTATCATTTGAAACTCATAAGCAATAGACATATAAATTCGGCCTCAAATATAGATAACAATGTCAATCTCAAGAGGTAATTGCATAAGGAAAGTATAATGTCACACAAGAAAGCAAAAGGGAATAAATATGATGAAAATCCCTATAAGGCAAAAAATTTCTCACTAGGACAAGTTTTGTGGGATTTCAATGATGCCAATAAGAATCATACTTGCTCAATTAAACTAACAAGTCATGCTTCAATGAAAATCAACACACGTAGGTGACAAGATTAGTCAATTCAAACATATCATGGGATTTATAGGTCAAGCTCAAAAACTCAAATAAAATAGAGGACAATTAAGGCAAGATGGGTATTTGAATAATACATGAATGCAATGCATGATATTGTTGGGTTTTTTTTTTTTAATTTTTTCAATTTTTTTTTCTTTTTCTAATGCAATATAAATGCTAGAAATAAACATGATATGCATGTGAAAATTTTAAATATGACCTAACTAAAGCAATATGTACACTAAACCCCTCCCCCACACTTGAATATTTCATTGTCCCTAATGAAATAAAGACAACAAAAATTAAACAATTGAAATAGGTGAGGGAGAAGGAAACTCACGAGCTCAATGTGGTGGTGGAAATTGGGTTTGCCACCCAAAGGGTGCCCAAGCGTTGAATTGGGCCATGATCTCCTCGTGATTCTTTCGTTGTTGCTCCATGAGAATGGTATGGTTCTCCGCAATTTGTCGGTCCGTGGCATCTTGACGCTCGGTGATTTGACGGAAGGCACTCTCAAAATAGCCATGAGAGGGAAATCCATCATAAGACTCGCCATGGTATCCGCCATGTGAAGAACTAGCTCCCCCGCCATAAGACATTTGTGGATAGAATGTCTCCACTTGCATTACCGGCTCATACTCCATCTCTGTCGGTTCTTCATAAGGCTCCTCATTAGCATCTCCTTCGTTGGCGTTCGGAGGTGGGCCAAATAGTGGAGCGTCGGATGGAATATATAAATCGGCGGGGGACGGACCGGTGGGAAGTGGACGAGGGAGGACCAAAGTGTGGGACTTGTTGACCCCGGCATACCAAATGAATCTCCCCGCATAATCACCTTCCCTCACGATGTTAGCCTTCTTTAGCGAAGCCAAATTGAGCCTATAGTTGTCCGAACAAGGGACATAGGCATTCAAATCAATGTCGAGCTCCAAAGCAAGCAAAGTAATTAAGCCTCCAAAGCCAATCTTCACCTCTTCTTTCCTTGAATGTTTCTTTGTAGCCTCGCCACAAGCGGCAAAGAATAGCTCTACCCAATCCGGCGTCTCATGTGCTTCGGGCAATAAGCAAGTCATCCAAGCCCAACTTCCCTTGGAAACCTTGTTGATCTCGGCATGCCCGAAAAAAGTGTTGTTCAAGACCTTGTGGCAAAGTCTAAGAGAAGGGTGGACGATGCTATAATTGTAGTCATTGCCGGAGGTCATGACCTTTTGTGTGACTTCAAACCATCGTTGCTGAGGGGTGGAGCGACGAGGCAATTCAGACCAATGGGCGGAGGGATTGCCCGTGATCCCAAACACATTCTTCAATTCTTCAAAAGTCATAGTTTGATTTGCCCCACCCAATCGAAAAGTAAAACTATCCTCACTAGCCATTACAAAGGTAGCCAGAAACTCTCTAACCAAATCCGGATAAGTACGGACACACTTGTCTACCAAGCCATCAATATCCCCAATCCCCATAAATGTCCGCACACTCTCCTCAAGTCCCAATAATCTCAATGTGGGGATATCAAAAAATTTCGTCAAAACATACCGACGAGCATCAAGATCATCCCACCTAGTCCTTTGAGCTCTAGTCAATCCTCTAGGCCTAACCATTGGTGGAGAAGCCATAATAATTAAAATCAAAGGATGAAGATCGAGAACTCACAAACAAAACGACTCACTGCAGGATTTTCGCTGGCAGCGGATATTTCCGCGGCAGCAGACGTCTCGCTACAGCGAGTGATGCCGCTACCAGCGGATGGTGTTGGCTTGCTCGCTTGCTCAGCTTCCTCTCGCTGGCTCTCTCTTCCCGCGGGCTCTCTCTCGCTGGCTTGCTGGGCTCCAGGCTTCTGGTTCCACTCGCTGGCAGCGACTGATCATTCGCTGGCAGCGACTGATGCCCAAAAGCTCGATTCTTCATTGTTCTTCCCTCTTTCTTTCTCTTCTCCTTTCTTTCTCTTCTTAGCTTGATTTCTTGACTTCACTTGGCCATGTTCAACAGCTTTCCCTTGCTTTCCACCATGTCGGATCTACGATTCTGCACAATTCAACCGAAATAGCGTAGATTCCGAACTTTTCCACAAAAAGAGTTTTATCTAAATTAACACTAAAACATGCATATTCTACAATGTAAATGCAACTAAATTATCCTATAATGCCCATTAGAAATGTGCATTATAACACCCTTCCTAAGAAATTTCGAAGCCCTTGGTGGGAGGTCCCCAAGGACGGGAAGAGGAGGCAATGAGAAGGATGGCTGGGTGGGGGACGTGGCCAAGACTTTGGAACAAGTTATGGACAAGCTTCAGACAATGTCAACAGGGATGGAGAAGATGGATGAAAAGGTACGCAATAACTTCCCAATTATTCGTTCTGTGGAGACTCGAGATAACTGTGAACTAGGGTAAATGGACTCCTGGCACGTGAAATTGGACAAGGGACACGTAGTGTAGATAATGAACGAAAGTGGTATGAAGGGTGAATTGTGTTGATTTTTCTCACCTTATGGTGATATGAAGTAATAATTTGATCACCTGCATCTGAAATTTTTGGAGGTGGTCGTGACTGAGCTGCGGGATGGTCAGTGTAAGGGGACGGCCTGGCAAGAAGCAACCGATAAAGAACAAGGTGGAGATGAGAAAAAACGGGATGAGTTTGTAAGTTTATTTTTGCGTGACATGCGTTTCGATGTTTAGTCCTGTTTGAAATCGGGGATTCAATATCAAATGTTAATATATATTTTACAGGCCGAACTTGACGAGTTGATAGAGTCAATTGCGGGTAAAGCCGGTGAGGGTGGACTAGGTGGTAAGGTTAGTTGTTTGTAAACATCACAAGATTTGTTATTTTCAGCGACACTGGAAGAATGTGACAGGAATATTGTAGTTGTGTGACATGATTTGTTATGTTAAGTGACACTGGAAAAATTGAGCCATAATTCAATTTTGATTTCATTTGCAGTTAGGAGGTGCTATTGAGAAGGGAAGTGAAGTGGATGATGGAGGGGGATAAGCACACAGAAGTTGAAACTGTGAAGGCAAGGGATGAGATATCAGGAGAGAGCAAGCTAGCTGGTCATGATGTCGGGGACAAGAATGATGAAGCTGAATCTGTCAAGGAAGGGGATGGGCGGGGGGGGGGGGAGAGACCAACGAGGTGAGGTTTATTTATGAAAAAAAGGTGATTATATATGTGACATGATAGTATATGGCAAGTGACATGAGTATATCTGTTATGTGACAAGGGAAAGTGTAAATCTTAGCTGAAGTTTGATATGTTTGCAGTTGGGAGAGGTTGGTTTAAAGGCGTCTGGTCATGAGGAAGGTGGAAAGAAAATTGAAGTTGATGAGAGGCCGAAGCCCAGGGTAGCTCAGGTGTATGAATCTAAGGAGGCGAAGAAAACGAGGAAGGCTGTTGGAGAGGAGTTGGCTCCCCCGGCCAAGAAACCGCGACCCCAGAAGGCAGCCACTGTTCCCGCCGATGCTGTTCAACTAGGAATGGTGTCAGCGACGGACAACGACGCCATGACAAGGTTGTTGGTAAGGTACGTAGGTTATGTGTCTTACTCTCGAATATACGACGAAGGTAGATAGGTGGACGTCCACAATACCTGACAGAAACTTAACGTGCAATGGGGACGCGGAGGTGCGCACGTCACCCTGCGGTGTTGATATGACGAAGGAGTTACTCAACCGTCTGAAGAAACCCCAAGATTGGTTTGGAACTGTGGTATGAAGACTTGTTAGCTCTAAAAATTCCCGTGTCAGGATTATGGATTGTAATTGCGGTTCACTTCATGCAGCAGATGGAGGAGTGCTGCTACCTTCTGCGCAAAGCGGTCGCAGACACATCGGGTGACACGGCCAGTGGAGCCATCGTAGTCGATACGTGCTTTGCGGGAATTTATCTACCTCGGGAATGGAAGGAGTACAGCGCCACCCCCGAAGCGTACGAGTCTAGTGATGCATTGATGGCGTACTTAAATGGGGGGTCGCCGAAGCCGTTGGGACGAGCGTGGTCAGGTGCGGACCTCATCCTCCTCCCCTTCAACGTCAAGAACAAACACTGGGTTGCCCTTGCCATCGATCTTAAGGAGTGGGAGGTAAGGGTGTATGACTGCGACATCCACATGGCGACGGAACGCCAACTCTAAACCCTGTTAATGCCTGTGACGAGCCTGATCCCTGTCGTCATGCGTGCACACCCAGATCTGAAGGTCAAGTATGCCGATAAGGTCCCCACGCCGTTTGCCATTCACCGGGACAAGAGGCTTCCACAGAAGAAGCTAAGGTAAGTTGGATGACATGGTTCAATTTCGTTTGATTGGATGGGGAATCGGTGTCCGCATTCTGACCGATTGTTCCCCTTTGCAGCGGTGATTGTGGCCCGTACACCATTAGATTCATGCACCTTCTGCTGGAGACTGCCCCGAACTTCGATGGATTGGACGACACGTACATTGAGGCATACCGCCAGATGCTAGCTGTTAGGGTATTCCATGGTCGACTCGGATGCTAGACTTCGGAGTTGAACACTTGGTTCCAATCATAAACACCCTCCTGTAATAGTGGAAGTAAAACATTTGGATATTTTGCAAAACTTGGTAGTTGTCGAATGTGAACATTTTGTATATGCGGACATGTTAAACTTGGCAGTGTAGCTACATGTATCTATCTAATTTAGTGACAAGGTATTTGTCGTAAGGGGACACGAGGATTAAAAGGGGTGACATGGGTCATTTACACTATACGCAGGAATATGAGACAGTGAATAGTGACACGAAAAAACCTGTCAGGTGACACGTGCATGGAAAGATGGGACCCGATACTGGGACAACAGAACAAAACGACAAAGGAAAAGGAATCTTTCAGGGTGGCAGTTGGTTGCACAGTTCCACTGACCTACTAAAAAAAAAATTTAAAACAAAACAAAATGTTGTGTTCCTCGAAATTAAAAGGTAAGCAAAACAATAGTAAAAGTAACTTGAATTCATTGCAGTTGGCGAAAAAAACCACCACCTACACAAGGGAAGGAGAGAGAGAGAGATAGAGACCGAATATTAGGAGTGAAGGGAGGTGGTTGGGAAGTGAAGGGAAAGGGGAGAGCCCGTACCGGAGAGGTAGGAAGACGCCGGAGAAGCCCGTACTAGAGAGAAAGGCGCAGGAAAACAGGTACAACTCAATTGGTTATTGAAATCCGTCCTCACCCATCTCTACTACTCTGAATCTTCACTTAATTTGCAATCTTCCCCACTTAATTTGCATTCTCCCATTGTTTCGTACCGGTGAGGGAGGTAGTCGCCGGATAAGGGACCAAGACGCCGGAGAAGGCAGTACCGGAGAGGAAGGCAGATGAATACATGTACAACTCAATTGATTATTCAAATCTGTCATCACCCATCTCTACTACTCTGAATCTTCACTTAATTTGTAATCTTCCCCACTTAATTTGCATTCTCCCATTGTTTCGTACCGGAGAGGCAGGTAGTCGCCGGATAAGGGACAAAGACGCCGGAGAAGGCAGTACCGGAGAGGGAGGCGCAGGAATACAGGTACAACTCAATTGATTATTGAAATCTGTCCTCACCCATCTCTACTAGTCTGAATCTTCACTTAATTTCCAATCTTGCCCACTTCATTTGCATTCTTCCATTGTTTCGTTGTAAGGCATGCAATTTGGGATTGAACAAAAAAACGGAAATTGGGGATTTGGAATTACGGTCATGTGGGGAATTGGGGATACGGGTAAATACAGATCTGGGCAAAAAGGGGTGTGGGGAACTGAGGAATGGACAGACAAGAGCGAGGGAGGTTGAAGAAGAGCGTGGGAGGTTTGCGGGTCCTTTTACCCAGATTGTGAGAGTGGAGAAAAAACCCTGTCAGAAACGGGTACTGTAGGACAATTGGGAAAAGACAATTGACATTCATGACATGAGCTATTCTGTTGGGTGACAAGGGTTACTTCAGTAGGTGACATGGGCCTTTTCTCGTGAATCAGTCGCAGACAGACTTATTCAGTAGGGGGTGAGTTTGTGTGGATATTGATAATGTTCATGTCCACTTAATTGCAGGAAAAACATGGTTCAGTCCCAGAATTTGAGGAGGAAAGGTGTCCGGGCACCTAAGAAGGTAGAGCCCCGACTCGCAGTGCCGGAGGAGAAGCATTTCCGAGGCCGGGTCAACCAGTCTTCCAAAGTGTCTCTGCTCGTCAACATGGACGACTGGGTTGACCCCGTCGATTGCGAGAAGCTGTTGCGAAGCCAATTTGGGGGTATTGTGCAAATGGCAAACCGGGTTCAATTCTCGTCGCAACTACTGCATTACGTGTTACAAAAGCAGCTTGTGACAGAAAAGAAGTGGGAGACTTGGTACATGCTTCAAGGCAAGCTGCGGCGATTCTCTATCAAGGAGTTTGCGCTCGTGACTGGGCTGCGGTGTGGTCGAGTTCGGGGGGAAGACACAGAGACGGAGGATGACAAGAAGACAAAGAAGGCTCTCAAGGACTTATTTGGAACGGACAACATGAAGGTCGGTGAGCTGGAGAACGCCTTCAAGAACTCCATCTTGAAGGAGCCGAGTGCTAGAATGCGTTTTAAGATCGCTCTCCTACTCATCGTCGAAGGAGTTCTGCTGGGGGAAGAACCCAGGAAAGCCATACGAGGGTGGATTGTGAAGCTTGTGGAGAACGTTGATCGATTTCTGGATTACCCCTGGGGCAGGATTGTGTACGAGGCCACCCACGAGTCCCTGTCGGGCGTCATAGAACGACGTGTCGCTGACTTGAAGCCGAAGGCGAACGACAAGGACGATCGATATGGATATGGGCTTTTGGGTTTTCCGTATACGTTCCAGGTAAGCTACTTGACGGAAGTTATGCTTGAACTATTACGCGCAATTGATGCACTCATTCGAGTGACATGTGTGGTTGTTTTAGATTTGGTTGTACGAAGCTGTCCCGGGGATTGGGGAGGCGTTGACGAACCGGGTGCCGAACACGGCGTTGCCTCGCATGCTGAGGTGGACAGCCGATGACGACAATCTAATGTATGAGACGATCCAGTCCCGCATGGACCCTGAAAAATCTGATAGAATCAAGGTCGAAGACAACCCGATACTAGTACTGAAGGCCGGCGAGTACGAATTGATGCTCGGGTGCTTCTACCAGCATGAGGAGCCTGATCTCTACTTTGATGACATTGAGGCTGCGTTGGCACCGACCTTCATGGCCGACCTTCTACTTTGATGAACAATCATGGCCGACCTTCCCCCTCAACAGTTAAGTCAGAGAGGCGAAGTCGATGCCCTCTTCAACTATCACATTCTTCCGCTCTGTTTCACCATAATACACCCACCCCGCACCATCGAACAACCAACGCCCGTTGAAGTTGAGAGTCACACATCCTTTGGCGTTTTGCCCTGCAATTCAAAACTCAGATCAGCACCATTGGTAATGGGTATCTACTCTTCACGAAACATGAGGAGAAATAGAAGAGAAGCCTACCCATTACAACTGAGAATTAGGGTTTCTCAGATATCTCTGTGACACGGAAGTTTACGAACACTAACACGAACGAATTAAGAGCCCGACACGTGCTCACCAACTGGACCTTATTGCGGATGGGTTCTTCTGCAATGGTGGCCTTCTTCTCCAGCTCTCTTTTCCACGGGAACACCGAAAATGATGGCCTCTCTCCTCCTCTCTTATTACACTTTAAAAATGGAGGGAAACCCTTTCCCATCACCTCACCTCCTCTCTCCAATTTTGGCGCCAAAATCCCCCACCCAATCAAATGTCCCATCTCTCTCTCTCTCTCTCTCTCTCTCTCTCTCTCTCTCTCTCTCTCTCTCTCTCTCTCTCTCTCTCCCCCCTTGGGACAACCTGCAACCGGATAAACAATTTGCCCCTCCTATTTGCACTAATACCACATATGATATTCTTGCAAATTTTCTAAAAAAGTGGTATTTGTGCAAACCCGGCAAAAAAAGTGTATATCTGTGCAAATAGCCCTATATCTAATGTAGGTAAATATCTCTTCCTCTTGATAGCACTTGATAGATCTTGATGGAATTTGCCCTCGAAAATATCTTCATCGGATTCGGGATAGAAATTTAACAAGATTCGGACTACTCGATTTCGTCTTCTGTTGTCCAACTCGATATCGAGTAGTTTACTCGATATCGACCAACTTTTCTCCGTCTTCAGCTCAGCTACTCAATATCGGCCAACAGGATTTCTTGACTCGATTTTTACTCGATATCGAGTAGATTAACTCGATATCGACTTGCATGTTCCAGCTCCAGATTTCTTGACTCGATTCCGGGGCGTTGACTCGATGTTGGTTACTCAATATCGACTAGATGAAGTCGATATCGACCAACTCTCCTCAGTTTGCGCGATCTGGCATTTTCTGGGTAGAAATCGACATCGACCTTACTCGATATCGAGTAAGGTAACTCGATATCGACCTATCTGTTGTCGAGTAGATTTCCTTGCTTTCAGCTCGATTTGTCCTGGTTCCGCTGCTCCTTGACCTCGGACTTCTGTAGTTGACTTCGAGCTTTTCCTTCTTTCTTTGAACTGTTGTAAATTGCCTCGATTTCTGCGAATTTAAACAGAAACTGGTGTAGATTGCATAATTTGGTAAATAAGCATAAACTACATAGATTTTGTACTATTCTAGCCCAAATGTATGAAATGCATGCAGAATTCGATATAAAAGTAACTATAAAACATGGCGAATTAGGCTCACATCACAACATCAAGGGAGTTCTCACCCATAGCGGTCGATAAGCGCTTCTGGCATCTTCTGGTATGTTCTTCATCTGTTCTTTCGATTTCGTGTTCGATCTTGCTCGAATTGTGATTCAATTTGACTTTGCTGTGTCGTGGATTTGTTATTGAATTGTGATGCTCTCTCTGTGCGGGATATGTGCTCTGATCGCTTTGTTCTGATTTCCGATTCCGCTGAATCTTTCTCATATGTGTACTTCTCGAATCTCTTAGCTTCCGTATCTTCTTTCACTTTTTAATTTTCCGTATTTCTATTGAGTAAGTTGACCAATTTCTATCGAGTATGAAGAAGATCATTGCTTTGGCGGTTATGAATGTTACAGTGCATTTTGTTTCCAGTGCCGCTGTGAATTCTGAGACTGGACAAGAAGTAGCTGTAAAGGCTAAGATTTTCAATCCTAATTTTTCGGAAAAAGGAAATTAAAAATGAATTTAACTCGAATTTAAAACTCATTTAAAGGATTCTGACCGAAATATAAAAATTTGGGCGAATAATTTCCGTCGTTTTACCTCGAAAATTCAAAATAGTTATTGGATGGAGATATCCTCTTCTGTTTTAAAAATCTAATTGATCGAGAAAGCGAGAGTCGGAAAAACTAACATTTGAAAACTAATTGCGGGTTTTAAAATTCGCGTATTCGGAATTTATTATGACGTATTGGTCAACCAATCCTGCACTCAATCCCTCACCCACTCCCATCACTCACCTTACTCTGCTCGAGACCATCCCTCTCTATATCTTTCACTTCAATCCCTCTCCCTATCTTCATTCATCATCACCACTGACTCCACTCCATCGCCTCCTTCACGATTCTTCATCACCAACTACCATCCTTACTCTCCAGCTCCCATCTCAGCTCACCACCATCACCGTCTCAATCGTCACCGCCATCACCATTTCAATACCCGTCGATCACACCTTTGTCCATCCTTTTTCCTTGAAGAGCAGCATCCACAGCACCACGAGCACCTCTTCTGATGTCTACTGCCATACCGATGCCGCCCAAAAGCCGCCGGAGCCGCCGTCGAGACACCGAAGCCCCTTCCCCTGTTTGAGCGCGGTTCGCCACTTTGGTAAGCCTTCTCCTCCGTTTTCGATCGGAATTGTTCCCAAGCTTCACCATCACACTCATCCATGTCCAGTGTAGGTCCGACGAGCCATCGCGAGCCTCCGACGACGCCCAGAACTCCGATCGAGAGCTCCGAAGCCGCGAAACCCCTCGGTGAGCGCCCACCTCTCCTTCCTTTGTTTCGATTCAATTCCGTCCTTGGGTCGGGTTGTGGGTGAGTGATCGTGAGCGAGGGCTGAGTGCGGGGCGTCGGGCGAGCTCGTTCAAGAGCCAAGAGTTGTGGGCGAGCGCAGCAGAGCACCGGAGCGGGGACGAGCGCATGAGCAGGGCCAGCGACGAGTGTGAGTGCGAGTGCGCGAGTAGGCGGTGCGAGGGAGCTGTGGGGGGGGGGTGAGCGAGGTTAGGGGCGGAGCTGGGCGCAGGTCGACGCCGGCGTAGATGGCCGGGAGGAGCTCAAGCTCGCCGGCGGGTCGTGGTCTCGATCAGGCGGGGCGGGACATTTGAATTGGAGGGAGGAAGATGGCCAGCGTGGCTACTAACTTATATATATGTTAAAATTGAACCGGTTGGGAGTTTATAATTACGGGTTCGGTTCGGTTCGGTATGGTTCGGGTTATCTTTTTATTATTTAACTAATTAGGGATAATTAAAATATATTATAATAGTATTTGAGGATTTAAAAGATAAAGTATTAATTTTGGAGATTTATAAAGGGTTGATTTTATTAAATAAAAACGGTTTGGATCTTAGGGGATTTGGAAATAACTTATAAGGGTGTTTTATTAAATGTTGTTTTATAATATTATATCTCTAATAATAACTGGGATTTTAAACGGTTTTTAAACTAACCTGGGAATAAGACTAATTCGATGACTAACTAGCATGATAATATGATTGTTTCACTAACAGTATGATATGTATGACTAATAACATGACTTGTGGTGAATTATTATATGAGATTAAATGTTGGATAATTATGGCGATCTAGTAGGATTTTATATCACAAAATTATGTCTTATGATTTTGATGAACCGTTGAGGTATATGTGGAAATGACGTATATGAACATGCAGAATTGGTTGAATGATTTATGGAGAATGATGTGGTCTTGAGGAGTAGATGATGCGATGAAATGACTTTCATAATATGTTACTTGTTCTATTGAATGAGGTGTGCTTGAGTGCTTAATAGTTGAATGTAGACTTATATATATTCCATTATGTACTAGGTGATACTCTATGATTGTGAATACTGTGTGATAGAGTGTTCTGTTGCCGGTCTGCTAGCAAGGTAAGTACCTCCGGGGCTTACTCAGTAACCAGTACCTCCTGCCTGATGTGTCATATAGTATGTAGGTGTTGCATATGCATAAGAACATGTCATGTAGTATCATTCTTAGGAATTGCATTTACGAATGAGCATCCTTATTCTTTATGCGTTTGAATACATAACGGCCGTTATCTGTGAGTCCTAGAGTCATTGCTAGGGTCATAGGGCAGCCTAGCTTCATCGGGTGTTGTCCTCCTCGAGTCATTTATATATATCACGAGATACGAGATGGGCATGAGATATGATATGATGATGGGATATGACATGATGATGAGATTTGATATGATTATAGCATCGAACTGGCCAGGCTCCACCTTGTCTGGAAGAGGGGTGGTGGTAAAATAGGGATATACCACTAATACCACCTTTGTAACGGACCGGGATTATGATTCTCGAGTTACGTTTCCAGCGATAAAACCCCTCGTTGGGATCTTGCGCCCCGAGTACAGGTTGAAGGTTTCAAACTGAAGATGTGTAGTTTAAAGTGGGATTTTGTACCCAAATCTGAAAGGTCCGTTGGAGACCCCGGGGTAAACCCTTGTACCTGTCTTAAGTCTATGACGAGAGGGTTTCTCGACCACATAAATTTGTAGTCAAAACCCCGCCATAGGATAGTGGAGTCAGGTTCGTCCTCAGGAGAGAAGTCAGCGGTTCTAGGTTTAGTGTGTTTTGGGGTTCAGGAATAGCGGGAAGAGGTGGGGAGGTTGTTGTCGATGTCGACTAAGACTTGGTCGATGTCGAGGGAATGATAGAAGAAGAGGTTGTCGGTGTCGGGTAACTTTGCAGGATAAAAATAATGAAATAAAATAAATAAAGATGCAAAATTCCAAGGTTAGGGATCACCGCAACAATAAACATATGCGTAGATCATAAATCACATAAATATGCATGCTTTCTATCAAGGAATCGACTTTCGCAAATTCCAACAATTTAGGTGATAGAGGCTCTCGCATAAAAACCTAATTTGTTTCTACCTTTTCTTAATTAGGATTAGTCGGCTCTCGCAAATAAACCCTAATTACGATCCAATTCATAATAAGATCACTTTCGCTTCAATATCATGAATAAGGAATTTCCTCAACTTTCGCAAAGGATTAAGCACATAGGTAGAGATGATGATAAAGACATATAAATTCATGGATTTAAATCAAACACACATATCTATGTTGGGATCACCCCAACCCTAGAAGAAGAAAATTAGAAACAAAACATAATAAAAGAAATTAACTTTAACATAAAATAAACTAAAACTTACAAAACCTTCCAAACGGTCCTCCTCTCTCGCCTCTCTCGCCTCCTCCTCTCTCTCTCTCTCCCTCTCTCCTCTCTCCTTGCGCCCTAAGACGACTTTGCTTGAATGAATGAAAATCAGCCCCCTAGGGCTTTATTTATAGCCTTCTAATCCTTGCTAATCAAGGATAGAATCTTCTATCTATATCTACTTAAAGCTTAAAGATAAATAAATTGCTTAAAGGAAATAAATCTTTAAAGGAAAACTATATCTAAACTAGGTAATATGTCTTCACGTTGATAGATCTTCCTTCCATAGATAGATGATGATAGATTTCGGCCTACTCGACCTCCTTCGTGCCCAAGGAATCCCAGCTCGACTCGGATTGCTCAACCGCGTAACGCGTTTTCGGACTTCGCTCGTCGATCTCGACCAGGCTCTATTCGAGATCGAGTACGGTGGTCGTCGACTTGGCCTGGCTGGGCTCCTCGGGTGGCTCTGCTCGACAAGCTCGGACAAGGCTCCTGGGCGTCGTCGATCTCGACTTGGATGTACTCGAGATCGAGTCGGATTCGTCGTCTGGCCGGCTTGGTCGGGTGGCCCTGCTCCACATGGCTCGGATCTGGTGGTTCTGGCTCCTCGATCTCGACCAAGGGTACTCGAGATCGAGTATAGTGCGGTCGAGGATGACTCGGACTGATGTTGTCGAGGACTCCTCCTCGGCATGGGCTCGGACTGGCGCAGGGTGGCTCCTCGATCTCGACAAGGCCTCCTCGACATCGAGTAGGATTCCGGGAGTCGGGTTGTCTCTGACTCAGAGTCCTCGATCAGCTCTGCTCGACCAGGTCTGCTCGACAAAGTTGGTCGATATCGAGTAAGGTGTACTCGATATCGAGTACACTTGGCTTCAGCTTTCTGCTCTGTTCTTGAAATGCACTTTCCCGAGTCCTCGTTTGTCGGATTGACGCATATGACCATGCGTTGGAAAGCTCTTTCCGAGGGCTACAACTCCCATGAAGACATCAAAGCTTGATTCAGAACGAAAAATGGTGGAAAATGGTCTTTTCTCCAGCTACACCATTCTTAGCTTCTCCATGAGTTTCCTTTAAACTCCAAAGTGCGTCCGATTTCTGCGAAATATAACCAAAACTTGTGTAGACCTCCATATATTGCAAATAAGTGTAAAATACACAGATTCTGTATTATTCTAACCCAAATGCATGCAATGTATGCAGAAATCGATATAAAAGTAAGTGTAAAACATGGCGAATTAGGCTCACATCAAACACCCCATACTTAAGCTTGCTTGTCCTCAAGCAATACTTTTATTTGTCATTCAGGGGAAGAATTAAAAACTCTAAACATTTTAGATTCATTCTCATATAACCCACCAATCAATTACCATCCTCGAAAATGTACTTATGTCACAGATCCATGCATGTTCAATTATACAAAAGCAACATCTACTCACAAAAGGAGGGTTATGCAAAAACAATTTTTATGTGACAAAGCATTAATAATCAAGAGGACTTTTATTTAAGCTCAAATAAGGAGTAGATTGTTAAAAGGCTAAAAGGTGGGCAATTTTTGGCAATGTGGTGCTTTTGATCCGGGGAAATGGAGTACTTTCCAAAATGAATTTCCACATTCCTTAATTCTCCATAAGATTCATTACCTTTCATAATGCTTTTTCTCAATAATAATGCTTTTACCTCTCTAACCTCAGCACTGCCTTCTCGCGAGTCGCAAACATGGGTGTCATGAATGGCCCCGGATACTTAGTGCTTTGGACTCCTCACAATGTGTCCCATCTCTCCAAACTATTATCTTAGAGAGCAGGGTCAATCTACCTATATCTCCCAAGGTGATTGGATTTTCTTTCACTCGTTAAATTTTCCATATATTTCAAACAATTTCCTTCCAAACTCCAATAATGATAATAATCACAACACAAACACCATATAATATTTCCATAATGTAACATCATTCTCAACATAATCCCCGGATAAGGCAAAGAATGGTGATATTTAGATCATGTGGAGCAATAATTGAAGTAAGGCATATTATGGCTTTTGTGTAATGCATAAGCATATGTAAGGCTAGGATTATAACAATATGAGCATTATATGGAAATATAAAGTCCTCCATCCTCTTATCATGCAATATGTCAAAAGCAACTTCAAATTTACCTCCTTTCATGGTTTTCAAGAAAATATGCACTTCATTGTGACTTCCCTTTACTAGGCAATTTCATGCTATATCTCTAATGAATCTAATTTTGCATCGTCGAGTTCAATATAAGTTTTCATGACATTATTCAAAAATTTCAATGGGGGTCATTTTTTCAAACTTTTTTTTGGAAAACATGCATATAAGCACATAAATCAATAATGCATTCCAAAATAGCCATGTATAAGCAATTCAAAGAAATAAACTCTAAATATGCACAAAAATGTCAAATGAAACCAAATATGCATAAGGTAAGCCCTTACCCCACCCCATACTTAAACATTACAGTGTCCTCACTGTATAAAAACAAGGGTAAAGAAAGAAACTCACTAGACAGGTGTGCAGGGCCTCTAAATATCGAATGGAAGAATCGCCTGGGCCGAGTATGAATATTTCTTGGTTCTATCCATGGGCCTGAAAAGTATGGAAGACATATACCCACAAAAGAAAAAACAAAAAATCAAAAATGTTCAAAACCAAAAACAAGCAAAAAACAATGTCCCAAAAAATGGCCTACAAAAATCTATGTACAAGCTCTAGATTTTATATTCGCTAGGCCGACTTCTCCTTTAAGCATTAGCATGGCTCATCTTTGTCCGGAGGTATAGGTGGATCTGGTGGTTCCTCCGGTGGTGGAAAGCGTTGGATGTCATCCGGGGTCATCATGTGAAGAAGCTTGAACCTCCCCGAGTGGACGCTCCATGGCTCCACCCATCCATCTTCCTGGGCTCCAGTTGGCATGCATAAAGGAAGATATAAAGAAAATATACATACCTCATTATCATACCTCTTCCGCTTCATTGGTTGATTTGTTTGCGCGTCTCCACCACAATAAAACAGTGGAGTGGGAAGAGATATTTCCACCTCATCATGCGGAGCTTCATGCCACTTTGCTAGGACCCCATACTTGAATATGAACATCGGTTGCTCAAAATCATCGGAGATAGCCTTCACCTTGTAAGGTAAAAGAGATGTTGGAATGCCCAGGTCAACAATGTCCAACTTCTTCTCTTCTAGTGCTATTTCGTCGTGGGATCCTTCATATGATTCATCAACAATAGGTAGCAAAGTAGGAATGAAATTCGAGGAAGGACATACCTGGTTGTCGACATTGAGTGGGTCAATTTGCTCGTTGAGAGGAGGGCATGGTCCTTTAGACTGAATGGAAGCCTCAAGCCTTCGGATTTAGTCTTCCAACCGAGCTATTTCCCTTAATCGTGACTCATCCACTGCGATCCTATTTCTCCGTCTCAAATCTTGATACCATTCTTCCCATGCAGGATTCCCTTCGACAAAGTCTTCCATCTTTGTACCTAAGCTTGAAATACCCCCAAGTATTTCATGTTTATTTAGTTGATTAAATATAAACTATTTTTATAATATGATAATATATATGTATAAATTGTTATATTTTTTTTATGAACGTTACAATTTATAAGTATTTAAAGTAAAGTATTTAATCTGGTTAAGAGTATTTTAAAATTTTCTATTTGACTTAAAATACCTAATTGAATAATTAAAGACCGATTTTGACTCGTCTGTGTCAATCCGTTCGTCTTCCTCTTCTCTTTCGGCACATGCGAATGATTCATCTTTCATTCTTGTAACGTTCACATTAAATTTCACCCCATATTCAATATCAGTCAATACCCAATTCAATTACATCATCATCGAGTCTTTCAATTCAAAGTGTTGTTATCCATTACACGTAGACGGCTAGACTCCATCCCCAATTCTTAACAGTCATATTCAATGGTGATTAACACCAAATAGTTAAGTCATGGAACCATCCATTCAATTCCGGATAAAGGTCCAAATTAATTGAGTGATGAAATTAGTAAACCGTCTTCCAATTCAATCCAGTCTTATCCCTTACCTTGTATTCACTCAACACCAAAGCTCCATTCCAATGAAGGATAAGAATGATGAGAGATGCACCTACATGGATTTGGTGAAACCGTTGATGCACTTAATAAGACCTTTAATGCACTTTCAACCCGCAAATCCATTCACACGGCATCTCCGACCTTTAA
The DNA here is from genome assembly GCA_037127255.1 of Persicaria tinctoria. Lineage (NCBI taxonomy): Eukaryota > Viridiplantae > Streptophyta > Magnoliopsida > Caryophyllales > Polygonaceae > Persicaria > Persicaria tinctoria. The sequence goes on along the minus strand of JBANSL010000002.1, from coordinate 41,941,705 downwards.
AGGGCGCTAGGCCATCGCAACCCTTCACAACTCGCAATCGTGCTACATACAGAGATCTCCGTCGACTTTGGGACACTCCTTGAGAGCACCACCTCTGCCACCGCCGTCCGCTCAAGCACTGCGTCGCACCGGCCACATACCTAGGCTGTCACCCTGGTGCCGCCTCAAGCTCGCCTAACCGACTTGCCGAATCGTACTCTAAGCCCCTGTACGCTATACAAATTAGGGGTTGATCAAGGTAGGGGCTAAGTGCATCGTTTTGACTTTATAAACAACTATTCCTAGTCTTTTCTTCTTTATTTCTTTAATTTTAATAGTTTAGTAAGTGGATTCGTTGTCACTTACTAAACCAGAGAATTGGTTAGTGTTAGACTAATTCAAAATGATTTTTGCAGCCTTATTCACCGGTACTAGATTCCCATTCAAACCGATCCGGATTCGATCAGTATATTAATCGTTAATTTTTCATCAAGTTTTTGAAGTCCATAGTTGGTATCGAAATCCAACAAGGTGAAAAAGGCAAGTGATATTCCGAGCTTTCTACGCTCAATTGCGTGCTTTCGTGTCTAGTTGTTTTCTACCGTTGAACCATGCCAAATTGCGTTATATAAATTACAATCCATCCGTTTGTGTGATTTATTAAATTTATAATCTATTTTGGCATGTTTAATGGGTAATGTTATTTTTATAGGTTATTTAAGTTAGATAAATGACATTATGTGCCCATATTCCATGAAAGCATGATTTATTATTTTCTCTGCATGCTAAGTTTAATTATGTGATATATCCGTTTTCATATCCACAATTGTCATTTATTCAATTCATTTCCGGACTTGGTTGCATACTAGTTCGGTGTGGACTAAGGTTATCTTTTGAACCTAGTAGTCCTTATAAAATATATAAATATGTGTACTTAAGTTATATATGAATTTTGGAATCATAGTTTAGTGTATTATAGAATGTGAATATATTAAATTAAAGTTAAGGAAGACGAGCACTTCCAAATAAAGTATGTAAATGATAATATAAATTAAATATGGAAGATGAGCGCTTCCAAGTTATATAAAATACATATTATTATAAACCAGGAAGATGAGCGCTTCCTACCCAGTTTCATGAAGCTACGTTTCCGGACCCGGAAATGATCAACTGAGCGGACCCGTTCAGTGAATTTGATCTAAAAAAAATCCGAGCGGACCCGTTCGGTACACTTGACACTTAAATAAAATCCGAGCGGACCCGTTCAGTATAATTGATATTAAAATAAAACCTGAGCGGACCCGTTCAGTACAGATTAAATATATAGATCTTCGTATTGTAGTTCATTGATTAAATACTAGTTGTAAGTTTACAGTTATACAATTATTTATTAGACGGTGATCGTAAATAAGTTGGTCATAATTTCAGCGCTTAATTATATTCCAGTCTCATTCCGGAATATAATTTCCTAGAGTGATTTATCACTCACATCCATTATTCTCCCTAACTTGAACATTCTCCAAGTTGAGTCAAGTGTCTATTTTGTATTTTGTAATTCACATTTAAATAGTCTGTGTTAATCTCCTTTGGACTATTTGGTTCATACCGTTTTATGGTCAATGAATCTTTAGTGTAAAGTGGTCTTTTATTTCGTGCCGTCACTTGCTTGTTCTTAATTGAACTAATCGCCCTATGTATTGTGGCGGCTGGTGCCTCTCGTTTGTATACGATGCATCAGACCTAAGTTGCAGGTATAGAGATCGTAGTGAAGAAGTTTCAAAGGCGTTGGAGAACATCAAGGGTCATTTTAAATATTTTGAAACAAAAAGGGTAATTCCAAATGTGTTCAGTTTGGTTAACTATTTATCCGGTGTATTTAAAAGTCTTCCGCTGTACCAGTTAACAATTGTAAATATTATTTACAAATATAATTTTCTTTTGGTAAAAGTCTTCCGCTGTATTTATTTTAATGCATGTTATCATCTAGTTTGTGGGAGCATGGTTGCATGTCCCTATAAGCCTAAGGTGGTTACGAAGACATTAAAGTCCGAGTAATCACTGGCGCTGCAACATTCCCTCGTTTACAGAAGGGGGTGTTACAGAAGGTGGTATCAGAGCAAGGTTTTACAACACAAATTTGAAACGTATTTTGTTATGAAAATGTTTTCCCAAAGTTTCTTACAAAGACCCGTGACCTATGTCTCCAACCAGGACTTCTTGTGATCGTTGTAAACCTTCTAGAAATGCCAATGTGGGTACTGGTGTTTCATCCTTCCAAGATAGAGTGATAGAAGCTCGGTTACATAGTTCAAATGTCATAGGATAATTAATTGGGTGAGGTTCTTATTATTAGAAGTGTTATATTCGAGAAAAGTATTGATAAGACTTCATTCCCTAGGTCATGGAGAATCAGAACAACTTGAATCTCAATAACGAGAATGCTAGCCAAGAATCTGTCGGCGACCCTAGAAACAACCTGAGAGATCAAGTGGGTGATCAAGAAAATGTTAACCATCCGCCTGTAGTGGAAGAACTAAATGCTGCCACCTTGCAAGCTATTCAACAGTTAGTTCAAACTGCAGTAGCACAAGCTTTAGCAGGGACTCAACATGCGCAACCAGTTATTCAACCAGACCACGTTATTCCAATTGCACAAGTGCAAGCACCGGGCCAAGGAGATACTTATGGCCGAGCTTTGAAGGCTGTGAATATGATGAAACCAGATGACTTTGATGGTTCAGGTGAACCTTACAAGGTAGTGGAATGGCTTACTCATATCGAGAGAATCTTCTGAGGGATTGTATGCAGTGAAGCGGACAAGGTGAATATACTAGCACTACAATTAAAGGGAGAAGCCAGTCAATGGTGGGAGTTAGTGAGACCTTCTATGGAGGCCAACCTAACCTGGGATGGTTTTAAAGAGAGAATCACTGATCATTACTTCTCCCCGTCTCTAAGAGCAGCGAAGAAGAAAGAGTTTCTCTACCCTGTCAACCAAGGTCTGAAGATTGCTCAATTGGTCACAAAGTACTATAGACTACTTCCCTCTGCTGGTAATCTGATCCAGTCTGAAGCTGATAAGATCATGTACTTTCATGAGTGGATGTACCACGAACTAAAGTTGTAAATGCTCCAGCGTGACTACGAGACGCTAGATCAGTATATCGATGCAGCTTATCGAGTAGAGGCCACACTAGAGGAAGGTCGGAAGGATCAAGAATTGTCTGAACAAAAGAAGGGAAAGCAATTACATATCGGTACTAAGAGGGCCACTCCAACTATACCGATAGGTGGCTCAATGATGAATCAGAATCAGACCCAAGCACCATCAGTTCAAAACTCAACTAGAATGATCGAGCGAAGTGGTCAAGGTATCCAATGTCACAACTACGGCAATCCGGATCATTTGAGGCCCCAATGTCAAGAGGTGGCTCGAATTTGTCGAGGTTGCGGGAAGCCGGGACACATGGTCAAATTCTGTAGATTCAAAAATCAAAATCTCATCCAGTCTCAACAAGGTTCGTTTGTTCCCACAAAGTCAGCAAACCAGTGGCAAGGCCAAGTTTCACAATCTCGATACAATCAGAAAGGAAGCCAGACTCAAGCAGCATCGGAGGCTACCATTCAAAACAAGGGTAAGGCTCCAATGGATGGATCTTCTAAGCAAGGTCCTCGATTGTACACACTGAACGAAGTGGAAGAAATTAACACTCAAGAGTGAAGTCGTGCGAGGAACCGTGAATCATATCGCTATCTTAGTACTTTTGTTTAGAATAAGTTTTTGCCATTTCTGTCCCAATAAGTGCAAGTATTAGGCATGTGTTCCATGTGAAATAGTGAATTCTAGTATTCCGTGTCATTAGAGTATTTTGATTTTCTAATAAATAAAAAATTGTTACTTCTCGTCAATCTCTTATGATGCATATATGTATTTATGTATTCGCTCCCCTCTAATCCTTTTACTTAGCTTAAGGACTGTGAGACTTCATATACGCGTGAGATAGAATAGAATTTATCCTATCTCACTATTCTTTTTTTTTTGTTCTAAGTTTCGGGTCGAAACTTATTTTAACGGAGGAGGTATGAAATACCCCCAAGTATTTCATGTTTATTTAGTTGATTAAATATAAACTATTTTTATAATATGATAATATATATGTATAAATTGTTATATTTTTTTTATGAACGTTACAATTTATAAGTATTTAAAGTAAAGTATTTAATCTGGTTAAGAGTATTTTAAAATTTTCTATTTGACTTAAAATACCTAATTGAATAATTAAAGACCGGTTTTGACTCGTCTGTGTCAATCCGTTCGTCTTCCTCTTCTCTTTCGGCACATGCGAATGATTCGTCTTTCATTCTTGTAACGTTCACATTAAATTTCACCCCATATTCAATATCAGTCAATACCCAATTCAATTACATCATCATCGAGTCTTTCAATTCAAAGTGTTGTTATCCATTGCACGTAGACGGCTAGACTCCATCCCCAATTCTTAACAGTCATATTCAATGGTAATTAACAGCAAATAGTTAAGTCATGGAACCATCCATTCAATTCCGGATAAAGGTCCAAATTAATTGAGTGATGAAATTAGTAAACCGTCTTCCAATTCAATCCAGTCTTATCCCTTACCTTGTATTCACTCAACACCAAAGCTCCATTCCAATGAAGGATAAGAATGATGAGAGATGCACCTACAGGGATTTGGTGAAACCGTTGATGCACTTAATAAGACCTTTAATGCACTTTCAACCCGCAAATCCATTCAAACAGCATCTCCGACCTTTAAAGGGCGCTAGGCCATCGCAACCCTTCACAGCTCGCAATCGTGCTACATACAGAGATCTCCGTCGACTTTGGGACACTCCTTGAGAGCACCACCTCTGCCACCGTCGTCCGCTCAAGCACTGCGTCGCACCGGCCACATACCTAGGCTGTCACCCTGGTGCCGCCTCAGGCTCGCCTAACCGACTTGCCGAATCGTACTCTAAGCCCCTGTACGCTATACAAATTAGGGGTTGATCAAGGTAGCGGCTAAGTGCATCGTTTTGACTTTATAAACAACTATTCCTAGTCTTTTCTTCTTTATTTCTTTAATTTTAATAGTTTAGTAAGTGGATTCGTTGTCACTTACTAAACCAGAGAATTGGTTAGTGTTAGACTAATTCAAAATGATTTTTGCAGCCTTATTCACCGGTACTAGATTCCCATTCAAACCGATCCGGATTCGATCAGTATATTAATCGTTAATTTTTCATCAAGTTTTTGAAGTCCATAGTTGGTATCGAAATCCAACAAGGTGAAAAAGGCAAGTGATATTCCGAGCTTTCTACGCTCAATTGCGTGCTTTCGTGTCTAGTTGTTTTCTACCGTTGAACCATGACAAATTGCGTTAAATAAATTACAATCCATCCGTTTGTGTGATTTATTAAATTTATAATCTATTTTGGCATGTTAAGTGGGTAATGTTATTTTTATAGGTTATTTAAGTTAGATAAATGACATTATGTGCCCATATTCCATGAAAGCATGATTTATTATTTTCTCTGCATGCTAAGTTTAATTATGTGATATATCCGTTTTCATATCCACAATTGTCATTTATTCAATTCATTTCCGGACTTGGTTGCATACTAGTTCGGTGTGGACTTAGGTTATCTTTTGAACCTAGTAGTCCTTATAAAATATATAAATATGTGTACTTAAGTTATATATGAATTTTGGAATCATAGTTTAGTATATTATAGAATGTGAATATATTAAATTAAAGTTAAGGAAGACGAGCGCTTCCAAATAAAGTATGTAAACGATAATATAAATTAAATATGGAAGATGAGCGCTTCCAAGTTATATAAAATACATATTATTATAAACCAGGAAGATGAGCGCTTCCTACCCAGTTTCATGAAGCTACGTTTCCGGACCCGAAAATGATCAACTGAGCGGACCCGTTCAGTGAATTTGATCTAAAAAAAAATCCGAGCGGACCCGTTCGGTACACTTGACACTTAAATAAAATCCGAGCGGACCCGTTCGGTATAATTGATATTAAAATAAAACCTGAGCGGACCCGTTCAGTACAGATTAAATATATAGATCTTTGTATTGTAGTTCATTGATTAAATACTAGTTGTAAGTTTACAGTTATAGAATTATTTATTAGACGGTGATCGTAAATAAGTTGGTCATAATTTCAGCGCTTAATTATATTCTAGTCTCATTCCGGAATATAATTTCCTAGAGTGATTTATCACTCACATCCATTATTCTCCCTAACTTGAACATTCTCCAAGTTGAGTCAAGTGTCTATTTTGTATTCTGTAATTCACATTTAAATAGTCTGTGTTAATCTCCTTTGGACTATTTGGTTCATACCGTTTTATGGTCAATGAATCTTTAGTGTAAAGTGGTCTTTTATTTCGTGCCGTCACTTGCTTGTTCTTAATTGAACTAATCGCCCTATGTACTGTGGCGGCTGGTGCCTCTCGTTTGTATACGATGCATCAGACCTAAGTTGCAGGTATAGAGATCGTAGTGAAGAAGTTTCAAAGGCGTTGGAGAACATCAAGGGTCATTTTAAATATTTTGAAACAAAAAGGGTAATTCCAAATGTGTTCAGTTTGGTTAACTATTTATCCGGTGTATTTAAAAGTCTTCCGCTGTACCAGTTAACAATTGTAAATATTATTTACAAATATAATTTTCTTTTGGTAAAAGTCTTCCGCTGTATTTATTTTAATGCATGTTATCATCTTGTTTGTGGGAGCATGGTTGCATGTCCCTATAAGCCTAAGGTGGTTACGAAGACATTAAAGTCCGAGTAATCACTGGCGCTGCTTCATATGATTCATCAACAATAGGTAGCAAAGTAGGAATGAAATTCGAGGAAGGACATACCTGGTTGTCGACATTGAGTGGGTCAATTTGCTCATTGAGAGGAGGGCATGGTCCTTTAGACTGAATGGAAGCCTCAAGCCTTCGGATTTCGTCTTCCAACCGAGCTATTTCCCTTAATCGTGACTCCTCCACTGCAATCCTATTTCTCCGTCTCAAATCTTGATACCATTCTTCCCATGCAGGATTCCCTTCGACAAAGTCTTCCATCTTTGTACCTAAGCTTTGAAATCACAATCAAGAACACAAATTAGTGGTAAAAGCTTGACACCCAGTTGGTACCGGTGAGGTAGGTGGTGGTAGGGTATGTGAAGGGTAAGAAAAAGGGATGGGCTTTTCTGAACCTTAAACACAATTAAACTAGGCGTGATTGATATCTCCCCGGCAACGGCGCCAATTTGACGAGAGGGTTTCTCGAACAAATAAATTTGTAGTCAAGACCTCGCTATAGGATAGTGGAGTCAGGTTCGTCCTCAGGAGAGAAGTCAGTGGTTCTAGGTTTAGTGTGTTTTGGGGTTCAGGAATAGCGGGAAGAGGTGGGGAGGTTGTTGTCGATGTCGACTAAGACTTGGTCGATGTCGAGGGAATGATAGAAGAAGAGGTGGTCGGTGTTGGGTAACTTTGCAGGATAAAAATAATGAAATAAAATAAATAAAGATGCAAACTTCCAAGGTTAGGGATCACCACAACAATAAACATATGCGTAGATCATAAATCACATAAATATGAATGCTTTATATCAAGGAATCGACTTTCGCAAATTCCAACAATTTAGGTGATAGAGGCTCTCGCATAAAAACCTAATTTGTTTCTACCTTTTCTTAATTAGGATTAGTCGGCTCTCGCAAATAAACCCTAATTACGATCCAATTCATAATAAGATCACTTTCGCTTCAATATCATGAATAAGGAATTTCCTCAACTTTCGCAAAGGATTAAGCACATAGGTAGATGATGATAAAGACATATAAATTTATGGATTTAAATCAAACACACATATCTATGTTGGGATCACCCCAACCCTAGAAGAAGAAAATTAGAAACAAAACATAATAAAAGAAATTAACTTTAACATAAAGTAAACTAAAACTTACAAAACCTTCCAAACGGTCCTCTTCTCTCGCCTCTCTCGCCTCCTCCTCTCTCTCTCTCTCTCCCTCTCTCCTCTCTCCTTGCGCCCTAAGACGACTTTGCTTGAATGAATGAAAATCAGCCCCCTAGGGCTTTATTTATAGCCTTCTAATCCTTGCTAATCAAGGATAGAATCTTCTATCTATATCTACTTAAAGCTTAAAGATAAATAAATTGCTTAAAGGAAATAAATCTTTAAAGGAAAACTATATCTAAACTAGGTCATATGTCTTCATGTTGATAGATCTTCCTTCCATAGATAGATGATGATAGATTTCGGCCTACTCGACCTCCTTCGTGCCCAAGGAATCCCAGCTCGACTCGGATTGCTCAACCGCGTAACGCGTTTTCGGACTTTGCTCGTCGATCTCGACCAGGCTCTACTCGAGATTGAGTACGGTGGTCGTCGACTTGGCCTGGCTGGGCTCCTCGGGTGGCTCTGCTCGACAAGCTCGGACAAGGCTCCTGGGCGTCGTCGATCTCGACTTGGATGTACTCGAGATCGAGTAGGATTCGTCGTCTGGCCGGCTTGGTCGGGTGGCCCTGCTCGACATGGCTCGGATCTGGTGGTTCTGGCTCCTCGATCTCGACCAAGGGTACTCGAGATCGAGTATAGTGCGGTCGAGGATGACTCGGACTGATGTTGTCGAGGACTCCTCCTCGGCATGGGCTCGGACTGGCGCAGGGTGGCTCCTCGATCTCGACAAGGCCTCCTCGACATCGAGTAGGATTCCGGGAGTCGGGTTGTCTCTGACTCAGAGTCCTCGATCAGCTCTACTCGACCAGGTCTGCTCGACAAAGTTGGTCGATATCGAGTAAGGTGTACTCGATATCGAGTACACTTGGCTTCAGCTTTCTGCTCTGTTCTTGAAACGCACTTTCCCGAGTCCTCGTTTGTCGGATTGACGCATATGACCATGCGTTGGAAAGCTCTTTCCGAGGGCTACAACTCCCATGAAGACATCAAAGCTTGATTCAGAACGAAAAATGATGGAAAATGGCCTTTTCTCCAGCTACACCATTCTTAGCTTCTCCATGAGTTTCCTTTAAGCTCCAAAGTGCGTCCGATTTCTGCGAAATATAACCAAAACTTGTGTAGACCTCCATATATTGTAAATAAGTGTAAACTACACAGATTCTGTATTATTAAAACCCAAATGCATGCAATGTATGCAGAAATCGATATAAAAGTAAATGTAAAACATGGCGAATTAGGCTCACATCAGTCTACAACGCGAAAAATCCGTTATCATGCAAAGGGCATAAGTTCTGAAAACGATACAACGGGCGCCACGGCACAGCCGGGTCAAAACAAAATATAAGTAGGAAGAAATCCCAAAAGCATGAATCTGGTGAAGTCAGGTTTCAAACACTCACACTCCGCCATATGAATGGACCCTGTCATAACATCACAAAATCAAGCAGTGTATCGGGTACCTGAAACTATACCACCAAGTCAGGGCAAGAGTCCTTTGTTATTGTGAATACTGTATGATAGAGTGTTCTTTTGCCGGTCTACTAGCCAGGTAAGTACCTCCGGGGCTTACCTGGTGGTATAGTTTTAGGTACCCGATACACTGCTTGATTTTGTGATGTTATGACGGGGTCCATTCATATGGCGGAGAGTGAGTGTTTGAAACCTGACTTCACCAGATTCATGCTTTTGGGATTTCTCCCTACTTATATTTTGTTTTGACCCGGCTCTGCCGTGGCGCCCGTTGTATCATTTTCAGAACTTATGCCCTTTGAATGATAAAGGATTTTCTGCGTTGTAGACTTAGGGCAGGTACAAGGGTTTACCCCGGGGTATCCAACGGACCTTTTGGATTTTGGTACAAAATCCCACTCTAAACTACACATCTTCAGTTTCAAACCTTCAACCTGTACTCGGGGCGCAAGATCCCAACGAGGGGTTTTATCCCTCGAAATGTAACTCGGGAATCATAATCCCAGGCCGTTACAAAGGTGGTATCGGAGCTGAGGTTTCGCAATCCGAGTACAATAGGTTGAAGAGGTTTTGAAAATCGCCCAATGTTTTAAAATGGTTTTGGAAAATATTTTATAAAGGGCAAAATGAATTTAATTGGACTTAAAACCTAAAATGAATAAAGGGGAAATAATCTCGTGGGTAGAGACCCAAGCGGTAGACATCCCTTATGGATGTAGAATTCAGGGAACAGTAGGCAAAATACTAGCTTTTATTTACAGATGGGCCTAGAAGACTCCAAGGAACACCACGGAGGTTGGAGTGTTGAGTTAGGAGGCCGTGAGGTTTTGATCCTCCGGTCAGTCGTCCCTCGAAGGATGACATAGATCGTCTCTATGCTTACGTTTATATATGTACATATATGCAATTGAACTCGAGGGCGATCCTCCTCGAAGAGGATCATATTAATATTGTTTATTGCTTCCGTGATGACCGCTCTATTGTGCTTAGGATAACGAACTAATCAGTATGCCTTGACTTGAATCATGTGTTGAATAACTGTGCAAACGGGATAGTGGGAGAAAACCTTGTTCTTATGTAATCGGAATTCCTGTTTTGTCGAAATAGCCCTTTCATAATTCAAACTTCCTGATGGTTTTGACTCTGTCATCCGCCCCACCATAACATCTAGGCACCTTAGCAAGGGTCGAGAAGCAACCTCTCTCCTGTTTAGAGTCTTGTTTCGTATCCCACCATCGATGCTTCTATCGAGTCTCGTGCCTGTGATTGGGGTCTTTCACGGGAAATTTGGGTCGGTCAACTAAATGCCTTCGGAAATCGTGTCAGATGTGAGGGTTACCTGAGTATGTTAGTGGGAGTGAGGATTTAAATCGTTTCGAGATAGAAGTAAGTTGTCTTATGGAGTCATCCCTTTCGATCCTCGTAATGGCCAACCATGTCTTCTTGTCACAAGAGTCTAAACACGAGTTCTACCCTCATCTCTCGGAAACGGCGTGAATGTCCTTGTGTCCTACCAAGCAAGTCATAATAGCGTCCCATGGGGAAACGGGGTGGTGAGTCGGTGATTGTCCTTAGAGAATTCTGCCAAGTTATAATGATAGTCTCTTTGTGATTTAATGACATGTTATATTGGTATAATTCAGCATGACTTTCCCGGTACATTGCATGGTTGCACTTATGAGTTGATGTATGCGTCTTATGTATTGAATTCCCATGATTATTGTCTCCTTATAAACTAGGTCCATGATAGTGTGTTCAACTCTCGTTGCATGTTTAAAACGTGAATTGGATGACTTAGAATGCCAGATTAACCTAAATGGGCCTCATTGGTTGTGTACTTGTTTAATCAGTATTTCTAGTATCATGTAAGACATATACCTCCCAGTTATAGGCCCTCGTATGATTGTGTGACGTACTAGTCTTACTATGCAAATATGGATGTATGTGATGAGATAGTTGTTGTACCAACCCTGCATGAACTGACCATACCCTTAGCAGGATTTTTAGGGTACATCTTAGCATGTTTTCCGTAATATTATGACTTGCTTAATTGTGTATCTAAATGAGTGATAAGTCGTGCATATGATATCTTGTGATATTTGCTAGATCTTGCATAACTTGGGCCATATATGTCCCATGTCAGACTGTTTATACATATTCTTAGTCTGTCAAGCATGATTGGTGAATGAAATGATAAGTTGCTAGCTTGTTCTGCACACATATAAAGATGATTATATGAACATGTTATGAATGCGTAAATCGATATTCCTTGAGATAGGTGCATACTAGTGTGAAATAATGTGATGATATCTCTTGATTTTTATGTGTTTGCGTGCCATAATTATAAGGGCATCGTTGTAACTCTCGGGTTGGGATCTTATCCTTGGTCTCGTCGTCCCTAGTCCTCGTCCATGCCTGAACTCTTAAGGAATTGTGTTGTCCGCCCTTGTCTCTCCCCTATCTCCGTAACTTCTAACCCTTGCGATCTTTCGATGAGCGCCGATATGCAAGAAAGGGCCGACACCAAGTGGCACCGGAGCGGCGCAACAGAAGTGTGATGGATCCATGACCCCTTAGGCCCCAGGAACAACGTCACCAATGGCAAAAAGGACGAATATGCTTCAAAGATGACAATCGTTAACAGATTCATTCCAGCAGACACGAGGAAGACCATTCTTAATTCAAATTGTGGATTCTTCTATACTAATCGGAATTGATGTTGTGTGATAGGCCTAAAACTGACATAATTGAATGTGTGATGAGGGATGTGCTGAATTGGTAGCAATGATTGCCTGACTTACTTGTTTCTATGATGATGTGCCTTGGTGCTTGGTATACTGACTTGCGGGTGAGTAGGTTATGGGTTATATGTATGGGAGAGCTTTCTTCTTGAGCTTGAGTCGTGAGATTCTTCGGTGAAACGGGTTGGAAAGTGGCTGGTGGATTAAGGTATTCGGATTGGGTCTTTGGTCGTGTGAGTTGGGGTGCAGAAAGGATGCCTTAGCTTAGGTGGAGCCGGGTGAGTTAGGACTCTTAGGAGGTAGTAGGTAGTGGGGTTCTCATATGAGCTTTCAGGTAGGTCTTAGGTGAGCAGTGAGGCTAGTATGGGGAGATTTTGAGGGAGATGTCCAAGTGAGAAGTGGTAGTCTAAGAAGGTAGTGTGTGCGGGTAGTATAAGAGAGTGGTTGACTGAGGTCTGGACTAGTTTCATTAGGGTGATATTGAGGTTGGGTATGGGTAGAGGTAGGTAGGATAGTTCTAGAGGTGGATGGGCAAGCTAGGAGTTGATCGGGGGATTCTTGAAGGGAGGTGTTGTGAGACGGATTGGTGTGCTAAGGAAGGTGTCTGGATAGTCTATGAGCGGAACGTGGGTGGTGTCAAGGATGATCGATTAAGGAATGTCTGAGGAATCGTAGAATTTGGGACTAGGTGATGGGTGCTAAGAGTGAGGGCGATTTCGGTAAGGGATGAGGTTGAGGAATTTCCTAGGAAAAGTAGTATGAGGTTGCTTGGGAAATTATCAATCGGGGATATTAGGTTGTTCATATCAGGGTTGTTCGTGTGATGAGTATTTGGGGGTTGTTTAGATAGGATTGGTAATGCTTGGGGAATTTATGAGTGAAAGATCTCTAGATGCGTTGTTGGATGATTTTGGCATAGGGAATGAATCGGGATTTATGAGTGGAGGTCATTGTGGTTATTAAGGTAATTGAGGATGTGAGATGAATCTTTGAGGAAAGGCTGGTAGCTATGCAATGATGTAGTTTAGATTCCTAGTAAGACTGTGGGCTTAAGGTTGAGATAGAAAGATTATGCGCATGGATTTGGGGACTAGGCAAAGCAGAAGGTATTGAGGACGCTAGAGAGATTTTTGAAAGTTGGTGAAGTTGCGGTGCTTAGGAAATTCGGACGAGGATGTCATAGGAATTCGGTGAAAATGATGATTGGTACATAAGGGTTTAAGTGGTAGAGGTTTCGATGTTTAAGGAAGCGCGATCTGAGGCAATTTGGGGAAACATGCGGAGTTGAGGGAACTAGTCTAGCTAGGTACAGTATGCCGGGAAGAGGATCTAGAGTGGGTCGGCTTGATGGTCATGGTGATTCGTGGTTGGGAGTACCACTAGATGAGTTCTACATTGGAATTGGTCGGGAGTGTGAGGTGTTAGATGGTCAGCATGAGTTGGGTCTTTAGAAGTGGATGGTTAGTGAGAGTGGTTAGTGGCGTGGGATGTATGATTGGGTTAGCAAGGTGATTCAAGATGTCTCTTTGGGGGATGATGTTCAGGTGGAGTCTTGGTAGTAAATCGAGTTGTTCAGCTTGTCGGAATGAGGGAATTTTGTGATTTGGGAACTCCGAGAGATAGTTTTAAATAGTCGAGTTGAAGGTAGGACTTGAGATCGGGATGTCGAAGTGGATTGGCCCTTAGATGGCCTGATGGCATAGGAGTTGGGATACCTAGTAGTGGTTTGGGTAATTGGCCTTAATTGCGGGCAGTTATGAGGCTAGAAAGGTTGTATGTGAGCGGGATGCAATGGTGCCTAGAACTGGTAGTGGATTGAGTTGGTAGTGTAGGTAGATTCTCCTGAGATAGTGATCTAGTGTATACTTTACTTGGGGCCGAATGTTGTGTGAATTCTTTGCTATAAACGATGTTGATTCTCTGATGTGTTGCCGTTGACAATAGGGTATTGTTAGTACTAACATAGTTATCCCTGAACTCGATGGAATGCTACTGTACGGAAGCAGTTGCTTGCCTCTAATGCGATGACGCTTGGTAGATAGAATGAGTATGATGCACTTATCTTATTGATATAACGTGCTTATCTGATTGATATGGTGTGTAACTTCCGTGAGATGATGTGATAAATCCTACCATGGACAATACGATGCTAGATATACTATATTATTGTTGACTAGGCAGGAGGATGTGTCAAGTATGAAATAAATATAAAATCAAGTTCAGAATGACTTCCCTGTCTCAGCAAATAAATACAAGACTTCCTCCCGTTGTAGTAAGAGAAAAGTCAGGATCGAATCCACGAGGAAGCACGTCAGCAGTTCTTAGGTAGATGTAAATTCTCACAGAAGCAGCAGAAAGACATAAACACAGAAAGGAAAGAAACAAATAAACCCGGCAAGAGCAACTAAAATAAAAGCAAAAAAATAAAGCAAAGCAAAGCAAAAACGAAAAGCAAAGCAAAGCGTCTCGTCGATCTCGACCACAGCTCCTCGAGATCGACAAAGGCTAGTCGACAGAAAACAGAAATCGACGAAAACAGAGAAAACTTCAACTCGACCTAGACAAGTCCTACTCGAGATCGACCACAGCTTACTCGATCTCGACAAAGCACTACTCTATGTCGACAAGAAAGACAGAAAATATAAATTGCAGAATTCGAACCAAAACTCAGAAATTCGACAGAAATTAACTTCAATATATTAAAATACTTCCAAAGCCAGGGTATCAACACCACAACGATAACCATGCAAAGTAACACATAAAGGCATAAAAGATCATGCTTTCCATCAAATAACTTTCGTCATTAACAAATAGGCATATAGAGGCTTTCGCATAAACCCTAATTATTACTAACCCTTTTTCACATAATTAATCCAAGTTGCATTAAGATCACTTTCGCTTCAATAACACAAACAAGGATCACCTTCAACTCTCGCAAAAGAATCATGCTTATAGGGATAGAAGATGAATTGCACAAAAGATCTGACCTTTATCGCAACGCCTCGCATGGCCACCGTCGGGCTCACCCCAGCCCCAGAAGTGGGTGGACTACTCACGCCTCATTGCAATCGCAGACATTGAATGAAAAGAAATAACTTGCATTAAAACTAAATTCAAAGCCTTTTACAATCTGGCAATCAACTTTCGCAGAAAGCCAAAACCCTAAAAACCTTAGAACTCCTAAACTTCTCTCTGTAACTAACTAATTGTTTCTGAAATTGAATTGTTTTTCTCAATACCTAAAACTGAGCCCCCTAGGGCCTTATTTATAGTCTTCCTTCCCTAGTTATTCTAGGAAAGAAGATATCTATCTCTATCTAAAATTCTATCTAAAACCCTTAAGGATAAATAAATTGCCATAAAGAAATAAATCTATAAGGAAAAGATAAAACTAATTAAGGTAGGTCTTCATGATGTGATAGATCTTGTCTCCTTTGATGATAGAACTTGATGGAATCAGATAGAATCTTCCGCCTTCGCGCCCAAGGAATGCAAAACCGAGTAGGATTCGTCAAGCCACGTCGAACAGCTTCTGGAAGCTTCGTCGACCTCGACAAGGCCTAGTCGACCTCGAGTAGAGGTCTTGGTCGACTGGCTCGGTTCGTCGTCTCGGCTAGCTGGTACTCGACAAACTCGGACTCTGGCGCACGGTGCTCGTCGACCTCGACAAGGCCTAGTCGACCTCGAGTAGACTGGCTTCGCCGACTAGGTCTTCTCGGGTAGATCTCCTCGATGTGGCTCGGACATGGCTTCCTGGGCTCGTCGACTTCGACAAGCACTCGTCGATGTCGAGTAGGGTTGGTCTTGCCGACTAGGTGCTCTCGGATGGCTTTACTCGACAAGCCTGGATCCGGACTCAGAGGCTTGTCGATCTCGACCAAGCTTCATCGAGATCGAGTAGGGCTCTTCCCTTCCGCTTCCGCGAGTTGCCTCTCCCGCTGGCAGCGGGTTTTTCCGCGGCAGCGAACGGTCCGCTGCAGCGGGTTAAGTCGCTGACAGCGAGTGCTCCTGGTCGTCCTCGGCTTCCCTCCTTGTCGACTCCGGGTGTGGCGTCTGGGCTTCATCGACCTCGACCAGTGGTCCTCGAGATCGAGTAAGGCTCCGGAGCTCGGGTTGGTCTGGCTCTAGATCAGGTTCTGTCGACAAGGCTGTGCTCGGACATGCTCGTCTATGTCGAGTAGGCCTACTCGAGATCGAGTAGCCTTGACCTTCAGCTTGATTCCGCTGCTTTGACCTTGGACTTCTGTAGTGGTTTTCCGAGCTTTTCCGACCTTCTGTAGAATTGCTGTAAAATGCCTCGATTTCTGCGAATTAAATAGAAACTGGTGTAGATTCCATAATTTGGCAAATAAACATAAACTACATAGATTATGTACTATCTTAACCCAAATGAATGCAATGTATACAGAAATCGATATAAAAGTTACTGTAAAACATGGCAGATTCAGCTTACAACAAACACCCCATACTTAAGATTGCTTGTCCTCAAGCAATACTTTTATTTGTCATTCAGGGGAAGAATTTAAACTCTCAACATCTTAGATTCATTCTTATATGTCCCCGCAATCAATTACCATCCTCGAAAAGGTACTAGTGTCACAGATTCATGCATGTGCAAATATGTAAAAGCAACATCTACTCACAAAAGGAGGTTTATGCAAAAACAATTCATATGACAAAGCATTGATAATCAAGAAGACTTTAATTTAAGCTCATGAAGGAGTAGATTGGTAAAAGGCTAAAGGTGGGCAATTTTTGGCAATGTGGTGCTAATGATCCGGGGAAATGGAGTATTTTCCAATTTGAATTTCCACATTCCTTCTTCATTTGATTCATCACCTTTCATAATGCTTTTTCTCAATATAATGCTTTTACCTCTCTAACCTCAGCACTGCCTTCTCGCGAGTCGCAAACATGGGTGTCATGAATGACCCCGGATACTTAGTGCTTTGGACTCCTCACAATATGTCTCATCTCTCCAAACTATTATCTCAGAGAGCAGGATCAATCTACCTTTATCTCCTGAGGTGATTGGATTTTCTTTCACTCATTAAATTTTCCATATAATTCCAGTGATTTTTCTTCCAAACTCCAAATAATGATAACAATCACAAAACACCATATGACAATCTCCATAATGTAACATCATTCTCAACATAATCCCCAGATAAGGTAAAGAATGGCCATTTTTAGATCATGTGGAGCAATATATGAAATAAGGCATAATATGGCTTTTGTGATGCATAAGCATAGGTAAGGCTAGGAATTAACAATGAGCATTATATGGAAATATAAAGTCCTCCATCATCTTATCATGCAACATGTCAAAAGCAACTTCAAATTTTACCTCCTTTCATGGTTTTCAAGAAATAATGCACTTCATTGTGACTTCCCTTTACTAGGCAATTTCATGCTATATCTCTAATGAATCCAATTTTGCATCGTCGAGTTCAATATAGCTTCCATGACATTATTTCAAAAAAATTTCAAATGGGGGTCATTTTTCTCAAAATTTGGAAAACATACATATAAGCACATAAATCAAATAATGCATTCCAAAATAGCCATGTAGCAATTCAAAGAAATAATGCACCAATAATGCATGAATATGATCAATATGCACGAAGTAAGCCCTTCCCTCACCCCATACTTAAACATTACAGTGTCCTCACTGTATAAAAATAAGGTAAGGGTAAAGAAAGAAACTCACAAGACATGTGTGTAGGGCCTTCTAATTTCGACTGGAGCATCTCCTGGCCGAGTAAGAATGTAGCTTGGTTCCATCCATTGACCTGAAAAGTAGAAGACATATACCCATAATAGCAAAACTTAAAAGTGTTCAAAACCAAAAACAAAAACAACAAAGTCTCAAAACGTCCTAAAAAGTCTATATACATGCTCTAGATTTTATAGTTGCTAGGCCGACTTTTCATTAATGCTCAAGGTGGCATCTGCAGAGCCCATGTAGCTTGGGCCTCAAATAAGACTCCATTCTTGTCTATCAGCTGTAATCCTCCAGAATGGATCTTGTTTACCACGAACGGTCCCATCCGCTTCTTGTTGAATTTGTTGGGAAACCAATGATCCTTTGATTTAGAGACATAGAGCTTGTCTCCAACTTCATATTCCTTAGGCTCATCATTGGAAATCCTGCACAATCGCACATACCAAGGCAGACCTCTCTCATGTATAGATATATCTTTAATGGAAATAGGCGAAGAAAGATCCATACATTGGCTTACCTTCGCAGAGACGGAATCGGGGACTACTGTATTTGGTCGATCTCGAATAGGGCTAGTCGATCTCGACAAGACTGCTGGTCTTGGTGGTGGTCTGGTCGAAGAGGCAGAAGTCGACGAAGAATAGGTCTTGTCGACCTCGAGTAGCCTACTCGACATCGAGTAGAGCTTCGCTCCTGATGGCTCCAGCGTCGAGGAAGCAGGGTCTGGTGGCGCCGGGTGGTGGTCGACCTCGACAAGGCTTGTCAAGATCGAGTAGGCTGGTCCGTCAGGCAGCCTCTGTGTCGAGGAAGACGGTGCCAGAGGATCTTGGTCGATCTCGACTAGGGTAGTCGATCTCGACGAGGGCTCTCCTCCTGGTTGCTGTGGCGTCGAGGAAGAAAGGTCTTGTGGCACCAGGTGGTGGTCGACCTCGACAAGGGTGGTCGAGATCGACGAGGCTCCTGGCTCATGTGGTCTCACCGTCGAGGAGGGCGAAGTTAATCTAGGGCAAGTCTTGTCGATCTCGACAAGGCTGGTCGATCTCGACGAGCCTGGCCCTTCAGTGTTGCTGCTCGACGATGCTGGTGCTGGTGGAGGCTCCTTGGTTTGGTCGAGATCGACTAGGGTTTGGTCGATCTTGACCCCATACTTAGCTCCTGTCAAGGCATCCGAAAAATAATTAATCCACAACGACTTACCTTGGTCCGTGTCGATTGGATTCTCTGTGTTCTCCTTGAGGATTGCCATGATCTTCTCCACCTGGGCCTCCATGTCCCTCTTTTCTATCTCCTCAGGGGTCATATTTCTGACCTTGGGTTCCCCGTAGGTGATGTAGCCAACTGAGATAGATTTGACCTCTTCCATTGGACCTGTATGCCTTTCAGTTTTATTAAAGGAATACTCAATTACCTCATCGCTGATGTTGAAGGTGAACACTCCTTTCCTTACGCTTATGTTGGCATCCACCGTCGCCAAGAATGGTCTTCCTAAGATAATTGGACAAGCAGGATCTTCTTGCATATCAACTATTAAGAAATCAGCAGGGACGAAGAATTTACCTACTTGTACTGGGACATTTTCCACCATGCCTGTGGGGATGACTACCGTGTTGTTGGCCATGAAAAGTCTAGCATCCACAGGCTCCAAGGCACCTATCTTAATCTTGGACCAAATTGTTAAAGGCATTATACTCACACTGGCTCCAAGATCACATAAAGCATTAATTTTGTATGGACCAAATCCAATAGTTATAGTAAACTTACCTGGATCCGGCCTCTTCTCCAATATGTCTAGATGGCTGCACTCCTCTGTGATTTCAGCCATCGATCGCTTTTTACTCAGAATCTCTTTCAGGAACTTGACATAGGATGGCATTTCATTGAGAGCTTCTGTGAAGGGGATGGTAACGTTGAGCTTCTGAAGCGTCTTGATGAAGCGCTGAAACTTTTTCTCTGTTGGGTCCTTTAGAGATTTTGTGGGGAAAGGCAGCTTCTTTTTCTGCGTCGAACCCAGAACAGACGTCGGAGGTGCTGCAGGCTGCTCTATGTCGACCAGGGGCTCCTCGACATCGACAAGGCCTTTGTCGACATCGACCAGATTGGGCCCAGTCGAGTTGCTGTGTGGTGCAAACGAAGATTCTGGAAGTGTCTCCTCGAGGTCGACGAAGGTCTTGTCGAGATCGACCACGACTTTGTCGAGATCGACTTGCTGTTCCTCGTCGCTCTGCTGCTTTCCGACCTCTGGCTCTTGCAGTTGATGGCCGCTTCTGAGTTTTATAGCAGCGATGTGTCCAGTCTTTCCCTTAGGATTTGGTTCTGAAGATCCTGGAAGTGTCCCTGACTGTCTAGGGATTCCGGCTGCTAGCTGACCAATCTGTGTATCAACTGATTTCCGCCATATATCAATTTCCCCAAGCCTAGAGTTGACACCTTGCATCTGAGTATAGACGGAGTTGAAAGATTGCCTAGTTTCTGAGTGGTTCCTCCGTATTTCCTCTAGGACTGTCTGTATATCATCCTTTTTCTGCTCCCTTTCCGGATGTCCTGGAGCTCTGTAGGGTGGGGGATTCCTAGGGACACCTTGGTTCCATTGTGGTTGCTGAAACCTTTGGTCCCCCATGTAGCGATTGGGACCCCCTATGTAAGCTACATCTTCATGATGCTCTGCAATCCTGACTTGTTCTGTGTGTGGGCACTCAGGAGTGGTGTGCCTTTGCGATCCGCATTCAATACAAGGCTGGTTGATAGAGAGATACTTGACTTGCTTGATGAGCTTCTTATTCTGATCTCTGTAGTATTGCTCCCTAACATCAGGATCAATTTCCTTTGCTGGCTCATAGAGAGGCATAGATGGTGCTGGCCTGGCGTATGGGTTCTCTTCATAGGTTACAGTAGACCCATACTTGTTGTCGTAGTTGGTGAGCTTCTCTAACACACCCCATGCGTCACTTGGCGGCATCGTCAGATACTCGTAGCGAGTATAATTGTTGATTCTGTCCTTAGTGACTTGATCAAGAGAGTTGAAGAAGATCTCCTGAATGATGTAGGGTGGTTGTCCATGAGTAGGGCAAGATCGTAGCAATTCCTTGTAACGTTCCCATGCCCTTGCCAGCGGTTCCCCTTTCTGCTGTTTAAAGGCGGTGATTCTCTGGCGGAGATGTGCTGTTTTAGCAGGTGGGAAGAATTTGTTCAGAAACTCTTGCTCTACTTGGGCCTAGGTTGTGAGTGATTTTGCTTTCAGCCCTTCCAGCCATTTCAGTGCAGGCCCAACGAGCGACCAACGGAAAGCTTTCATCTTGACATATTCCAGAGTTGTACCTTCTGCAAGAGTACGGCACATATCATGAAAATTAGTAATATGTTCAAGAGGAAACTCATTAAATCTGTCGTAAAAGGCATTATTTTTAAGCTCTATAAGAAACTGAGTGCGAATTTCAAAAGAGTTTTCAGGGATTAGAATCGCCGATTCAGGCACGACGAGAGTTGGGTGCATGTAGTCCTCTGCTGTGGTTGGATACTGGGCAAGCTCAGCCTGTGCTTGTTCCCTTGCTGCTCTCTCAGCGGTGATAGCAGCATCCTTTGCGGCCAATTCACTGGTAAGCCTAGCGACCAGCTGTTCCTGTGTTTCAACGGCCGCCATGATCCTTTTGAGTTTGGAGTGGATGTGTAGGTAGCGCTCCGGTTCGTCTAAGCTGTCAAACTCAGGTGTTTGACCAGAACGACGCATACACCTGCGAATTCACTCAAGAGAAAAGTGAGAACTGACTACCTAAGGCGCGAATGATTGCCTCCCCGGCAACGGCGCCAATTTGTTGACTAGGCAAGAGGATGTGTCAAGTATGAAATAAATATAAAATCAAGTTCAGACTGACTTCCCTGTCTCAGTAAATAAATACAAGACTTTCTCCCGTTGTAGTAAGAGAAAAGTCAGGATCGAATCCACGAGGAAGCACGTCAGCAGTTCTTAGGTAGCTGTAAATTCTCACAGAAGCAGCAGAAAGACAAAAACACATAAAGGAAAGAAACAAATAAACCCGGCAAGGGCAACTAAAATAAAAGCAAAAAAATAAAGCAAAGCAAAGCAAAAACGAAAAGCAAAGCAAAGCGTCTCGTCGATCTCGACCACAGCTCCTCGAGATCGACAAAGGCTAGTCGACAGAAAACAGAAATCGACGAAAACAGAGAAAACATCAAATCGACCTAGACAAGTCCTATTCGAGATCGACCACAGCTTACTCGATCTCGACAAAGCACTACTCTATGTCAACAAGAAAGACAGAAAATATAAATTGCAGAATTCGAACCAAAACTCAGAAATTCGACAGAAATTAACTTCAATATATTAAAATACTTCCAAAGCCAGGGTATCAACACCACAACGATAACCATGCAAAGTAACACATAAAGGCATAAAAGATCATGCTTTCCATCAAATAACTTTCGTCATTAACAAATAGGCATATAGAGGCTTTCGCATAAACCCTAATTGTTACTAACCCTTTTTCACATAATTAATCCAAGTTGCATTAAGATCACTTTCGCTTCAATAACACAAACAAGGATCACCTTCAACTCTCGCAAAAGAATCATGCTTATAGGGATAGAAGATGAATTGCACAAAAGATCTGACCTTTATCGCATCGCCTCGCATGGCCACCGTCGGGCTCACCCCAGCCCCAGAAGTGGGTGGACTAGTCACGCCTCATTGCAATTGCAGACATTGAATGAAAAGAAATAACTTGCATTAAAACTAAATTCAAAGCCTTTTACAATCCTGGCAATCAACTTTCGCAGAAAGCCAAAACCCTAAAAACCTTAGAACTCCTAAACTTCTCTCTGTAACTAACTAATTGTTTCTGAAATTGAATTGTTTTTCTCAATACCTAAAACTGAGCCCCCTAGGGCCTTATTTATAGTCTTCCTTCCCTAGCTATTCTAGGAAAGAAGATATCTATCTCTATCTAAAATTCTATCTAAAACGCTTAAGGATAAATAAATTGCCATAAAGAAATAAATCTATAAGGAAAAGATAAAACTAATTAAGGTAGGTCTTCATGATGTGATAGATCTTGTCTCCTTTGATGATAGAACATGATGGAATCGGATAGAATCTTCCGCCTTCGCGCCCAAGGAATGCAAAACCGAGTAGGATTCGTCAAGCCGCGTCGAACAACTTCTGGAAGCTTCGTCGACCTCGACAAGGCCTAGTCGACCTCGAGTAGAGGTCTTGGTCGACTGGCTCGGTTCGTCGTCTCGGCTAGCTGGTGCTCGACAAACTCGGACTCTGGCTCACGGTGCTCATCGACCTCGACAAGGCCTAGTCGACCTCGAGTAGACTGGCTTCTCCGACTAGGTCTTCTCGGGTAGATCTCCTCAATGTGGCTCGGACATGGCTTCCTGGGCTCGTCGACTTCGACAAGCACTCATCGATGTCGAGTAGGGTTGGTCTTGCCGACTAGGTGCTCTCGGGTGGCTTTACTCGACAAGCCTGGATCCGGACTCAGGGGCTTGTCGATCTCGACCAAGCTTCGTCGAGATCGAGTAGGGCTCTTCCCTTCCGCTTCCGCGAGTTGCCTCTCCCGCTGGCAGCGGGTTTTTCCGCGGCAGCGAACGGTCCGCTGCAGCGGGTTAAGTCGCTGGCAGCGAGTGCTCTTGGTCGTCCTCGGCTTCCCTCCTTGTCGACTCCGGGTGTGGCGTCTGGGCTTCGTCGACCTCGACCAGTGGTCCTCGAGATCGAGTAAGGCTCCGGAGCTCGGGTTGGTCTGGCTCTCGATTAGGTTCTGTCGACAAGGTTGTGCTCGGACATGCTCGTCTATGTCGAGTAGGCCTACTCGAGATCGAGTAGCCTTGACCTTCAGCTTGATTCCGCTGCTTTGACCTTGGACTTCTGTAGTGGTTTTCCGAGCTTTTCCGACCTTTTGTAGAATTGCTGTAAAATGCCTCGATTTCTGCGAATTAATCAGAAACTGGTGTAGATTCCATAATTTGGCAAATAAACATAAACTACATAGATTCTGTACTATCTTAACCCAAATGAATGCAATGTATACAGAAATCGATATAAAAGTTACTGTAAAACATGGCAGATTCAGCTCACAACAATTATACGACTGTACTTGACGTGTTTATGTGATGTTGTTAAACGTGAGATATGATTGCTATTATATATACGATCCTTGATGATAGAAATGATGGAAGATGAAGTATTGGAATGTGATTATGACTTGGAACCTAGGAAGAGAATATGGAATAAGCCCTTAGAGGCGGATGGTAGAATGAACTGAGAAGTTGGTAATGATTTTGGCTAACGTCGAACTTGAAATTTTGAATGGTGTTTCAAAAGAGACTAACTTGGATTTTAAGAAATTAATGTGACTCTAGTTTCCATTATAACGCCCAATGAAGTGGATATAAGTATTTGAGTTATGATATGGCCAAAGAGTCGGAGTAAGAATGTGGTAGGTGCCCATATTACATTCTTTTTACGGTCTATTGGAGTGATAACACCTAGTTTTATATATTATTCATGTGCATTTAGGTTGGTTTCATCCATCATTTTAGAGTATTTTTATTGTCTTTTTGTGTGGTTTCTGTATTATTTATGATTCGGAGATCTACACAAGCTTTGTTTGTGTTTTGTAGGTTTGGGTCGGTGATTTGGGCTAAATTGCATGCATCTAATGGAAAGGGATTGAAAGAAAAGCAAAAGAGACGGGTGATAGAGCAAGTATATCAAGCGAAACACTCATAGGAGGTCAAGGTGGTGTAGCATAACTCGCGGAACAAAGGCGTTTGTGCAATTTTCAGCTTCAGCAGGCTGTCACGACTCGTGGGAGGCCTTCACGAGTCGTGACAGGTGAACTCATCTATTTAAGGGCGTCTGCAGGCTGTCACGACCCGTGACAGACTCTTCACGAGTCGTGACAGTGCCAGATCAGCCCAACCTTTCACATTTCCCTTGTTGGTTTGGATGAATTAAAACCATTGTTATTTCCAATTTTCTGGGAGGTTACGTTTTGGGTTTTTTGGAGAAAGCTCAGGCCGAAATTGGACATTGTAGGGGAGCTTTTGGTGAGTTTTTGGAGACTAGGATTTTGGAGAAGAAGACTTGTTCGATTAATCAAATTCCGGTAAATTCCGTTTTCATCTCTATTGTTCTATGTTTGTCTTGCCGAATTTGATTGAATCAAGCATGTACTTTTCCATGAGTGGCTAGATCTCTTGTTCTAGGGTCGGGGTGATCCCGACGATGCGGAAATAGACTCGTTCTTAGTATCGTTTGATTGATTTCTGATGTTGTTTGGTCGTTTAATCCTATTGCGCCAGCCTTAATCGATGATAATTGGTTAGAACTGATTTTGGGTTTGAAATCGAAAGACTAAAACCCTAAATTGGAATTTAGATGGTGAATTTAGGCCGAAAGGCTATTTGATCCATTGGAACCATAGGATTAAACTCGAAGTTTAGTGGATCGAAAGTGAAATTGAACTTCTTGAGGATTTATTGATTGTTATAGATATTCTATATGATCGTTATATCAATTGAGACCGAAAGGCAAAATTGATGTGATTTTCATTTAGAATTCTAAGCACTTAAGGGTTCTAAATTGGTTGCTTGAAACCGAAAGGAGATCGTTAACCAATTTAGACACATTCGCTTCGATTCCGAAATGAGTTTTGCGATTACCATAGACAATCTACCTTCACTTTTGAGTTAGAAATCATTCAAGCGAGAATATATTTTGGTCTGTTGACGATGCATCGTTGGTGAATCCCTAGCCCTAGAATATCTTCCATACATATATTTCTCATCTCTTTTATCTGTGTTTGCTATTTTTTTACACACATTTTTTCCCTCAATTTATCCGTTACTTTTGGGCTTAGTCGAACTAGTTTGAAATTGACAATCGATCTTCCTCCGGTCCTTGTGGATACGACACTTGATTACTACAACTGAATCCCATACACTTGTGGGTGTAGGTTTTATCCTATCAAGTTTTTGGCGCCGTTGCCGGGGACTGGTGCTAGTATCGATCGTCCTTTTTGACGACTAGTTCTCTAAGTTCTTTTTGTTGCTTTGATTTGTTTTTGTTTTTTGGCCTCAGGTTGTGATTTGAATGCGAAAAACGAAAGTTTCTAGCAATCTATTGCCTATTGATCCTGAACCTAAACGCGCATTCCACAAGAGAAGAGCTGAACAGAAGAGTTTTCAGGGATTAGAATCGCCGATTCAGGCACGACGAGAGTTGGGTGCATGTAGTCCTCTGCTGTGGTTGGATACTGGGCAAGCTCAGCCTGTGCTTGTTCCCTTGCTGCTCTCTCAGCGGTGATAGCAGCATCCTTTGCGGCCAATTCACTGGTAAGCCTAGCGACCAGCTGTTCCTGTGTTTCAACGGCCGCCATGATCCTTTTGAGTTTGGAGTGGATGTGTAGGTAGCGCTCCGGTTCGTCTAAGCTGTCAAACTCAGGTGTTTGACCAGAACGACGCATACACCTGCGAATTCACTCAAGAGAAAAGTGAGAACTGACTACCTAAGGCGCGAATGATTGCCTCCCCGGCAACGGCGCCAATTTGTTGACTAGGCAAGAGGATGTGTCAAGTATGAAATAAATATAAAATCAAGTTCAGACTGACTTCCCTGTCTCAGTAAATAAATACAAGACTTTCTCCCGTTGTAGTAAGAGAAAAGTCAGGATCGAATCCACGAGGAAGCACGTCAGCAGTTCTTAGGTAGCTGTAAATTCTCACAGAAGTAGCAGAAAGAGAAAAACACATAAAGGAAAGAAACAAATAAACCCGGCAAGGGCAACTAAAATAAAAGCAAAAAAATAAAGCAAAGCAAAGCAAAAACGAAAAGCAAAGCAAAGCGTCTCGTCGATCTCGACCACAGCTCCTCGAGATCGACAAAGGCTAGTCGACAGAAAACAGAAATCGACGAAAACAGAGAAAACATCAAATCGACCTAGACAAGTCCTATTCGAGATCGACCACAGCTTACTCGATCTCGACAAAGCACTACTCTATGTCAACAAGAAAGACAGAAAATATAAATTGCAGAATTCGAACCAAAACTCAGAAATTCGACAGAAATTAACTTCAATATATTAAAATACTTCCAAAGCCAGGGTATCAACACCACAACGATAACCATGCAAAGTAACACATAAAGGCATAAAAGATCATGCTTTCCATCAAATAACTTTCGTCATTAACAAATAGGCATATAGAGGCTTTCGCATAAACCCTAATTGTTACTAACCCTTTTTCACATAATTAATCCAAGTTGCATTAAGATCACTTTCGCTTCAATAACACAAACAAGGATCACCTTCAACTCTCGCAAAAGAATCATGCTTATAGGGATAGAAGATGAATTGCACAAAAGATCTGACCTTTATCGCATCGCCTCGCATGGCCACCGTCGGGCTCACCCCAGCCCCAGAAGTGGGTGGACTAGTCACGCCTCATTGCAATTGCAGACATTGAATGAAAAGAAATAACTTGCATTAAAACTAAATTCAAAGCCTTTTACAATCCTGGCAATCAACTTTCGCAGAAAGCCAAAACCCTAAAAACCTTAGAACTCCTAAACTTCTCTCTGTAACTAACTAATTGTTTCTGAAATTGAATTGTTTTTCTCAATACCTAAAACTGAGCCCCCTAGGGCCTTATTTATAGTCTTCCTTCCCTAGCTATTCTAGGAAAGAAGATATCTATCTCTATCTAAAATTCTATCTAAAACGCTTAAGGATAAATAAATTGCCATAAAGAAATAAATCTATAAGGAAAAGATAAAACTAATTAAGGTAGGTCTTCATGATGTGATAGATCTTGTCTCCTTTGATGATAGAACATGATGGAATCGGATAGAATCTTCCGCCTTCGCGCCCAAGGAATGCAAAACCGAGTAGGATTCGTCAAGCCGCGTCGAACAACTTCTGGAAGCTTCGTCGACCTCGACAAGGCCTAGTCGACCTCGAGTAGAGGTCTTGGTCGACTGGCTCGGTTCGTCGTCTCGGCTAGCTGGTGCTCGACAAACTCGGACTCTGGCTCACGGTGCTCATCGACCTCGACAAGGCCTAGTCGACCTCGAGTAGACTGGCTTCTCCGACTAGGTCTTCTCGGGTAGATCTCCTCAATGTGGCTCGGACATGGCTTCCTGGGCTCGTCGACTTCGACAAGCACTCATCGATGTCGAGTAGGGTTGGTCTTGCCGACTAGGTGCTCTCGGGTGGCTTTACTCGACAAGCCTGGATCCGGACTCAGGGGCTTGTCGATCTCGACCAAGCTTCGTCGAGATCGAGTAGGGCTCTTCCCTTCCGCTTCCGCGAGTTGCCTCTCCCGCTGGCAGCGGGTTTTTCCGCGGCAGCGAACGGTCCGCTGCAGCGGGTTAAGTCGCTGGCAGCGAGTGCTCTTGGTCGTCCTCGGCTTCCCTCCTTGTCGACTCCGGGTGTGGCGTCTGGGCTTCGTCGACCTCGACCAGTGGTCCTCGAGATCGAGTAAGGCTCCGGAGCTCGGGTTGGTCTGGCTCTCGATTAGGTTCTGTCGACAAGGTTGTGCTCGGACATGCTCGTCTATGTCGAGTAGGCCTACTCGAGATCGAGTAGCCTTGACCTTCAGCTTGATTCCGCTGCTTTGACCTTGGACTTCTGTAGTGGTTTTCCGAGCTTTTCCGACCTTTTGTAGAATTGCTGTAAAATGCCTCGATTTCTGCGAATTAAACAGAAACTGGTGTAGATTCCATAATTTGGCAAATAAACATAAACTACATAGATTCTGTACTATCTTAACCCAAATGAATGCAATGTATACAGAAATCGATATAAAAGTTACTGTAAAACATGGCAGATTCAGCTCACAACAATTATACGACTGTACTTGACGTGTTTATGTGATGTTGTTAAACGTGAGATATGATTGCTATTATATATACGATCCTTGATGATAGAAATGATGGAAGATGAAGTATTGGAATGTGATTATGACTTGGAACCTAGGAAGAGAATATGGAATAAGCCCTTAGAGGCGGATGGTAGAATGAACTGAGAAGTTGGTAATGATTTTGGCTAACGTCGAACTTGAAATTTTGAATGGTGTTTCAAAAGAGACTAACTTGGATTTTAAGAAATTAATGTGACTCTAGTTTCCATTATAACGCCCAATGAAGTGGATATAAGTATTTGAGTTATGATATGGCCAAAGAGTCGGAGTAAGAATGTGGTAGGTGCCCATATTACATTCTTTTTACGGTCTATTGGAGTGATAACACCTAGTTTTATATATTATTCATGTGCATTTAGGTTGGTTTCATCCATCATTTTAGAGTATTTTTATTGTCTTTTTGTGTGGTTTCTGTATTATTTATGATTCGGAGATCTACACAAGCTTTGTTTGTGTTTTGTAGGTTTGGGTCGGTGATTTGGGCTAAATTGCATGCATCTAATGGAAAGGGATTGAAAGAAAAGCAAAAGAGACGGGTGATAGAGCAAGTATATCAAGCGAAACACTCATAGGAGGTCAAGGTGGTGTAGCATAACTCGCGGAACAAAGGCGTTTGTGCAATTTTCAGCTTCAGCAGGCTGTCACGACTCGTGGGAGGCCTTCACGAGTCGTGACAGGTGAACTCATCTATTTAAGGGCGTCTGCAGGCTGTCACGACCCGTGACAGACTCTTCACGAGTCGTGACAGTGCCAGATCAGCCCAACCTTTCACATTTCCCTTGTTGGTTTGGATGAATTAAAACCATTGTTATTTCCAATTTTCTGGGAGGTTACGTTTTGGGTTTTTTGGAGAAAGCTCAGGCCGAAATTGGACATTGTAGGGGAGCTTTTGGTGAGTTTTTGGAGACTAGGATTTTGGAGAAGAAGACTTGTTCGATTAATCAAATTCCGGTAAATTCCGTTTTCATCTCTATTGTTCTATGTTTGTCTTGCCGAATTTGATTGAATCAAGCATGTACTTTTCCATGAGTGGCTAGATCTCTTGTTCTAGGGTCGGGGTGATCCCGACGATGCGGAAATAGACTCGTTCTTAGTATCGTTTGATTGATTTCTGATGTTGTTTGGTCGTTTAATCCTATTGCGCCAGCCTTAATCGATGATAATTGGTTAGAACTGATTTTGGGTTTGAAATCGAAAGACTAAAACCCTAAATTGGAATTTAGATGGTGAATTTAGGCCGAAAGGCTATTTGATCCATTGGAACCATAGGATTAAACTCGAAGTTTAGTGGATCGAAAGTGAAATTGAACTTCTTGAGGATTTATTGATTGTTATAGATATTCTATATGATCGTTATATCAATTGAGACCGAAAGGCAAAATTGATGTGATTTTCATTTAGAATTCTAAGCACTTAAGGGTTCTAAATTGGTTGCTTGAAACCGAAAGGAGATCGTTAACCAATTTAGACACATTCGCTTCGATTCCGAAATGAGTTTTGCGATTACCATAGACAATCTACCTTCACTTTTGAGTTAGAAATCATTCAAGCGAGAATATATTTTGGTCTGTTGACGATGCATCGTTGGTGAATCCCTAGCCCTAGAATATCTTCCATACATATATTTCTCATCTCTTTTATCTGTGTTTGCTATTTTTTTACACACATTTTTTCCCTCAATTTATCCGTTACTTTTGGGCTTAGTCGAACTAGTTTGAAATTGACAATCGATCTTCCTCCGGTCCTTGTGGATACGACACTTGATTACTACAACTGAATCCCATACACTTGTGGGTGTAGGTTTTATCCTATCAAGTTTTTGGCGCCGTTGCCGGGGACTGGTGCTAGTATCGATCGTCCTTTTTGACGACTAGTTCTCTAAGTTCTTTTTGTTGCTTTGATTTGTTTTTGTTTTTTGGCCTCAGGTTGTGATTTGAATGCGAAAAACGAAAGTTTCTAGCAATCTATTGCCTATTGATCCTGAACCTAAACGCGCATTCCACAAGAGAAGAGCTGAACAGAAAGCTGCTAGAGCTGATACGATGGCTGACGCAATAGCCAGATTGGCAGAACTAGAGCGACAAATGGCTCAAAGAGATCAAGAAAACGCTGAACTTCGACAACAACTAGCTAATCAAAAACTACAACTTGGCCAACCACAAGGTCCGACAACGTTAGGAGAGCGGATGGATCCAGCTCAGTTCCTACCACGACCAGGTGTTGTTCTTCCTGCTTTAACACCCGTTAATTTTGAGCTAAAGCTTGCACTGCTGAATATGATAAGGCAGAATATGTTCAATGGGCTTCCTGCTGAGAGCCCTCATCAACACATATCCACCTTCAAAGAATTGATGGATACAGTGAGAGTTCAGGGTGTCGCTCCGGAAGAGTTGTTATTGCGATCATTCTCCTTCTCACTTGCAGGGAAAGCTAGACATTGGTACAACTCCATCCCTGCTGGCACAATCACCACCTGGGAGGAACTGTCATCTGAGTTCCTGAATCAATTCTTCCCGCCAGCCTAGACTGCTGAGATGAGGCGGAAGATAAATGCTTTTGTGGTTGGAGATGGGGAGAACATCCATGAATCGTGGGAAAGATTCAAGGATCTTTTGTTTGAGTGTCCTCACCATGGGATATCTAAGCTGAATCTGTTAGAGATTTTCTACAAGGCTGTCAGTGACAACACTAGAGTGCTTATTGACTCCTCATCTGGAGGAGAATTTCTGGAAATGGGAGCTGAAGATGCTTGGGCGTTCATTGAGAAGACGGCTAAGAGATGTGGGAAATACTCGCAACCAGGGCGCTCTCTACTGTAAAAAGGGCTGCAGGGATCTATGAGGTGGATGCTACAACTTATAAGGATGCTAGATATGATTCATTGGCCGCCGAAATTAAACGTCTAGCCTCAGTAATGGAGAAGTCCTTGTCCACCAAGGAGGTGAGTGTTGCAGGCTCTAGACCAGTGCCATGCCAGTTCTGTGGATCCCAAGATCACACTATCTCGGCTTGCCAGATCTACGCCTCCCAAGGTGATGAAGGTCAAGAGGAGGAAGTTGGCTACATGGGTAACAACTACAATAGGGGTCAAGGGTATAACCGAAACTTTAACAACTACAACCCTCGAGCGAGGGACCACCCTGGTTTCTCCTATGCCAACAAGCAAGCTGCAGAAGGGCCGCCTCCTGGTTTCCCACCAAAAGCCCCACCACAGAAGGACAGGATGGAGATAATGATGGAACAGCTTATGGGAACCGTTAAGGGTCTAGCTGGAGAAGTGCATAATCTCACTAGGGTGCAGAAAATGCTTGAAACTCAAGTAGCTCAGCAGGCCAACAACACCGCTAGGCCTACTGGTCAGTTTCCAGGGAAAACGGAAGATAACCCCAAGAGAAATATTTCTGCTGTGTCCTTAAGGAGTGGTAAGCAGTTAGAAGATCTGAGGTCCTCCGAGCCAACTAGAGCTCAAGAGAATGCTAAGGAAGGGGAGAAAGCTGCTGAATCGGTGACAGAGCCACCATATGTCCCACCTCCTCCTTACAAGCCACCGCTTCCATTTCCACAAAGGAAGGCTCAAGCTCAGATCGAGAAGCAATACGGGAAGTTCTTGGAGGTGTTGAAGAAGCTCTACATCAACATCCCCTTCACCGATGCTTTGTCCCAAATGCCCTCCTATGTAAAGTTTCTGAAGGAGATCCTCTCTAACAAGAGGAAGCTAGATGAATGTCAAACGGTGTTTCTTAATGAGGAGTGCAGCGCCTTCATCCAAAACAAGTTGCCACCTAAGCTGGAGGACCCAGGTAGTTTCGTTGTCCCTATTTCTTTTGGTCATGGTCCTGATTATAAAGCTCTATGTGATTTGGGAGCTAGTACAAGCTTGCTTCCTCTCTCTATTTGTAAAAATCTAGACTTAGGAGAGCTTAGACCTGCTAGGATGCAACTTATTATGGCGAACAGGTCCGTAGCCCACCCCGCTGGTATCTTGGAGGATGTTCCTATAAAGGTGGGTAAGTTCTTTGTACCTGTTGATTTTGTTTTTTTAGATATGGATGCCGACATTCGTTGTCCTGTTATCTTTGGAAGGCCCTTTTTGGCCACTGCAGGTGCCGTGATTGATGTCCGGAAAGGGACTTTTTCCTTTGAAATAGGGGATGAGAAAATTGTGTTTAACCTCCCTAAATCTTTGAAAGCCCCTGTTTTTTAGGATGAATGTCACAGGATTGATGTAATAGATGAAGGTGCTCAAGATGTCATGACGGAGGTGATTGAGCGAGACCCTCTAGAGCTATTTCTTATGGAGAGTGTGACTGATGCTGGTGATGATGAGCTACTTGCTGAAGTAGTTCAGGATTTGGAAGCTGCCATAGAAGACCCCGAAGCTGTTTTTGAGGTCTTGCAAAAAGATGAAAAAGACTTGGGAGGTGCGCCTAAGCTGGAGTTGAAGCCACTTCCTTCTACTTTGAGGTATGAATTCTTGGGTCCTAATTCCACTTATCCTGTGATTCTGAGTGCTAGCCTAAGTCTGGATGAAACTGAAAAGTTGTTGCATGAGCTTAGATTGCATAAGAAGGCTTTAGGCTACACCATTGATGATTTGAAAGGGATTAGCCCCTCCATGTGCATGCATAGGATTTTGATGAAGGATGATCATAAACCCACCCGAGAGCATCAAAGAAGGCTTAACCCTAACATGAAAGAAGTTGTGAAAAATGAAGTGCTTAAACTGTTAGATGCTGGTATTATTTTTCCTATTTCTGATAGCAAATGGGTTAGTCCCATTCATGTGGTTCCTAAGAAAGGAGGAATGACTGTTGTCAAGAATGATAGGAATGAATTGATCCCTACTAGGACTGTTACAGGCGGGAGAATATGTATAGATTATAGGAAGTTGAATGCCTCCACCCGAAAAGATCATTTCCCCCTTCCCTTCATAGATCAGATGCTTGAGAGGTTAGCTAAGCATTCTTATTACTGTTATTTGGATGGATATAGCGGATTCTTTCAGATTCCTATCCATCCAGATGATCAGGAAAAGACTACTTTCACTTGCCCTTACGACACCTTTGCATATAGGAGAATGCCTTTCGGTTTGTGTAATGCCCCTGCTACTTTTCAGCGTTGCATGATGGCCATATTTTCTGATTTCATTGAGGACATTATGGAAGTGTTCATGGATGATTTTTCTGTGTATGGTTCCTCTTTTGATGCTTGCTTGTCTAACTTGTCTCGAGTCTTGCAGCGTTGTGAAGAAGTGAACCTTGTCTTGAACTGGGAGAAATGTCATTTTATGGTAAGGGAAGGTATTGTCCTTGGTCATTTAGTTTCTAACCGTGGTATTGAGGTGGATCGAGCTAAGATAGATTTGATTGAGAAATTACCACCCCCTACATCAGTTAAGGGCGTTAGGAGTTTTCTAGGCCATGCTGGCTTCTACAGGAGGCTCATTAAGGATTTCTCTAAAATTGCTAAGCCACTTTCTAACTTGCTAATGAAAGATGTTGCTTTTGATTTTTCTCTATAGTGTCATGAGTCCTTTTCTAGGTTGAAGGAGGCATTGATCTCAGCTCCTATTATGCAGTCTCCTGATTGGGATCTCCCATTCGAGATAATGTGTGATGCCAGCGACTACGCAGTTGGGGCCGTGTTGGGTCAAAAGAAGGATAACAAGCT
This sequence comes from Persicaria tinctoria, assembly GCA_037127255.1. NCBI lineage: Eukaryota > Viridiplantae > Streptophyta > Magnoliopsida > Caryophyllales > Polygonaceae > Persicaria > Persicaria tinctoria. The sequence goes on along the minus strand of JBANSL010000002.1, from coordinate 41,907,176 downwards.
CCATGCCATCTACTATGCTAGTAGGACTTTGGATGCAGCTCAGAAAAATTATGCCACAACAGAGAAGGAATTGCTTGCTATAGTCTTTGCTTTTGAGAAGTTTCGGTCTTATCTAGTGGGTGCTAAGGTAATTGTGTATACAGATCATGCTGCGATTCGATACTTGCTGCAAAAGAAAGATGCAAAGCCGCGTCTGATTAGGTGGATCCTTCTTCTCCAAGAGTTCGATTTGGAGATCAAGGACAAGAAAGGCGTGGAGAACCTGGTTGTTGATCACTTGTCTAGGTTACCGCCGGAGCAACTAGAGAACACTTCATATGAACCTCCCATCGATGAATCTTTTCAGGATGAGCATCTACTTGATTTCGCCGCCAAGATATTGAGCACCACTGCTGAGGTGCCATGGTATGCTGATTTTGTGAATTACATTGTATGTAATGAGTTGCCTGGTGATCTGTCATTTCAGCAAAGGAAGAAATTCTTGAAGGACGTTGTGCATTATTATTGGAGCGAGCCATACCTCTTTAAAAGGTGCTTCGATGGGCTTTTCAGGAGATGCATCCCAAGGGAAGAAGTCTTTAGCGTCATCAAACATTTTCATTCTCTACCAGTTGGAGGTCATGCTAGTACCTCCAAAACGGTGGCCAAGGTATTTCAATCTGGTTTCTATTGGCCTACTATGTTCAAAGATGTTAGAGAATTTGTTGTTTCTTGTGATGAGTGTCAAAGGACAGGGAATATCTCGAGGAGAAATGAGATGCCGCTGAATAGCATTTTAGAGGTTGAGTTGTTCGATGTGTGGGGAATCGATTTCATGGGGCCTTTTCCATCTTCTGGGCCATACAAGTATATACTTGTGGCGGTGGATTATGTGTCGAAATGGGTTGAAGTTGTGGCAACCCCCACCAATGATGCTAAGGTAGTCACAAAGTTTATCAAGAATGTGATCTTCTCGAGGTTTGGGGTTCCTCGATTTCTGATTAGTGATGGAGGTTCTCATTTCATTGAGAGGAATTTTGAGGCTTTGCTGAAGAAGTATGGAGTTCATCACCGGATTGCAACCCCATACCATCCTCAAACGAGTGGGCAGGTAGAGCTCTCTAACCGGGAGATAAAGAGCATATTGGAGAAAACTGTGTCTCGCTCCCGAAAGGATTGGGCAACAAAGTTAGATGATGCCTTGTGGGCTTACAGAACCGCGTTTAAGACTCCGATTGGTACTACTCCATACAAGCTGGTGTACGGAAAATCTTGCCATCTCCCAGTTGAGCTAGAGCACAAAGCCTATTGGGCGATTAAGACACTAAATTTGGATATGAAGCTAGCGGGAGAAAGGCGGCAATTACAGTTGCAAGAGCTTGAGGAGCTGCGTTTGGAGGCTTATGAGAATGCCAAGATTTACAAGGAGAGAACTAAAAAGTGGCATGAGAAGCATATCCTACCTAAGGAGCTTCAAGAAGGCGACCTCGTCTTACTCTTCAACTCGAGGTTGAGATTGTTTCCGGGCAAGTTGAAGTCGAGGTGGAGTGGCCCTTTTACGGTAAAGAAGGTTTATCCACATGGTGTTGTTGATGTTTGGAGTGAAAGGACCGGTGAGTTCAAAGTAAATGGTCAAAGGTTGAAGAAGTATTTCGCCGGACATCCGATCGAGAGGGTCATTTCCGTCGACCGTCTTGATCCAAGCACTTGAATGTGAGGGAAGGTCGGCTTCAGACCTTAAACTAGCGCTTCTCGGGAGGCAACCCGAGGTATGTTTTCTTTATTTTTAGTTTTCAGTTTTTTTCTCTTTTTTGTTTTTTTTTAGGTTGATTTGCAAAAGTGCAAGGATGGGGTGGAGAGTGCGCTATATTGAGAATATTTTTTGTGTTTTGAACTGAATTGAAGGTGTTAGACACCTATCTACTAACCCCTATCTTGCCAAATTTTGTTGTTTTGTTGGTGTTGTTTGCCTTGGTTCAGTTTTCGACACATATGGCTTTGGCTTGGCCACCTTCAAGACACCCATTCTACACGTTGAAATTGTGAGTATTCACATCTCTTCCTTGATTGATTTACACATTGAGGACAATGTAGGAGTTAAGTATGGGGTGGGGTTCATTTGCATTTGCATTGTATATATAGTCTTTATTGCATTGCATTTCCACTTGCATTCTACACTTTTATTTTTATATTCTCAGTTTTTTGTTTTGTTTTTTCTTTTCCATCTATGTCTGGCTAGTGTGTGTGATAAATCCCCATGTTTTTAAAGAATTCACAATGATATGTTGATGATCTAGGAAGCTCAAAGTTGCTCTTGATTTATGTGTTAAGCTCAGTTTGCATGGATGAATTGCCTAGCTTAGGAGTCATTGATGAAAATCTTGCATAATTCAGCCTCCTAAGCAACCACCCTGATGGAAGGAGCCTAAAAGGACATAACTTGAGTCCTCTTATACCATATTGAGAGTCACTCACATGATTGCTTAATCTCTTGAACTTGCATTAGAATCTGGGTTAAAGCTATTCTGTGCATATGCATGACTTTGATGTGATAGAGGCATGATATTTGTTTCTGAGCCTATTTTGCCTTCTTTTTCCTTGTCCTATACTAATCCTCTGCTTGACAGCCCATTGAGCCTTTAATTGCCTATTTTTGGTAGCTTCTCAAAACATCCCGAACCTTATTATTAAGCCTATTACCCATCCGGGAGTTAGGACCATGAGTAGTGATGGTTTGTGGAGTGTGATGGTTGTTGAAAAATTGAATGTTGAGTATGGATAAGAAATGGAAGAGTTGTCTTGATATTGATGTGTACTAGTGAAAGTGAAAGAAAGGAAAAGAGGAGAGAAGAAGAAAAAAAGAAAAAAAAAGAAAGAAAAAAAAATGGTTCTAAAGGAAAAAATGAAAGAAGAAGTTTGAAATGAAAGGGCTAGTTCATCACTAATGTGCAACAAAAGAATGCAAGTGTAGAACAATAAAGAGAGAAGAGCCAAGAGTGAGCTTCATTGTTTATGTTTTGGTGTGTCAATGTAAGATAAGAGGTGGAGTGTTTTCATATGAAAATGGTGCATGAATTTAGATGGTCTAAGTCCCGGATTTTAGCACCACAATTCCAAAATACTGCCTTTCCCTCTATGTCTTACCATGGCCCCATTACAACCGTATAAAGACCTCTTGATTTTAGTCATATACATGTGTGGGTGGTGGATATCTAGAACGCTGTGCAAGTTTTTGGTTGATTAGCATCATCGTGAGACCGAGCGAAATTGATCCTTCTAAACACATTTGAGTGAGTGTGATTCACTAAAGATATTCCATGTGAGGTTTAGGGGTTGATGATTGCATTTTTCTCGATCAATGATGATGACTTAGCAAGGATGGCATGCGTTTATGTTAATTGAGCAAAAGTTTGTATTTTCAAGCATCGAGTGAGCTGAGATTGTTGAACATGTCTTGCACTTGTGATTTTGAATACCGAATTTTGCTTGGGGACAAGCAAGGTTTAGGTATGGGGTATTTTGATAACACCTAGTTTTATATATTATTCATGTGCATTTAGGCTGGTTTCATGCATCATTTTAGAGTATTTTTATTGTCTTTTTGTGTGGTTTCTGTATTATTTATGATTCGGAGATCTACACAAGCTTTGTTTGTGTTTTGTAGGTTTGGGTCGGTGATTTGGGCTAAATTGCATGCATCTAATGGAAAGGGATTGAAAGAAAAGAAAAAGAGACGGGTGATACAGCAAGTATATCAAGCGAAACACTCATAGGAGGTCAAGGTGGTGTAGCACAACTCGCGTAACAAAGGCGTTTGTGCAATTTTCAGCTTCAGCAGGATGTCACGACTCGTGGGAGGCCTTCACGAGTCGTGACAGGTGAACTCATCTATTTAAGGGCGTCTGCAGGCTGTCACGACCCGTGACAGACTCTTCACGAATCGTGACAGTGCCAGATCAGCCCAACCTTTCACATTTCCCTTGTTGGTTTGGATGAATTAAAACCATTGTTATTTCCAATTTTCTGGGAGGTTACATTTTGGGTTTTTTGGAGAAAGCTTAGGCCAAAATTGGACATTGTAGGGGAGCTTTTGGTGAGTTTTTGGAGACTAGGATTTTGGAGAAGAAGACTTGTTCGATTAATCAAATTCCGGTAAATTCCGTTTTCATCTCTATTGTTCTATGTTTGTCTTGCCGAATTTGATTGAATCAAGCATGTAATTTTCCATGAGTGTCTAGATCTCTTGTTCTAGGGTTGGGGTGATCCCGACGATGCGGAAATAGACTCGTTCTTAGTATCGTTTGATTGATTTCTGATGTTGTTTGGTGATTTAATCCTATTGCGCCAGCCCTAATCGATGATAATTGGTTAGAATTGCGCCAGCCCTATTTCTGAGTCCATGAGTAATGGAGGCCTATTGGATATGGGACTCTTTGAGATTTGGGATTTTTTCTACAACATGAGTCGACAGGTTGAGCAGGAAGTATCAATCCGAACTCTCACACAAGTGTTGCAGCAGTTAGAGGAAAGAAACATGAGCCGAATCGGAAAATTGGAGGAACAAATGAACCAACTCATTCAAATTCTAAGTGCAAAAGGTGAGAAAGAAAGGAGCTTCGAAGAAGAAGATGAGGAATTGGTTGCAGACAATGATAGTTTCTTAGATGATGGAGGAGATGGTCTAGTGCTTCCTGGCTTGGAATCTCATGAGTCGACGCATGAGGTTACATGTGATGTGTCTCCTACTCCATCTGCACCATCCATTCTGATCTCGCCTATTGATGAACCAGGTCTAGAGCCATCAGCCGAGGCTAAAGATGTAATAAAGGTAAACTTTTGCAATTTTGAAGTTAATGGTGTATATGTTGATCCTTTTGATTGCTATTTTGAAAAGCCACCAGCGGAACTGTGTTGGTGGTATCATATTCCTCCTGCAGAGAGTCATGCTAGACTCTTTGATAGATTGAAAGGGTTCGTGAGTTCCACATTTTATGCTTTCAATTTATTGTGCTATGATGTGCCTTGTAAGATGTGTGCACAGGAATATGATAGGCTATTGAGGGCCTTGACGATGTCTGATAGCTATGATCTTGAGATTGAAAATAAGTCAAGTCAATGACATTAAAGAAAGGCGCTTCTCGGGAGGCAACTCGAGGTAAGTTTTAGTTATTTCGATTCCTAGTTAGCTAGTTTCTTTTCAATAAATTAGGTTTTCCATTAGGCATTAGATAGTTGTTCTTGGTTTGGGATAGACTAAGCTTTCAGGAAAGGCCGCCGCAATCCTCAGATCCGACCTATAGAGACCCATCCACCACATTGTGAGTATTTCATTCATCTCTTTCTCTATGTTTTTATTTTTTTTGTTGTCTTTTATGTTTCATTGAGGACAATGAAAGGTTTAAGTGTGGGGGAGGGATTGCATTGCATATAGATAGAGTTTGCATATCATGTTTATTTATGTTGTCATATTTATTTTTATTCATATATCACATTTGAAAAAAAAATCACAAAAATATCATGCATTGCATTTAAGTGTTATTAACGATATCCATCTTGGTTTAGTTTGTCCTCTAATTTATTTTTATGATCTTAATTGCATAAATCCCATGATTTGATTGAATTGCTTGAAAATGATTTTTGGAGCATGATTTGAGAATATAATTGAGCAAGTATGATTCATAGTTGAGGTTTAATTGAAATCTAAAAAAAAACATAACCCTTGTGAGTTTGTTTTGGCCTTATAGGGACTTTATATCTTATTCCCTTTTGCTTTTATTGTGTGATTATACTCTCCATATGCTTCTTATTTCAATATCGTATTGCACATGTTTGTTGCTTGTGAATTTCAAATGATTGAGGCATGTTTTCTTTAGCCATATTATACCTTATCTACCCTTTGCATTATCCTCTGCTTGAAGCCATCTGAGCCTTAAAGCCTATTCTTTTTGATAGCTCCACAAAAATATATCATAGCCAATGATTAGCCTGACCCTATCCGGGAATTAGGAGGAGAATTGGTGAAAAATCTTTATGTTGGAGTTGCTTTGAGTGGAGATGATGTATGTATGGTTGTGCATTGCGAGAGGCATAGCCAAAATAAGGTAACCCTTCTTGCATAATAGAGATGACTTATTACTAGGGGCCTAAGGAGGATAAAATTCACTTAGGAGTAAAAGTCTAGTAAGCTTGGATCTAGGGAGGATAAAATTCACCTAGGGGCAAAAGTAAGCATAAAAGAAAAGAAAAGAAAGTCATCATTCAAATGGAAAAATTGCATAAGTTGTATGGCTATTGAAATCGAAGAGTGCTTATTGATGTGTATTTGAGTTTATGTTATTGGAATGGTTTGTGAAGTATGGAAGTTTTGGTGTTGTTCTAGTTGGTTGTTGTTCCTTTTTCCCAGATTTTTAGCACCACAAGCCTAAATATTTCTCATGCCTTATGTTCCTACCAAAGCCCCATTACAACCCTATAAAAGTCCTCATGATGTTGTTTGCAAGTGATAACTTTCACGGTGTATAGAGCATTTTGGATTGAGTTGAGAGTTGAACTTTAAAGCCTAAACACATGAGAGCTTGAGTGAAACACATTATCCCGGTGATGTTGGATTAAATTTGCTTTTACTATTGGATCGCTCATATATTTTCTAGGATATTTGTTTTCTTATTCATGGCTCCTATTGTTTGATGTTGCTTTTCTAAAACTATAGCATGAAGATCTTATTTGTGGGATGATCAATTCTATATTTGTTTTTGATTGCTTGAGGACAAGCAAAAGCTTAAGTGTGGGGGAGTTTGATAGCATGCATTTAGAGAGTTATAATAGGTTGCATTTAGCTTAGTTATGATACATATCATGCATGGTTTAAGTATAATTTGCATATTTGTTCTCTGTGTGGTTGGAGTCGGAATCTACATGCTTTTATTGATTATTTCAGGTAATCGTGGATCCGAGGAGGAGACATGGTTTGATAACGCATTGGATGAGAATGTCTAGTTGATCGAAGAAGCTTACATGAAGATCTCAAGAGGTCCTGAGAAGAAGAAGCGAACCTAAACGAAGAACAAGTCTGCAGAAGTTGTCGCCAGACATGCTGAACTTGTTTTGCACTTTCTGGAGGCCTCGGTTGTCAGATCGACTATTATGACCATGCGTTGGAAAGCTCTTTCAGAGGGCTACAACTTTCATGTTGACGTCGAGAGCTGATTCAAGACGGAATTTCCGTGAAAAACCAATGCAGCGCCCGCCGCATGGTTTGCTGCGCCCGCCGCCAGGGGCGGTATTCATGCTGCGCCCGCCGCAAATTTGCGGCGCCCGCCGCACGGGTCATCAGCGCTGCGCCGTTTTGAGAAAAACCCTAGTTGTTCTATTTTGTTTGGAGGGCCGACTTGGATGTTTTATTAGGCCACTTTTATGTTATTTTTTTCATACCTTTCATTCTATTGATTGAACCATTAGACACTTTAGAGATTTTGAGCTATGTCTTCCATGAGGAACTAAACTCATCTATTCTGCCTGCAATTTGAAGCTTTATTCGGATTGATTGTGAGTTTCTAATTCTCGCTCCTAGTTTCCTATTTGTGAATGCTTCAACTTCTTTGTGCTTGATTGATTATTGATTTGTTCTATCTTGTCTGGCCAACTCGTTAGATCAATTCAATCGCTAAGGTTTTGTAGATTCCTGATTGTGAACCTTAACCTAAGTGGCAAACGTGTTCCTTTAGGGTTGATTGAACTAATTGAATAAGTAGGAAGTTGAATGTGTTGTTAAATCCTTCTTTAGGGACTGCAAATACCTTGGCTAATCTCTGAACTTAAAGCTATCAATTGGGTTAAATCCTTCTTTAGGGACTGTTCGATTGATAAGGGTTTCTAGGACTGATTGGACTAGTAACTATATTAGGTCGGGACAAGGGCATTCATAGGAAACATAATAGGACGAGAAGAAGTTACAAGGATCGCTTCAATCCAATAAAGTGGAAAATTGTAGGTGGAATTGCTTCTCTCATCTTTCTAAAACAAATTCACTTACTCTGCGTTCGTTACTTTGCTTCAAAACTTTCACACTAAAACCCCCTTTTGTTACTTAATCGGCATTAGAATCACACTTGAATCATAAATTTCCCTGTGGGATCGACCTCTTACTTATTACTATACTAGTTATAGGTTTGAGTTTCTTTGGCGGAATCAACGACAGGTTTCCCCTCCGTCAGTTTGAAATCGAAAGACTAAAACCCTAAATTGAAATTTAGATGGTGAATTTAGGCCGAAAGGCTATTTGATCCATTGGAACCATAGGATTAAACTCGAAGTTTAGTGGATCGAAAGTGAAATTGAACTTCTTGAGGATTTATTGATTGTTATAGATATTCTATATGATCGTTATATCAATTGAGACCGAAAGGCGAAATTGATGTGATTTTCATTTAGAATTCTAAGCACTTAAGGGTTCTAAATTGGTTGCTTGAAACCGAAAGGAGATCGTTAACCAATTTAGACACATTCGCTTCGATTCCGAAATGAGTTTTGCGATTACCTTAGACAATCTACCTTCACTTTTGAGTTAGAAATCATTCAAGCGAGAATATATTTTGGTCTATTGACGATGCATCGTTGGTGAATCCCTAGCCCTAGAATATCTTCCATACATATATTTCTCATCTCTTTTATCTGTGTTTGCTATTTTTTTACACACACTTTTTCCCTCAATTTGTCCGTTACTTTTGGGCTTAGTCGAACTAGTTTGAAATTGGCAATCGATATTCCTCCGGTCCTTGTGGATACGACACTTGATTACTACAACTGAATCCCATACACTTGTGGGTGTAGGTTTTATCCTATCATTGAGATATTATGATCACGGCAACGGTACCGTGAGGATCTCATAGGGGCACTTATGAGATACTTACGGGATCAATGACATGATCCTTGGACTCACTAATTTCAAACTTCATCCCCTATTTGAAAATGATTTTAGTCTCGGGGACGAGACTTGTTTTTAGAGGTGGATGGTGTAAAGGCTAAGATTTTCAATCCTAATTTTTGGGAAAAAGGAAATTAAAAATGAATTTAACTCGAATTTAAAACTCATTTAAAGGATTCTGACCGAAATATAAAAATTTCGGCGAACAATTTCCGTCGTTTTACCTCGAAAATTCAAAATAATTATTGGATGGCGATATCCTCTTCTGTTTTAAAAATCTAATTGATCGAGAAAGCGAGAGTCGGAAAAACTAACATTTGAAAACTAATTGCGGGTTTTAAAATTCCCGTATTCGGAATTTATTATCACGTATTGGTTAACCAATCCTACACTCAATCCCTCACCCACTCCCATCACTCACCTTACCCTGCTCGAGACCATCCCTCTCTATATCTTTCACTTCAATCCCTCTCCCTATCTTCATTCATCATCACCACTGACTCCACTTCATCGCCTCCTTCACCATTCTTCATCACCAACTACCATCCTTACTCTCCAGCTCCCATCTCAGCTCACCACCATCACCGTCTCAATCGTCACCACCATCACCATTTCAATACCCGTCAATCACACCTTTGTCCATCCTTTTTCCTTGAAGAGCAGCATCCACAGCACCACAAGTCACCTCTTCTGACGTCTACTGCCATACCGACGCCGCCCAGAAGCCGCCGGAGCCGCCGTCAGCCACCGAAGCCCCTTCCCCTATTTGAGCGCGGTTCGCCACTTCGGTAAGCCGATCTCCTCCGTTTTCGATCAGAATTGTTCCCAAGCTTCACCATCACACTCATCCATGTCCGGTGTAGGTCCGACGAGCCATCGCGAGCCTCCGACGACGCCCAGAACTCCGATCGAGAGCTCCGAAGTCGCGAAACCCCTCGGTGAGCTTCCACCTCTCCTTCTTTTGTTTCGATTCAATTCCGTCCTTGGGCCGGGTTGTGGGCGAGCGCAGCAGAGCACCGACGTAGCTGGGCGCAGGTCGACGCCGACGTAGATGGCCGGGAGGAGCTCAAGCTCGCCGGCGGATCGTGGTCTCGATCAGGCGGGGCGGGACATTTGAATTGGAGGGAGGAAGATGGCCAGCGTGGCTACTAACTTATATACTCCCTCCGTCCAAAAATACATTGCCTTTTAGCATTTTGCACAAGTTTTAATAAAACACCTTACTTTTAAAAAACATCATCATTGCACTAACTTTTTCATAAATTTTATTATTTTTTAACACCCACTATACATTTTAACCAATCAAATTATTTTAAAAAGTCAACAACACATAAACCAATACAAATCATTACAACTTTTTACCTAGAAAACCTAAAAGACCATCTACTGTTGGACAAAAATTTACATCTAAAAGTCCATGTATTGTTGGACGGAGGGAGTATATGTTAAAATTGAACCGGTTGGGAGTTTATAATTACGGGTTCGGTTCGGTTCGGTTCGGTATGGTTCGGGTTATCCGTTTATTATTTAACTAATTAGCGATAATTAAAATATATTATAATAGTATTTGAGGATTTAAAAGATAAAGTATTAATTTTGGAGATTTATAAAGGGTTGATTTTATTAAATAAAAACGGTTTGGATCTTAGGGGATTTGGTAATAACTTATAAGGGTGTATTATTAAATGGTTTTTTATAATATTATATCTATAATAATAACTGGGATTTGAAACGGTTTTGAAACTAACCTGGGAATAAGACTAATTCGATGACTAACTAGCATGATAATATGATCGTTTGACTAACAGTATGATATGTATGACTAATAACATGACTTGTGGTGAATTATTATATGAGATTAAATGTTGGATAATTATGGCGATCTAGTAGGATTTTATATCACACAAATTATGTCTTATGATTTTGATGAACCGTTGAGGTATATGTGGAAATGACGTATATGAACATGCAGAATTGGTTGAATGATTTATGGAGAACGATGTGGTCTTGAGGAGTAGATGATGCGATGAAATGACTTTCATAATATATTACTTGTTCTATTGATTGAGGTGTGCTTGAGTGCTTAATAGTTGAATGTAGACTTATATATATTCCATTATGTACTAGGTGATACTCTGTGATTGTGAATACTGTGTGATGGAGTGTTCTGTTGCCGGTCTGCTAGCCAGGTAAGTACCTCCGGGGCTTACTCAGTAACCAGTACCTCCTGCCTAATGTGTCATATAGTATGTAGGTGTTGCATATGCATAAGAGCATGTCATGTAGTATCATGCTTATGAATTGCATTTACGAATGAGCATCCTTATTCTGTATGCGTTTGAATACAGAACGGCCGTTATCTGTGAGTCCTAGAGTCCTTGCTAGGGTCATAGGGCAGCCTAGCTTCAACGGGTGTTGTCCTCCTCGAGTCATTTATATATATCACGAGATACGAGATGGGCATGAGATATGATATGATGATGAGATATGACATGATGATGAGATTTGATATGATTATAGCATCGAACTGGCCAGTCTCCTTGTCTGGAAGAGGGGTGGTGGTAAAAGAGGGATATACCACTTGGTATTCTTTGTTAAGGCCTTCCTCAATATTCTGCACATATGAATTAGGAGCATGATAGTGTGGTTAATATTCTAGTATTGCATGAAGGCATCCTTTATTCTAGGTATAGGCGTATTATATTCCACCAAGTCAGGCCAAGAGTCCGTGGGCGGACTCTTGGCCTGACTTGGTGGTATAGTTTCAGGTACCCGATACACTGCTTGATTTTGTGATGTTATGACGGGGTCCATTCATATGGAGGGGAGTGAGTGTTTGAAACCTGACTTCACCAGATTCATGCTTTTGGGATTTCTCCCTACTTATATTTTGTTTTGACCCGGCTCTGCCGTGGCGCCCGTTGTATCGTTTTCAGAACTTATGCCCTTTGCATGATAAAGGATTTTCCGCGTTGTAGACTTAGGACGGGTACAAGGGTTTACCCCGGGGTCTCCAACGGACCTTTCGGATTTGGGTACAAAATCCCACTTTAAACTACACATCTTCAGTTTCAAACCTTCAACCTGTACTCGGGGCGCAAGATCCCAACGAGGGGTTTTATCCCTCGAAACGTAACTCGAGAATCATAATCCTGGGCCGTTACAATAGCAATCAAGAAGGTTGGCAATGCATTTGACAATCGAATTGAAGGTAAGAGGACGTTACGTGAAATTAAACTTATGCATCGCCTCGACCATGAAAACGTAGGTTTCCCTTCATTTGAGGCTCATTCAAATGATTTCTTGCAAAAAAAAAGAGCTTTAATTTTGAACATTTCGTGTTGTGACAATTCAAAAAATTTGGAAAAAATTTCTAATTATCACCCACTATGTGACAATCTTATTTAGGATTTACGGTAATATCATTGGCATGTTTGAGCTGAACAATCTGTAAGTACTCCTCACAACGTTTTCTATCTTATTTGTTAATATCTTGGCCCACCTATTACATGTCTTTTAGCATTTAACAGAATGAAGCATCATTTTGCTTCATTTTTCGTAGGTTAAATAAGATATTTGAAAAACAATTGAATTTCCATCTTATCATAGTGATTTGGTGGTCGCTTCTCCAGTTGAAGATTATTTTCTGTACATTGATGATCTTCCATGCTCTATAAAGGTTAGTGAGCAATTGATTTTAACCTCATCCATGCCAACTTTCCATGACTTTGTAACCTTAATCGATGGTTTTCTTCATCCATATTTTATGCAGAAAGAAGCTGAAGCAGTTACAAAACCAATTTTGGATGCTCTTGCTGATAATTATCCAATCTGTTGCCAAGGTATGTTATTGAGCAATTGTTTTTGCACCGATGAAAATCGGCAATATCAAGGTTTCAAAGAAAGACAATTTTGGAATGTTCCTGTATGTCTGATTCTTTATTTACCTTTGATCTTGAACATGATGTTGTTATGGCTTGCTTGATGTGATCTTCCGAGTCTGGATTTTGCTCAACTTCTACTCCCCCATTTCGTAGCTTCTCTTTGTTGTGGTTGGTATGCCCTGAAGGCCATAATGTGTCCATTAGGTTGCATTCTCTTCTGTTGTTGTTTTGTGTGTCATAGTTGTTGTCTAAATTTATATATTTAACCTTTGTCTTGTATTTTTCTGGTGGTTGCTTCGGCTCGGATGTTGTTGCTAACAGTGTAGTGGGTTGCTGCCCTATCTTTGCAAGGACTTTTACCTTTTAGGGTTATCTTGATCTTGCTCATTCAGTTTGTCTATGCTTCAGTTCTATTGCATTATGAGAAAATTCATTCGGGAATTATTTTGATTTGACGAGTAGTCTTCTCTAGCATCCCCGAAACGTGCATCCAATTTTTTGAGCTATAAACTGATTTTCTTGTATGTGTGATCTGCTAGGAACTGTATTCTACCCTTTGAAGAGTTGTATGAACCATTCATGCTGCCCTAATGCTAAAGCATTCAAGAGAGACGAGGTATCAAGTCACATAAAAATTGTTCAAGTATTTTAAATTTACTTGAGGCATATATTAAATTATTAAGTTTTATTTGGATCATTTCTTGTAATGCAGGATGGTAACGGAAATGTGACTTTCAATGACATACTGAAAGTGCTACATGATTTCACTTGTTCGGCTAGTGTGGTAAGAATGAAGCTATTCCTATAATTGTAGTGGAGACTTGCATAGTTTTTAGGCTAACATACCCTATAAAATAGAGCTTTTGGTATCTATGCACCTAGGCTTTTGTTACAAAATAGAGCTTTTGATATTCAAATTCAAGCCACTGGAAATGATTTGAAGTCATGCTAGAAATTGGTGTTACATGAAGAGAGTAATAGTTACTATTATTGGAATATTGTGACATTGGGGCAAAAGATGGTAGGAACAACTCTTCAATCTGATTTGTGGAATTTATGATGGTAGGAACAAAGCATCTGATAACGACGAGTCTGAAAATCTGAAATCACCGTGAATTCTAAAAAGCATGAGGTAGTCTTAAGACCCTCTTTTTGATTTGTCTCAGTTATTATTACTGGAACTTGAATCCATGTATTTTTCAGTTAGTGATACGTTTATTAGAAGCTTTTCCTGAATGTCCTAAGAAAAAGAAATTGCACATACTAATACTTCAAATATTTTCATTGCGGGCTTCAGTGTCAACATCTCCCCTTTTTAGACTCAAGTCAGTAAATATTGATGCCCGGGGTGACTGGTGTCTCCCATATCAAGTCCGAATAGAACCAACCTAAGCCTGTACTGTTTTCTTTATGCAATATACTGCAAAGGCGCCCTAAACCAGGCACGGCTCTATGTTGTTGTCATTGTAAAAGCTGGTTTAGATCGCCAGTCGTTGTCCAAACAGATTAGGCAACTTTGAGTTCGCAAAGCTGATAGACATTGGTTTCATACCAAGGAACAGAACACTTATGTGCATTCACATAGTGAGTCGTAAAAAATTTCAAGTGTGTGGTTCTGTAGCTTTGAACTTTTACTAGTGTGTTCAGGTATGTTGTGAGTTCAAACATGATACATCTTTTTTTTTAATCTTCTCAAACATGATACGTCTATTATAAGTCAAAACATATGTTCAATTTTGAGAAGTGCATCCCACCAACTTGTTCTATTTCTCATGGATAGTTAGTTTGTGAGTTAAGAAAATCCGTTATACTTTTCGAGTCTCCTTCTATGATTAGGTCTGTTATCTTTAGATCCATGGCTTTTTCCAACCCAAGGCGAAGGGCAAGAGCTTCCGCCATGAGAGGAGATTGTCCCCCAATAGTTTTGCCTCCAATGCTAACCGGATCACCATGCCAATTTCAGATGATGAACCCAATAGAACAGTTTGTTGTCGATGTAAAGGATTCGTTGAAGTTCATCTTTTATTTCCCTGTCGGAGGTTTCCTCCTGTCGAACTTCATCTTGCATTTAAATTTGTTATTTGTAGTTACGGAGTATTACTTTTTTCATTTGTGTAATTGATTTATTTATATTATCCCATTGTTCTCCGGATAAGTACTATATTTTATACATCACAAAACGCAATGATTAATACGATAATATCTGAAAATTAAGATGAGTGTACTTAGATTAATTTTAAAAACCTCGTGTGTAGCGCACGGGCTCTAGACTAGTTTGTTAAATAAGTGTGAAAGACGCAGCGTTAGTAATAACTTCTAGATAACATCTCAAGTCATCTATATACCTTTAAAAATTGTGTCCCAAGGCTCCTTAATGGCTCTCATTAAAGACATTTTCTTTTTTAATCTTTTTCTTTTCCTTTAATTTTATTAATGTATTCATAAATGGTTTAATCTTTTTCTTTTCTTTTCCTTTAATTTTTACTCTTACTAACTTATGGAAATTAATTATATTTTCCTAAATTTCTATGCTCAATAATAATGACCCCATTCACATCATTTTAAATCCCAATATATTTAGGAAATTCATATCATCCGAATAACATATATTCGTATAAAAATCAATTAATCCTTAATCGTTTATATCTATACCTATCAACACATCTTTACGATCCCAATTTATGGATTTTTTTTTTCGTTGAAACCGAATATTAAAAGTCTATTTTATCGATATATTTTGTTAGTTTTAGAATCCTTAATGGATTTTAACATAATTAATAAATAAATTTTAATTTTCACCTAACAGTTTCTAAAATGTAATTATATAAGTAATAAAACATATAAGTTACTTCAAATTTAGCATGTATAATAATTTATTACTTTTTTATGTCACTTTTTTATACTTTGTATTTCACTATTTCTAATCTCCTTATTAAAAACATGGTGAAAATTAATTAAAAAATATTTTACTTTTGATACCAATATATATCATGATTATCACCATATATCATTTATCCTATATTATTATAGATGACTATTATACGTTGATGAATTAGGGTTAATTACTTGCAACCATTAATATAAATTATTATCCATGCTAAATTCAAGACTCCAATGACCACTAATTTGGACACTTTGAAGTGATATGAAACATTGGAAGAAAAAACAAACGGTTAATTAACTTCAATTTCATTGAATTGATTGTCATAAATTCAATGACCATTGTTACAAGCTCATCCTCTACTCAATATCTTTATATATATGATCAATTAAAAAGGGTATGGGGTCGAGTTTTTCGTAAATTTCTTAAAAGTTAAAAACCAAAACAAAAAATAGAAAACAAGAGCTCATAAAAAAACCAAGGGAGCTAGGAAAGGAAAAAATTCAAAGCTCTTTTTTGCTTTTTGAAGTGGGTCAATTCTCGGTACGTATATACTCTCTTTTTCGATTAATTTATTTTATATGCCAACAAAATGCTTTGAAATTCATGTTTTTATTGATATACTTAAGATAAATTCCTTTAGTCTATAATTTATAAAAAAAACATCAACAATGAAAAAAAACAAAGGAGAGTTGAACAAGAAATTAAAACTAAGAGTTTGGAATGAGAATCGATGATTTTTTAAAAAAGGCTATCAACACGTACAATTACTTCAGATGTCTAAGAAATGTGATTTTCGCATTACTAGCTACTTTGGCAAGACTTCAATTTTTCAAACACCAATAGCTAGAAAAAGAGGTGAAGAAACTGATCGCTGACACTAAACCGATGGTGAGCCTGAATCAGTCATCATAAGCCTTGAATATGAATATCAAGACACTTGATGAAGAAACTCTTAAATACATTGTATTAGCCGGCTCGATCCAATTCAACAATATTCAAGTATTATTATATCTATACTTTTGCAAGATTCATCTATATACAAAAAAATAGGATGGTATAATAAAATGTCTTAAAAAGATTTCATTAATCGTTTTTTCAAAAGAAAAAAAAACTCAAACCCACTCTATCTATACACAATTAATTTTGATTCAATATTTACAATAAAATTATAAATTAAATTTCATGTAAGTATAAGATATCAAACTAGGACATAAACTATACCATAATATGTCATTGGCAATAAGAAAGAACATTATTTCTTCAAAAATAAAACATTGAGCATAAAATAATATAGGGTTTTATTTTGAAAATGCACCTTATATAACATAGTGTTTTTTTAACAAAACACCTTTTATTTAAAAAAAACAGAAAACATAAATAAATAATTTATTTAGTTGAAACACTAACCTCTATTTTTCATTTAAATGTTTTAATTTTTTAAAGATATTTTATGTCATAAGACTATAACCAAAATGTTTTTATTTAACTAATTTTTAAAAAAAACACAATATATAATAACTTTATTAAACAAAAAAAATTCAAATTGATTATTTAATTAATAAAAATATTTTATAAATAAAATACAAAGACAATTTGTTAAGAAAAAACTTACCATATACAATTCTTTTTTAAAAAAATGTTAGTTAAATAAGGGTATTTCGATTATAGATTAAAAAATATCACCGAAAACTTGAAATTTTAGTTGTAAAATAAAAGTTGGTGCTTCAGTTGATCGAATACATTATACTATATAAGGTGTTTTTTGTTTTTAAAAGGTGTTTTTTTATTAAAAAAATTATTTTACAAGGTGTCTTCTTGAAAAAAAAAACCATAAAAATATAAAAATATAAAAATTTAATAAATAACTTAAACAAAATTATCAAGTATATAAAACCAAGATTTACGTCCCGTGCATAGCAAAACTTATATTTACATCCAAACTTATATTTACGTCCCGTGCGTAGCACGGGTATGCTTTGGCTAGTCTGCCAAAAAAAATTTGAAGTTACTTGTAATTATTTAAGAAGTAATTTGGTCCAAAGGCCGACTAAATGGCCTAAAGGATTTTTTTTTGCTAGTAAAAGGCCAAATTTTTTTCATAATACCACTTTTACCCTCCTTTTAATTTTGCTCTTCCGCTTTTTCCAGATCTGCTTCTCTCTGTCTGTTTCCGCTGGGAGGCTCTCTGCACGCCCGAGCTCGTCATCCACCGCCGGCTCTCTGCAAGGTAGGGATGGGGCCACCGCGAGGAGCCCTTCCGGCAGATCCGTCGACATCGAGGAAGAAGAGGTAGAACAGAGGGTAGCCATGAGTGGTCGTTCATTCCCCTTGTTGTGTAGATCCGTCGAGGGAGGAGGGAAAGCGAACAGAGGGAAGCAACATCCGCTTCCATGGCTGCTCAGATCTGAAATGAAGGAAGGAGGATGTCGAGCTGCCATTGCAGATCCATCCATCTTCCCTGTTCATCTTCCGTGGTAGGTGGTGTTGTTCGACGGTTTCGGTGATCATGGGTTCGTCTTCCGTCGGTGGCAAGTTCCGGCTCTAATTTTTTAGAGGAAGTGCTGAATGCGAGCTGTTCTCTCCGGTTGGTGGAAGGGCGCGTGATTGCCGTTCTCGTCTTGGCGCGTGTGCGATGTGTGGTCAATGTGCTTGGCTTCAGAAGGTTGTGTGTGGGAAGTCTTCCTTTGCTTTCATAAAGCTGCAGATTGGACTTCACTTTTGTCTTATTTGTCTCTTTATTTTAGCTTTGGAGATGTTGTACGTGAATTCAAATTTAGTGGGGTAGTTTCACTTTTGTGTGGTACAACATTTGGTGATGGAAATTTGAGGGTAATGTGGGTAATTTAGCGGGTAGTCTTATGTGGTTTTCCTTTGATTACAGTGTTTATGACCTTTTTTTCACAGTGGTGACAGTGTCTATACACCTGTTTTTAATTTTGATTATAGCGTCTATAATGTTTTCCTTTGATTACAGTGCCTATGCCCTTTTTTTAATAGTGGTGACAGTATCTGTGATCTTATTTTAATAGTGGTGACAGTATCTATGACTCTCTTAACCATTCATATATTGAAGGAGAACTGTCCACCTAAGGTCTTTTGGCTTCTCATTAGCCCTTTTAGGGTTTATGCTTACCTTGTCCTAGGGTTTTCCATTTGGTGACAACAATCATCTCTTAACAACGTACTGTACTTAACATTTTAGGGTTTAGGGTTTAGGGTTTAGGGCCTTGGCCCTAAACCCTAAAGACTTAACCCTAAACCCTAAACCATACTGTACATCACATGTTCTTTTGGCTTCTCATTAGCCCTTTTAGGGGTTGTGCTTCCCTTTTCCTAGGGTTTTCCTTTGATTACAGTGTCTATTAACCCTTTTTAATACTGGTGACAGTGTCTACAAAGCTGTTTTTATTTTGGTTACATCATCTATAGGGTTTTCCTTTTGATTACAGTGTCTATGACTTGGTTTTTATAGTGGTGACAGTGGCTATGACACTGTTTTTATTTTGATTACAGTGTCTAATACCCTCTTACCCATTCATGTATTACCCCGTTCATGTATTTTGACTTCTCATAGGCCCTAAAGGGTTTGTGTCTCCCTTTGTCCTAGGGTTTTCTTTTGATTACAGTGTCTATTATCCCGTTTTTATAGTGGTGACAGTGTCTATGACTCTGTTTTAATAATGGTGGCAACATCTATATGATTTTTCTTTGGTTACAGTGTCTATGACCCTGTTTTTATAGTGGTGACAGTGTCTTTGACCCTATTTTTATTTTGACTACAGCGTCTGTGACCCTCTTACCCATTCATATATTAGAGCAGAACTGTCACCACATTTATTTTGTCTTCTCATTAGCCCTATAGGGGTTGTGCTTCCTTTATCATATGATTTCTCTTTGATTACAATGTCTATGATAATGTTTTTATAGTGGTGGCAACGTCTATATGATTTTTCTTTGGTTACAGTGTCTATGAACCTTTTTTCATAGTGGTGACAGTGTCTATAAAGCTGTTTTTATTTTGGTTATATCGTTTATAGGGTTTTTCCTTTTGATTACAGTGTGTTTGACCGTGTTTTTATAGTGGTTACAGTGTCTATGATCCTATTTTTATTTTGACTTAACCCTAAACCCTAAACCATACTGTACATCACATGTTCGTTTGGCTTCTCATTAGCCCCTTTAGGGTTTATGCTTCCCTTTTCCTAGGGTTTTCCTTTGATTACAATGTCTATAAACCTCTTTTCATAGTGATGACAGTGTCTTTAAAACTGTTTTTTATTTTTGTTACAACGTCTATAGGGTTTTCCTTTTGATTACAGTGTCTATTGCTTTGTTTTTATAGTGGTGACATTGGCTATGACACTTTTTTTATTTTGATTACAGTGTCTATGACCCTCTTACCCATTCGTGTATTAGAGGAGAAGTGTCATCACATTTATTTTGGCTTCTCATTAGGCCCTATAGGGGTTGTGCTTCCCTTATCATATGATTTCTCTTTGATTACAGTGCCTATGATCATGTTTTTATAGTGGTGACAGTATCTATGACTTTATTTTTATTATGGTGACAAAAGTAGTTACATTTTTAATTTTTTTTAATTGTGGTGACACTACTTTTAAAAAATCTAGAAAACTATAAATTAGAAATTAGAGAAGAACTATCATCACATGTATTTTAACTTCTCATTGGCCCCTATAAGGTTTGTGCTTCCCATTTCCTAAGGTTTTCCTTTGATTACAGTGTCTATGACCCTTTTTCATAGTGGTGACAATGTCTATGACCTTGATTTTATTTTGGTTACATCGTCTATGGCCCTCTTAGGCTCTTACCCATTCATATATTAGAGGAGAACTATTATCACTTATATTTTGGCTTCTTATTAGACTCTATAGGGTTTGTGCTCTCTTATCCTAGGGTTTTTCTTTGGTTACAGTGTGTACGAATCTGTTTTGATTTTGATTACAGCGTCTATGGCTCTCTTACCCCTTCATATATTAGAGGAGAACTGTCACCACATGAATATTGGCTTCTCATTGGCCCATATAGGGTTTGTGCTTCCCTTTTCCTAGGGGTTTTCTTTGATTACAGTGTCTATGACCCTTTTTAATAGTGATGACAGTGTCTATAAAGATGTTTTTATTTTGGTTACAACGTCTATAGCGTTTTTCTTTTTATTACAGTGTTTATGACTTTGTTTTTATAGTGGTGACTGTGGCTATGACAATATTTTTATTTTGATTACAGTGTCTATGACCCTCTTACTCATTCATGTATTAGACGAGAACTTTCACCACATTTATTTTGGCTTCTCATTAGCCCCTATAGGGTTTGTGATTCCCTTATCATATGATTTCCCTTTGATTACAGTGTCTATGACCATATTTTTATAGTGGTGAGAGTATCTATGACCTTATTTTTATAGTGGTGACAACAGTAGTTACACTTTTCATTTTTTTTATATTGTGGTGACACTACTTTAAAAAAATCTATAAAACTAGAAATTAGAAATTAGAGAAGAACTGTCATCACATGTATTTTGACTTCTCATTAGCCCTATAGGGTTTGTGGCTTCTCATTAGCCCTTATAGAGTGTTTATGCTTCCCTTGCCCTAGGGTTTTCTGTTGGTTACAGTGTTTATGACCTTGTTTTTATTTTGGTTACAGTGTCTATGACCATGTTTTTATAGTGATGACAATATCTATGACTCTGTTTTTATAGTGATTACAACAATAGTTACATTATTTTATTTTATTTTATAGTGATAACAGTGTTTCCATTAATATAATATCATAGAAAAATATTGTCTAATCAAACAAAATAGTTAGTTTTAGGTAGACTTGGGCAAACGCGGGCCGGCCCGCCCGGCCCGTCCCGCCCGCCCGCGAAATTGGACAGGCTTGGGTAGGGGGAAAAGCCTATGCGGGCCGCTAGGCCCGGCCCCCCGCCCGCAGCGGGAACGGGATTGGGTAAGCCAATCTACCCGTTGCGGGCCGCTTGGCCCGTAACGGGTACCCGCTATTTTTTAATATATATATTATTAAATATATATATATTATTAATTTTAAAAAATAAAAAACATATAAAAACAGTAATATATGTGTATATATATGTAATAAATAATATTATCATTCTTTTAAAAATATGTATTTATTTTTAAAAAAACAGTAGGTATTTATTTTAAAAACATAAAAAAACAGTAGGTATTTATTTTAAAAACATATAAAAACAGTAGGTATTTATTTTAAAAAAAAAGTAGGCTTATGTAAATAATATGTATTCATTTTATATGTAACATATATATATATATATATATATATATATATATATATATATATATATATATATATATATATATATATATATATATATTAAAAATAGTAGGTAGTATATAAATAATATATGTAATATATATATATATATATTCATATATATTAAAATTGATTATAATAGGCTTAGTATAATCTCAATAAGAAAAATTAATTAGGTTTGCGGGTACCCGCGCCCGCATTTGCGGACGGGTTTGGACACGACTTCCAACCCGTTAAGTGGGCTTAGCCCGACCCGCGCCCGCAACAACGGGACAAAATCTTGAGTAAAGCCCGTCCCAAGCCCGGCCCGCGTTTGCCCGGGTCTAGTTTTAGGCTTTTAGCTATTGCCTATTAAAATTGCAAGTTGCCCACCCCTTAATCTCCATTAAAGAATTAATAAACTCTTTGAGCAAAATAAAGTTAACATTGCTAAAAAAAATTAAAGTTAATAAAGTCAAATCTCATTACAAATAGACAATAGTGCACAGCAACCCAATTCCACCAATAGGCTACAATACCGCCAACAATAGGCCACAATACCACCAACAATAGGTCACTGCAGCAACCCAATACCACTATAAAAACAACGGTGGACCAAATTGTGCTCCGAATTGGAGCAACCGGCAAATGAGCTCAAATCAACTGGCAAATGTGGACTGAATTGAAGCAACCGAATTGAAGCGATGGACCGACAAAATGGAATGGGAGTAGTCGTACTTTACATATGAGAGAGCTCCGGACTGCAATAACAAATTGACGGAGTTTGAAACTGCGTTTGGTAGGAGGAATTGATGAGTATAGATCTGGGCGAAGAGGATGAAGGTAAGCGACGACGGTGAAGGAAGCTGCAGATCTCGACCAGACGGACCAGGAATTGAAGGCGCCTCGATGGAACCTAGATCTGATAGGGCGATGAGGAGGAGGAAGGACAGACCGGACAGTTAATGAAGCAATCGGCGTCGGGGCCGCTGTGGTCGTCGAAGACGCCGGCGACCACACTAGTCCTCCTCCTCCTCCGTCGGCTTGCATCTCAATCTCTCTCCCATGGATGCTCCGTACTTTCTCCTTTGCCAGATCTCACTTCCGCTTGTTTTAATTTGGGGAGAAGGGGAAGAAATAAGGGACAGGGCTAAATTTGGAAATTATAGCCTATTACCTAATATTGCCACCCTTGTTGCGACTTAAAAATTGGATCTAAAATAACCACTTAGCAAAAAACCCCATTATTTAACGGCAAATAAATAGTTAAATTATACTCCTCCGTTCAACAAAACTTGTCATTTACTATTCACGCACGCTTTTTTAGAATGATAAAAACTATATAAAATATTCATTTTTTTAAAAATCTTTTTTAACAAGTTTGTACTTATTAATAATAACTACGAAATTGTTAAAAAAAATTATTTAAAAAGTTGATATTTTATATAGTTTTTAGCTCCTAAAAAAGCGTGCATGAATAGTAAAACGTCAAATTTTGTTGAACGGAGGGAGTATTCAACTTTCTAGATGTTCCCTAGAAACAATAATTTCAAAACTTTTGTTATTCAACTCTTATACCTTGGAACGGAGGCTCATACACATTGATGGTACGTTTTAAACTATACCCTACAAATTAGATGGTGACATGTATACAATCCCCCTAGTCTTTTTCAGCCCTCTCAGACTATCCACGTGTAACTCGATTTGATTTTCTTTTCTTTTTCATTCCTTTTTTTCCTTCTCTTCTTCTTTCTTCTTTCTTCTTTCTTCTGAAAAACTGAATCCGCCTCCCTCTCCCGCGATCTCCCAAATGACAGAATCTCCCACGATCTCTCATTCAAACCCTCTTTTTAATTTTCGCTTCTCCCTTTTCATCTATGTAAAACCGCTTGCAAGTAGGGAGAGAAGAAGGACAATAAAGTATGGGTCCTTAACCAGGCGACCGGACGTCCGACGGCGACAAGAAGAACAAGAAGCACGAGCCGCCCCCACCGTCAGCGCGTGTCGGCAGGAAGCAGCGCAAGCAGAAGGGGCCGACGCTGCCGCCCGCTTGCCGAACGTCACACCTCTCACCCAGTGCAAGCTCCGACTCCTCAAGCTTGAGAGTGTTAAGGACTACCTGTTAATGGTGGAACAGTTTGTCGCCAATCAGGAGAGGCTATTGAGCCGTAGGAGAAGAAGACCGAGGAGGGTCGACCCAACATCGAGCATGGCTGTTCGATTTTGATGCATAATAAGGTTTGTGGGATCTTTCATTATGTGAAATTTGGTTCTTCTTTGAAATTTAACCCGCAATTGGTAAATTAGGGTTTTGGTCTGTGTCATGGATCGAGGGAAATTTGAGATAGATTCGGTTTCGATTGGGCTAATGTGCGTCTTTTAAGTGATTGAGATTTGGGGATTTTCGAATTGAGATCTCAATGTGCTGCGATTGTGAGGCTTCTGAGGCATCGAAGCAGAAGTGAAACTGGAAGTCGGTGGTTGGATGTATTTGGGGAAATTAAAGCTTTCTCTTTATCTATCAATCTATCAATTAATCAAATTAGCGAGCAATATTGGACAAGTTTTGACAGAGCAAAGATTTAATTTTTGCAAACCCTCCGAATTATCTTCAAAACCAGTAGAGATCAAAGCCATCTACAAATTCTGGTGAGTTGACAACTTGCCTTTTCTTTTCGTCACTTATTCCTCTTCTGTAGGTTTTCATTAATCAATTACTCTGAAACAAATGTTTCCTTGAATGCAGCATGAAGATGATGAAGGTAATAAAGTTCTGCTCACATCTGATGGCGATCTTCAAGCAGCAGTAGCACACCAGAATTTATAGACGATTCATGGTCGACGATCTTATAGGAAACGCCTCTGAGCGTCAGAGTTTGTCGCTAATCCGGAGAGGCTCAATCCATGGGAGGAGAACACAGAGGAGGATCGTTCGTCGACTCGACACTAGCTGTTCGATTTTGATTTATAATAAGGTTTGTGAGATCTTTCACTTCTTCCTCTGACTTCTTCCCCTTTCGTTTGAATGTTTAGGGCTCATTTGGCCTCGAATTCTAGGGTTTTTCAAATTGTGTTCAATCCAGTTTGATTTGGGGGGAGGGGGGGAATCCAACTATCGATTTGCACTTTTCAAGTCATAGCCCGTTTCAAGATTTGGTCTCCAGATCTCACAGCCTGGTCTAGATCCAAACAAAGTTTTAACTTTAAGATGGCATATGAGATTAATCTGTTTCAATTTACCTCCTATGCCTAAATGTTGCTCTGAATGACCTTTTGTTTAGCTTCGAGCATCATGCTTCTTTATTTCAATTTACAGGACAACAGACAAAAAAAAAACCTAGATGTTGTCCGGAATCACTGTCATGCTTCATTTCCTGCATGCTAAACAAGTTTTTCCATGAGCTATTGTTTGAACTTACTACTACTGTCAACAGGTTCATTGAAATTATGGCACCAGCCTTCTGAAAAAGTGCATGGCTTTGTGTTTGGCATATGATACAAGTTGGATTCCTTAGTGCTATTTTTATTGATGCTGCACATTTACTAAAGAAACAGCACATTTACCACAAAAATAGTAATGAGGAGGACAAATTTATCATCTGGAGGACAAAAAAAACACAATATAACCCATTTAAAAATCACTTTTATGTTTCAAAATACATTTATTTATTTTGCTACTCGATCCGTTTATTAGATTTATAATTTCCTTGATCTTTTATACCCTCTTTTTTGTTTGGGGAATTTAGAGTTTCTCACTAATATTCAAGCAAACAAGATAAACTCCATAATGTGATTGATATTAGTCATATAAAGTAATCTGAAGTTAAAAAGGAATCTACCTTATTGTATACTGTATGCCTATGGTCTTCAGTGCTACCTCAATTTATATATGTTCCCTTTTTATTCAAGATATGAGATTTCTCTATTTTAATGAAAGTGCAGGTTATGTTTTTCACATATATAGTAGTTTTTAATAGGAGTCAACTAGCTTGCCAGTTATAATGCTAATTCTCATATGGAAGTTTTGTTTAGCTAAAAGCTGCTAGGGTGTATAACTCAAAAGAGTATGTTTTGATTCAATTTGATGTTCAGTGAGTACCTATGGATGTAAAATTGATTTCCAAGGTATGGACATCTTAATTGATTGCACTATTGGTTACTAGGGTAGGTTTAGATTGTGATTGGATCTTTACTAGGGGTATCCCTGATCCTTTCTCTTTCTTTACTACTAATGGAAGCAGATATTCTTAGGAATTTATTAATTCAGTTCAATGTCTGAACCTTCAACCTCAGTCTTCAAACCATGCATGGTTCTGCTTTGCCTTCCATCATCTGATAATCATTCTCATTTATCCTCAGTTTGCTCATGGTAAAGAAGAGCTAGATCCTCGCATCATCAGCAAGAAATAATCTGAGGTGGGCATCCTCGAACCTTTTTTCTAATCATCCAACACTGAAATATACCTTCCAAGTTATCGTCCAGATCAGTGTAAACTATGGTTGCTTCTTTGCCGATAGATAAACATGTGCAAGGATTGATTAGAAAAAATTGCTAAGGTTATTTTAAAAAAAATAGTCAAGTATCAAAGATCTGAGAATGATTTGTGTGCTACACCTTCCATCATCTGATGATCGTTTTCTTTTATCTTGTCTCAGTTTGCACACTGTAAAGAAGAGATAGATCCTCGCATCATCATTCAGACAAAATCTGAGGTAGGCATCCTACCGAAATATACCTTCAAGGTATCATCCAATTCAGTGTTAACTATGGTTACTTCTTTGCTTCTCTATAAACATGTGCAAGGATTGATTAAAAAAATATAAAAATACCTAAATTCATTTGTCTTAAACACAATAGTGAAATGTCAAAAGAGTTGAGAAAATGATTTGTATTCTATACGTTCCATCCTCCAATTCAGTGTAAACTACGGTCATTTCTTTGCTGATCTATAAACATGTGCAATGATTAGTTAAAAAAATGTAAAAAAAAATATAAAGTCATTTGTCTTAAACACAATAGTTAAATGTCAAAGATATGAGAAAATGATTTGTATGCTATATGTTCCATCATCTGTTGATTGTTCTCTTTTATCTCGTCTCAGTTTACACATGGTAAAGAAGATATTTTTCCTAGCATCATTAGCAAGACCAAAGTTGAGGTAGGCATTCTCAGACATTTTTCTAATAATCAAACACTGAAAACACCTTCATCTTATCATCCATTCAAGTATAACCCATGTTTCTTCATTGGATAGATACGCATCTGCAAACCAGTGTGAAATGCTACAATCACGTATGGCAAGAACTCGCCTTCAGATAAGGCTCCAACAGAAGCAAATCTAAAGGAAAAGAGAA
This sequence comes from Persicaria tinctoria, assembly GCA_037127255.1. Lineage (NCBI taxonomy): Eukaryota > Viridiplantae > Streptophyta > Magnoliopsida > Caryophyllales > Polygonaceae > Persicaria > Persicaria tinctoria. The sequence goes on along the minus strand of JBANSL010000002.1, from coordinate 41,879,863 downwards.
CCTCCTTGCTATCTGGAGAGGGTGTAAATCTCACCAAGGAACCAGAGCAAAACCGAGAAATTAGCCCTTCGGTCAAAGCCCCGGGGTGGTCTCCTCTGGATGATGGATTTGAAGTGACACTGCCTTACCCAGCTAAGAATCCTCCATCACGGGAAGCAGTCGATGAATACATTAACAAACAGGATTCTATAAGAAAAATACATTTCTCTTCCAAGTCCGGGTTCAAAAATTGGATTTACACTTAACACACTTATTCAATTTCGTGTTTCTATCAGACGTGCAATTATTTTTGAACATTTTGGTAAATATTTTAAAATCGTAAACATTTTGTTAATTTATTTAATTGTGAATATTTCAAAAAATAATTCCTTCTTCTTCTATGTGTATATAATGCAATTAAATTAATAATACCTCTATGTTCTTAACTTCATAAATTATTAAAATAGTTAGCAGGATTGTTTTGTTAGTTTAAATTATTAGAAAAATTCATATTATACGACAATAAATAATATGATAACATTTGAAAAATATGATTAGTGTACTTAGATTAATTTTAAAAATCCCGTGCGTGGCGCACGGGTTATAGACTAGTTGTTTTTTAAAACAATAACTACCCAATATTATTTAAACTGGAAAAAGTATTCTTAAAATTAACTAATTTCCAATATAAAAAAATAATTCTTAGTAACCAACTACAACTTTCTAAATTAGAAAAAATTAAACCCTATTGAGTATAAAATAATTATCGGAATTTTCGCCTGAAGCCCCTGGGATATAGGTAAATTCGCGAGGTGTACGAAAGTTTAATATATTTCGCCAAATACCCCTGAGGTTTCTATTTTTTTCGCGAAATACCCCTCGCTTGTTTTTTTAATGAAAAACGTTATAACGGAGTTAAGTGAAGAAAGAAAAGAAAGAAAGATAGGAGTCGCCGGCGTTTCCCCACTTCGAGCCTGACTTTGTCCTCCATTGCATTGCAGCCCACCTTGCGATCGATTTCCTCCGAGCTCCCGGTATCTGGTCGTGCTTGACCTATCCGAGCCGGCCTCTCTTCCGGTGGGGCACCGGCAGTGGCCAGTGGGTTGGCGTGATGTTCTCAATTTTGGATTAGGGCCGAACGCTTGACCTCGTAGTGGATTTCGATCTCAGGTTTTTTGCCCCAAATTGTTCATCCTGCTGCAAGATTGATTATGTGAATGGAAAAAAACCCATACCAATTAAGGGATAGAGGGTTGGAGTTGGTGGATTATTGAATCGAAGAGATGCAGCGTTAGGTTTTCTATTGATTCTCTCTCCTAGGGTTTGGGCAGTCAGTTTCGATATCCCTACTTTTCAGGATGCGACTCAACTTCGTTTTAGACTCCATTCAACAAGTAAGTGTAGGTATGTTATCTTTCTTCACCCTTCATGATCATTGTACCTCTTGATTGTTTAGAAGTGGATGTTGATTCGCTTCTGGTGGGTTACAGGTTTTTCTTCGTACTTGATATTCCTGTTTTGTGGTCTACGTGTTGGTGTTTGGTTGCAATTTGTGCTCCAGCATTGGTTTTTGTTATTGTTTTCATGGGTTTAGGTTTGAGTTGTTCTATTGTTTTGGTTTTGTTATTGTTTTCATGGGTCTAGGTTTTCATTTAGAGACGTTGAAATCAATTTTTAAGAGGTTTTAAGTCTATTAGCTCAAATGGTAGAGCGTTGTGCTCAAGCACAGAGATGCGAGTTCAAATCTCGTATAGACTATCATGTTTCTTAACTTTTGGTCTTTTGTGACCAATTGAAATAGAATTTAGATAAATAATTTCATAAAGAATGTTTGACATTACAAAATCTAAAATTATAGAATTCAGCAAAAGAATTTAGATAAATAATTTCATAAACAAAGATTGACATTACAAATCTAAAATTATAGAATTCAGAAAAAAGAAATTCAGCACTTTAAAGGCATATATTTTCAACACTATAAAGTATAAACACAATCAATGCTCAAAGATAACTCTTTTTGAGTGGGAGTACCAATCTGAGCAAGGCTTAGCTGATCATTAATTATTGTCCATTAAATTGCACTTCAATCTCTTATCCAGTAGCTGATCGTGGGATTGTTCTGCTACTTGAGCCTTGCAATGACTCACAATAGCATTTGCTACCTACACTGATTTCCTTCTCGATCATTTGCTGTCATACATTCTCCATGGGATGCTGTCATAATTTCTGATTTTTTTATTTATATTGCTATCTCCTTTGAAGCACAAGTCGTCTCTAGACTCAAGAGATCGGTTTCTCCTTTACTCAGTAGCTTTCTATCCTCAGTGATCGCATTGCAAGGCATAGCAGCGGAACTATGCTCACTTGACCCCCTCATTAAGTTTATGACTTATGTAATGCTTTTGTATTATGCTCTTTTTTTTCCATTTTAACTTGTAAATTCTTATTGACTAAAATTCTCAGAACTGTAAACAACTATGACAGATTTAAATATGATACATGTAGTCATGAACTCTTTATTCGGGCAATTTGTTCAACTATGACAGATTCAAACTTGTAAAATTCTAGCCAAATTTTGACAAAGCTTTTGTAGTGTAGGTATCTAACAAATCTAAATCATTGTATTAGTCTACGTAGGAGTCGAACCCACATCTTGTGCATAAGCACATGCTCTACCGTTTGAGCTAGTAGACTTTTTAACAAGCTTCAAGTCCATGTAAATTATATTGTACATTATCAAATTATCATCTAGATTAGGCAACTAATCAGTGATCACTCAATCCTTTCAATAAGCTAGTGACAACCCAATGATGACAAGTAAAAAGGCATACAAAATGACCTTGATAGATAACTATCTTGTGTATTCATACACTTTTTTCATTCTATAACGACTCACTAAACTGGGGTACGCATTCATGCACTAACCATGTCCACCCAAGGAGGGAAACAATTGGACATAGAAATAGCATAACATGTTTCAAATCTAGACAAACAAAATAGATTAAGCTCAGAAGTTTCATATTGTTCTTTCCTTTGGTCTTGTCTAGTTTTAGTAGCTCTTGAAGGTTCTGCAAATGGGTTCAAAAGTGGGATATTTATATTACTCACAAGGTGGGAGCTGAGAGATGGTGCACATTTCAGGATCAACTTTGGAAGCTCAATTTCTTTCAAATAGGCATATTCAATTCATCATCTTTTAGAAAAAATCTTCCTATTTTAAGAGCTCGGTACAAGATCAAAGTCAGAATATAAACACATTGATGCAATGGTAAGCAGATCCAGAAAGTAAAGATAGAATTCATTTTCACTTATTGGTACCAAAAAAGAATTCGAGATGAAAAAAATAGAGAATCCACCTGGTATTGATCGGAAGAGAACACGATAATTCTCCAGGAAACCCACCGAGAGCTCAAGAAGCCAGGAAACCCACCGAGAGCTCCGCCCAACAGACACTTCACTCGTCCGCCAAGACAGGACGATGCGTAAAAGAGCGAGGTTCCCCCGCCAGGCACATCGACCTCTTCTTTCTTTTGGTCGCATCTTCAGGGAGATCCAGTCCTCGATTCTTCTTCGACTCCCAGTCCTCGGTTCTTCTTCAACTGTCGTGTTCCTTGTGAAACCGACTCCCTCACTTCGATTGATCTCCGAGGACACCTTCTTCGTTGATAACGTAGATACTAGCACGAAGATCCTCTAATTTTCTTATATGATTCACCCTTTTTCGCATATTTCAGGATTTTTAAGTTGTGTTTGAAGGATTTGTATGAGAGTTTTCGGATTTGTGTTTTAATCTGCGAGTTGATTTCAATTTGAGGCTTTGAATTTATGGCTGAATCTAGGTTTTCTGGGGTTTGAGTTTGCAAGGCGGCAGGGGCGGGGGATCTAGGGTTTTCTACTCTCTCTCTCTCTCTCTCTCTCCCTCTCTCTCTCTCTCTCTCTCTCTCTCTCTCTCATTGTTCTCTACCTTCTCCTCCATATTTTCTCTACATGTCCGTCTCTCTTCGCTGAAGCTCATGGTTTGTTTGTTTTTCTCTCTCTTTTATTTTTTTTAGCGAGATTGTTAACAAATATGGACGGAGGGGTATTTGGCGAAAAAAATGAAAACCTCAGGGGTATTTGGCGAAATATGTCAAACTTTTGTACACCGCGCGAATTTACCTATACCATAGGGGCACCAGGCGAAAATTCCGAATAATTATTCTTACCGTGCATTCATAATATCATGTAGTAATTAGTATACATATAAGGGCCGGACCTGAGGCGAGGCCCAACAGGCCGTCACCTCAGGCCCAACTTGTATAGGGGCCCATAAAATCTGTTTTAGTTGTATTAGTATTAGACAATCCTTACTTAAACATGAAGGTGTAATAGCCTAGTTGGTTAGGGGAGTATGTAAGATTGGTTGTTTAACTTAGAGGTCCCAGGTTCGTGTTGTTTTTTTGCTTTTGATTTTTTTTTTTAAACTTTCCCCCATTTGTGGTTTACATTATGTGTTGTTTTTTTAAAACTTTTCCCCATTTGCGGTTTTTTTTATTTAACTTTTCCCCTATTAATTTTAACTTTGATTTATTTTTTAATTTAAATTTCTATGATTTTTTTAAAAAACTTCCTGTGTTTTTGCCTTTGATTTTATTTTAAACTCCCCCCCACAAATTTGCGGTTGATTTTTTTTATCCCTCTTTCTTTTATTTTTCTGCCGTTTTTTCCAAAACATTCTGTGTTGTTTTTTTCCTTTGATTTTTTTTAAACTTTCCCCCATTTGCAGTTTATTTTTTTTTATTTAACTTTTTCCCCTATTAATTTTAACTTTGGTTTATTTTATGATTTTTTAAAAAACTGTATTCTTTTTGCCTTTGATTTTTTTAAAGGGGTTTTTTGCTAAGTGGTCATTTTGGGTCCAATTTTTAAGACATAGGCCACAAGGGTGGCAATATTAGGTAATAGGCCATAATTTCCAATTTTGCCCCTGCCTATATAAACCCTTTTATTCTTCTCCTTCCTCGGACAAACTTAATCTGTATTGGAATGGAGGCTCGCTCTTCGGCGCCGATCGCTCGCGCCCACCACTGTCAGATCGAGAACCTCGCCTCCCTGCTCGCCGGTTCCCGCCTCCCTGCTCGCCGGTTCCGGCCTCCCTGCTCGCTGGTTCCGCCCTGCTCGCCGGTTCCTTCAATTTCAAGTACTCGACGGAGGTGGCAGCCATGGCTACGACGTCGGTGGAGGAATTCAAAGGGAAAAACGTCGAATCGAGATCTAGACATGGATGCTCGAAGCGAGATCTGTCCATGGATGCTCGAAGCGAGATCTGGCCATGGATGCTCGAAGCGAGATCTGGCCATGAGAACCGCTTAGCAGCCCCTGTTCAAGCACTCGTCTCGGTGTTTCAGATCATTCTTCGACAAAATAAACACAACGATGCTGAAGTAGAGATTGCACTCGTCAGTTTGATAGGTCATACGCGTCAAACGGAGCTCTGTGTAAGGAGAACGATCCATCGGAAGATCAGCGAAAACCACTGTTGAAGCTGCTCGAAATGGGGGAAGAAGAAGACTAATTACGCAAAACCTCCCAGAATTTCTGTTTTTATAAAATATGCCCATGTGTTAATTTCTAAAATTTCAGAAATTATCCCGCAATTATAGAAGTTGTTCTAACTCGCATAATCTCCGTTAAAAAATTAAAAATGTAACTATTATTGCCACCATGATAAAAACAAAGTCATAGATACTGTTACCACTATAAAAAAGTGGTCGTAGACACTGTAATCAAAGGGAAATCTTATAGGGGCTAATGAGAAACCAAAATGCATGTGGTGACAGTTCTCCTATAACATATGAATGGTAAAGAGGGTCATAGATGCTATAAGCAAAATAAAAATAGGATCATAGACACTGTAACCACTATAAAAACACGGTCAAATACACTATAATCAAAAGGAAAACCATATAGACGATGTAACCAAAATAAAAACAGCTTTGTAGACACTGTCACCACTATTAAAAAAGGTTCATAGACACTGTAATCAAAGGAAAACCCTAGGAAAAGGGAAGCACAAACCCTATAAGGGCTAATGAGAAGCCAAAATACATGTGGTGACAGCTGTTCTCTAATTTCTAATTTCTAGTTTTTTTAGATTTTTTTAAATTAGTGTCACCAAAATAAAAATAAATAAAAATGTAACTACTATTGTAACCACTATAAAAAAACAATGTCATAGCCACTGTCACCACTATAAAAACCAAGTCATAGACACTGTAATCAAAAGAAAAACCATAGGACAACGGAAGCACAAACCCTATAGGGGCTAATGAGAAACCAAAATACATGTGGTGACAGTTCTCCTATAACATATGAATGGTTAAGAGGGTCATAGATGTTGTAAGCAAAATAAAAATAGGATCATAGACACTGTAACCACTATAAAAACACGGTCAAATACACTGTAATCAAAAGGAAAACCCTATAGACGATGTAACCAAAATAATAAAAGCTTTATAGACATTATCTCCACTATGAAAAAAGGTTTATAGACACTGTAATCAAAAGAAAATCCTAGGAAAAGGGAAGCACAAACCCTATAGGGGCTAATGAGAAGCCAAAATACACGTGGTGACAGTTTTTCTCTAATTTCTAATTTCTAGTTTTTTAGATTTTTTTAAATTAGTGTCACCACAATAAATAAAAAATTAAAAATGTAACTACTATTGTAACCACTATAAAAAAAAGTCATAGATACTGTCACCGCTATAAAAACATGGTCATAGACACTGTAATCAAAGGGAAATCATATCATAAAGGAAGAACAAGCCCTACAGGGACTAATGAGAAGCCAAAATAAATGTGATGACAGTTCGCCTCTAATACATGAATGGGTAAGAGGGTCATAGACACTGTAATCAAAATAAAAACAGTGTCGTAGCCACTGTCACCACTATAAAAACAAAGTCATAGACACTGTAATCAAAAGGAAAACCATATAGACGCTGTAACAAAAATAAAAACAGCTTTATAGACACTGTCACCACTATGAAAAAAGGTTCATAGACTCTGTAATCAAAGGAAAATCCTAGGAAAATGGAAGCACAAACCCTATAGGGGTTAATGAGAAGCCAAAATACATGTGGTGACAATTCTTCTCTAATTTCTAAATTCTAGTTTTTTAGATTTTTTTAAATTAGTGTCACCACAATAAAAAAAATAAAAATGTAACTACTATTGTAACCACTGTAAAAAAAATAAAGTCACAGATACTGTAACCACTATAAAAACATGGTCATAGACACTGTACTCAAAGGGAAATCATATCATAAAGGAAGAAAAAACCCTATAGTGACTAATGAGAAGCCAAAATAAATGTGATGACAGTTCGCCTCTAATACATAAATCGGTAAGAGGGTCATAGACACTGTAATCAAAATAAAGTCATAGATTAGAAAACTATATAGACGCTGTAATCAAAAGGAAAACCATATAGACGTTGTAACAAAAATAAAACAGTTGTATAGGCACTATCACCACTATGAAAAAGGTTCATCGACACTGTAATCAAAGGAAAACCCTAGGAAAAGGGAAGTATAAACCCTAAAGGGACTAATGAGAAGTCAAAAGAAAATGTGATGTACAATATGGTTTAGGGTTTAGGATTTAGGGTTTAGGGCCTTGGCCCTAAACCCTAAATCCTAAACCCTAAACCATAAAATGTTAAGTACAATACATCGTTAAGAGATGATTGTTGTCATCAAATGGAAAACCCTAGGACAAGGTAAGCACAAACCCTAAAGGGGCTAATGAGAAGCCAAAAGACATTAGGTGGGCAGTTCTCCTTCAATATATGAATGGGTAAGAGAGTCATAGATACTGTCACCACTATACAAATTGGGTCATAGACACTGTAATCAAAGGTCATAGACACTTTCACTCAATATACATGTGGTTACAAGGTCATAGACACTGTCAACACTATGAAGTAAGGGGCGTAGGCACTGTCACCACTATGAAAAAAAGATCATAGACACCGTAATCAAAGGAAAACCCTAAAGACGTTGTAACCAAAATAAAAACAGGATTATAGACACTGTCACCACTATGAAAAAAGGGTCAAAAACACTGTAGTCAAAGGAAAACCCTACGACACGGGAGGCACAAACCCTATAGGGGCTAATGAGAAGCCAAAATACATGTGGGGACAAAGACACTGTAATCAAAGAAAAACCCTACGACACGGGAGACATAAACCCTTTAGGAGCTAATGAGAAGCCAAAATACATGTAGGGACAGTTCTCCTCTAATATATGAACGGGTAAGAGAGTCATAGACGCTGTAACCAAAATAAAAACAGGGTCATAGACACTGTCACCACTATAAAAACAAGGTCATATACACTGTAACCACTATAAAAACAGGGTGATAGACACTGTAACCAAACTAGAACAATTTGCATCACTCAAACTAAATGTCTAGAATACCTTAGATGAATTATAGTATAAAAATAACTCATTTTGGTGAATACACATCATTCATGTATTCCACCGATTGAAACACTAGCTATGTACACAAAGTAGCAATATATAACTAAATTAAAATCGGTCTTCAACTCAAATGAAATGTATTCCAATTCAAAATCGGTAATTTCATATTCCACTAAATTAAAATCAGATTCCAATTTTCAATTCCAACACCGACCCACAGGAACGCGGGAGCAGCAACGCGGGAGCAGCAACGCGGAGCAGGAAGGCGGGAGCAGCAACGCGGAGCAGGAAGGCGGGATCGGCGAACGAGGAGGGAGGGGGCGCGGGATCAGTCTCGAGGAGGCACCAGCAGCAAGGCGCAGCGCCGCCGTGGACGGCGGGAGCAGCAAGGCGGGATCGACGAACGAGGAGGGAGGGGGCGCGGGATCGTCGGCGGCATCAGTCTCGTTCCTTCCGGGACGCCGAAAATGGAGATGGAGAGAAGCGGAGAGAGAGATGAGAGTCGACTGAAGATCTGGGATCTGGGATGAACATGAAGGGTTTGGGGAAAAATTAAAAGGAGGGTACTCTTGTATTGGTATTATGAAAATATTTTGGCCTTTTACTAGCAAAGAAAAGCCTTTAGGCCATTTAGTAATTGGTTCAAAGGCCTTTTAAACCCCCCACCCCCCACATAATTTGCGGTTGATTTTTTTATTTAACTTTTTCCCTAGTAATTTTAACTTTCGTTGATTTTTTAAATTTTAAATTCCTATGTTTTTTTGTGCATTTGATTTTTTTAGTTGACTCTCCCCAGTTGGTTAGGCGAGACTTCTTTGATTTTTTTTTTAATTTTTACTTTCGTTTAAATGTTTTTAGATTAGAAAACTATTTCAAAAACCATTTATTCTACCATAACTTATGTATATACATACTATATAGTTGTGGAGGGCCTCCCATAAAAAAAAAAATTAGTAGTGGAGGGCCCAATTTTAAATTTCGCCTCGAGCCATAAAAAACTCAGGTTCGGCTCTGAACATATATACGGAGTATTTGATATTATATACACAAATAATTTGATGATTTTTTGAAGCAACATGGTCAAATAATTTCCCATAAGAAATAATATATTAACTCTCACATACATAAATAACAAAATTTCTAATAATCAGTTTATATTATAGTTTAAATTTAACCAGTTCATACTACTGTCTTAGTTAATTGGGTTGATTGATACAAATAATTTATAATCATTTAGGCTTGAAGACACTACAACCAAAAATAACTCATTTATATCTGACTCGATCTAAAATTGATACATTCACTTTCTCATAAAATACATCACATATTATTTATTTTACAGATTGTCTTAATAATAAAATATTGATGCATTTGTTAATAGTATAAAATAATAATCATTTAAAATGTTAAATAAAAATAACTACTCTTATTTCTAAAAATTTAGGCACTATAGAAAGACATGAAAAATATTTTAGCAATGGAATGGTTTGCAGCCAAAAATCAAAATTAAAATTTGCAAGTACAAGAAATCCGATCATTAAGCGAAGATTTCAAAATCATCAATTTCCAGCATTGTTATAGAGAGGCGAATTGTGCAGCTGATTTTCTTGCGAAATCTCAGTTTAGCTGTAATTTTATTTTGAGTTCTTGTTGTGAGTTTCAAAACATCATCATTTTTATGATCATGGATGTCGGTAGTACATCCTAATTTTTGCCTACTATAAACAAAAATTGCAAGTACAATTTCAACAAAGGGTTGCAAATTCAAAATTTGAAAGTTTTTAATTTAGTTTACATTTTTTCGGTAGAAAATTCAGTTTGCATTTTTTATTTTTAATTATTAATTATTTTTTTTTCTTGAATTTGGTAAATAAATAACGGTCATACGGGGATATGTGGGTACTACCCATGACTCCTCTCCGATGTGTCATTCCAGAATTGTTAATTTCTTTTTTTCTTCCATGACTCCTCTCCGATGTGTCATTCCAGAATTGTTAATTTCTTTTTTTCTTTAAAACAACAACTGACAATTATTTATTGGTGGTGTAGAATTTTAATCCAACACTTAATGTTTGTGTAGATTTGTCCCCTTGTAACTGTTGTGAGATATTACCATCGTCTTCAAGTGTCCTGGTCAAACGACAAGAGCTTCATAATCCGGATTTTTTGTTATTAGTAAAAAATTTTTAGAAAATAATTAAATAGACAAATTATTTTGAAAAATAGTCAAAACGATGTTAATCGCTATTTATAACAATGATTCTAACTCAAACTTAAAAAAAAATTAACTAAACTACTGTTTAAACAACTTAGAGTTATTTTTTTAATTTTCCAGTGTTTATTTATAGAGCTGAAAAAACCCGACCCGAACTCGAAAATTCGACTCGGCCGACCCGGAACCGATTGCTTTGAATACCGACCCAACCCGTCCATTTTGAACCCAAAATCCGAATGAACCGAACCTGATTCAACCGAAACACATTAAGACTCGAACCCGTTATAACCGAAACCCGAAATAACCTGAACTTTAAGATACATTCTAGTAAAAATGCACATTTTAGCCCGCGTGTTTAAGGTCTAGGCTAAAAAGCATGCTATTGCTTTTGATTGATCTATTTAACGCACCACTTTATTGACCTATGGTAACAATTGTGTATTTGGTGCTATGTGTTACCATAGATATCTATGGTAACAGTTGTTTGTCTGTGACAATTGATGTAACTTATTGTATAGAACCATTACAACAGGTTAGCAAATCGTTACCATTGATCTAAGGCAACGCCAGTGTAGCAAGTCGACAAGTGTTACCATAGACCTATAGTAACAGTTTTGAGGCCTATTATAACTAATTTATGGTGTTACACTAGGTCCAATATTTAGTAGTGCATTATGAATTGAAGTTGCTTTTGATGAGGAAAAATTGTGAATGAATCTCTTGTGGGATGCATTGATTATGTTTATGTTTCATGTTTGCTTGAGGACAAACAAGAGCTTAAGTGTGGGGGCATTTGATAATGCATATTTTAGATAAGCATTATAGGTAGTTCTTATTACATTTAGATAATGGTATTGCATATGTTTTGGTCAATTTCTATATCCTTCTTGTGAAGTATGCGAGTTCGGAATCTACACCATTTCATTGAGCTTTGATGGGATTTTAAAGGAGCTTAAATGATTGATTTTAGAGCATAATAAGGCTAAGGAAGGAGCATCAAGGAAGCAACGAAGCACAACGTCGAAGCTAAGGAAGAATCGCGGAGCCTGAGGAGCGACGCCCACCGCTATTCCATTGGTATCCACCGGTCTTCCGTGTTCAACAATTGCTGATTTTAGTCCGAATATTCTATTTCATTATTATATTATTATATTATTCTCTAGGGTTTTGCACGACTCTATTTAGGATATTTTCATCTTATTGTTGGGAGGACATTGTTATTGAGAGGCGTGAGACACATTGAGAGAGATGAGCGTTCTTTTGGCTATGAGTTGCTAAACTCATAGTTTCGCCTGTGATTCGAAGACATGGTTGAATGAATTGTGAGTATTTGATTTCAATTATTTATTTATGAGTATATTTATCATCTTGTTCTTATTAATATGTATTTGTGTTCCTTTCTATTCTTGATCACCATGTTAGGAATTGAATCTATGATATGAATCCGTTGTTGGTTTCTAGATAGCAAACGAAGTCATTGATTTAGTGATATTTCTATGCCTTTATAGTGGACGATAACAATTGATCTATATCGAATAGATGTATTTATGGCCGAGGCCCGAGTGGGTTGTTCTCTCGCTTTCTAATTGCATTGAATTCATCTGTCAATTGGTCTTTAGAACTCGAATGTTAATGTTATTCTTGAGTGATGCTGCCTTGAATAAGAGATTGTATATTTGCGGAACAATCGATATTAGGTAGTCGACATAGACTCTATAAGTAATATTGAAATCAATCATATGATCTGAAACCTCAACCATTGTCGAGAATTATAGGTGAAACGCTTTTCTATCTTATTATCAATACTTTGCAATCATTAATCTATTTACTTTACTTTGCTATTTTAATTAGTTGTTGTAATCTATTTGCTATTATCATTAGAAATCATTGATAGGACTATAAAAGCTAAACCTTTTCTCTCTGTGGGTTCGACCATGATAAGGACTTCATTGCTATGCTAATCTTTTGGTTTGAGTATTGAGTTAGGATATCATTATTATTTGGGCAAAGCGAAAGCTAACGACGTTTGCGAAACACCAAATTCTTGGTGTTGTTGCCGGGGAGAAAAGATAAGTTTATTCGGTTTTGTTTTTCTTTTGTTGATTTATTTTTATCTTTATTTTTGCTTTAGTCTTTGTTTTTCTTTAGGTTTGTCCTACTATGTATTGTTCAAACCCGCTGATGTAATTCATCACCTTTTTTTTAATCCTGAGATTGAAAGATCTCTTTCTAGGTTGAAAAAAAAGACTTGATTTTGATCAAAATATGGAGATGGGAGACAACAACAACAACAATGGAGGCAACATCATCCATCCACCAAGAATGACCATGAGAAGCTTGAAGAAACCTAATTTCAAGGCACAACCGCTTGCAATTAGACTTCCCGCTCTCCTATAGGGTTCCAGGTTCGAATACAAATCAAATTGGTCTAATATTTTGCCTAATTTCCTAGATTGCTTGGAGAGGCACCAAACAAACACCTTTCAAACTTTGCTAGTGTCTACGATACACTTATACCCCAAGGCCTAACTGATGACCAATTAATGCTTGGTGTTCCCCTTAACCTTAAAAGATTGGGCTAGCAGTTGGTTATATTAACTTCCTCCCGAAAGCGTTACTACTTGGGTTGAATTAAAGAAAGCTTTCCTTCAAAAGTATTTTTCCTGCTACTCGCCTGAGCAAACTCAAAAAGGAATTGTCTAGTATTGAGCAATCACTTATAAATGGTCTTTATGAGTATGCTGAGAGATTCAAGAGGCTTAAGTGTAGTTGTCCACAACATGGTATACCCGAGGACGATTTAGTGCTATATCTATATGAAGGAGTGTTGGATAGGGATAGGAGTATTATCAATGCTACTAGTGGAGGAAATGTTTTGGATAAAACACCTCTGGAAGCAATGCAAATTTTTTACGTCGATCCATCCGCAAAGAAATCTTCGAAGGAGTGGTATTCTGAGGTTCCTAGACCTGCCTCACTCTTTCCTTATGCCTTAAAACCTTATCGCATGTGGGAAGATGAACGAATTCTATACGATACCTTTGCTCATATTGTGAGGTAAATATTTAGCTGTTGAATTTAATTAAAACTATGCCTCGCTATGCTAAGTTTTAAAAAGAATTATGCACTTTGAAAAGAAAGCAAAGGATGCGAAGAAATGAAAAGATAAGTTTGAATGATAATGCACTAGTGTTACTATACAACTCCCTGATCATTCTAGTATTAAACCTAGAGGAGTTGTTGAAGATGTCTTAGTTAAAGTGAATGAATTGATATTTCCTGCTGATTTCTTTATATTAGTCATGGAACAGGGTAAGTCTAAAACCCCAATTATCCTGGGAAGGCCATTATTGAGAACGGCTACGACTAAGATTGATTGCTTCGAAGGTTCACTAACCGTAGAGTTTGATGGTGGAAAGATTGAATTTTCTATTATTGAGCCTATTACTCTTTCTCCTGATGATTCTTTGGATGTTCTTGATGCTAATAATGTTGATTGCGGGGATAAATTGAATTATTTGTTAGATACTTCTAATGATAAAGAATTAAGGGAAATTCCGTTTGGCACCCCTGAGGGTTTGACAATTCCGCTTGGTGTCCTAAGGTTTTATTTTATCCGGATAGTGCCCCTGAGTTTTGTCAAAAGTCTGCCTCATGCCCAAAACTCATATTTTCACTTTTTTAAATCAATAAAATGGCCCATTATTTTTCCTTATTTCACAAGACCCCCTTTATTTTTGACAATGAATAAAATTACCTATTATTTAACTAAATCCAATGTAAAAATGAAAAAAAATAAACAAACATTGTACATACATAACATACCACCCATTAGTTTTAAATTTTTTTTATCAATCCATCCTCACATTTTTTGAAAAAAACAAAATTGACCTATAAATGTGGATCCAGCGAAAAGGTGGGCAAATAAAAAAAAAACCCTTTTGGGGTCGGGAAGAACGCGCTGGGGCTTAGCCCCACGCGCCTCCACCCTCCTCTCTCAAACCTCCTTGGTTCATCTAGTTGTCTCCCCAATCGCACCAATTTCTCTCGGCCTTGGCGGGTTTCCCTTGTCTTGGTCGGTTTGCCATCGCCGGCTCTCTCATCGCCGATCGTCTTCCCCATCTCGCGCTCCTTCTCCGGCCTCCCTCGACGCCGGTGATTGATCCCCCTCCCTTGGGTACATCCTCCTCCTCTTGCCCTGTAAGGGTTTCACTCCTTTTGTGCCCGGATGGGATATTGAAATCTTTTCATCTTGATTGGACTTTTTTCGATCCGGGCCGAGGTATCGAATCTCCTTCTCATGCAAAATCAAATTGGGGCTTTTTGGGTTTGAGGGCTCTTGGTTCTCTCCCACTGTGTCTTCATCAATTTGGGACCCTCGGCGCTCTCTGAGATGTTGCCGGCGTCCTGCCGTCATCATCTCCGTATGCCCGTCATCCTCCCTCCGTTTCAGTTGG
Source organism: Persicaria tinctoria (assembly GCA_037127255.1). Classification (NCBI taxonomy): domain Eukaryota; kingdom Viridiplantae; phylum Streptophyta; class Magnoliopsida; order Caryophyllales; family Polygonaceae; genus Persicaria; species Persicaria tinctoria. The sequence goes on along the minus strand of JBANSL010000002.1, from coordinate 41,864,744 downwards.
GGTTTGGGTTTGGTCGTGCCGTTGGTGCTCCGCCGGTGGGCTTGTCGCCGTTGGTGCTCCGCCGTTTGGCTTGTCGCCGCCGCTGCGTGTCCGGCGTCCTCTGGTGTAGATTGACGTGCAAGCTTGCTGCCTGCAAATCCTTGGCGTGCAAGGTCCAATTTCGGCCTTGCACGCCAAGTTTGGATTAAAAAACAACAATAATAAATTTTTTATATATATATATATATATATTTATTACAAACTCATCCGAAAGGATTTGACAAAATTCCCGAAAGGGTTTGACAAAACTCCCACCCGAAAGGGTTTGTCTAAATCCCGCAAGGGCTTGACCATTTTCTTCTAGGTGAAATCTTGTTGGCGTTTTGTTCGAGCAGCATGCGGCCCTACTTCCGATGTTTCTAGGTGGTCTTCTGCTTAGTTGGGGGAGTGGAGTCTGGAGTCGCGACTGGCTGGGGTCGAGGTGGTGCGCTCAGGGCGACTCCATATCACGGACTGAGTTTCCTTAGAGTTTCGTCTGCACTACCCACAGGAGATAGAGTCCTGCTGTACCGCTGGCCCGCGGTGCCACTGTTTGGTGGTGCTTGGCTTCGTTCTTCGACAACTTCCTCAACTTTCTTGGAGTTGGTCTTCTTGGATCGTTCTGTTGTAGGGTTTTTCTGCTTGTTTCATTTCGCTTATGTTCTGTATTTCTGTATGTTTAGGTTGTACGTTTGACGGTTCTCCGTCTGCCGACTTTGTCGGCCTCTCGTTGAGTCAGGCATGTCTGACCTTCGAATTTTTACCTAATAAAAAAAAAAAAAAAAAATTGACCTATAAATTATAAAAAAAAAAAGAAAAAAAAACATAAAACCATACTTTGGATAAAAAAATCTCCTTTATTCTAATTGAGTATTGGGTAAAAAAAAATCCACCCTCTTATTCATCAATACACCCTTTATTTTTTACATTACTTTTTCCAATAAAATTCTAATAGAGTATCGGGTTAGATTGATCAATTAGGATGGTTCATGTTGGGTCAACTCGATCTGATCCGACATTTTCAGTTCAGGTGAAACCCAAAGACCCGATTTTAAAAGAAAATGATAATTATAATGTATTTCTTTCTTATACAATGAATTATTCTGACTAAATATTAAATTGAAAAAAATAATAATTCCGGGTTTACGGATTGAACCGAAAAAATATATACTACCAAAATATTGAGCCACCGTATGATCAACCGCATTTAAAATTGTTAAAATTTAGTGAATTATAGGTTAAATATTATTTTGGAAAATAATAGGTGTTAAATATTATTTTGGAAAATAATGAGTGTTTTTATTTTGTATTTTCAAAGTATGGAAACTAATATGTCTTTTGTATAATTTTAAAAACCGTAATGATTTTGTTTTAAAAATTTTGGAAGAAGGGTGATTTTGTGATAAAAGTTTTGAAAATAATATGTGATTTTGTTAAATTTTAGAAATAAAGGTGTTTTTTCAATTTTATCTTGAATTTAGACAAATAATAGGTAATTTTGTTCATTGTTAAAAGTAAAAGAGGTTTTGTGAAATAATGAAAAATAATTGGCCATTTTATTGATTTAAAAAAGTGAAAATATGAGTTTTGGGCATGAGGCGGATTTTCGAAAAAACTCAGGGGCACCATCCGGACAAAATAAAACCTTAGGACACCAAGCGGAATTGTCAAAACCTCAGGGGCACCAAACGGAATTTCCCAAGAATTAATGAATAATGATCTTCCTAGCAATGTGAAGTTTCAAGTAGGGAAAGATGAAATTGATATGAAAATTGAAAATTTGTTTGAGCCACATGAAAATATGTCTAATTCAAATGAACCTATTATTCTTCCAATGAGAAGTTAATTCCTAACAATGTTGAGGTTTTTGCAATTTCAAAGCAACCTCTAGGAGAAATTCATATTAAGGAAAAGGAATTAATTGATTGATGAAAAGGATGAATGCATTGGAGAAATTTCTAAGGTTCCCCCTCTTGTGAAGAAAAGGAGAAGTGTGGAGGATCTTCATGAAGTAACTTGATCAAGAAGAGCAACACATCAAGCCAAGGACGTGAAACAAAGGCTCTTCTTGGGAGGCAACCCAATGTAAAGTAGGTAATATTATTTAATTTTTGCATTAGTTTTTCAATTCAATAAAGTAGGACTAGTCTATTTGTTGCATATTTGTATGGATTTGTGTGAGAACTTACTGGTAGGCAAATTTGATCGATCAAAATGACGGATTGGGAGTTCTACACTACCGGCGCCCACCACCTCTACACCGGCGCTCGCCGGTAATATCTGGACGCGTTTTTAATTTTTGGTAACTTGGAACGAGAGGTTATATCTATCCTTATATTTATATTTATATCTATCTATATATTAGGTCATTTTTATATTATATATATAGTAGGATTTATCTATCTATTATTATTTATATTTATCCATATTATTTATCTATGATTATATCTATATAATATATCTATCTATTTATATTTATCTATATATGAAGAGAATATATCTACCTATCTAAATATATATTATATCTATTATATTGTTTCTTTTTATCTGATTTATTTATTTTATATCTTTACAGATGATCTCCTTTCCTATTCCAAATATCATATATTTGATATTTCCTATTTTGTGATCAGTCAAAGCCTTTGTCTCCAAGCAAACACAAGAACCCTAATTTTTCTACTTGAATCTTAAATTCCAAAACCTAAGCCATGTGTTTCCATCAAAATCCTTTCTTTCAATCACCCATCAAACACATTCATCATTACCCTTCATCCATCAAAATTCGATTCTTTTCATACCATCAATATCCCTACCACAAAATAATGAACTTGAAACCAAGTTTGGATCATCAACTATCAATTTGGAAGGAGTTTGGACGTCGAATCATCGACGCCTTTACTCGGATTCTCAACTCAGCATCACATGCGCCCGCTGCCTTTGCAGTGAGGAAGTTTTTTGTCATTTCTTATGAGTTTTCACGCTTTTCGTTGGTTTCGTGCATCATGTCTACTGTTCCCGCGATGGAGGTGCCGAAATATTTGTTTGGAGTTGAGAAGGAGCGCTGGTACCAACTAGAGAATTTGAGTTATCAATCAACTCGATTTTTTCACTTGGAAATGGTGCAAATGCTTGGTCTTATGGGTCCTGTATCCGCTCTATTAGAAAATAGAGGTCTGGCCAAATTTGTTTCGTTGAGCGTGCCAACCTATCCTGCTTTGGTGCGCGAGTTCCTTGCAACTCTAGATGTGCATTTCGATAGAGAAATCCACTTTCGAATGTTGGGTACCGAATGTTCGATTCAGAAGCGCTTCATGGCTCTTGCCATTGGAATGAGTAAACCGTGGTCTCCTACTTGGCGTTGCAACATGTCTTTGACCACTCATGCTGAAACTTGGGCGACAGTGGCAAGAATCCCTGAAGGAAATGAGGATTATCACGACTATTTGATCACACATCTTGCCTTCTGTTTGTGTCACGGAGTTTTGAGCCTTGCATTTTATGGATCGACGGAACCAAAGGTTGTCGCCAAGAGGATGTGGATGTGGTTGTACTGCTTAACGCCAAAAGCTGTGGGTATGCCAAACTGGGTGCAGTTATTTTTAGCTACTTGTGCGGAGACACTTAGACAAAGGGGTGGGAAACATGCCCACTTCGTCACTATTGCTGGGATGATCACTCTCATAGCATATTATCTGGGTATTGATTTGAGTTCCCTGCAGCCCCTTCATGCGTCTTACTACTTTGATATGATTACCTTGCTGAGCACTCGCATGGTTGAAAGGGTATTCTTCCTGGACAACAGTGAGTGTTTCCGTTGGTTATCTGCCGCGAGGGGTGAGCATCACCAGTATCTCTCCGCGACTCTATCTGTAGGTCCTACTCTGGTTGTGATGGAGGGAAAACCTGTCGTTGATCCGTCAAAGAAACTCAAACCTATAACTAGTATAGAAATAAGTAAGAGGTCGATCCCACAGGAAAATTCACTATTCAAGTGCGATTTAGATGCCAATCAAGTAACCAAAAGGGGGGGTTTTGAGTGTGAAAGTTTCGCCTTTTATCAAAGCGGATTGATGAAAGCAAGAGTAAATGATTTTGGTTTAGACAATTATGAGAAGCAATTCTACCTACAATTTTCCACTTTATTGGATTGAAGCGATCCTTGTAACTTCTTCTCGTCCTATTAAGTTTCCTATGAATGCCCTTGTCCCGACCTATTATAGTTACTAGTCCAACTAGTCTTAGCAACCCTTATCAATCGAACAGTCCCTAAAGAAGGATTTAACCCAATTGATAGCTTTAAGTTCAGAGATTAGCCAAGGTATTTGCAGTCCCTAAAGAGGGATTTAACAACACATTCAACTTCCTACTCATTCAATTAGTTCAACCAGCCCTAAAGGAACAAGTTTGCCACTTAGGTTAAGGTTCACAGCCAGGAATCTACAAAACCTTAGCAATTGAATTGATCTAACAAGTTGGCCAGACAAGAAAGAACAAATCAATAAACAATCAAGCACAAAGAAGTTGAAGCATTCAAATATAGAAAATAAGGAACGAGAATTAGAAACTCACAATCAATCCAAAAAAAGCTTCAAATTGCAGGCAGAATAGATGAGTTTAGTTCCTCATGGAAGACATCGCTCAAAATCTCTAAAGTGTCTGATGAAAGAATAGAATAGAAGTGCTGGAAAAATAACTAAAAGTGGCCTTAAATATCATCCAAAGTCGGCTACAAAATAAAATAATAGGTCTAGGGTTTTTTAATATTTAAAACGTTGCGCATCTACGCTGATTACCAATGCTGCGGGCGCAGCATAGGTGCTGCGCCCGCCGCACACTGTTTCTTCGTACCCCGCTGCGACGGTACTGGCGGCGGCCGCGGCATACATGCTGCGGCCGTTGCATCGGTCTTTTCCGGAAAATCCGTCTCGAATTTGCTCTTCTTCTCAACAGGAAAGTTGTAGCTCTCACAAAGAGATTTCCAACGCATGGTCATAATAGTCAATCGGACAATCGAAACCTCCAGAAAGTGAAAAACAAGTTCAGCATGTCTGGCGACAACTTCTGCATACTTGTTCTTCGTTTAGGCTCGCTTCTTCTTCTCATGACCTCTTGAGATCTTCATGTAAGCTTCTTCGATCAACTAGACATTCTCATCCAATGCGTTATCAACTCATGTCTCCTCCTCGGATCCACCATTACCTGAAATAATCAATAAAAGCGTGTAGATTCCGACTCCGACAACATAGAGAACTAATATGCAAATCGTGCTTAATTCATCAATGAAATGCATCTTAACTAAGATAAATGCAACCTATTATGCCTACCTAAATGCATGCTATCAGGTTGCCTTCTGCATTAGTCATGTTCCACAGTCTACTAGGATGGTCTTGGATACTTCGTCAGCAAATAGATTCTTTTTTAGCGATGAGGCTGAAGATGATGATTTTGACATCCCCATTGAGAATGATCCCTTTCTTGAGCTTATTAAGGGCCTTGACCGCCGCCTAACTCGATTGGAAGGACAACAATAACAACGCTTTCAGGATCTGCACGAGCATCAGTTGATCTTGAGCAAGAAATTGGATGAAATTCAAGCTAATCTATTGAATCTCTGGATTCAAATATTACAACAATTCAGTCAGCGGTCTGGATCCAATACCCCATCTTCACATTGATAGGTTATTTATTCGCTTTCTTAACCCTTAGTTTTATTTTCATTATTCCTTTTGTTTATGCATTGAGGATAATGTAACATTTAAGTGTGGGGGGAGTGGTTTAGGTAGTTTAGTTCATTTAGCTTAGTCCATGTTTAAGTTTTATGTTTCATGTTTATTTATGTTTAAGTTTTATTTTCAATTCATGCATCATGTTTAAGTTTATTTGTTATCAAAAATACAAAAATTTTAAAAAAAATTAGAAAATGTTGGAAAAAAATAAGAAAAAAAATATATCATGCATTGCATATATATATGTGTTATTAAAGATACCCATCTAGTTTGAGTTTGTCCTATCTACTATATTCTAGCATGATCTTATATATTCCTTGGAATTCTGGATAATTTGACCTTGTCTTAAAATTGTTTTTATGTGAAATATGATTTTGGCATATAGGTAATTGAGCATGTATGATCTAAGTTAAGCATGTTTGATGTCCAACAAAACTTGTCCTAGTGGGAGTTTTGGCCTTATAAGGGATTGCATCTATACTCCTTTTTGCTTTTGTTGTGTGATTTACTCTTCCTATGCATTTATCTTTGAGTATTGACATGATTATCTATTTTCGAGGCCGATTATATACATGATCATTGCTTGATAAGTTCAAATGATAGAGGCACATTTTAGCCACATCTTATCCATGTCTACCTTATTTTATATCTTGCTTTGAAACCAATTTGAGCCTTTAGCCTATTTTATTTGGAAGCTCCACAAAATTTCATTATTCCTAGCCTATGATAAGCCTTACACCGGGAATTAGGATTTAGAGTTGGTTATGGAAATTCATTTAGAGTTATGGGAAAGAAGCTAAAGTGTGGGATTATCATGTTTTATGGTTTTTTAGAAGATGTAATGTTATGTGCTTATAGTTTCCCTCATATCATATCATATTGCATTTTATTTGGCTCAATAAAAAAACAGTGGCATTCGAAAGAGGGGGGGGGGGGGGGGAGAGAGAGAGAGAGAGAGAGAGAGAGAGAGAGAGAGATGATAGAGAGAGAGAGAATAAACGGAAATTTCGCCCGGTACCCCTGTGGTATTGCATATTTCGCACGGTGTACAGAGGTTTTGCTAAATTCGCCCGATACCCTTGAGTTTTGTATCAATTTCGCGTCGTGCCCTCGGGGAGTTAATTTTAACAGAGTTGAAATCTCCGTTAACCTTTTGCCCATCTCCTCTTACGCTTACTCTGAAAGCGAAGGGAAGAGAGGAGAGAAGGGGATCCGCGAGGGAAGACCCAGGCCGACCGTCGATGGACCACTGTCACCGGCAACATCAGCCAGGCCACTGCGCACAGGAGAACCAGAACCGACCTCACCCTTTGGCACTAGAGAAGAGGTCTCGACCCGGAGGAGAAGTCGATCCCGACAGCAGTGCCAGAGACGTCGACGGTAGTGTCGGAGAAGAGGGCTCGAACCGCCGACAACAGTGTAGAGATGCCGAAGTGAAGACGTCGACAACAGTGAAGGTAATTTCTACCGATTGAAGCAATTCCAAACTGCATTTTTTACAGATTAAGGATTTGAGTGTGAAACTTTGATTAGGTTTTACTCTTTGTGAAATTTGTGGTTCGAGTGTGAAAGGATTAGTTTGTGTTTTCAGAATTTCATTGTATAAACATCCATCAAATATGCTTAACTGCAAGTGCAAGCTATTTTTCAGAAACTTCAATTTCTATCGATTTATGCAATTTCTATCAATTAGGGATTCGAGTGTGAAAATTTGATTTGGTTGTCCTCTTTGTGAAATTTATGGTTCGAGTGTGAGAGGGTTAGGTATTTCTGTTTGCGATTTTCATTATGGATTGTTGAAATTCAACAGAAGCTTGGATTAGGGATTGTGGAACTTCAACGGAGACTTTGATTTCAAGAAGTATATTTCTGTTAGAGGCTGATTTGTCATAAAACATTGAATTCGGAATTGAGATTGAGGAGTGTGCATACTATTTTGTTGATTTAGTTGATTTATGGCAGCTTAAGAATAACTTAGGTGATCATTATGTGATTGGATTTCAGGATAATGAAGCGAATTGTGGTTTTTTTAAATGGTGTAACAATGACGTTGCCACTTCGGGATCGAGCATAGCACTGAAGAATGAAATGGTAGAGGTTTGAAGTCTATTAGCTCAAATGGTAGAGCGTTGTGCTTACGCACAAAGATACGAGTTCAAATATCGTATAGACTATCTATGGTTATGTGTATATTACCTGTTGCTTAGCTTTTGGGTCTTTTATGACCAATTGAAATAGATATCATATATGGGCACACTGCATCGTTGTCCAAGGCCAAATGAGGTAAACAAGGTGTCATCGCAGCAAGTCTGGGTCCAGAAAAATAACCTGTCTTGGGAGGTTATTGTTGTTGGTACACAGCAAAATAAAGATATTAATATAGGAGGGAAGAACTGTTTGACTAATGCAGCTCATGGTGCCTTGGTTGTGGAAACAACGGAGGTGAAAACACCGGGGGGGGGGGGGGGGAGGAGGCGTTTGCTGGAGGTATGACAACAACAATGAAGGGTGTAGGTGTGGTTGTTGCTATTGGCGATCATGGTCTGCAGCGGTGTCCAAAACTTAAGGCAAAAATAACGGAGTATGTGCAACAACGAATAGACTCGGAAAATGAAAAGGATGAAATTGAGCATCCTAATGTAGTAAGGAAAAGGAGGAAGCACAGATGATGGATAAGAGTTTTCAGCCGGTAAAACAATAATGGACCTAAAAAGTCTATGATAATCATCAATAGAGAATGAGATTTGATTTTACTTTACTATATATCAGACATCAATGCATAATCTCAGAGGGAGAAGCTGGTGATCGAGTGAGAACACAAAAACAACGAGACTAATCTGAGAAACCAGTTCTATGAGGTTAACAATACAATACATATATATATATAAAAAAATTACACAAGTTCAGCTAGCACTGTCATGCTCACCATGGAAAATCCACAAGTTCTAAACTAACTAAAGCATATCAAGAAGAAAGAAAAGGCAGAATGTACGAGAAAGGAATCAAGTTGTTTTGAGTTTAAAAGTGTTGCCTCTGGTTCACTATATTTGCTTCATTAGAAATTTTCAAGGGTATTGTTAAAGTTTAAAATTGAAAAGAGTGTTAAATTTGAACTTTCTGCTATGTAGATATTAGCCTATACGGGATTCGAACCCGCATTATTGTACGTGAGCACACCGCTCTACCATTTGAGCTAATAGGCATAATAAGATAGTTCAATGTATTGTTCCATTGGAGTTTTGTTCATTTTTGTAAGTTTGTAACAGAAGTAATGAAAACATATATTGTTGCTTTGATGCATAGAAACACCAAAAAAGGTATTTTATTTACATAATTCAGTTTTTACAATTCAGATTCTGTAATTCATTTACATTAGAAACATAAAAGGCAAAGCGTACAATACATGCTATGTTATTTTTCTCATAGTGATATCACAACTAACACTTGTCACTACATATACTACTCAATCCGTTGCAAACATTATCGACAAGAATGTACTCAAGTTCACACTAACACTGTCACTACATATTTCACACACCCCATGTTTCAATCTGCACACATGTCTTTCCCCAAACTATTTCAATCCTGTTTCCTTCTTCAATCAGAAGATTGGAATCAAAGTTTAGTAATCACAAATCAAAATCCTCACTCACAAATTATTAAAGTTTAGTGATTCACAAATCAAAATCCTCACTCTAAACAATCTCAAAGTTTAGTAATCACTAAACTCTCAAAATTTAGTAATCACAAATCAAAATCCTCACACTCAGCAATCTATACAGTGTGTTTTAAACGGAAATTGTTGTCATCTCCAAATTTACAAGTTCAACAATTCCTCACTCTCAAATTCTCAAACCTATTTCGAACTAATCACAAATCAAAATCCAATTCAAAACCCCAAACTGCAAACCAGAAATCGAAACCTAAAATTGCGAATACAATCGAAACCCTAAATCGACGTACTTGGCTAGCGCATCCACCACTACCTCCGGCGATTCGAGCGGTGCCTCCGACGACTGGCTTTGTTGTCGTCGATTCAAGGACGGGCCCTTCTTCTCCTTCTTCTCTAGGTCGGGCGTGGAATCGTTTCTCCAACTCATCCGAGGTTTTTTTTTTGTTTATCTATTGGTACTCCGTTGCTCTCCTTCTCCACCTCTCCTTGCCGACGGCCACGAGCTCTTGTTGCCGATGATTCCTGCTACTCCAGTCGGCTCTCCTCTCCTATCGTTTCTTTGTTCCACACATCCCTCCTCTTGAGCGTCCTTCAGATAGAAACATAACGGAGCCTTGGTTAGACGGTTAGTTTTAACTGATTAGGGGCACGAAGCGAAATACCTACAAAACTCAGGGGTACCGGTCGAATTTAGCAAAACTTCTGTACACCGTGCAAAATACGCAATACCACAGGGGTACCAAGCGAAATTTCCGAAGAATAAAAGAGTCATTTTATCTATTTTGCATATGAGGGGTTGGATGGATGTTTGGTTGAGAGTTATTTGAGATGGGTGTTGTATATGCATATTTTGTGCATATTTTGAGATATTTGAGATTATTGAAGTTTGTTGATATATTTATGAGAGTTTATGTTATTTTGAGAGTGTATGAGAATATTGCTATATGTTGAGAGTTGTGTTATATTGAGAGCTTGATGTATTCTTGAGTTGGTTTGTGTTATGTTGAGAGTTTTTAGGAATCTTATTTTCCCGGAATTAATAGCACCACATGACCAAATACAATTCTTTGTCCTTATGTTTTACCAAGCTCCATTACAACCCCTCTGAATGGAATCTTCTATGAAGGTTTCCATTGAGCGAAAGTTCTCTTGATGCTCTTATTTTTTCTTTGATGTATCCGGTGAAGATTTTGTGATATAAGTGTCAATATTTGATTTGATGTTTGTATATGGAATTGAGGTGAGTGTATGCTTAAAAGTCTAAACACATGAGAGTGAGAGAAACACATATTTTCCCTTGTGAGGTTAGATTGATAAGCATGCAAGCTGGTTGATCGCATATATACATGTTATGACGTTTTTATGCCAGCTTGTTCATATTTTTGCATTATGAACTGAAGTTGCTTTTGATGAGAAAAAATTGTGAAGGAATCTCTTGTGGGATGCATTGATTATGTTTATGTTTCATGGTTGCTTGAGGACAAACAAGAGCTTAAATGTAGGGGGATTTGATAATGCATATTTTATATAGGCATTATAGGTAGTTCTTATTGCATTTAGATAGTGGTATAGCATATGTTTTGGTCTATTTCTATATCTTTCTTGTGAAGTATTCGAGTTCGGAATCTACACATTTTTAGTGAGCTTGGATGAGATCTTGGAGGAGCTTAAATGACTGATTTTGGAGCATAAGAAGGCTAAGGAAGGAGCATCAAGGGAGCAACGAAGCACAACGTCGAAGCTAAGGAAGGATCATGGAGCCTGAGGAGCGGCGCCCACCGCTATTCCACCGGCATCCGCCGGTCTTCCATGTTCAACAATTGACGATCTTAGTCCGAATATTCTATTTCATTATTATATTATTATCTTATTCTCTAGGGTTTTGCACGACTCTATTTAGGATATTTTCATCTTATAATTGGGAGGACGATGTTATTGAGAGGTGTGAGACACATTTAGAGAGATGAGCGTTCTTTTGGCTATGAGTTGCTAAACTCATAGTTTCGCATGTGATTAGAAGACATGGTTGAATGAATTATGATTATTTGATTTCAATTATTTATTTATGAGTATATTTATCATCTTGTTCTTATTGATATGTATTTGTGTTCCTTTCTATGCTTGATCACCATGTTAGGAATTGCATCTATGCTATGAATCCGTTGTTGGTTTCTAGATAGCAAACGAAGTCATTGATTTAGTGATATTTCTATGTCTTTATAGGGGATGATAACAATTGATCTATATCGAGTAGATGTATTTAGGGCCGAGGCCCGAGTGGGTTGTTCCCTCGCTTTCTGATTGCATTGAATTCATGTGTCAATTGGTCTTTAGAACTCGAATGTTAATGCTATTCTTGAGTGATGCCACCTTGAATAAGAGATTGTATCTTTGCGGAACAATCGATATTAGGTAGTCGACATTGACTCTATAAGTAATATTGAAATCAATCTTAAGATCTTGAACCTCAACCATTGTCGACAATTACAGGTGAAACGCTTTTCTATCTTATTATCAATATTTTGCAATCATTAATCTATTTACTTTACTTTGCTATTTCAATTAGTTGTTATAATCTATTTGCTTTTATCATAAGAAATCATTGATAGGACTATAAACGCTAAACCTTTTCTCTCTGTGGGTTCGACTCAGGACTTCATTGCTATGCTGATCTTTTGGTTTGAGCATTGAGTTAGGATATCATTATTATTTGGGCAAAGCAAAAGCTAACGCCATTCGCCAAGCACCACCTAGAAAAATAATACAGTATGTTGGTTACTTAAGCCTTGCACCCCATATTTTATTGGTCGTTTGGTATAAGATTATATAAGGTAAACGAAATGGAAATAAATTTTATATGAAAAATATATTGTATATGACAAATAAGATAGGATAAGCTATGTAGCACGGAAACGGAAACGGACACAGGACACGGACACGGGAAAACACGGGGAAACGATAATTTCGAAAAACATAGGACACGGACACGACAAGGATATATGATACATATATCATTTTAAAGGTCTTGCAAAGATGTATACATTTATACTAATGAGAGTCACCTAAACGTCAAGACCAATGAGATAAATACATAACAATATAACGTTCTAAATGAAAATACATATAAATAGAAATAAGCATAGCTAAGTCTTACAAACCAAATACAAAGTACTAATTCAACAATCCAAATGAAAATACATACTAGAAATAAGCATAGCTAAGTCTTAAAAGTTACAAACAAAATAAAACAAAGTACTAATTCAACAATTCAAGACAACGTGATCGAAAATCCAACATTGCATGAAAACCGTACCAAGCAGCAGCTCATGACTCAAATCTCTTGAACTTCATTTTGAACTAAAACATTCTCCATATCTGGCTCATCTAAGGATAGATCTGCAAATTCAAGAACCCCAGTGTCTTCCAAAGATCCAAATCAAATATTATTCAATCAATCTACCCTAAATCTGAAAATAAATCGTACAAAGAGGAATTGAGATGGGGAGAGAAGTGGAGAAGAAATACCGACCGGAATGATGCTCGTTGGTGGTCGGAGACCCAGATCTTGGCGGTAGCTGGTGGCGGTGCAGATCGAAGTAGGCAAGGACAGATCGAAGGTCGCTTGGGAGAGAGTTGCGACTCTGAGAGTGAAGGAAGACGGTGATGGCAAGTCGGCAACAAAGATGAAGAAAAAAAGAGCGTATTGGTTAAATGAGCAGGTAGGGTTTCTTTTTTTTTTTTAACCATGAACCGGGTTTTTTAAATTCCGAACCGTGTCCGATTTCTGTGAACCGTGTCCAACCCGTTTCTAATCCGTGTCTGGCCGTTTCCGAATTTTGACCGTATCTTGACCGTGTCTTGACCGTGTCTTGACCGTTTCCGAGGTGTTTCGTGCCGTGTCCGTGTTTCCGACACGACACAGTGCCCTACCTAGGTGTTTCCGTGCTACATAGAGGATAAGTAATAATTAGAAAAGTATAGAAGATATATTTACCCATTTTCAAATGAAAGATTGAAATGTAAAAACCAAAACCAATTTTGTATAAAAAAATTGGGAGAAGAAGGTAATAATAAAGTTTAAACAGGGTATCTTGGGCTATAAATGAACTACATTCATTTTATTTCACTGTCTTTATTCATTTTATTTCACTGTCTTTTTTAATTTAAACCAAACGAGCCATTAAAGTCTCTCGGCAACTCATGTCTCATTTCTCCCCAAATGAGCTATTACACTGCACATACAAAATGAAATTCAAACCTTAAAATGACGTTCATGGAAGGGCGAAAGATAAGGTTCTCATGGCCGATCTAAGAAAATTCTGCAACTGCAGACACAAATATATACACTTGATGCAAAACCGTTCTCCATGGAGCCTCCCACTTTTGCATCTCCAAGAGAAATGTCGAGAGTGCCATCAAAATGCCTAGAAAAAATGACAACCTCAAAAGACTTCGAAATGTTGTAATACTTCGTCTGGCGCATATTAAGAGGGAAATTGGTAAACCCCTCTTCAGCGACGAGTAAGAAGTGTATGCAGAGAACCAGTAGCTCCACGGCGATTAACCTGTTTCAAAACAAAACAGCGGGGTTTTGAAGTTATCTCTTTCGTAAATTGTTTGAGATGTCGGAGAAGTTCAATTGAAGAACAATAAACTCACCTTACTATTGAACAAGTCCTCCGCCATGGCTTCCATTTTCCTTCTCTTCTTATCTTCCTCCATGGACCTAACGACCTCTTTTTCATAGACGGAATTCCTATAGGATATACCAAGGTAGGAGTTCAATGAGAAAACATTGCTGGACTAAAGCAACATAAGATTATTCTCGGACTAGATCATACATGTATGGGTTTTTAGCGAAGGGAACAAGATCCGCAAAGCTATTCCTGGACTGAGTAGCCACCTGCACGCATCTCAAATGGCATACAAGTTATGGATGCTCTTTCTACGTACAGTGAAAAAGATCATCAATGATGAAATACAAGATCATTTGAAGCTGATATAAGATTTGACAGAAGCAATAGCGAATCACCATCAGTCATACTCATATGTACCTTCCTGAAACGCTTGAAGTTTACAACTTTGTCATCAGGCTGTGAAGTGGCTGTCTTTGTCACAATCATGTCTCTCATAATTAAGGTTTGGCTATATAGAATTTCTGAGCATCCACTTTCAGGGCCATCGTCCACCCTTTGTTTGATGACTGCTCGATCATGTCTCTCTACAAAGCTCGTACTAGGAGCATTTTCTGAAGCAGGGGCAAAATTAGGTGTGTCCACTTTGCTCTCGTGCTCACCAGGCCCGTCATTCTCCTTTATTTCAATGCTCACTCTGCTCCCCTCACTGATCTTTTTACTTTGAACATTTTCAGATGAGGGAGCAATATGGTCTTTATATGAATCCTCTTGGATGTCGTATGTAATAGCTCTGTTCATTTCAAGAGAATCAGTTGGTTGACCAGAGGTAGCGGATTCTGTTTCTGTTTCTGCATCAGAATCTGCTACTATTGTCTCATCCGTTGAGGACGAGGACAAGATGACTGCAGGAAAAAAAAAAACAAGTCTTTCTTCAATTACACAACTTTGCAATTTTACTAGTATCAAATGGTTACTGAATAAATAATGAGGGGATGGAAGACTAGTGGAAAGGTTCAGATATCATGTTGGGAGTGTTTTTTCTTCAGGCGATGCTTCATCACAGGCTACCCACATCCCCTGAGACATTTTTTAGATGGTAAGTTACCGGATATGCAATGATAGTGGCGGGAATCTGACCTGTGACCACCTGGTCACAAAATCCGTCCTTTGCATCGTGAAAAGCTGAAATACAATACAGACATGCACTTGGGGTAGAAACTGAATGTCTTGTGCCTAAAACTATTTGGTCCTGGCTTTTCAGGACATCAAGAGGGAAGGTATAAAAAGTTTGAAGCCCTAACACATGAGTGTCAAGATATTTCTTCAACAGGTAGAACCAAGGAAATGGAACATGTGCAATGTAGATGAACCGGGAAAAAAAATTTATCATAGATAAATATTTACTAAGACAAGAAACTTACTAGCTGGTGATACAAGGATAGATGGATCCAGGTACCCTGATATAACAGCTCTAATCAAATCAATTTCATTTACTTGCAGCTTAGAACCTCGGTGATGGGAGTTTGAAATGGAAACAGCAGGGACTACATGCACGATACGGTTACTTTCATCCTGCAAGTCCTAAAAGAATATTTACATTTGAAGAAGGTTAGATACTTGTCAGTTTTACTGAGAGATAATATTTCTGAGTGCATTACAAAGGGAGAAACCCAGAATAAACAAGAGAGTTAACAATACGAAAGTAAAAGGAGTAATTGCATCTAATACCTAGAAAACATAATAATTATGTCTAAAAGTAGACTAGGGATGCTTGCAGTTTGCCTAACACAACTTACAAGAAAGTAACACTATCATATTTCCAACAAAACTGAAATACATGCAAAGTGAAATTGGAAACAGAAGAGGAAAATTGACCAATATATGATTTTGACACTTGACCTGAAAATCTAGAAACCAAAACTTGCGGCAAGATCCAAAACCTATAGATGTTACCTTGCCCATCCCTCAAAGTCACAAGCCCCAAAAGAACTATATGTTCAACACACAAAGTTTGTTGAATCAAGTTACTCTTGAACCATCCAAAGTTAAACACCAAAAGTCGATCTAAATTTTGGTCCAACTTTAGCAAATCTGGAGTAATAAAAAAGAACATGACTTCATAATCTCAAATCTGAAATCTACTAAATAAATTTAGCCAAAAGCTTGTTTGTCCTTGAAAAACATAAAGCCATCCCTAACAGAAACCTTTTGTTTTTTGATACTGGAGCATGACATCGTGGTTTCACATTACATACACAGTCAATATCTGGGACTCCCCTTATTATCTGAATCTCATAGAAACACCGCAAAGACTATAGGAAGAAACATAACTTTGAGATCATTGAGAATGAACTAGACACTGTCACATGGTTTACCTGGCTACTGGAATCCAAGCATTCCAGAGAAACAGTTCTTGCACCACCAACTTCCAGGATCATTGACAACCTACTAGAAAATTTGTACTGCAATTTGAAGAAAGAAAAAGGTTACTAAATTTTTATTTTTTCGGAAAAAGGCCCTACTTCTCTAGTTATCAAAACTGATCTAGTGATCTGTATCTATAACTAGACTCAGTCATAACTCATATAACATTGAAGAAACACAAAACAAAACCAAACCGAAGAATACGGATTTTTATAATAAAAAATTTAAACATGCAACTAAGTTAAACCAGCCCAATATAGATTCCAGCACCTCTTTACTCTAAATTTAAAATTAACAGCCATTAATAAATAACCAAACACGAAGGCTGTGCAAATCGGATAACCTGAATGAAACTCATGGGTAAATAGCAAGATGTTCCTTCTTATTATTCCTACAACAAATTATAGCAGCAATAAGACGGAATATTACCATAACTGCTAACTCCAATATGAATGTGTATCCCTTCAAACAGTTTTCACGCACTCTATTGTCAGCAACAGCCACTGATGCCCCATCCAAAGTCAATGTTGGAACGTACCTGGTACAAAAGAACATATATGTGAAAAAAGATCCAGTTATCACTAACAAAAACTAAAGCGTGGATACATGTTGGAAGCTTGAATAAGTGAAACTTACGAACTGCAATTTGGGATTTCATGGGAAATCCTGCTCTCTATCAGTACCTAAACAGCCGAGCATATGATCAGAAAATAGGGAGTGAAAAGAACTGAAGTTAATAATATGAATTTGAAAGAGAAAAAAAAAATCATCATTCTATAACAAGCACATTCAAGCATGTAGAAAAATTTGTCCATTTCAACATAGCTATTCTCCTTGGACCGTCATTCTTTGGCTTATTCCTCATAAATAAGCCAGTTGCCACACCTGTGACGATACTCTCACACTTCTCCATGATCTTGATCTTTATCAAGTACTGAAGTACATATCAAGTACTGAAGTACATATCAAGTACTGAAGTACATATCAAGTATCAGCAAGGAACTAGGTAAACAAATATAAACCAACACTCCAAAGGAGTCTATAGATAATGGTATACAAAACAATGACCTATTTGACATCTCTAACTTCCATGGAGCGACAAAATAGAATATGAGGATCCTTCTCTTGTTAGGTGAGAATACCAGAGTGCGAACAAATAATTTATGTATATTTTAATTATCTTCTCTTTTAATCAGAAAAAAAAAAAAAGTTGCTCTGTGAATTTTTAGACTCTTTTATGTTGAGGTTTCTGTTACTCATTATCTACCAAAATGAACAGCTAAAATGCAAGTGCCATCAGCACAACATTTCAATTCAAACTGCTCTTCCTAAACCATGCCTCCTCTACATGGCATGATGCTCAGATCCAGCGAGTAATGAGTACCAGAAATATGAAGTTTTGAGAAAACAGACTACTAGCTTGCTATAAATGATCTTATTGGCATCCACAAGCCCCCCATGTTACAAAAAAGGCATGCAATTGTTCATACCTCTAACCACTTGTGTGAAGCAAAATTTTTCTTAGACACAATAGCATCAATTAAATCATCATTCACAGGTGTGAACTGATCAACAATGACGTGGGTGCATTCATCAGTCCACTTTTTAGCAACGGCGGCTCCTGCAAAGAAAACCAAATTGAGAAAGCATCATTTATATACTCAATAGCATTTTAATGCTAGCATGCCCATAAAGTAGCAAAGGAACTTCATAAAACTGATCAATTTCACATATAACATGAATATTTTCTCAGTACAGTAGCTGGAAAAATTGACCCTTTTTATAAGACTGAAAATCGTTCTATATTTGGAACTAAGACAAAACATGAGCACAAATACACGATCCAAGGTTGACAAACAACCCCTACAAACATAGGCTTCTCTTTCAAAACTTATTAAGATATTCATGAACCAGTTTTCTTATGATGTTAGGTTACAAACTTACCCTATAAGAGAAAAAGGAACAAAAAGGGGTACTTGAATTCCAATCAAAGACCTGTAAAAATAGTCTTCCTAATGCAAGGAAAGAAAAATTAAAGACCAACAATAATCATGGGTTAGATTCCTTAAGAAAAAAATCTTCATATATCAGTGTTAGTACAGAACTCTCAAATCATCCTAATTGAGGGTTGGGTGGACCCCTAAACAGCAGCTGGATATAATTTTTCTTCCCCATGTTTACCTACTATTACCACTCACCAGATATCAAGGATGACATAGTCAATAGACACTGATATAAAAGCATCCCATTCCCCTAATAGTGACTGTGCTCAAAACCAATGCTATCATACTCCCTCCGTTTGGCAAAAACATGTCATTTTAGAGTATTAATTTTGTTCAAAAAAACATGTCATTATGGGTATTTTGGCAATTACTTTACAAAAATGTCCTTGTAATGATTAATAGATTGTTAGTTATAGTTTTTGAAAAAGTAAAAAAGTAGGGCAATAAATGAGGGTAAAATAGTTTATTTGTTGATTTTCATAAAAGTTGTGCACAAAGCTAAAATGACATTTTTTTAGCGAACGGAGGGAGTATTTATTTACAGGATGCAAATGCGATGATATAATCCATTAAGTTGAACTCGTATCACTCTTTTCTCACATACACTCTCCTTGGTTCAATAATAATTGCATCAAACTCCTATTCCAATCATTTTTTACACTTTTTAAATATAACAAGAACTCATAAGGAAAGCTATATCTAAGGACAAGTAGTCAGAAGATATCTTTTAAACAGTAGAAGATCTTTCAAAAATACAAGTATGAGTTATCATAAGAAGGAATTTTTCATTTATATTAATACCTATAGATAGTACCGAGTCTTGAACTGAATGAAACCCTTGGGAACCTTCAATGTAGCAAATATAAAACACAAATGGGACAAAGCAAAACCTGTACAGGGCAAACAGAAAGACAAATAATTGAGATCTGCATAGAATGGATAATAAACAACTCCCAGAAATCAAATTTCAAAATCACATCTAAGTAAATGCAATAGATTTTGATTTTGCAGGTCGCCTTAGTAAAATAAAAGTCAACTACAGGCTCGGGGAAAGGAAGCAAAGAAATTGACCACGTTTCCCTTAAAGCAAGGTTCATTCTATTTACGATTCATTCAACTTATAAATACCAACTTTATCTAAATTTATGACAATACTCAATACCCTTAGCATAAACATCAAGAGTAAAAAATAAATACAGAGTAATAGCTAGCATTTCAATTAAAAAATTATTTATATTAGCTAACATTTGAAATCAGGAATGTAACAGCATGATTCAGATAAAACAAATCATCGAACCGGTATATGTGTGTGTATCATATCAAGTTATTTTTATCCTCGTAGGTATATCATGCCCTCATTCGAAAAAAAACAATCACCAAGCTTCACCACTCATTCCCATGATGATCGGAAACAAATACCTGTATGCAGCATTACCAGTGCCAAATGAAAGAAGGTCTCCATCATTTAGGACTATTTCTTTACTAGGAGATTCATGAACTTTTTCTTTTGAACCATCACCTCTAGTAATAAATGTTCCATACTTTGAACAGTCTCTTATCCGAACTTTGGTGTCAATATCAGAAGATTTTTTCTTCCGCTGATCCAAGTGTTCCAAGGCATCAACAGCTATCTCAGCATGGACTCGTGAAACTCCCTTATCTTTGGTAATTATGACATCACAACCTTCACGGCAAACAATTTCACTTTAAAATGCACTTGCGAGGTCATTTACAAAATTACCACCATCCAACGTGGGAAAGAGACCAGCATTTCATTTAACATTTTAAGGAACATCAATATATGAAACTGTTAAGGCAAATATCATTTGTCATCATGAAGATTTTTTAATCCCATAAGCCAAGTCCCCCAACGAAACAGCGAAAGCCAAATATTATAAAGAACGGACCAAGCTAAACAGTGCAAAAGTAGATATTGGGCTTCAGACTCAAATACCAAAGATACAACAAACCAAACGGATACAGTCCCAATCTACAAACACTAGCACGAGTGTGAATCAAAATGTATTAAAAAAAATAGCTGTAGTCCATTTGTAGGACTTGATCAATAAAAATGTAATGACTCTTAATTCATTTACATTATTTGTCACTAGTCAAGGATTACTAATTTGCGAGAATAATGAAATAGCAGGTTAAACCTAATGAAAAAAGGTTAAATGCACAAACAAATCATAGCAACTTGATGCGTCTAAAATGATAAGCTGATGTTCTGACATTGCTTTGAAAATCTCGTATGGCTACATTCTCTTAGCATAGGGTCTAATCTAAAACTAGCAAGCATAAATCCATCTTTTGTCTACGCTGACTAGTTGCAGTTGGGTTTTTTCGGTTAATGGAAGAAGCTTCTGCCATCCACAACAAGAAACCTCTATTCACATTAACAGGTTTCAAAGGATACTCATGGCCAAAACAACTGGATACAAACTCATATCCCAGCAAAAAACTTCCAAAATATTTGATCTCAAATCAGTCCAAAACATTACCTTTTCTCCCTACTTTGTATGTTCCCTTTGCAAAGATGTAGTACTTCTCTTCACCTGTGTTAAATAAAGGAGCAAAACCACCATCAGCCATTTAGGTTCCAAAATTATCATCATTAGTTGAAAACCCAAAACTAAATCCTAAAACCCTACCACACGACCAATGAGAAAACTAGTGTATGAAAAGAA
Organism: Persicaria tinctoria; assembly: GCA_037127255.1. Taxonomy (NCBI): domain Eukaryota; kingdom Viridiplantae; phylum Streptophyta; class Magnoliopsida; order Caryophyllales; family Polygonaceae; genus Persicaria; species Persicaria tinctoria. The sequence continues at coordinate 41,843,576 of JBANSL010000002.1, read as the reverse complement.
AAAAGGCACCCCAAATATCTGGAAATTAGGGTTTGTCGTCGTCCAACTCGTGACGAAAGGATAACATTGACCATCATCATGCTAGAATTCATTTTGGCGGTTGAAGAGTGAGGAATGACAATGCCAATTTCAGGAGAAATAAGAGAAACACAGAGGAAGGAGAAGAACCTGAAAGTGGGTCGGAGGGAAAGAGGGCCCACACCATGGTTTCCGGCTATTTTCCTGCGGAGAATCTCGTTGCGACGGTGCAATAGGGGATTTGGTAACCACCAAAATTTGAACCTGTGCAACCGGAACCCACGGGTACTATCCACGAGTCCTTTCCGGTGAGCCATTTGGAAATGGTTGATTACTGCCCACCCACCCACCCATAAAAGCTGAAGGACCCCAAGCAAGCTGTTCGGATTTTTGGGTGTTTTAATTTTTTTTTTAAAAATGTTTATGCCAAAAATTCGGGTGTTTCCCAACTAGATTTTTTATTTAGGATATGGATGTTATTCGAGTCAAATTTAATAAACTTGTATTAATGTTCAACTTGTTCATAATTGAGTCGAGTATGAAATCGAGCTTAAATTTTATTTAAGCTTTTTTTATGCCATTTTTATTAAGAGATATTAGTAAGAGAAAATTTATATTAGTAAGAGAAAATTTGCGTCAGATGCGCAAATTTTTTACCAAATTAACAAACTATCCATGCTTTTGGATTATTTAGGTAACTGTTCATCCCTAATTTTACCCTAATCGCCCAAATCTCCTCCCCGTTCTTCTTCCCCCTCGCCTCCATGTGGATCAAGGAAAGAAGCAATATCACCTCCATGTGGACGTCGTTCGTCATGAAAGACGATCAAGCGATACTGGAACAACTTCATGAATACGTACGAGGCCATTATCTCTCGTATTCAAGCTGAGAAACTGAACATATGTGAGTACATGGTTGCTCATGTTTTGATTGATAAATTGACCGCATCTTGGGGCGATTATCGATCGAAACTAAAGCATGACAAGAAGAGATTCTCCTTCGATGAGCTAATCGCTGACATCATGATCGAGGATGCCAATCGTAAGTGTCTTAGCAACTCTGGTTCATTTCATAACAATGGTAATGTTGTGGAAAGTTCTACTCTTACCAAGAACAGGTCCAAAGCTTCTAAAAACAAGAAGGATTCTACGTCTAAACCCACTGCTGAGTTCAAGAGGAAGCTGAAATGTTGGAACTGTAAAAAAAACCGGGTCATAAGCAACAAGATTGTTGCTTGCCCATCTGGAAGAAGGACACAAACAAGACTCAAAGCAATCTGACTAAAGATCTCATTGCGGTAACAACTGAGGTAAATGCGGCTAGTGATGTGGTGGAGTGGATAGTAGATTCTGGAGCCACTCGCCATGTCTGCAGACTGCAGCCTTAAGTCTTCGTTTAAATCACTAGATTAATCTCCACGTGAGAAAATTTATTTGGGAGATAATAGCTCGTTGGAGGTTCTTGGAGTGGGAGATGTGGCTTTGAGGCTATCTTCAGGGAGAATTTTAAACTTTGACTAAGGTTTTATTTGTGCATGATATACATAGAAACTTAGTCTCAAAAGCTTTAATGATGAAAGCTGGGATGAAATTGTCAGCGGAAGGAGGTAAGATGATCATCAAAATAAATGGGGCTTATATTACAAAGACTTTTTGTATTGGTAATCTCTTTATTCTTGATATTACTAATGAAATAAATGCAACTACTTCTGCTTATTTTGTGTGTGCTTTGGATACTTGGCATGGTAGATTGGGTCATTTGCATTTTAATGCTATTCAACGCATGAAGCATGTTGATTTGGTTCCTGATAACCTTGGAAAAAATGTGTCAAAATGTGAAGTTTGTGTAGAGGCCAAGCATGCTAGAAAACCTTTCCATTCGGTTGTCAGTCGAAAATCTGAATTGCTTGAATTGATTCATTTTGACCTTGCTGGTTTTAAAAGCACTGCTAGTAGAGGTGGGAAACATTATTATATAACTTTTGTGGATGACTTCTCTAAATACATGAGGGCTTACTTACTAAAATCTAAGGATGAGGCCTCAGTTATGTTTATGCATTATAAAGATGAAATTGAAAATCAACTTAATCGGAAAATAAAGAGGCTTAGATCTGATAGAGGTGGTGAGCATGAGTCTGACGTCCTCAGATCTTTGTGTATTAAAGAAGGCATCATACATGAAAAATCGGCACCTTACACACCTTAACAGAACGGTATTGCCGAAAGGAAAAACGTACTTTGAAAGAAATGATGAACGCGTAATGCTCATCAGCTCGGGGTTACCTGACCAAATGTGGGGGAAGCCATTCTTTCTTCTTGTCACATCTTGAATCGAGTGCCACATAAAGGAATGTCTGTCACCCCATATGAACTTTGAAAGGGTTACCCTCCTAACCTGAGCTATCTAAGGGTGTGATTGTCTAGCAAAAGTTGGCTTGCCTATATTTAAGAGGAATAATATTGGTTCTAAGACTGTTGATGTTATTTTTATTGGTCATGCACCTAATAGTGTTGCATATCGTTTCTTGACATTCAAATCTGATTCCTTACATTTTGATAGTTTGATCGAATCTAGGGATGTTAAATTCTTTTATCATGTTTTTCCTTTTAAGAGATCCATCGAATCTAGTTCATATAGAAATGCCATGTCTAAAAGAACCATCGATGAAGCACTTGCTGAACCTAGAAGAAGTAAGAGGGTGAGGACAGAAGCTTCCTTTGGTCCCGATTTTGTTACTGCATTTCTATGTGAGTATGATGAAATTAGTGAAGAGTTCATGCATGCTTACTTGATAGAAGATGATCCTAAAAGTTTTTCTGATGCCATGAAATCTATTGATACTATCTTTTGGAAGGAGGCAATTAATAGTGAAATTGATTCTATTATGTCTAACCATACATGGGAGCTTGTTGAATTGCCTAGAGGTTACAGACCAATCAAGTGCAAGTGGATTTTGAAGAAAAAGTTCAAAGCTGGGGTCAGTCGACAAATTCAAGGCACAACTAGTGGCTCAAAAGTTCTCTCAAAAACAGGGAGTAGATTTCGATACTTATGCACTTGTTACTAAAATTGCTACTATTTGCATTTTGATTGCACTTGCATCCATTCATAACTTGGATGTACATCAAATGGATGTGAAAACTGCTTTTCTAAATGGTGATTTGCATGAGGAAATATATATTTTACAACCTAAAGGTTTTGTAGTGCTTGGATGGGAACATAAAGTATACAAGTTGATCAAATCCCTACATGGCCTTAAACAAGCACCTAAACAATGGTTTGAAAAATTTGATGACACTTTGCATGAAAATGGGTTTATTTCTAACCATGGAGATACTTGTGTATACTATAAAGTTAATGATCATGCTTGTGTTATTATTTGCTTGAATGTGGATGATATGCTTATACTTGGTACATCTCTTGAAGTCTTATGTGAAACGAAGGCATTTTTGAGCTCTAAGAGTGTGTTTGGCAAATGGAAGGTTTTTTAGGGGTTATGTATTTTTTTGGAGTTGGAGTTTATTTTGTGTATTATGGAGGTGTGGGAATTGGAGGTTTTATTTTAAAAAATAACCTTGTAAAAAAGATGATTGGTGTTTGGTTGGAATAAGGTGTAGGAGATGTATTTATGAGGAAAATGACCAAAATGCCCTTAATTATTTAACCTATCTACCCACCCCCATCCTCTTTGACGCTCAATTGCAATCTCCCCCGTCTGGACATTCGGCCAAACCCTAAGTTGAAGATCGGACAACGACAGTACATGTAAGCCCTCTTCTTGTTCCTCCTCTTCACGATTTTTGAGTTCGGTTGTTGGATTTCGATGAAAAGGGTTCTCGTATTGAAGTGCGGCCATCTTGCAGTTCAATTTTCATGATTTTCTGCTTCAAGTTGGAGTGTTTAATTTTGAGTGTTTACGTTTAGTTGTTTACTTTCTGCTTCAGTTCGATTTTCATGAAGTCCGGTCGTTCGACTTTCAAACTCTTTGTCGATTTTCATGAAGTGCGGCAATTCAATTTATGCTTCAGTTCAATTGTTTACTTTCTGCTTCAATTTCTGCTCCAGATCTTCAAAGAATAGGAGACGTACCTGGGAGTGTGAGCAGCAGCAACGATGGGAGGAGATGTGGAGCGAGGGATCCTCAAGGGCAAAAAGGAAATTTTTTTAGAAACCTGATTACATAAACTGCCGAAGCTTGCCCCCCCCCCCCACCCCCCATCTTCTGAAATTGGCGAAAAAAACCTACAACTCCAACTTTGGAAGCTCCACGAGAAGACGCTTCCAAACATGCTGCAATCAGTTGGGAAAAAAAATAACCTAAGATAACCTGCTTTCAAACACGCCCTAAGTTTGATATGAAGGATTTAGGTGAGATTGATGTTATTCTTGGCATTAAGGTTAATAAAATAGAAAAAGGTTTTGCCCTAAGTCAATCTCACTATATTTATAGAAAAAAATCCTTAAGAGATTTGGCTACTGGGATCAGCCATGTGCTAAAACACCTTATGATCCTTCATTGCATTTAACAAAAAATCGAGGGGTTAGTGTAACTCAATCAGACTATGCTAAAATAATTGGTAGTGTGATGTATCTAATGAATTACACAAGACATGATATTGCATATGTTGTTAGATACACTCACAATCCAAAATCTAGACATTGACAAGCACTTATTCGATTAATGATAGTGAATTTGTGTGTTTTTGGTTTTCCTTGTATTCTTGAAGCATATTCTGATGCAAATTGGGTGTCTGATAATGATGAGATCAACTCTCACTAATACAAAATGTTTGATTAATAGCGCAAATTTAAAAGCGCTTATTTAGAAGTGCGGTTAATTTAAGGGAAGCATAGCGCTTTTTTTAGATAACCGCTCAGAATGCATTTAACTTTTATTTTTTTAAATATATTTTTTTCAAACATAGCATTTATATAGAATAAGCGTTGTTAAATAAAACTTTCCTTAGCGTTTTCTTTTAAAAGCGCTGTCTAAATAAAAAAAAAAACAATCGCCTTAGCGTTTTCTTTTAAAAGCGTTGTCTAAATTTTAAAAAAAAACAATTGCTCTTCAAAACCTTTGGCACCGGGGGTTTTTAGGGGAGGGAAGGGGTGGGAAATTGGGAAAGAGAAAGGAAGAGGAGGGATTTCACTTTTCCATCAAATTCCACCGTTTTGATGGGGTGTAAAATCCCATCAAATTGACCAGTTATCCACTTTTATAATCCATTCCCTTCCCCTTGATTGTCCACCCAAACACCAATTTTATTTTACTCTCACTTTCCATCCTAAAAATCCTACCAAATCCCACCTTCCAAACAGGCGGTAATTGATCGTCGTACTCTTCCATTCTGTGTGGTCGGGCTAGTGATCTCCGCCCGTCTCCTTGTTTGAAGTCGATGAGCACAACCTCCGACCCCCTATTTGTCAAGCCTCTCTTTGCTGTCGGCGTTCAGAGACTCTGTTTGCTGTCTACGAGCACAAGCAGGAAGTGCATCACTCCTTGCCGTCACTCATTCACCATTGGTTGCCAGCACTTTAACCGACCGTATTCGCTCCTCTTGCCCTTAAATTAAGGCATGTATTCGCTCTCAGGTTGGTCATTCTCTTCTGAAACTGTATTTGGCTGAAATTGTGCTACGGTTGGATGAAATCGACTCTAATCAAATCCCCTGATTAGGTTACAGATCCTTCTTTGTTTATCCTCTCGGTTTAGGGTCTTCTAAGGTCGTTTTTTCCTCACTGAAATCACCCAATTGTACTCTGGTTGCTTTCTATGCTTAATTTAGGATGGCTATATGTGCTTGATCCTTTTTAGTTTATGATGGTGAAGAAGTACTTTATCATATGGGCTAAGATTGGGTGATCCTGTAGAAAATTCCCTTTGTTATGATTGTTTAATTAAATTTAGGTATGATTCTAGCACCTAGGTTTTTAGACTTTCCAACCATTTATTGATTGAACTTTTCCTGCTGTGAGTGTTGGAAGCTAAGTTTACTTGTATCTAAGGTGTAAATTTAGATGCTAATTGAGCACTAGAAATTCACATAAAATTAGTATGGGATTAGAGGAAAGAATTGTGAGGCATTGTGTCTTCTTGGTGCCTTTAATTAATAGCATGTTTTGACACTTAATTCCGAGTCTAATGAATAACATGTTTTGACTCTTAGTTCCGAGTCTAATGAACTGGAATTTGGTGGTTTAGTTTTAAAATTTGTTGTTTCACTTGAATTCGAGTGTACTCTAATGAATTCGAGTTGTTTTAGTCTTAAATTTAGATCTTAAAATACCCAAAAAAAACTCAACCTTTTGCTGTCTAACATCTCAAATTCGATGTACGGCTGTAAAACTTTGGCACTTCATGATGCAAGACTATGCTGTAATATTAAGTTGAGCAGAGCTGATGGATTTTGCCTTTTGACCAAACCAGACGGTTCTTTGTCTAACTTGCACTTGGCTAAAACTGCTGGAGGTATAAAGCAGACGGTTCTTTCTCTAACTTGCACTTGGGTAAAACTGCTGGAGGTATAAATCATCTCTATTCTTTCACTTTGATCGACTTTTAACTATATCTTACTAAGCTTTACTTTTCTTGTAAAAGCCATCAAAAGCTTATCAGCTGTTGAAAAAGGATCCTGATAGTTTCTATACATCTATATCTCTTTATTACAAGTAAAAATTCCTTGGTAAGGGAAACTTCATTCTCATACATAAAATTACCCTGGTAATGGGTGGTGTTCTATTCAACACTATTAATATGCCACAGTCATCAGTATTTCTACGTCTCTGTCAGTGGTGGTGGTGGATCTCATATGAGGAGCTTTGTTAAAAAAAAGGTGAGTGTGGCTGGTGAGGCGTTGTGCCTGTCTGCCGTGCTATATATAAGATATTCTAGGATTTTCCGTAAAAAAATGTTTTCTAGGTGCCAGGGGAAATCAAAAGTATTTCTTTTCCAGAATTTTTACCTGTAACTATAAGCATTTTATGCCTGGGTATTGTAGGTTAAAATGGCATATGATCAAAAATCAAAAGCTGAGAGGTTATGCTTTCGTAGAGTTTGCTCATACTTGGGATATGAAAGGTTTGTTTGCTTTATGCCCAATCTGTGAACCTCTTACTTGCTCTTCTCTAACCTAATTGATTTTCATCTTGAAACTTACTGTGTTATTTCATCCAAACAGCTACATATAAGCAGGCTGATGGAAGGAAGATTGATGGGAGGAGGGTTCTTGTGGATGTGGAACGTGGACGAACTGTTCTGAATTGGCGACTCTGCAGACTGGGTAGTGGATTAGGAACCACACGGGCAGGAGGTGAAGATGCTAATAAAAAACCTACAATAAGGTAATTTCGGAGGTGACATTCATATGTTGAATTCTTTGTGATATGCCTACCACCTTGTTAAACCCCACAAATATGTCTAGAAAAAGAACACCAAAGAGGTGAAAGCTGCAAAATTTACGATTGCCTATTAGTCTTAGGCATTGATTAATCCTTGTTGCATTTTCTTTGTGCAGAACTGTGTGGATCTTGCAGGAAGTGAGCTGTCTTCACATTCAGCTGGGACAAGATTTGATGTCATCCTCGAGCGAAAGAAGAAGGCTCCACCGTGGGAGTCGTTGAAGAAACGGCGTTAATTATTTTATTATTTATATTTCTTATTTTTTTTATATATATTCTATTTTTAGTAACTCCTATGTTAGTTGGAGTCTAATTATAGAATTGCTTATTTTTAGTATTTCTTAGTTAGATTAAATAAGATGGTTAGGATTTTAGATTAAGTTTTATCTTCTAGGTTTATTTATCTTTAGGATTAAATTTCTATCTTTATCAACCTAAATTCTATCTTGCACGGTAGAATTGGTTCTTAGGTTTTCTATTTAAACATTGTAGTTTTATTGAATTAAGGCAGATTGAATAGAATTGAGAAACCCCTTTATGGATTAAAGGGTTCTCGATTATCAATCCAAAAACCATTTGCTTCCTTTACCCTTCTCACGTTTCTAAGCTAGTTACATTGATCCCGTAGTCCTTTCCGTAAGACGATTCTACCGATCACCAAAACTCAATTGAATTCATGGATGGCCACGTTAATTAATTAATTAATGTATTCCATTCTCTTTTGAATTGAATTCAAGTGGATTCAGTGCTCACGTTAATTAGTTCATAATTAACCAATTTGTGCGTACCCGACGATTACGAGTTCAAAGTCATTCACGGCCGACGTCTCACATAGTTGATCGGCGCACTCACTAAGTCTACTCATTACAAATTCTGCGTCAATTCAAGGATATCAAGGAGCATAAGCAAGATCGATGCTTTTAGTTTAGCAATTGGCCGGCCTAGCCAATATTTTTTTTTTTTTTTTTACAGTAGGCAAACAGTAGGACGTCTTTACACAAGATCATCCTTGATCATCCTGACGGATGATGGTACAAAGATCCCTGTTCAAAGGGAGAGTAGAGAGATTACATTCATGGCTACTTTTAGCTATATAATCAGCTGCAACATTAGCCTCTCGGAAACAATGTTGAACATGTGCTGTCGAGATCTCCATCTTCAACCTCTTGATTCGCTCTATGACTCTAATTGCCTCCCACGGGGGAGCTTGTAGATCTTGAGCTGCTTTAACTACATTCATATTATCACATTCAACAATAATCTTAGTCCATCCTCTAGTTCGAGCTAATTCTAGCCCTTTACATACCGCTAAGGACTCTGTTACAAATACAGTTCCCTTAGACACTTCACTATGAAAAATATCAACAACCTGGTCATGCCAGTTTCGAACAATAATTCCAATATGGCAAACACCAGATTCTTTGACCGATCCATCTACATTAATTTTGTATGTGTTTAGTGGAGGTTTAATCCATTTGGAATGTTTACGTCTTCTTCTCTGGTGTATTGTTTCATCCTTTACCCCTGATTTCGCCCAATCATCTATGGCTTTGATTGCTTTGATAGTAACAGTCTCTATGCTCTCCAACTTTGTATTTCTGAAGATACTATTATTTCCGGCCTCCCAAATGGCATACCAGATGAAACAAAGTTTTCCGAAATGTGTATTGCTTCTATTCATAGCTTCCAAATTCTTGGTAGATGCCATGGGTGTATCGATACCAATGAAGCAGTTCCCTGTGTCTGTCTCATATTTGTTTATGATTGCTTTGGTATATGGGCATTGCAAGAATAGATGATCATTGTCTTCCTCCGTAGTGTCACACAGGCAACACTGAGAGGGAACCCTGTTAAAGAATCTGTTTAATCTTTCCTTCGTTGCCAACCCATCAATAGATATTTTCCAAATGAAGTGCTGAATTCGTGGAGGGATTTGGAGGCTCCAAATCCAGGAATTACCGCTATCACTTGGAATCTGTGTAGTTGCATGTTTTGCTACACTTTTAGTCGTGAAAACCCCGTCTCTACTAAGCTTCCAGATTAGTCTATCAGGGGTATCCCAATCCGGCAGTTTTAATTCAATAATTTGTTGAATAATCTGTGTAGGAAAAAGTTGGTTAAGCAGATTTATGTTCCATTGGTGATCTTGTGTTAGTAGTTCAGACACTTTCATTTCAATGTTGTGATCACCCCTATATCTTTCTAAGGTTCCTTTTAGCAACCAAGGATCTGACCATACCTTGACTGTTTCCCCATTTCCTATTATCCATAGAAGGCCTTCTTGAAAGTGTTCTCTAAGTTTCAGGAGACGTCCAAATTGCCACGAGGTATTGTGAATGTTGAGGTCATTGATATTATTATTCCTTAAGTATTTTTTCTTTGATTACTTTTACCCAAATATTGTTTGGTTGGGTATAGAGTTTCCAAAGAAGTTTCATCTGAAGAGAAATATTCTGCTCCTCGGCAGTTCGGATGCCTAAACCACCCAGAGCTTTGGGAGCACAGATTTTATCCCAACTAACCAGTGGGGTGTATCTTTCATTATTAGTTTTATTCCAAAAGAAATTTTTGTTTATCTGGTCAATTTTTTTAAGGACTTCCTTTGGGAGAAGGAAACTTTGCATAAGATAGTTAGTTTTGGAACTAAGGTTTGCTTTTATTAGGGTTGTTCTTCCTGCTTGTGACAATGACGAGGCTTTCCATTTAGGTAGTTGTTTTTGAAGGTTCAGTATGGCCTCATCAAAGACACAATTCTTGACCCTGCCATTTATTATTGGGATCCCCAAATATTTTTCCATACCCCTAGCAATTGGGATGTTCATCTGATTTTCTATGCTTCTAGCTAAGCCTGAATCCACATTTTTGGAGAATTGGATAGAGCTTTTTTGGTAGTTTATTGTCAGCCCTGACTTGTTAGAAAAATCACTGATAATGTTCTAGATAGTGTCTAGACTTTTATAAGATGCTTCCGCAAAAATCAGTGTGTCATCCGCAAATGTAAGGAAAGGGATAGAGTTTCGGAGTGAGCTTGATTCCTACAAGAGCATCCTCATGAGCAGATTCTACTTGTAGTTCCCTCGCTAGGCTTTCCATGACAATGACGAATATGTAAGGGGCAAGAGGGTCTCCCTGTCGGATGCCTCGTTGGGGTTTAAACTGTTTTCCCGGAATATTGTTTACCAAGACTGAGAAAGTGGGTGTAGTTATACATTTCATAACCCATTGAATCCATTGAGGATGAAATCCAAACTTTTTTAATGATGCCTTTATAAATTTCCAACTGATTTTATCATATGCCTTTTCCATATCCAGTTTTAGAGCCATCCATCCCTTCCTACCTCTTCGCTTATAGAAGGAATGGAAAATTTCATGGGCTATTAGTGTGTTGTCCTGGATTGATCTTCCTTCAACAAAGGCTCCTTGAAAAGGACTTATAATATTAGGAAGGATTGTTTTTAGTCTATTTGCTAGAAGTTTAGTAATAATTTTATAAATAGTATTACAAAGGCTAATGGGTCTAAAATGATGGATATTGGTAGGATTATCCGTTTTAGGTATAAGGGCTATGAAAGTTTGATTTATTTCCGAGAGAAACGTCCCTGAGTGAAAGAACGCTTTGATTGTTTTGCAGACAGAGTCTCCCACTATATCCCAATACTTGGAATAAAATTCAGGAGGGAAGCCATCCGGACCCGGAGATTTATCTTCAGCCATACTAAGAACAATATTTTTAATTTCTGTCACCGTTGGTTCTTTAATTAGGTTAACGTTTTGGTCAATCGAAATTTCATTTGTTATATATTTGATATCTTCCGGATCAATGCTGGTCAGATGTTGAGAGATATACCTCTCAGACAATTCACCAGTGATCTGTTCTCTAATCCTTTCTTTGTCTGTTATTAGTTCCCCATACTTGGAGGTGAAACTCACAGTAGTGTTTTTGTTACTTCTGATCTTGGCCATAGCTTGGTAGTACTTGGTATTTTTATCTGCTTGCTGTAAAAATCTACTTCTCGCTCTCTGCTTCCAGAACTTGTGACTGAACTTCATGATTTGTATTCTTTTATTCTCTAGTCTTTCAAGGCGGTCCACATCCTTAACAGAGAGATGACCCCAAGGGAGGGAGTCTTGCAGTCTTTTAATATGTTGATCCACAATCTGTAATTGTCTGTCAGGATTGTTCTTATGAGTTTTGCACCATAACTTCGTATTATTTTTTAGTAGTTTCTGTTTCTGAATCAGTTTGAAACCAAATGATCCATGTATCTTATTTTTCCATACTTGTGCCACTATTTTCCTGGAGGCTGGGTTCGTGGTCCATGCCATCTCAAAACGAAATGGGGAACCTTTTTCAATCTTCGTTATACCCAGGTTCATGGTTATTAGACAATGATTAGAAGAAGTAAATTGGTGATGGTGAGTTGCTAGATCTTTGAACTTGGAAAGAATATCTTGGTGAACCAGAACCCTATCTAATCTTTCAAATGTGTTATCCACCTTATTCCGGTTTTTCCTCCATGTAAATGGAGAGCCTATAAACGGAACTGTGGACAGATTGAGCTCTTGCTTAACATCCCTAAGACGCCGAAATCTGTTTATAGAAGGAAAGATACCTCCCATTTTCTCTGTATCATTCTCTATATCGTTCAAGTCACCCATGATTATGATAGGTAAATTGTATTTATAGACTCTTGGGTATAAATCTTGCCAAAACACATTTTTTTCCTGTTCATTTGTAGGGGCATACACCATAGCTAAGACAAGTGAAAGCCCATCTACCAAAAGTTTTATCATCACCATTCTGTCTGTAGTTTCTAGGACAGCATCATCAGCAATCAAATTTTCGTTTATAAAAAGAATCCAGATTCCACCCCTAGTGCCAATTGAAGGAACAAAGATTAGCTTATGAAATCCAGATTCCTTCAACTGCCAGTCCAACGGAGGAATGCAACTCTTTGTTTCTGTAAGGGCTAGGACATCTAGCTTGTGTTTTAGCCTGACCTGTTTGATTTCCTGCCAGAGCAGGAGTCTTTTTGACCCTCTGATATTCCAGTAACCTATTCTAATCATAATCAATTTCTTTGAGTATCCCTGTGTACTGGGATTTTGATCTGTTTCTGTTACAGTTTATCAGATTCTTATGGTTGATCTTGCACTTGTTTTTATCATTATTTTTGTTCATTCTGTAAATGACAAGATGTAGCTTTGGAATGTTTCCTGTTGTTATATAATACCCTTTGCGAGCAGGCCATCTGATGTTATTTTTGCTGTCCATGTTCAAAATGGATATCAAGCAAACCTTAATCATACCTTGTTTATACAAGCAACACTTGTGTGTACCAGTTTTGAGATAATTGTTGATGGATATTGGTAAGACTGAATCTTGAGAATAAGTTTTGTTTCTGGAATTCCCCCCACAGCAGATTATGTTGATGGGGAAACAACCAGGAAAAACAACATAACAGAAAGGAAAATGAAGCAAATTACCTAAGCCAGCAATCTTAGATGAACATAAATCAAGATCCCACCACCAAGTGGTTGTACAATCAGCTTCATTCTTCTTGACAACCCTCAAGTTCAGGCCCCTCAATACCATCAGAAGAGCCAACTTACGCCTGATCCATAAAACAAAAGAAAAAGAAACCAGACAAAAGAAGAGATTCCTACCATAATACTTAATAGGAAAATTAAAATTCAACTTATCATTAATATGAGAAGGACTATCAGTATAAAGGGAAAAAGACTGAAAGTCCCAGTACATCTTGCAAGAAAAGAAATAGCAAAAGGATCTATCCATGGAATTACCACTAGGGTAGCAATTATAGATCATACTAAACTGAAACTTATAATGAGCAAGGCTGGTATTATTTAGAGTAGGGGGAGCTTTATAGCGCTCACTGCCTTTGCTCATATTCATCCCACTAATCATCACATTTTCTTCTTTTTGGACTTCTTGGTAAGTGGGGAAGAGGTTTCAGCTTGATCTTCATCATCCCTGCGCTTGCCTGAATCAGTAGGGCTTCTAGTGGTGTCTTCATCTTGAGGCTTGATCACAATACCGCTCATTTTTCTGACCATCGAGTGATCAGACTTGAGAGAGAGTTGAGAGCTATCAGAGTCGATTGCAGAATCAATGCCTTTACCTTTAGCCTGGGCAGCAATGACAGCCTCCAAGGTGCCTTCAATAGGATGGTTAGAAGCTGTGTTGTTGGAGCTGCTGGGGGCCATGATGGTGTGCAAGATAGAAGGGGCAATAGCAAACGGGGGAATCGAGCAATCAGTAGTGATTCTTGAAACATGAGCATTGTTAATGGAAATGAGATGGTTGAGGAGATCAGTAGAATAGCCAATGGTGCTATGGGGCAGAGGGGGGAGTCTACCAGTGGGCATGGGAGTACTAGTTAGGGAGTTCAAACCATACTCACCAAGACGGGGTATCATGGTCTGAATAGGGGAGAATTCCTGATCAGCTTGGGTGTAGGGAACAAAGGCTGAAGGGGTGTGATGGTTTCTGGGTTCATGAGCATGTCTGGCAGGATTGACGGGGTGGTTAGGAGCAAACAAGTCCACATTGGGGTTTTCCTCAAGGATCAGGTTAGACTTTCTGGGTCTCGGGGCATTCAGAGGGCACTCCTCGTACACATGGTCATAGGCGCCACAACACCCACACCCCTCCGAGAAGTCCTCATACCAGACCCGGAGTTTCACAAACTCACTTTCATTTTTCTTGAATTGGAGGAAAGTAGTGAGAGATTAAAGGAAGGATGTCATATAAATCGCAGCTTACTAACCTTGGGGAGTGTGGACTGTCATCCAATAATTAAGGTTGATCACCTTGTTTCTTTGCTTCATCGTTTGTTCAGAATCTCTAAAGGCCATGAAATGTAGGAAGATTGAACTTAGAAGTAATAACAAATGTAGGAAGACAAAGGAATAACGTAAAATTGTGAACTTTAAGTTGCATTTCCTAATTGCAACAAGGGACGGAATAACACATGTATTGCAGAACTCCATGTGTGTGTGGAAAGTTATTACTGGTATTTTTTTTGAGCTAATTTGTGAAATTTAAGTTGCTTTTTTTTGGGCTAATTTATTCATATGTGGATTGTGTGTGTGTGTGTATATATATATATATATATCATTCCGGAATGGCTTACTGGAAAGGACTTGCGGGTAGTACACGAAGGTCCCCAGTTCGAACCCCGGATATGGCCGCTCTTTATTTACAAATTTAAGGATTGTGTATATTTATAACAGGGAATTGTATATTATGTAAATACGAGCTGATATTTTTTATAAATATATATATATATATATATATATATATATATATATATATATATATATATATATATATATATATATATATATATATATGTAGACATCGGTTATTATGGAAAACCGTTGTCCTTCCTCGGATTTAAAAAAAATATATAAAAAAAATCAACAAGAAGGCGGTTATTTTAAAAAACCGATGTCCTTGTCTGTTTCACAGCGCTTTTACATTTCCGCTTTCAAAAATGCTCTCAGCGCTTTCATTAACAACACCTCAATAAGCGTTGTCCTTCCCTATAAAAAACCGCTCTTAATGAGTGAATTTGTACCAGTGTCTATAACTGGGTTTTTATTTACCATAGGTGGAGGGGTTGTAGCATGGAAGTCAGCTGGTGTGGGACGAACGTCGTTGGCACTTTCGTCCTTTATCAAGTAGTAATAATATCCAAACTTAAACACACAACCAATAGGTTAGGCAATCAATCACTTGATAAACCAAATAACTACTAGTATAGCGATGAAGTCCGGTGTCGAACCCACATGGGGAAACGATTTCCTATTTAATAACTCTAAACAAGCACTCTTATAGCAAAACAATGATTCTTGACAAATAGCAAATGTGTAAAAGTAAACATATTGCAAATCACAAAGCAAATAGATATCAAAGTAAAAAGAACATTTCACCTGTAATTCTCTGACAATGGTTGGAATTCATGGTTCTCGGATTGATCTATTAATTATTCATATTCCTAGGTCTACTTGACTAAAGTTGAGAGATCCGTAGAGATTCACACATCTTATTCAATATCACTAAAAATAGCATTAAGAACTCAAGTAATCAAGACCAATTGACACATTGACTCAACTCAATTAAAACAAATAGACGCATACCGAACTCAGCCCTAATCGAATCTACACAAAATAGATCAATTGAAATCATCCACTACAAAGACAAAGAGACATCACTATCATCAATACCTTTGTTCGCTGTCGAGAAAACAACAACGAATTCATAGCTAAGATGCAATTCCTAACATGTTGATCAGGCATAGAAAGGAACACAAATATAAATTACGCACAAGATGATAACTAAGAACATGAATAATCAAATAGAATCAAATCATCACAATCTAAACAACCATGTCTTCGAATCACAGGCGAAACTATGAGTTTAGCAACTCATAGGCCAATTCTCTCTCTCTCTCTCTCTCTCTCTCTCTCTCTCTAATGGTGTTCATAGTTTAACAATAACAACTCCTCATATGCTCTCGATCTCTCAAAACAAACTGAAAACAACCTAAATAAATCTCACTAAGGGTCGGCAAAACCCTAGTAGAAAAACTAGAAAATAATATAAAATAATAGTCTTCGGATTCAAAATCGCGTATTCGGGATCTAGGCCAACGACGGGCGCCGTGCAAGGGGCGTCGGGCGTCGTCTCTTCAGTTCTCGATGTTCTTCAATTTCCTTCAACGGATTCCAATGTCATGCCTCCTTGATCCTCCTTAGCTTCTCTTTTAGCCTCCATATGCTCCAAAACATGCTTCTTAAGCTCTTCCCAAAGTCCATTCAAGGTCGGAATGTAAATCTGCAGAATAAACACTGAAAATGCATAGATTCCGAACTCAAATACTTCACAAGTAATATACAGAACTAGACTCAAAACATAATAAAACCAATACCTAATAGCAATAAGAAACACCTATAATGCCTGTATGAAATATGCATTATCATCTGCTAAGCAGACTTGTGTTTGGTAGCTCCACCATGGAATCTGAACTGATTGTTCTTGAGTTGGCAAGACAAGATGCTGATTGGTTAAGTAATCTGTTGGCAGACATCCCAATGGTTGGAAGATTATGTCCAGCTGTGTCCATGAGATGTGATTCTCAAAGCTTCAATTGTTGTGATCAACAATGTTGTCTATAATGGGAAGAAAAGACATATTCGAATGAGGCACAAAGTCTTGCGCAACCTCATTGAAACCGGTGTATTGTCTATAGAATTTGTGAGATCAGGGTGGAATCTGGCCGACCCCCCTGACAAAAGGCTTGTGTGGACTGATGGTCCTAGACACGGCTAGAGAAATGGGATTAATGCCTCTATTGGATTAGTTTGTTTCGGATACCCAACCAGGTAAACCGAATGTGGTTGATCCTTGGTTCAATGAGGTCAAATGAAGGTGCAAATGACAATACGATGTTCTAAGTTTCATTGAATGTAGTTGTTTGAAGGTTGAGATATATGATCTCTTAATGAACTCATTACTGTATGGGGGTGTGCGACTACACACATTTGATGAGTCGCCTAAGTATGTGTCAAGGTATAGGCTGCCTAACTAGAGGAGTATTGGGCAAACTCTATAGGACACTTATGATGTAGGGTTGAACGCTAGACCTAGAATGATGTTGTATTAAGTCGCGAAACTATTAGTATTGTACTAAACGTTGATTCAAGTCTGAGGAGACATCAAAGTGAATATATCTCTTCCAATTTTGAATCATGTGGGGGATTGTTGTGTGTGTTTCATAAATTGGGATGTTTATATTATTTCTTTTATTGGGCCTATTGGGGGGCTGTCCAAATACTTTCTGAATTGTTGAGGCCCAAGATGTGGGTGATTTCTGATTTGCCAATATCTTCTTCATCCCTAATTGAGAGCAACGTTCTGAGGAGGAGGCCCGACGTTCATATAGAGCGGCTCAATTGTGAGAGTGCTTGAGTGAATCAAGGCTGCTCTCATCCTTTCTAGACATCTCTCACCTAATTGATTCATGGTAACCCCTATAAAAGTCTTCAATTCGTTCATAGAAAACACACAGAAAAAACATTCGTCTTTCTTCATCTACTAGCCGACTGTCTTCGACCTCCACCAAACTGAGAGTTCCACCTCCATCCTGTTGAGTGTACGGTAAGATGGAGGGTAGAGTTAACCCTGGAGTGAATTCCGCCTCGATGATATACACCTATGTCAGGGCTAATTTGCTTTAGTACAACAGATTTGATTATGTGGCTCTACAATCCTTGTGTTCTTCGGTATATTTCCAGCAATACTAGATCCACTTCTTCCAGTGGTACGTCGCCAACATTTCATGGTCCGATTGTGCTAGTACGACGCCGTTTGCGTCGCCGAGGAAGATCAAGGACAAAGCTTCGAGCGATTGCCATGAACACGATCGAGCGATCGAGCTCGATGTTGATGTCCGCACTTTTCTATGCAAACCTCTCATAGATCTCTCACGGAGGAGAGTACTGTGTTTTGCTGCTGCTGCTAAGTGCTATTCTCCGAACATTGCCTTGTGGATGATGACTTGCTGCAGCTCTCTAAGGTATCTCCCTTAGCGATCAAATCGAATCCTTCTCTCTTCTAGGGGCTTTTTGATCAGTGGCTTTTCCTTCCTGATACGAATCTTCTTCTACATAAATGCCCCTGCAATTGGAGACTCTTGAAGAAGGTAGTGAAGATGAGAGCAAGAGTGTATCCATGGCAGATTCGAATGTTTCAGCATCATCTGACTCGGGGACTGATGCTCATGGCAATGCTAGGAAAGTATTTGATATTTTTCACTGTACTCATGGATTGCTGTTTTGAAGTTCTAAGATGGAGTTCAATAGTTGACAGGAGGGAGTCCTATTTTTTTTTTTTTTTGATTAGGAAAGAATTCGGTTAGGGATAAGCTAACCGATAGCATCCTGACGGATGAGGTCTAGAAGACCTGAATCGCACAAGACATCGTCCCCGAGGAACGAGCAGCAAAGGTGTGCAACCTTATCAGCCACTCTATTTTATTTCTACAACGGGGCACATGAGAGAAAGAAACATCTCTCAGATTTTGTAGCATGAGTTTAATATCAGACATAATTAGTTCAATTTCCCAAGGGCAAGAACTGTTAACCTTCAGGTGATTAATGATTATTAGCGAATCCCCTTCTATACAAATCCTTGGGATGTGTAGGTCGAGGCATTTTAAAACCCCGTGTTTAAGAGCT
Source organism: Persicaria tinctoria (assembly GCA_037127255.1). Lineage (NCBI taxonomy): Eukaryota > Viridiplantae > Streptophyta > Magnoliopsida > Caryophyllales > Polygonaceae > Persicaria > Persicaria tinctoria. The sequence goes on along the minus strand of JBANSL010000002.1, from coordinate 41,824,894 downwards.
AAAGCTTCTGTCATAATTGGTGATTGAATCCCAACCTTTTCATATCCAATATGAACTGGACAACCATTCTAGTCCCGAATAATGAACCCTACTGCGCTGTCTCCATTAGATAGGGTGGAACCATCGAAATTCAACTTTAAAACACCAAAGGGTGGTTTGTTCCAAGACAATTTTTTGTTACTTTTGTTTATGGGGTGAGTCTGCGTCGTCGTTGGATGGCTTCTGTTGGCTTTATTTGTCACATGCGGACGTAAGGCCTCTTCCTCAGAAGAACGCCATGTTTTGACAGTATTTTGGATTCTTATTTGCATTGACGTCGCTGTTGGGGCAGCTTCATTTCTGAAGATCATATTATTACGTAGATTCCATGTAGACCACCAGGTAAAGGCAAGACGTTGTAAATCCTGAGATTTCAGGGCTAATCCTAATGTGTTAAGTACTTCATTAAAATTTGTGGCCCCGGATGTGATGCGGAGGATGTGTTTTACCAAATCAGCATCGAGGATGGATTTGATAGAGTGAAACGGGCAATCCAAAAAAATATGGATGCCATCTTCATCAGCGTGGTTACAGAGGCTACATGTTGAGGGAATGGAGACCCCTTTTTGATTAAGCCGTATTTTTGTCGGGAGACCATTGTGATGTAGTTTCCAAAGAAAGTTTTGAACTTTTGGTGGGACGTCTAGTTTCCATATCCAGTAGTTTGCGTCATTAGACTGTTGATGGTGGTTTGTAGCAAGTTTGTATGCACTAGTGGTTGTGAACCAACCATTCTTATCTGGCCACCAATATAGTCTATCCTAAAAGCAGTTTAAAGGAAGCGGGATACTCATGATCTCTCTAACCCTCGCCAGTGGTAGGTTTTCCATCAGTTTTTCTTCCCACCATTTCCCCCCCCATAATGTAATCACAAACCTTTTCATCAAGGTTGCGAGAGGGTGATTACCGATAGTTTTAATCAATGGTTCAAGGGAGACCCAATTATCAGTCCAAAATTTAATAGATTTACCATTTCCTACCGACCATATTAAACCTTTTTTAAATCTACTTATGAGAGGGATAAGCTTGGACCATTGCCATGAAGCTCCACCCCTCCTTTCATATGATAGAATATGCGCTGTTTTAATATATTTATATTGGATGATTTGCACCCAAGGGTTGGACGGTTCGGCAAGAATTTTCCAGAGGAGTTTCATTTGGAAGGCTTCATTCATGAATTGCGTTTTACGAATGCCTAGGCCACCTTTGCTCTTTGTTCTACATACTTTATCCTACCCAATTAAAGGTCTATGTTGTGCATCTTTATTCCAGAAAAATGTACGATTAATTTGGTCGAGATCCTTATGAATCGAGGAAGGGAGCATAAAATTTTGCATAATATATAACGGTTTGGCAGCCAGGTTTGACGCAATTAAATTAGCCTGCCCTTGCTGAGAAAGGGTGTTCGCCCTCCATTTACTAAGTTGGTCCTTAGCCCTGCCAATCACTTTCTCGAATGTTCCTTTATTGACCCTACCATTAATGATAGGGCAACCTAAGTACTTTTCTAGATATTTTTCATTAGATATGCCTAGGGTACTCTGAATTTCGGCGATGCGGGACCGAGCGATACCCGAATTGGTTTGAAAGGCAGATTTTTGGAAGTTCACTTTTTGCCCAGAGATTTTGCAGTAACTATCAATAATATTTTTTATCTTTCTACAAGCAGTAGCATATCCTTTAGAGAATATTATGACATCATCTGCGAAGGCCAGAAAGGGGATATGTGGCCCGTCAATCCCGAAGCGAAAACTGATAGGAGATCGAGAAGTCATTGAAGAGTAAGAGAGTTTTCTAGCCAATAGCTCGGAGCCCAAAATGAAGAGAAACGGTGAGAGGGGGTCTCCGTGACGGAGCCCCCTAGATGGTTGGAAGATTTCCGTCGGGCCATTGTTAACAAGTACCGAGAAAGACACAGTCGAGATGCACTCTGATATCCAATTCACAAAAGTGGGATGGAATCCAAATTTAGTCATAACCTTTTTAGTAAAGCCCCAGTCGACCCTATCATAAGCTTTTTCCATATCAAGCTTAATCGCAAGCCATCCCTCTTTACCTCGGCGATGTCTGAAAGAGTGAAAAATTTCATGTGCAATTTGAACAATATCTTGGATGGCCCTATCGGATACGAAAGCCCCTTGGAGAGGATGGATGAGCTTGCCAATGACCTTCTTAAGCCTCTCAGCAAGGATTTTGGAGATAATTTTGTAAATAGTAGAGCAAAGGCTAATGGGACGATATTGTGCAGTCATAGTGGGATTATCGCATTTGGGAAGTAAGGAAATGAAAGTATGGTTGATTTGTTTTAAAAGTTTCCCTGATAAGAAAAAACTTTTCACGGCGCGGATGACAGACACCCCTACGATGCTCCAACAATGTTTATAAAATTCTGCAGTCATCCCGTCCGGGCCTGGCGATTTGTTGTTACCCAGAGCAAAAACCGCTTGTTTAATCTCACCATTTGATGGGATATGAATGAGTATAGTATTGTCTTCATCCGTAACTTCCTGAGAGACAAGGTGCAGAAATTCTTCTAGAAGAGGACTGGAGAGGGTTTCATGTTTGAATCGTAATTCAAAATCATGCCTAATTTCTTTTTTGATGTTGTCATCCCCCACAATGAGGGTCCCATCTGTTGCAGTAATAGATCTAATAATTTTACGATTGCGCCGTCCCGTAGCTACTTTGTGGAAGTAGCTAGTGTTTGAGTCGGATAATCCGAGGTGCCTAGTTTTAGCTCGCTGATTCCAAAACTGCTTTTGGAAGGCCAGGAGCTTATCTTTTTTCCTCAACAGATTTAGTTCTTTTTTAATAAGTAGAGGATCGGGATATGTGAGAAGCTCGGATTGAATGTTAATCAGGCTATCATCGACCTCCTGTAGTTGCCTGAAGATATTCCCAAAAGTTTTTTTGTTCCAGTCTTTTGCTTTACTTTTAAGAAGCCTAGTTTTATACACGAGTTGAAACATGTTAGATCCGGTAACAGATGCACGCCAGGTTTGCTTGACGATGTTTTTAAAATCGTTTCTTTGCAACCATATATTTTCAAATTTGAATGGTGGGACTTGATATTGCACATTTTTGTTAAGATCAATGGTAATTGGGCAGTGATCGGAAGAGGAGAAAGCCCCATTTTTTGCTCTAATGTCAGGGAAATTTTGTAGGATTTGATGTTGGACGAGGACCCGATCCAATTTTTCGTAAATATTCCCGTCCCCAGTTTGTTTTTTCCTCCAGGTAAATGAGTTACCGTAAGTGGGGATGTCAATAAGTTGACATTCATTTTTAAAATCTGAAAGACGCCGAAAACGGTTTAGGCAGGGATCTGCACCGCCCATTTTATCACTCGAACTACTAATTTCATTTAAGTCTCCCAAAACAATGCAAGGGAGGCTAGAGCTAAGCACTATATCAGTAAAAGCTCTCCAAAAAGCATCCTTGTCCCTAGGATGAGGAGGAGCATAGACGCAAAGTATAATGATAGAGAAATTCTCTTTGACGTAGTGATATTTGATACCTATGATCCGAGGGAGGTGGATGATAATTGAAACGGTTTCATGAAGGAGTTGGTGGGCCTTCCATAGAACGCCGAGACCCCCCGATCTACCGATGGCAGGTGACTACACTGCGTTGTCAAATCCGGCAGCCCCCCAGGTTTTATCACTGGGGATGTTGCTAGTCTTAGTTTCTGCGAGCGCAAGGAAATGAATAGACTCGTTTTTACACAATGAGTTAACGCTGATCCAAAAAGATGGTTTGGAGATACCGCAACAATTCCAAAATCCAATTTTCATGTGATAACTTGGTGTGATTGAGGGCACCATTTAACGACCCCCAACCGAAATTTCATACAAGAAATAAGGAGAATAAATCTTTTATTTATGACAAGTGGCCGGAGCTTACTATCAAGATCATCCCTTGCACTTAATTTTTTCCACAAATCCCTAACTTTCTTTCTGATTTGGAAATTTAATGTAATTGTGAAAGATTTTTGCAATAACTCATTAGAACCACTTTGATTTTCATTGTGCCAAAACATGACTGCATTTTCATGAATAGCTCTCACTAATACTACACAAAAGCTTCCAACAAAACGGTTAAGGTGAAAGCTAAATTTCTCTATTGGCACGATAGATTGAGGCAGAATGTGTAGAAGCATCCAAAAAAGATGATTAGCATGAATCATGCTTTTAAATTGAGGTTTTTGACAAGAAAATAATATAATCTTTAATCTTGAAACATAGATAAGCCCACTATATGATCTGATATTAAGGATGTAGATGCAAAGAAGATACTCATCCACACGAGTACAAACGATGCAGTACCGGGTGTACACAAAATACATGAGAGACACATGGTTAAAGGAAAACTTGCAAGCATCACAAGTCGTGGTGATCATACACAAACCACCAACAGTGGACGACAAATACTCCCAACCGGTCCAATGTCCCTTGCACACAATATAGTAGACATGGAAGGGGGAAGAGGCCGGATTTTCCAACACGAGTAGAAAGTAGTAATCGAAGGCAGAAAGACTCCCAGAAGAGCTTCTGACAACAGTGGGTTGAGTTATCTCATACTTGGTTTTAGACCTTACAAGCCCACCGAGGATTGCGAAATGTACAATCGGGATTCGGAGTTCATAGGCTCTACCATCATAACAAGAATCTACATCTAGAATTAGATTAAACTCAAAAACCTTTATATCCCAAGAGTTATCAGAGCAACCGAGGTAACCAAATAAAGTGATGATCCTTGCTTTTAGGCCCTGAAGAGGGATGTAGGTATGACTCGAAGTCATTGTTTTAGGTGAGATGAGTGAAAACAAATCAGATTTCACTAAACCTTGTTCACCCGACCATAGAGGTTTCATTTCAGACAATTTACTGCGAGATACACAAATTTTTTGTTTAAAGATTGATTCAAGATGTATCTTTGGATGATACTTGGGTTTGTGGTGCATCTTAGACGCCCTTGCAAATGTATAAAAGCAACATCTACTCACAAAAGGAGGGTTATGCAAAAACAATTTTTAAGTGACAAAGCATTGATAATCAAGAAGACTTTAATTTAAGCTCAATAAGGAGTAGATTGGTAAAAGGCTAAAGGTGGGCAATATTTGGCAATGTGGTGCTAATGATTCGGGGAAATGGAGTATTTCCAAACTTGTATTTCCACATTCCTTCTCCATAACATTCATCACCTTTCATAATGCTTTTATCATTAATAATGCTTTTACCTCTCTAACCTCAGCACTGCCTTCTCGCGAGTCGCAAACATGGGTGTCATGAATGGCTCCAGATACTTAGTGCTTTGGACTCCTCACAATATGTCCCATCTCTCCAAACTATTATCTCAGAGAGCAGGGTCAATCTACCTTTATCTCCTGAGGTGATTGGATTTTCTTTCACTCATTAAATTTTCCATATATTTCAAACAATTTCCTTCCAAACTCCAATAATGATAATAATCACAACACAAACACCATATAATAATCTCCATAATGTAACATCATTCTCAACATAATCCCTGGATAAGGTAAAGAATGACAAATATTTAGATCATGTGGAGCAAATATTTGAAATAAGGCATATTATGGCTTTTGTGATGCATAAGCATAGGTAAGGCTAGGATTATAACAATATGAGCATTATATGGAAATATAAAGTCCTCCATCCTCTTATCATGCAACATGTCAAAAGCAACTTCAAATTTTACCTCCTTTCATGGTTTTCAATAAATAATGCACTTCATTGTGACTTCCCTTTACTAGGCAATTTCATGCTATATCTCTAACGAATCTAATTTTGCATCGTCGAGTTCAATATAAAGCTTCCATGACACTATTTAAAAATTTTAATGGGGGTCATTTTTCTCAAAATTTGGAAAACATATTTTTCTGAAGATTTGGAAAACATGCATATATAAGCACATAAATCAATAATGCATTCCAAAATAGCCATGTATAAGCAATTCAAAGAAATAATGCACACATAATGTCAAATATGGCAAATATGCATAATGTAAGCCCTTCCCCCACCCCATACTTAAACATTACAGTGTCCTCACTGTATAAAAACAAGGGTAAAGAAATAAACTCACGAGACAGGTGTGCAGGGCCTCTTAATATTGAATTAAAATGCTTGAGCCGAGTCTGTTTTTAGTTTGCATCTATCCATGGACCTGAAAAGTGTAGAAGACATATACCCACAATAGAAAAACTAAAAGTTCAAAACCAAAAAAAAACAAAAAGCAACAAAGTCTCAAAAGTCCTAAAAAGTCTATGTACATGCTCTAGATTTTATAGTCGCTAGGCCGACTTTTCCATTTAGCTCAAGGTGGCATTTGCAGGGCCCATGTAGCTTGGGCCTCAAATAGGACTCCCTTCTTGTCCCTCAGCTGTAATCCTCCAGAATGGATCTTGTTCACCACAAAAGGCCCCATCCGCTTCTTGTTGAATTTGTTGGGAAACCAATGATCCTTTGATTTAGAGACATAGAGTTTGTCTCCAACTTCATACTCCTTGGGCTCATCATTGGATATCCTACATAAGCGCACATACCAAGGCAAACCTCTCCCATGTATAGATAGATCTTTAATGGAAATAGGAGAAGAAAGATCCATACCTTGGCTTACCTTCGCAGAGACGGAATCGGGGACAACTGTGTTTGGTCGATCTCGACTAGGGCTAGTCGATCTCGACGAGTCTGCAGATTCTGGTGGTGGTCTGCTCGAGGATGCAGAAGTCGACGAAGAAGATGGCTTGTCGATCTCGACAAGGCTGGTCGACCTCGAGTAGGGCTCCGCTCCTGGTGGCTCCAGTGTCGATGAAGAAGGCTCTGGTGGAGTCGGGTGGTGGTCGATCTCGACAAGCTTTGTCGAGATCGAGGAGACTGGTTTGTCTGGTCGAGTCAGAGTCGGGGATGGTGAAGTCGATGTAGGGCAAGTCTTGTCGATCTCGACAAGGCTACTCGATGTCGACGGGCCTGGCCCTTCAGTGTTGCTGCTCGACGATGCTGGTGCGGGTGGAGGCTCCTTGGTTTGGTCGAGGTCGACTAGGGTCCGGTCGATCTTGACCCCATACTTAGCTCCTGTCAAGGCATCCGAAAAATAATTAATCCACAACGACTTACCTTGGTCCGTGTCGATTGGATTCTCTGTGTTCTCCTTAAGGATTGCCATGATCTCCTCCACCTGGGCCTCCATGTCCCTCTTTTCCATCTCCTCAGGGGTCATATTTCTGACTTTGGGCTCCCCGCAAGTGATGTAGCCAGCTGAGATAGATTTGACCTCTTCCATTGGACCTGTATGCCTTTCAGTTTTATTAAAGGAATACTCAATTACCTCATCGCTGATGTTGAAGGTGAGCACTCCTTTCCTTACGCTTATGTTGGCATCCACCGTCGCCAAGAAGGGTCTTCCTAGAATAATTGGACAAGCAGGATCCTCTTGCATATCAACAACTAGGAAATCAGCAAGGACAAAGAATTTACCTACTTGTACTGGCACATTGTCCACCATGCCTGTTGGTATGACCACCGTGTTGTTGGCCATGTAAAGTCTAGCATCCACAGGCTCTAGGGCACCTATCTTAATCTTGGACCAAATCGTTAAAGGCATTATACTCACACTAGCTCCAAGATCACATAAAGCATTAATTTTGTATGGACCAAACCCAATAGTTATAGCAAACTTACCTGGATCCGGCCTCTTCTCCAATATGTCCAGATGGCTACACTCCTCTGTGATTTCAGCCATCGATCGCTTTTTGCTCAGAATCTCCTTCAGGAACTTGACATAAGATGGCATTTCATTGAGAGCTTCTGTGAAGGGGATGGTGACGTTGAGTTTCTGAAGCATCTTGATGAAGCGCTGAAATTTCTTTTCTGCCGGGTCCTTTAGAGATTTTGTGGGGAAAGGCAGCTTTTTTTCTGATTCGGAGCCAGAACAGACGTCGGAGATGCTGCAGGTTGCTCTACCTCGACTAAGGGCTCCTCGACATCAACTAGGCCCTTGTCGATGTCGACCAGGTTGGGTGCAGTCGAGTTGCTGTTCGGCGCAGACGAGGATTCTGGAAGTTTCTCCTCGACATCGAGTAGACCTTCCTCGACATCGAGTAGGCTCTGGTCGATCAGCTGTTCTCCGCTGTTCTGCTGCTTTTCAACCTCTGGCTCTTGCAATAGATGGCCGCTTCTGAGTTTTACAGCAGCAATATGTCTAGTCTTTCCCTTAGGGTTTGGTTCTGAAGATCCAGGGAGCGAACCTGACTGTCTGGGGATTCCTGCTGCCAGCTGACCAATCTGTGTATCAACTGATTTCCGTCAGATATCAATTTCCCCAAGACTAGAGTTGACACCTTGCATCTGAGTATAGACTGAGTTGAAGGATTGCCTAGTTTCCGAGTGATTCCTCCTTATTTCCTCCAGGACTGTCTGTATATCATCCTTTTTCTGGTCCCTTTCTGGATGTCCTGGAGCTCTGTAGAGCGGGGGGTTCCTAGGGACACCCTGGTTCCATTGTTGTTGCTGAAACCTTTGGTCCCCCATGTAGCGATTGAGACCCCCTGCGTAAGCTGCATCCTCATGGTGCTCTGCCAGCTTGACTTGTTCTGTGTGTGGGCACTCAGGAGTGGTGTGCCTTTGCGATCCGCATTCAATACAAGGCTGGTTGACAGAGAGATACTTTACTTGCTTGATGAGCTTCTTATTCTGGTCTCTGTAGTACTGCTCCCTAACATCAGGATCAATCTCCTTAGGTGGCTCATAGAGGGGCATGGATGGTGCTGGCCTGGCGTATGGGTTCTCTTCATAGGTTGCAGTAGACTCATACTTGTTGTCGTAGTTAGTGAGCTTTTCTAGCACACCCCATGCGTCACTTGGCGGCATTGTCAGATACTCATAGCGAGTATAATGGTTGATTCTGTCCTTAGTGACTTGATCAAGAGAGTTGAAGAAGATCCCCTGAATGACGTAGGGTGGCTGTCCATGAGTAGGGCAAGTTCGCAGAAGTTCCTTGTAGCGCTCCCATGCCTTTGCCAGCGGTCCCCCTTGCTTCTGTTTGAAGGCGGTGATTCTCTGGCGGAGATGTGCTGTTTTGGCGGGTGGGAAGAATTTGTTCAGAAACTCTTGCTCTACTTGGGCCCAGGTTGTGAGTGATCTTGCTTTCAGCCCTTCCAGCCATTTCAGTGCAGGCCCAGCGAGAGACCAGCGAAGAGCTTTCATCTTGACATATTCCAAGGTTGTACCTTCAGCAAGAGTACGGCACATGTCAGAAAAGTTTGTAATATGTTCAAGAGGACACTCATTAAATCTACCATAGAAGGCATTATTTTTAAGCTCTATAAGAAATTGAGTGCGAATTTCAAAAGAGTTATCAGGGATAAGAATCGCCGATTCAGGCACGACGAGAGTTGGGTGCATGTAGTCCTCTGCCATGGTTGGATATTGGGCAAGCTCAACCTGTGCTTGTTCCCTTGCTGCTTTCTCAGCGGCGATAGCAGCATCCTTAGCGGCTAATTCCCTTGTAAGCCTAGCGATCAGCTGTTCCTGTGTCTCCGCAGCTACCATGGCTCTTTGTAGTTTAGCTCGGATGTGAAATAGGCGTTCCGTTTCGTCTAAGGCGTCAAACTCAGGTGTTTGACCAGAACGGCGCATACACCTGAAAAGTAACTCAAAGAAACAGTGAGAACTGACTACCTAAGGCGCGATTGATAGCCTCCCCGGCAACGACGCCAATTTGTTGTTAGCAGGAGGATGGTCAAGTATGAAATAAATATAAAGTATAGATCGGACTGACTTCCCTGTCTCAGCAAATAAATACAAGACTTCCTCCCGTTGTAGTAGAAGGTTGTCAGGATCGAATCCACGAGGAAGCACGTCAGCAGTTCTCAAGTAGTTGTAGATCTCATAGACAGAATAGCAGAAAGACAGAAACATAGAAACAAGGAAAGAAAGACAAATAAAAGCAGAAAATAACAAACAAAAGCAATGAACTAAACGAAGACAGAAAAGACAAAGCAAAGCAAAAACAAAGGCGAGGACACAGAAGCTACTCGATCTCGAGTAGCTGTCCTCTATATCGACTAGGGAAGGTCGACAACAGAAACTCAGAAACGGAAGCAAAACAACTCGACAGGCAAATCAACTCGATCTCGACCACACCTACTCGAGATCGACTAGGGCAAGTCCAGACAAGTTAAGAATCGACGACAGAAACTCGACGAAGACAACAGTGTACTCGATCTCGACAAAGCCCACTCGAGATCGAAAAAGGCTTCCTCTAGATCGAGTAAAAGACAGAAACTTTAAAGGCAAATTTCGAACACAGAACTCACAATTCGACAGAAATAGATCAATATAATAAAAGACTTCCAAGACCAGGGTTTCAACACCACAACGATAACCATGCAAAGTAACACACAAAGGCACAAAAGATCATGCTTTCCATCAAATAACTTTCGTCATTAACAAATAGGCATATAGAGGCTTTCGCATAAACCCTAATTGTTACTAACCCTTTTTCACATAATTAACCCAAGTTGCATTAAGATCACTTTCGCTTCAATAATACAAACAAGGATCACCTTCAACTCTCGCAAAAGAATCATGCTCATAGGGATAGAAGATGAATCGCACAAAAAGATCTGACCTTTACTGCATCGCCTCACATGGCCACCGTCGGGCTCACCCCAGCCCCCAGAAGTGGGTGGACTACTCACGCCTCATTGCAATCGCAGACATTGATTGATGAAAAGAATTAACTTGCATTAAAACTAAATTCAAAGCCTTTTACAATCCTGGCAATCAACTTTCGCAGAAAGCCAAAACCCTAAAAACCTTAGAACTCCTAAACTCTATGTGTAATTGTGTCTCTGAATTGGAATGAATGAAAAACCAGCCTCTAGGGCTTTATTTATAGCCTTCTAATCCTTGCTAACCAAGGATAGAATCTCCTATCTATATCTAAATCTATATCTAATTTGCTAAAAGATAAATAAAATGCTTTAATGGAAATAAATCAAAAAGGGAAAAGATAAATCTAATTTAGGTAGGTCATCATGTCTTGATAGATCTTATCTCCCATGGATAGACTTGATAGAATTTGGATAGAATCGACTTCCTTCGGCCCCAAGGAATCCCAACTCGACTAGAACAACTCTCGACGACGCGTTTTCCAGGACTGGTCTACTCGACATCGACAAGGGCTCGTCGACCTCGACAAGGATTGTTCGTCGACTGGACTTCCCGGCTAGCTCTGCTCGATGTGGCTCGAACTTGGTTCACGGCGCTCGTCGATCTCGACTACTCCTTGTCGAGATCGAGTAGGGATGTTCACCGACTAGGTCTTCTCGGGTAGGTGCGCTCGACAAGCCTGGATCTGGACTCTGGCTCGTCGATCTCGACAAGGGTTCGTCGAGATCGAGTAGGGTGTGGCCTTCTCTGGTCGAGCAGCTTCTCCTCGGCACGGACTCGGACTGGCGTTGTGGGGCTTGTCGATCTCGACAAGGGTTCGTCGAGGTCGAATAGAGATGTGCTCGGCTTCTCGTCCAGTTCTCCCCTCGACTCCGGGTGTGGCGCTAGCTTTCGTTGATCTCGACTAAGTCTTGTCGAGATCGAGTTGGGTCCGGAGCTGGGTTGGTCTGGCTTTCTCGATCAGGCTCTGTCGACTAGGCTGTGCTCGGACATGCTCGTCGAGATCGAGTAAGGTCTACTCGAGATCTAGTAGCGTGGGTTCTCGACTCGATTCGACTGGTTCCGCTGCTTCTTTGACCTTGGACTCCTGTAACCAATTCCGAGCTTTTCTGACCTTCTGTAGAATTGCTGTAAAATGCCTCGAATTCTGCGAATTAAACAAAAACTGGTGTAGATTCCATAATTTGGCAAATAAACATAAACTACATAGGTTCTGTATTATCTTAGCCCAAATGAATGAAATGCATGCAAAAATCGATATAAAAGTTACTGTAAAACATGGCAGATTCAGCTCACAACAACCCTCCATCTATAGAGCCAGCACACAAATGAGGTTGGGCTATCGAAGGCAGATAAGTGTCTTTGTTTTCCTGCAACATCTGAGGGAAAGAACTAGGAGGGAGTCCTATTGATTTGAGTTCTTTCCATTGAAATTATCATTTTTCATTGAATTTTCTTTTTAAGTTATTCTTTTTTTTTTATTACTGAATACCAATGGAATTCTAATATATATTTTCTTTTAATTGTTTCTTAATTTTTTGGTCGTACTTTGTGCATTTGGGATACTTTGTCCATTAGTTTTGTTAAAGCCTCGTCAGCATATTCTCGTTAGCAATTTATGCCGCAAACGTTAGCAATGTCGGCTTTCTCGACGTCAGCATCAACAACATCGGTGTCATCGACATCGACGACTATATATTTGGCGTTGACAATGGCGTCAACATCCTCGACATCAGTGTCAGCAACATATATTGTCGACATCCTGTTCGTCAGCATCGTCGACATCCCTGACGTCAGCATCGTCGGAGTCCTCATCATCAGCATCGTCGGCGTCCCCGACGTTAGTATTGTCGGAGTCCCTGTAGTTGGTGTCAACACGATGGCATCAGTAACATCGGCATCCCTGTTGTCAGCACCGTCGGCGTCAGAAGTGTCTGCAACTTCGGCATCGGCAAATTCAATGTCAGCAGTCATTATAAAAATAATTCAACAAGATTAGATATCCATGTAGTTTAACCCTTTGGCTACTTTGTAATGTAAACATTGCACGTTTTTCTATATCATTTAATTTTAGCATGTTTTTTAATGTAAAAAATGATTTTTGAACATTCGATATTCCTGTTAGCATCGTCGGCATCTCGAATGTCACCGTCAACACCATCGGCTTCCTGGGCATCGGCGTCAGCACCATCGGCGTTAGCATCGTCAGAACCGGCCTTGGGCATAGGCCAAAAATGTATAATGTATATAAATATTTTGTATCATGTATAAGTAAAAAAACTCATTAATTTTAGGATATAACAAAACACGTATATTTGTCACATAACTTGTTTAATCTTCGATCTAAGTGAATAAATGACGAATATATAGTCCAAGATAACCTTATCTTAATTTCGATTTTACAAATAATACAAGGTGATTTTTTAGTAAAAAAAATATTTTATTTGTAATTTTGTATGGCCAATTTTGATACAAGTTTAACTTTAATTACCATCGAAAAATGAAGACATTATAAAAAATATTTTTTGAACTTTATTTATCACTAGCAAAATCTCTCATTCTTTTTATACCACTAATAGGGAAATCTATTAACCTCAAGTAAATAAGTATAATGGTATAAAATCGTTGTTTTTGAATCGTATAATGACAATGTATAACATTAGATATATACTACGAATCATTAATTAGTGATGAAAATAGAACTCAAGTTTACTAGTGTTAAATTAAGTTTAAAATTTACACTTTAAAATAATTTATTTAAAAATATAATTTGTGATTAAATTTGTAGTAAAGGGCCCTATTTTATTTCCCGCCTATAGCCCTAAAAACGCCAGGGCCGGCCCTGAGCATCGTCAATTTTATTATGTCACTGTCAGCATCCTCGAATTCGGCGTCGACAATTGAATCTTCTCGTGACAAGGTAGTGTACGCGTCAACAATTAAATCTTCTCGGCATCAGCACGTCGGTGTAAGCATCCTCGACGTAAGCATCGTTGGCGTCTCTGACATTGACATCAGCATCCCCAATGTCTTCGTTAACAATTTCGTCGGCATCTCCGACATCAGAATTGTTGGCATCAACAAATTCGGCGTATCCGGTGTCGGCATAAGCAATGAAAAAAGTGTTGACCCCAAAAAAGTGTTGAAACGAAAAAAATACCGACGTGAACAAGGTATTGACGCAAAAAAAAAACTGCTAACACGAAGTTCAACATTGTCAGTGTCAGCGGCGTCGACGTCAGCATATCAACAACGCGACGTTAACAATTTTTTTTAAAAAAAAAGTAAATCAAATTTTCATTTAAAAGATATATATTGGTTAAAATAACTAGTGGCAAATCTTATTTATGTGATAATTAAAGGGGAAAATGGAAGAAATGAAATGAAAAGAAAAGAAAATATAAAAGAAAAGAAAAAAAAGCAGAAAAACAAAGAAAAAGAGAAGAAAAGGAAAAAAAAATGAAAAGGAGAAATGGAGCTAGGCTCCGTATCCAAAAAGAAAAGAAAAGAAAAGAAGGAAAGCTACCTGCATGTACACGGAAGGCAGGAGGGTGGGAAGAGACACATTAATTAAGCACCCCAAGATATGAAACCCTAATGAAGAAAACACTAAACACCCTGTTCATGGCAAACCCTAGGTTCCCACTGGCCGTCGTTGTAGTCATCGACAATATGCCTAAAACTAGGCCGAGCTCTGCCTCTTCCCAGCACAATCCTCTCTCTCATGGTAGGATTGGAAAATCCAAAAAGCAATATCAACGATTGTAACTTAAATTTCCCCAAATCAAAGTCCTAAAAAAGTTCGTTTCTCAAACAGGCAATTTGCAAGGCAAGGGTGAAACTCAATTCGAGATTGGGTTTTGGCAAATCAAAAGCTATTCTAGAAGGAGATGGTGTTGGAGGCACTTTCGGGGCAAATTTGGTTTGGTTCGGCGGTGGTGTCTCAATCGTCGAGTTTGGGCTTGGCGTTGGTGGCACAGACGACGACTCAGTTTTAGGAAGAAACTTGTCGACGCTTATGTGAGGTCAGGCGTTTGCCGTCTCACCGACCAATACACAATGAACTCAATCAAGGTATTATCCAATCTATCTGACTCTACAGTCACATTTTTTTTTTGGCAACGATCACCTCTATTTGGGTACAGCTAAATTGGCTTACTCTGTTGGCTACACAAGCTCGTTCTCTGTCGAGTCTTCCGAGACCTGGCTGCGTGACGTTCAGTCTCTGCTTCCCTTCACGCAACTCATCTTTCTTGGATTTCATATGCATTTTCGGTTATTATTTGTTTGGCCTACTGTTGTATTGATGTTTTGGTGCAGGAAACGACTGCATATTGCTCTCTTAGCTTTTGCTGTTTGTGTTTTTTGTGCAGGGTTGTTGTTCCTGCTTCATCTTAGCTTACAAAGTCTATCTCTTCATTCTTCAATTTCTGCTCTTGCGGCATCATGGACTTGGCTTGCTCTTGTCGTCCAATGCTTTCAAAAACTAAGTTTATCATCCTTTTTGGCTCACAAGCCTTAACAAATGATCATGACGAGTCAAATAGGCCCTTTCAGGCACATGTTAATCAATCGGCTTCTATTTACCTCGTCGTGGGTTTGTTCGTGCGTCTATCGGTTTGCTTCCTGATTTTCCACAGTAACTCACGTACTGCCAGCTATTGAAGTTCACCAATAGTATATAATCAAAACCAAGTCTCAAGTATGCCTTAACATGCAACTTTTATGCTTCAAATATGTTGTCTACAAACTATAAAAGCTATTCAAACACACTCTATGTACTTACGATGCTCTAAACTGTATTATTACTGTGTTCTGGTTTCACTGCTAGCCTGCTGCTCTACTGGTGTGTTCCTAGTGAAACTAGGCTTCAGTTTAAGCATACAAATTCATCCTCCTTTTGGCCTACAAGCCTCGGTGTGTGATGTGAGAAGACTAACTTTCACATACTTACAAAGAAATTTTAATAGCATGTCCTTGTTTTGGTTTTTGTCCCTTAGATGGCACTCACATTTCATATTTCACTCGGCTGTTGGTCGCTGCAATATGAGAAGACAACCACTACTAACTCAAAGTACTATGTTTAGCATTAACAAAGGCACAAACCTTTACCAAAGCAAAAAATATGCAACTTTAGTTGCAATTTTCAAACAATCACGGATTCAAGTAGGTTTTCCATGAATATCTGCTCTTGGAATTGTCGTGGTCTAAAAAGGCGTAGTTTTTGGATAAATACGAAACTGTTATGTAGGAACAACTATATCAATGTTTTATCTCTTATGGAAACTAAGACTAATAAACCTCTGTTGGACTACTCGTGGAAAAAAAGAGAATTCTCGAACATCGCCTTTGACCCGACCATTGTCTTCTAGGGTGGGATATGTCTGCTATAGAAGGACCTCTCCCATGACCAGGGCAAAATCTTGCTCGTTTCAGTCAATAATAGATTTATTTATATCAACTACCATGACAACAGTTTGAATAAAACATTTGCTTTTATTGTCGTCTATGCCCCTCCTGACTTTGCCTCAAAGGATTTCTTCTGGGAGTCTCTAACCCTGTACTCCTCCCATTTGGTCACCCCCTTTTGTATTCTAGGTGATCTCAATGATATTTCCATCCCGGACGACAAGCTGGGGGGGGGGGGGCATTACCCCGTCTCAGAGACGTTTCGTTAGGCTTCAAGAGCTAAAAAACAACCTCTTGCTTCAAGATGTTCCCACTCGGAGGGGTAACTATACTTGGCAAAGGAAAAAAAACTGGTTCACCAAACAACAGTTTTACCAAATTGGACCATCTACGCGCACAAAGTGAGGTCATTTTAGCCTACGACGGCCTACGGGTTAAGATTTATCCCTTCACATCCTCTGATCACGTTCCGATCTCCATTGATCTACGTTATTCGACGCATCTCCATAAGAAACCCTTCCATTTTGAATTAGCATGGACGACCAAACCATATTTTAGGAATATTGTAAGACAAGCGTGGCGTGATAACCCCGTGGGTTTCAACCTATTTAAATTGGTCAATAAGACAACCTTGCTTAAAAAACTGGCTAAAAGATGGCACAAGCGTACCTTTAACAACATCCACAAATAGATCTACCAAACCGATGAAGAGATTGTGCACTTACAACAGATCTTAATTAAGGACCACATGTCGGACAACACAACAGATTACAAAACAAAAGGGAAAGAATGCTCGACTTCCAAAGGCATTATTGGAGCCAAAGAGCCAAACTCAAACTCGCAAAATTAAATGATACAAACTCAACTTATTTTCACCGTATCTCCTCGGTTAGATGGGGAAAGAAAAATATCAAACACCTAATATCGGAATCAGGATTGCATCTAAGTGATCATGGTTTGATTAGAAATGAGTTCGCCTTAAACTTCTCGTCCCGCTTTAAGTCTTCATACAATATGACATTTCCTTTAGCAATGACCTTGATGTCATCGGAACTGAGATTTCAGAGGATGAAAATTCTTTCCTAATCTCTAGAGTTATAAATCGCGAGATAAAAAACGCCATGTTCTCCATTAAAGTAGATAAGGCACCGGGCCTTGATGGTATGCCGGAAGGTTTCTATCAAACCTACTGGGACATTGTTAGTCCGTTCATCATAAAAGCAGTTAAGGCCTTCTTTCATTCGGGGAAAATGCTTTGCCAGATAAACCATACTTTCATTCCCTTGGTCCAAAAAATAGAAAATCCTGAAATGGTAAACCACTTTAGACTAATCAGTCTATGCTCTACAGTTTACAAAATTATTTCCAAAAGACTGACCAACAGATTATCGAAATTTTTTGATAGACTAATCCACCCTCTACAAAATGCGTTCACTAAAGGCAGGTCCATTCAAGATAACATTCTAATTGCACATGAAATTTTTCATTCATTCAGAATTTCCAAGGCAAAATGTGGCTGCATGGCAATCAAACTAGACATGGAGAAAGCGTATGATAGAATCAAGTGGCCTTTCCTTTTCGCCGTTCTACAGAAGTTCGGTTTTGATGATAAGTTGATTCTTTGGATCAAAGAATGTGTACAAAAAGTTTCTTATGCTGTTCTTATAAATGACGAACCATCAACGCCCTTTATACCATCTAGGGGTTTGAGACAGGGGGACCTCTCTATCGCTCTCTCTCTCTTCCTTTTTATCCTCACAGCAGAAGTGCTGGCTAGAACTCTACATTGACAGGCAGATGCCTCCAAAGATCTTGGTTTATTTCTTGGGAAGGGAGGTGTTAGGGTCCCTTTTCCGGCATTCGGAGATGATATGACGCTTTTCGGTAAAACCAACCAAACAACATGTAATAATCTATCGAACACAATTTGCTGATTATGTCTTATCTCAGGACAAAAGGTGAATTTGAACAAATCTAGCTTCCAAGTTTCAACGGACACTACACCTACAGTAGTGCATAATGTTTCAACGAATCTGGGAATCCCACAAACTAATAATCTCGAAAAGTACCTTGGGTGCCCGATTATCAATGGAAGATTTAATCGTGATACCGTCACAGACATTATCCTTAAAGCAAAACAAAAAATGTCCAAATGGAAAGCTTCCTCTCTGTCAGCTGAGGGGTGTAAGGTTCTTATCAAGTCTAATCTCAACGCCCAATCGCTCTTCATTATGCAAGCCTTCATGTTACCCTCATCGATTATGCATGAACTAGATAAAGTCTACAGATAATTCTTTTGGAACAAAGGGCCAAATGTTACTCCTTTTGTCAGTTGGGACAAAATCTGCTCCGATAATATTCTTTTACAAATGAAATTAATGTGGAAAATTATTGCGGAGCCTTCCAATATATGGGTTAGGGTTATCTCTGCAAAGTACCTAAAAGAGGCTACGCTATTGGATTATGCCAAGAAAGGCAACACTTTGTGGAAATGGGTGAAACTGGTAGCCATTAGGCATTTATTCAGACCGGGGCTTCGTTGGTCTATTGGGGATGGTCGCTTAGTTAAGATCTGGACAGACAATTGGGCTCTCAACACCCCATTTCTAGATTATGGCTTGGTACCAATCGTTGGTACGACAGCAAATTGGTCTGTAGACCGCTTTATCACTAATGAAAATAAATGGGATATTGACGCTATAAACAATGGGTTACATAGTTTGCTCACCCCGACTATCATTAAGAATATCACATATATCAAACTTTCAGATAAAATTTTTTCTAACAGACTCTATTGGGGGCCTAGTAGGGATGGTTGGTTCTCGACTAGCTCGGCCACATCTATCATTCCGCTACACGATGAGGACCCTCGTTTCGATTGTCATTGGCTCTGGAAACTAGACATTCCTCATAAGATTAAACATTTCCTTTGGAAAATCGCTCGTGATGGCCTTCCGACGTTAGATCGCATACAACGTTCTCATGTGGCGGTTCCTTTGGGTTGCTGTTTTTGTGGCGGTTCAACGGAGTCTACCTTCCACCTTCTGCTACAATGCCCCATGACAATCGCTCTTCTTGAGGAACTTCGCATTGCTTTCTCAGCCTACCATGGCTTAGACAACACTACTAAACCTAACACCATCCTTAATAATATCTACAATTCGATGGGTAAGAAAGCTCTTAACAAACTTGCTTTCGCTTGGTGGGGTCTCTAGTTATTTAGGAAATAGCTAACACACCTCGTCGACTTCTTGTCACTCAATTGCTCTCTTCTATAACTCTAGCCAGAGAACTTGGGCGGATCGCTTGGATAAAACCAACGACACTCACACTATGACTTCATACGTCCCACTGGTACAAATTAAGTCATTAACAGCGAAAAATTAAAAGCGCTTATTCAAAACCGCTATTATTGTATGGGAAGCATAACACTTTTTTTTTTAAACAAGCGCTGAGAATATATTTACTTTATATATATATATATTTTCAAGCAGAGTGCTTGTTTAAACACAAGTGCTATTAATGTATGGGAAGAACATCGCTTTTTTAGAAAAGCTATATGCTTGTTCAAACAAGCACAACGCTTTTTTAGAAAAGCGCTATGTTGGTTCAAACAAGCATAACGCTTTTAAAAAAAAAACGCTACTAAATTTACCAAATAATTTTTTTCACTTAAATATCGGTTTTATGAGATAAGTGCTATGGCTGCATATTAATTTACCAAATAAAAAAAACCACTAGACAACTTTCTAACTTCTTAACTTTAAAAAACCCTAACCCTCCTTATCTCACAAGACACAACTCACCGCCTTCATCTTCCTCTGCCCACCGACGCGTCGAACCAGGCCACTGCCTCCATCTTCCACTTCCGTCTTTTGCCTTCCGCCCAATGCCTCCTTCTTCCATCTTCACCGCCTCGATCTTCGGCTTCCGACGTCACCGAGCCAGGCCCCTTCGACGCTTTCGGTGGACTGAGTCGCTTCCTCTTCCGACTCCACTAAGCTATGCTGCTTCCGGTGGACCGAGCCTCTTCCATTTAGATCTACTTCCAATGCAATCCAGAAGTTGGCTAGGGTCGCTTTCGGTATGTTCTGCTTCCGACGCCACCCAGGTCCCGCTCCTTCGATCTCTATCCTTAAAGGCACCTTCAAGCACAACCATCAGGCCGCTTCCGCTTCCGATCTCCTACGTTCTCCTACCCAGGTCCTGCTCCTTCGATCTCCATCCTTAAAGGCTCCTTCGATCTCCAATTTACTGATGTGGTTCTATAGGGTTAATTTTTATGTATCTCCATCAAGTTCAATATATTGTTCAACTTGTTCTGTACTTCCATCCAGTGGCGGCCGCAGGATTTGTCAGAAGGGGGTGAAATTGTTTTTTGGGAATAATTTAGAGAAAATTGGGGGATTAAGACCCTCTTTGATAATTTGTTTAAGTTAATAGACTTTTAATAAAAAAAATGTAAGCATATAGACCTTTTGTTGGTGTTATTACTTGTTTATCCTCAAATATTTTAATTTAATAAAGAGTTAATATACTTTAATAATAAAATGGAAAATTATTTTTAAAAATACTTAAAGATAATTACAATATTTTTTAATTCTATATTAACATAATACGAGCATGCGCTAATTTATAGCATAACATATATATATATCTATCTATCTATATATATAATGACATTAGCTTTGTTTTTTTTTTTATATAAATACGAGATTATAACTAATAATCAATTACAATACATTTAGCATAAGAATTGTATTTATTGTAATACATGAATAATCAGACTAAATTATTCATTGTATTACAATATGGAATCTCTATATGGTAGTAATATTGTATTACAATAAAAGAGAAATATTGTATCACAATACACAAGTTATTGTGTTACATTAATATTGAGATATGTTACAATAATAATGTTAATTATAATGTACTTAATTAGATTTTTTATTAGGGATTTGAATATAATAAACTATTAATTTTTCCTTATAATATATATTATCTTTGAATATTTTTTTGTATCCATTTTTCAAATTTGTTATTAAATTTTTTAAAAATAAAAAGTATTGAAGGGTATAAATGGAAGAATATATATGAAAAGGTCTATATAATTAAAGGATTTATAATGGGGTCTATAAACTTAAAAAAAATTATGAAAAGGGCCTATAAACCCCATTACCTCGATAATTTATTACAAAAATTCATACAATAATTTAATAATTTATATCTATGTGTAGCATGTTTAAGATTTTTTTAAAAAATATTGAAAGAAAACTATAAATATTTTAAAGAATTTGTCATTGGTAAATGAAACAAAAATTTGATAGGATTGAAAACTATGACCAAAAAACTCATAAATTGTGGTTTAACTATGATATTGATAGTAAAAAAATTTCATAGGAATAAAAATTAGTATAATTTTTTAAAATATGTGTAACATAATGAATATTCTTATGAAAATATTAAAAGAAAAATATTAAATTTGTTTTAAATATGTTATTTATAATGGGAAAAATTATTTTAAAAACAAATTGTGTAACATAATGAATAATCTTATGAAAATATTAAAAGAAAAATATAAATTTGATTTAAATATGGCATTTTATAATAAAGAAAATTTGGTTGGAATAAAAAATAGTGGCCAAAAGGTAAAGAATGATGTTTGAACCCATGACCTATTGAGTTCCTTTTCCTTTCTTCCCTTCTTTACACTAACTAAGCCAGACAACTTTAATGTTCTCTTTCACATATTTTTTATTTTTTGACCTTATTTTTTATTTTTATTTTTTAAATATACCTACGAAATTCCGTCGCCGAAGAGGTATCTAAACGTTGGCTAGGTAAACGTCCTCCTGTGGCCGCCCCTGCTTCCATCAATTGTTCCCTTCCAGTAAGTTTCTAGACTTTATGGACAATTTGATTTGTAATTCCTCTCATACTGTAACGGCCCAAAATTATGATTTCCGGGTTACGTTTCAAGGGATAAAACCCCTTGTTCGGATCTTGCAATCCAGGTACGGGTTGAGTTTTAAAACAAAATATTTGTACTAAAAGAAGGGATTTCGAACCCTTAAAGATCGCGGATCCATTGGGGACCAAATACCTGCCTTAGTCTAATCGTGAAATCGAGCGAAAGCAAAATAAAGTTGAGTTTAAATACAATCCGAAAAGGAGTATAAAAGAGAGGAAGTATGGTGGTCTCTCAACCTCTCGATCTAACGCCAACAGTCTGAACCCGCCAAGCATCCACATAAGCAACGATAACGGCTAGCGATTACCTGAATCTAAAAAAAATGAGGGGGATCTGGGTCAATCATCAGGTCACTCATGCGCGTATGTAAACACACTCTGAGAGGCATATAATAAGCATCCTATTCTTAAGATGAAATGCGTAATGCCATGCGTAAATTAAATCACATATATATACTGACAGTTTAATATAATGCAGAAAGCGATAAATGGATCCACACAGAATGCCAAGTGGCATGTCCCTCTCTTACCTCCACCCCCTTCCGATATGGCGGAGACTGGCCAGCTCGTAAATGCATTCCATAATAATCGGGCGGCACGCATGCCCAACCCGCTCCATAAGAATTAATAAAGCCCGTAGGCAGCTTTCGCAATCATGCTCATAATATAAGTAAAAGAAGTTCCATGACTCGATTGACTCAGGACGAGACCCGATGAGACTAGGTCGTCCTATGACCCTAACAAAGACTCTAGGACTATCACAGATAACGGCCGCTCTCTTGCTAGGACATATAGCAATCATATGATTTTCATTTTAGCTCCTAAGCATGATTCTAAGTCGTATGGTGTATGGACACTAGCCTACTATATAACACCCAGTGCATAGAGCGCCCATCATGAGTAAGTTCAAAGAACTTACCTGGAGTAGCAGATGAGCAAGATGAAAAGCAGCATGATATAAGCAAGCAGGTTACAGATCACCTAGCAATTATTAATAAATATGCATAAGTAAACTGCACACAACGAGATCCATTTACCACTACATAACATGCTCATCAATCCATTAATCATAGCATCATCAGCATCCTTTATCTCAGCTTATCTCAACATCTTATATCATCTTATTCCATTGTCATTTTCATAACGGGCTCAATCATACTTCAATCCATAAAATCTCACTCGCTAGTCCAGTTGTTAGTCAAAACAATTACTTCAAAATTATACTTAACCATTTCTAATTCATAAAATATTTAATCTTTAAAAATACTTCCAAAAATCCGATTAAATAATCCCGACATACTTTACTTTAATTAAAATCACCATTTTAGGGACTTAAGTAACTTTCAACCGTTACTAAATAATTCAATGTATATACTTTAAACCGGACCCTTTTTAAATATCGTCATAAAAATTGATTTCTAAATAATCAATTATCGTAAATCAGTTAAGCAATTAATTAATAAATCAAATAAATAAATAACGAATAAACCTGAACCGAACCAACGCTTTTAACCCAAATCGAATCAAACCCATTTAAATCCAACCGAACCGAACCCGTTTAATTAAATCCCAACCGGTTCAATAATAATCAATTAATATAAATTTAGGAGGTGGGACCCACGTCTTCATCTCCTTCCTTTGAAAGTTGAAGGCTCCCGCTCGTGCTCGCCTGCAGCTGCTCGCTGGCCATGGAGATCGACGATGCCGGGCCTGCGCCTCTCAGCTCCGCCTCGACCTTGCTCACTCGGAACCTCCTCTCCGATCACGCTCACACCCCCCTGTTCCCACACGTTTGCTCTCTTGCCTGTTCACAGCCCTCGTTCGCAGCCCCGTACACGCCCACTAAGTCGCGCCCGATCTCGCCACTCTCGAGCTCGCCAGAGCTCTCGAGTTCGCCCACCACTCTCCGACCCATCCCCGACTCTCTCTCTCGACCACCCGAGGACAAGAAAGAACCAAAACGAATCAAGGAAAATGATGGAGTTTCGAACGCTCACCGAGATGTTCACGACTTCGGAGCTCTCGATCGGAGTTCTGGCCGTCGTCGAAGGCTCGCGATGGCTCTTCGGACCTGCGTCGGACATAGGTGAGTGTGATGGTGAAGCTCGAGGACGATTTCGATCGACAACGGAGGAGAACGGCTTACCGGAATGTGGCTCACACTAAACAGGGGAAACGACGATTCAGTGGCTCATCGGTGGTGTTGGCGGCTCCTGGGAGGCTCCGGTGTGGCGATGTACATCGACAGAGGTGGCGGGACGGTGCTACAGCCACGGGGCTCGAGGAGGAGGAAGAATGAAAAGGTGGCGTTGGTGCCTTGCTCTCGACACAACCAAGGAGAAAGGAGGAGACAACGGTGGTGGTGGTGATGCGTGGGAGGGGTGGTGACGGGGTTATGGTGATGAAGAGAGAGTGGGAGTGATGGTGATGAGAGATTGAATGACGGGGTGAGGGGTGGGGGTATGGTTGAGGGATTGAGTGTGAAATTGGGTAACCAAATACCCGAAATTAAATTCTGAATACGCGAATTTTGAATCCCGAAATTAGTTCCCGAATGTTAGTTTCCCCGACTCTCGCTCCCTCGATCAATTAGATTTTTAAAATCGACAAGGATATCACTATCCGATAATTATTTTGAATTTTCGAGGTAAAATGATGGAAATTATTCGTCAAATTTTATATTCCGGTCGGAATCCGCTAAACGAGTTTTAAAACCGATTAAATTTCATTTTTAATTCTCTTTTTCCGAAAAATTAGAATTTGAAAATCCGAGCCTTTACACATACGCCATTAATACATGGGTTCTTGTTTATGAGTGTTGTGAATTTTGATAGTACGTACTGATTTGGTGTCTCTCCGAAGACGTGATAAAATTTGACCGATACAGGAAAGTTGCAAAGAGAGGTGGAAGTGGTAAAGATGGGGTGGTGACTAATGCCATGTTGATGGGTTTGAATTCGGTGCAGTGCTGCACCATCAAGTTTGTTTTCTCCTCATAAATTTTAATTTTAGAGAAAAAAATAATTAATTTGGTTGAGGGGACCCACAAGAGGGGGCAATCTTTACCACTAATTTATCTTTTGATGGTTATGATTTTTTAACTTCACCGTACAATACTTAAGGAGAGCCAAATTCCATGTGGAATCGGTGTTTTTGCGTAAATTTTGCTTGTATAACCGATTTGCAAAGCTACAATTTCTTTTTAAAAAAAATATCTATATCAATATTATAATACTAAAGGAGAAGTCGCCTACGACATGTTGCGACTTCTCCTTTAACGTAGATACTTTTAGTTAGTAATTAATTAACTTTTGATGTTTAATTAATTTGCATATCAATTGTGCCATTTTCTTGAATTTGTGGATTTTTTTTAATTCCCTATAATTTCTAAATCACTTGAGATATTATAGATTTTTTAGTTGGTTTAGATATTCAATGGATAAAATCAAAATAAAATTATATTTATATTTACAATATCAAATAATAATTTACAATTTATGTGTTCGGATTTTTAGGGTTTTCGCTTCCTCTACACACCATCACATCCTATATAATCATTGTTCTTCTTTTCTTTCTCTCTCTTTTTTTGATCTTTATATGATATGAGGAGGAGGAAGAATGAGAAGGTGGCGTTGGTGCCTTGCTCTCGACACAACCAAGGAGAAAGGAGGAGACAACGGTGGTGGTGGTGATACGTGGGAGGGGTGGTGACAGGGTTATGGTGATGAAGAGAGAGTGGGAGTGATGGTGATGAGAGATTGAATGACGGGGTGAGGGGTGGGGGTATGGTTGAGGGATTGAGTGTGAAATTGGGTAACCAAATACCCGGAATTAAATTCTGAATACGCGAATTTCGAATCCCGAAATTAGTTCCCGAATGTTAGTTTCCCCGACTCTCGCTCCCTCGATCAATTAGATTTTTAAAATCGACAAGGATATCACTATCCGATAATTATTTTGAATTTTCGAGGTAAAATGATGGAAATTATTCGTCAAATTTTATATTCCGGTCGGAATCCGCTAAACGAGTTTTAAAACTGATTAAATTTCATTTTTAATTCTCTTTTTCCGAAAAATTAGAATATGAAAATCCGAGCCTTTACACATACGCCATTAATACATGGGTTCTTGTTTATGAGTGTTGTGAATTTTGATAGTACGTACTGATTTGGTGTCTCTCCGAAGACGTGATAAAATTTGACCGATACAGGGAAGTTGCAAAGAGAGGTGGAAGTGGTAAAGATGGGGTGGTGACTAATGCCATGTTGATGGGTTTGAATTCGGTGCAGTGCTGCACCATCAAGTTTGTTTTCTCTTCATAAATTTTAATTTTAGAGAAAAAAATAATTAATTTGGTTGAGGGGACCCACAAGAGGGGGCAATCTTTACCACTAGTTTATCTTTTGATGGTTATGATTTTTTTAACTTCACCGTACAGTACTTAAGGAGAGCCAAATTCCATGTGGAATCGGTGTTTTTGCGTAAATTGTGCTTGTATAACCGATTTGCAAAGCTACAATTTCTTTTTAAAAAAAATATCTATATCAATATTATAATACTAAAGGAGAAGTCGCCTACGACATGTTGCGACTTCTCCTTTAACGTAGATACTTTTAGTTAGTAATTAATTAACTTTTGATTTTTAATTAATTTGCATATCAATTGTGCCATTTTCTTGAATTTGTGGATTTTTTTTAATTCCCTATAATTTCTAAATCACTTGAGATATTATAGATTTTTTAGTTGGTTTAGATATTCAATGGATAAAATCAAAATAAAAATATATTTATATTTACAATATCAAATAATAATTTACAATTTATCTGTTCGGATTTTTAGGGTTTTCGCTTCCTCTACACACCATCACATCCTATATAATCATTGTTCTTCTTTTCTTTCTCTCACTTTTTTTGATCTTTATATGATATGACTCATAAGTTTGTTTTGTTTGTTTTATAATCGCAGAATAAAGGCTTATTATGGTACAAATGATACCTTTGCTAGCTCAATTGGGTACGTTCCTACCACCCCATTTTCTCAATTGGGTACTTACTTTATACGAAATTCATCTCCTACTTTTTTTTTTTTATGAAATTCAATTTTCTCAACCATCACTCAATTTCCACCACCCTTATATTCGAGGTAGGTTCATTCATTATTCCTCTCAATTATTATATAGCTTAAACTAATAATTCATATTTTTTCCTCTCATTCGAGAAATTTTCATTCATTCTTTCGGTTGAAGGAGTTCTATCACCAGTAGCAGTGAAGGCAGAAGCAATTTTCTGGGCGATCAAATTTAATTGGAACATTGGGAAGAGTTTACGCTTATCATCGTTGAGAGTGATTGTGCAGGTGTGACACATCTTAAACGAAAATATAAGGTCAGATCAGACTTGGGTAATGTGATTAAGCGGACGGAGAAGCTGGCTCAAGGGCTCATGAGTTGTACATTGATCGAGTCATGTGAAGAGGGTAAAAAATGGTGCATGTGGCTCATTGGTTGTTTGCACAAGACATATAGAGGAGTGTTTCTTTTATCCAAATGCTAGATCCTTTAAACTCCTGTTTTGTTAAGTTGATGTCGAACGATTTGATTTTGATAATAATATATAAGAAGAAGAAGAAGAAAAAAGAATAGTAGCTTTTTTTTGGACTTCAGTTGATCTCATCCAATTTGTTTTCTAATTTTGAGGTTTTCTTAAGACAATAAGAATTATAAGCTAGAACATTTTCCAATATGTTAATTTTTTAATTTTGAGATATTATACTTGTTATTTGGTTTAGATATTTATGGAATTCAATCTTTAATAAGTATCTTTATCAATTAATTTAAGTATCTTGTCTTATTTATCTTTAAACATTTATAAATTAAAAAGGAAATTCTTGACATTTATAAATTAAAAGTGAAATCATAATTTAACAATCACACGAAGTATTATAGATTTGGTTGTTGGTTGGTTTAAATATTTAGGGAATCATATCTTCAATAATTATCTTTACCAATTAATTTAATTATCTTATCTTATTTATCTTTAAATATTTATAAATTAAAAGTGAAATTCTCTACATTTATAAACCAATCAATAGTATATAATACTAAAGGAGAAGTCGCTACATGGTGTAAAAGACTTCTCCTTTAAAGTAGCTTTTTTTTGGGATTTGTTACTTATTAGATTAATTACATTAATAAAAAAAATTAGATTTAAAAATTAAAGTATTAATTGATTGTTATCCCACTTATCTGGTGGTTATGATTAATGCTATCCCACTTATCCGATTAATTTTAAGATATGCTGATTAATTGATTGTTAAAGTATGATTTTTTTAATTTATTAATTAATTAATCTAATTAATTTAATTAATTACTCTAATTAATATATGTCCTTATAAATGATAGAGTAATTAATAATTAATAAATAGAAATAATCATATATACCGATAGGATAAATACAACTAATCATATATATACTGATAGGATTTGCCGATCAGGTGGTTATGATTTGATTTTCATATATGGCGATAGTAATTAATTGCAAATTGAAAGATATAAAGGTAAGACTCGGCTCCCATATATAGATTTCATTTTTACTGTTAACTTTATTATAATTAACAATGTTTAGATGTGAGAGGTATTTAGAGTTTAAAGTTTACTTGCAGATTTTTTTTTTTACATTTTTTTAACATTAAATATATTAATGTAAAAAAATAGACCGCACAGTAGTGCGGGTACTAAACTAGTTATAATACTAAAGGAGAAGTCGCCTAAGACATGTGGCGGCTTCTCCTTTAAAGTAGGGTTTTTTTTTAATTTTTTTTTTGTTAATTAGACTAATTGATAGGTAGTTACTCATTAATAATAAAAATAATTGCAAATGTTTTTTTTTGTTAATTAGATTAATTGATAGGTAGTTACTAATTAATAATAAAAATAATTGTTGATAAGGATTCATCGTATGTAGTTACTCATTGTTGATAAGGATTTGCCGTATTTGCCGTAAGTAGTTAATTGTTGATAAGGATTTTCCGTGGTTTTTTTTTGTTTAGATTAATTGATAGGTACTAGGTATTACTAATTAATAATGAAAATAATTGTAAATTTTTTATTAATTTTTTTTGTTAATTAGATTAATTGCAAATTAAATTAATTAGATTAATAATAAAAAGTAAAGTTTTGTTAAGATTTGCCATAAAATAGGTAGTTACGAACTGATAAAGATTAATACTAAGTAATAAAAATATTTGTTGATAAGGATTTGCCATATATGTTGTTACTAATTATTGATAAGGATTTGCCGTACGTAGTTACTAACTGTTGATACGGATTTTCCGTATGTAGTTACTACGGAGTAATTGGTAGTGATCCTGGTCCCTCACCTATCCTAGGTTTATTTTTTCTTCTCTATATATTAGTTACTGATTCATGGTATGTCGTATGAAAACAACGTATGGCCATAGAGAAGAATAATAGAAAGCTTCGAAAAAAGGCACGTTAAATATTATTTAGTTTATGCATTTGTGCGATTATTTAGTTTATGTATTTGTGCGATTATTTACATTATGCATTTGTGCGATTAGTTATGAGTTGAAATTGAATTGTGGCTTCCAGAAATATTGCTTTTCTTTTCGGATTCTCAATATCAGTAATTGCTTAATTCACATTTCGTTCATCTTTCGTTTCATCGCTTTCATTTGATCGTTGCTTTACTTTGTTGACATTAGGAGTTTATTAGTTACGTTTGTGCTAATCACATTTGTATGAATTTGTAACGACCCAGAATTATGATTTCCGGGTTACGTTTCAAGGGATAAAACCCCTTGTTCGAATCTTGCAATCCAGGTACGGGTCGAGGTTTCAAACTCATTTTAAGGTTAGTAAGAAGAGGGATTTCAAACCCTAAAAACCTCGAAGGGCTGTTGGGTACCCTTAACATGTCCTAAGACTATGTCGCGAAATCCAATTCAAACGAAAATAAAGCGGAAGCAAAGTTAAGATACAGAATGTCACGACAGAGTCGGGTCAAAACCAAAATGTAAGCGTATGGTTACCATTTATACCAAGTTAGAGAATTATCCATGTTCTTCAATTCGCCAAAAGGAAACCCCGTCATATAGACATCGAGCACTCAGAATCTATAGAAAATACCCTAAAAAAAAGAACGGGGAAATGAGCCAGATCGAGCCACTCATGCGGGACCGGCAGTCCTCGCTGAGGCCACATAGTATGTGCTATACCTAATAAAGATGCTCTAATGCAGTACGAAAGTCAAACACACTAGCATGCTCCTAGGTATAATAATGTGCAGAAATATTGTAAAGGGACCAAGACGATGCCAAATTGCATATCCCTCTCCTACCTCCACCCCCTTCCGATAGGGCGGAGACTGGCCGGCTCGTGAATGCATTTCCATCATAATCGGGCGGCACGCATGCCTAACCCGCTCCACAATAAAGCCCGCAGGCATCTCATAATATAAGGAAGTTCATGAATCGATTAACTCAGGGTACCCGATGAGGTTGGGCTACCCTATGACCCTAGCAAAGACTCTAGGACTATCACAGATAACGACCGTTAATGCATTTCCATCATAATCGGGCGGAGACTGGCCAGCTCGTGAATGCATTTCCATCATAATCGGGCGGCACGCATGCCTAACCCGCTACACAATAAAGCCCGCAGGCATCTCATAATATAAGGAAGTTCATGACTCGATTGACTCAGGGTACCCGATGAGGCTGGGCTACCCTGTGACCCTAGCAAAGACTCTAGGACTATCACAGATAACATCCGTTCTGTTTCAAACGCAATAAGTAAGCAGATACTCATTCAATTAGTGCAACCTAAACATGATACTACATGGCATGCTTTTATGCATATGCAATACCTAACATAAAATGCAACAACAGGCATGAATGTCCAACCCGAGTAAGCCCCCTAGGGAACTTACCTGAAGATGCAGAACAGTAGAGTAATACAAGCAAGGGCCCAAATGCAAGTCCAAAAGCAATCCAACCGCAATACACACCTATCATCAAGCCATTGATATAAGCTACCGGGCTAACATTCATACACACAGAACTCACGTTCTCAACATCCTCAAAACCAATCGATAGTAAAACCATTTCCAAAACTTTTCCGATACGATCAAACATCAACTAAAATCATTTACTTCCAATCAAACCCATTGATGAAATCGTACCAACCATATTTCCAAACTTTTAAATCCCAAATTAAGTCAACTCATATTCAATATAATTTCTCAAATCATACTTGGCCAAATCCCGACATTTATCATTTAAATCCTTAACAAATTCCCAAAATCATATTATTAACACAATCCCGACATGTTTATTTTCAAAATCATTACATAATGAATTTCGATATTTAGTCATAAAATAATTCTATTTTCGCAACCCTATTTATAAATCACAACTCATAATTCATTTCAAATCCCTAAAATTACAATTTAAAACAAGACTACATACAAATCCCAAATAATGCATCCTTTAAACCATTTTATAGTAAAATTGCAGAATTTATATTTTCATGAACAAAATAATATAAAATAATAATATCAATAATAATAATAATAATAATAATAATAATAATAATAATAATAATAATAATAATAATAATAATAATAATAATAATAATTCATCGCCATCACTGTCTAGATGTTCTGACAGTGGCTCTCACAATGTTCTCACCCAATCTATCTCGAGGTATGTCACTTGTGTTGGTTCGAATATTGATGACTTGGTTGTATCCCCCGCCCCCAAAAAATCCATGTCAGTATTGGCGGATCGATACTTCAAGTTCATTGATGACAACTTAGTGACTATGCTTAATCCGACGCCAAGGCAACTACACATTCTGCAAGCTGTGAGAGGGGAAAGAGCGCAAGATTTTTTATTGACTGTTCCCATTGAGGGCCTTGCTCAGACCATGCCGTCTCGACAGTTTCGTTCTGTTCTCCAATACCATCTTTCGATCCCTATGTTTAGCGGCTATCCTGCTTGTCCCAGTTGTGAGTTGGACAGGATGGACCCATTTGGAGATCATGCTTTACATTGCAGTCGAGGCATCGGGTCTAAGCACCGACATAACATGGTCCGAGATATTTTGGTAGACATTTGTTATAAAGCGGGCATTGCAGTTCAGAAGGAAGCGCATACAGGTATGAGCAGTGACGATGGTGTTGAGCTGAGACCGGGTGATCTGCTTGTTTATGGGTGGGACAAGGGGAGAGACACTTGTATCGATGTGGTCGGGGCTTCGCTGTTCACGACTAGAGCCAATGACTCATTTATACTTGGCAAGGCGGTCTCTCAAGCCACTGAAAGAAAGAAGAAGAAGTACGCTGATGTTTGTGCTGGTAAAGGGTATGGCTTCATGGCTTTTACGTTCTCCACATTTGGTGAATTGGGAGACGATGCTATTGGTTTTTTAAAACGGGTTCAGTTGGTTACGAAAAGCCACGGGTCGTCGTCCGTTAATGGTGATTTCATATTTCATAGAGTTGGTTTTACTATTCAAAAAGGTGTTGGAGCTCAATTTGTTACGAGGCTCCCATCTAACTTTATGTAAGTCATTCCTATAATAATAATAATTTTTATAATAAATAAAAAATAAAAAAATAATAATAACAAAAATAATCTAGTCATAACATACCATATATAATATATAACAATTTATAAACCAAACCAACAGGCCCAATTATATTCCCAAAACTCGAAGACCCAGCCCAGCCCGGATGGAAAGAGGACCCGAATCCACTCACAACCCAACTCCAAATCTGAAAAGGAAAAGATCCGGATAAAAGGATCCAGATCCGGATCTCAACCCGGTTAGATAGGCCCAACCCAAAAAAAAATGAATGAAGACCTCTCTCCCTCAACCACAAACAGCGCTCTCTGCCGCTCACGATCGGGAAACGACGAGGAAGAAGAGGAGAGATCTCGGCATCGCCGGAGCTCCGTTCTCAATCCGAACCCGCACTCAGCCTGACCGAAACCTCTCCCCGACCACCTCAAATACCCCGAGGGAAAGAAACGAGAACAGGCAGGGAGGAAGGAGGAGAAGCCTTACGGAGATTCGAAGTTTTCGCCGGAAATGCTCGCCGGAGGCGCAATTGGCTTCAATGGAGATGGATTCGAGCCGATATTGGCCTAGGACAGATGTAGAGGGGTTAAGTGTCCACCTTTATGCGATTTGGAGTTGGAAAACGGAGAATCGAAGGCTTACCACGGCTGGGATCGGAAACAGGGGAGATGGGGCGAGAACGGCGTCGGCTTCACTCCTGGATGGCTCCGAGCTCTTCCTGGGAAACCTCGGGAGCTCATCGTAGTCGGAGGAAGCCGAGGAAGGGCTGGAGGCTGCTCGAGGAAGTGGACGAGGTTGGAGACACTCGGGTGCGGCTCTGGCGACTTCGAAACGGGGCTCTCCATGGCTCGCGTGGCGAGGATGACGACGGGGACGAGGAGGCTCCCAATGGTGGTGCTCCTGACGACGGGAAGGAAAGGGATGGTGGTGGCTCACGGTGGTAGACAGAATCGGAGGAGGAAATGGTGGAGGCGAGGTTGTGATTCGACGATGGTGAACTGGCAAGCGTGGTTTAGATTTCTGATTTTTGCAGACAGAGTAAAGAGGGGGAGAGAGAGAAAAGCTCCACTGTGGGTATTGTTTGACTGAAATTGAATAAATGGAAGAGGGAGGCTTGATATGAAATCAGAGGCAACATAGGCATGAGTTGGCAATTGCAACACAGAGAAAGAAGACAAAGAACATTGTTCTTTCTGCTGGGCAATTCGGCAATTCGGTCAGAGGAGAAATGGACAAGTAAGTGGTCCCAAAACTCCAAACGTCAAATACCGGAATATAAATCTGAAATCCGCTCACTCGACCTTGTCCCGACGCGTTTAAAATACTTCTCAATTTTCCAAATCCGAATTTAATATATGGAATCCGAACATTATTTTCCAATTTTCGGAAGGAGAGTCTAACATATTTTAAATTTCCAATTAATTAATGCCGGAACTTGTTTCGAAAGATTTAGAATAATTCCAATAGCTCACGGACAGAAATTTCAAATCTTCTGAATCTTAGAAATCGGAATGATTATAAATCACTATTTTAGTAATTTAATATTCTAAAATTTCCCGGTCTTTACATCATCCATCTCTAAAAACAAGTCTCGTCCCCGAGACTAAAATCACTCTAAAACAAGGGGATGAAGATTTAAATGGGTGAGTCCAAGGATCATGCCATTGATTCTGTAAGCATCCCTACAGTACCCTTGACATGATCATAATATTCCCAATTGGTCGTAGCAAGTATGCGATATGGGCCCTTATCACATTCTTACTCCGACTTTTCGGTTATATCATAACTCGAAAAGCAATCATAACGTGTCTACTAGGTCTTAGCAAGCATTCTATATGCGCCCTATAAAATGCTTGTATCCACTTCGTGAGTCGTTATAATATAAGCCCGGGTGTGAAAAATCTCTAAAGAGGATTTCGCAAGTAGAAAAGATTGGCCTCAAAATCGTTGAAATTCCCGGTAACGTTTATTCTTTAAATTTTCAAGTAATTCTTTTTCAAACCGCTCAAAATCTTCATTATCCCATAGTTCATACTCACCATTACTTCATATATCATATCACAGCACGTCCTAACATGCTTCTAAAACAACATAACAGGATAACAAAGCAGTAATATATCATGGTAACCCTTGTCACTACCAACTAAATTTTAATATTGCATATCAACATGTAATTCCATATCAGGTTCATCATGGTCATTATCTAACATCATGCCAGCAAATATAAATAAATCACATAATCAAGAAAATCCTCACATCATACCAATCAAAATGAAACACAATCCCCACTCGCCCATCTCCACTCTCAAGCCAAGATTAATCCTCTTATAATCTCGACAACGTCAACCCAGACAAAATTCCCCAGAGAATCCCAATTCATCTCGATGATCAAATCTCGCCCCTCCTTCCACTAAGCACTAACACACCATCCACCTCTAAGAATCCAACTCCTATATCTAACGTCAGACCCAAGTACCTCTAATATTATGTCCTCGATATTCACGAGCCCTTCCTTACACTTCTCGTACTACCCGAAGCATCACCAACATCACCTAGAAGCTCATCAGAACCACCAACATTGCCTCCCAAAAATCCCAAAGCTCACTCAGTCTTACTTATGCTAGCATCCCTCTCTCGCAAACTCACTTCTAGTACCATCGATCATCCCAACCGCCCAAAATTCTTTCACCACTCTTCAACCACGCTACCAAATGACTTCCCCCACATGTTGAAGGAAGAAGCAATCATTAAAATCATCAAACATAAGATCTACATCATATCAACTAGCATTCATAACATAACATCATGGATTCAACCAGTCTCAGTTAACATCATGCTCAATAACCATCCTAACCATCATATATGAACATAATCAAGTCAAGCTAGCATGTTGCATTATAACCTTATCAGATACAATTCAGGCTTCTTAGCATATGTAGTTCACATTTTACAGGCAAAGGAATTCAAATCATGCTTAGCAACTCAGCGTACCAACAAGTCAAGACATCATGGTATATGAGATCTATAAGTCATCAAATCATATCATCATAGACAACAGGCAATCAAGTAACAGTCATCACCAGGTCAGCACATCAACACATAATCTCATCGTCAGGTTAGTGCAATATCATTGTCAATAAATTCAAAAGGGTTAGCAATTCGAGCGGAGAACACTCCCGCTTGTGAGTCAAACCGTACCCAGTATCCGCAATTCTTGATGCGTGCTCGTTCCGCCGACATCATTGATCCTAAGGCCCGTGGGTTGTGGGCCCACGCTTCCGCTGCACTGCTCTATCGCTATCTAACTTTTCGTTCCCTCTTCCATGCGGTCGCTCGTCGAATGTATCGCATAAGGTCCAAGTTAGCGGAGATAGTGGAGTGACAAGAGAAGACAACCCAAAGTTCCTCTCGGAAACAACCACAGACCAATACTAAGACGATAACCAGAGACAAAACATCAACCCGAGAATAACAACGACGCCCTTATGAAAGTCTATCAGGTTGCAATTGTGGCAAGCAAACACACATTCATAATGGGGCATATCAATCATATTGATCCACTCTAACATGTACCTATATCAAGGAGCACGACATACGTATTCATTCCAAAAGACTTATTCGAGTGCTACACGGATGCATGCGAGACAAGATAACAATCCATTATCCCATGAAAGGCGATATGCCTAGCAACTTAAGCAAGATATGCAAGATTTAATGGGTATCACAATTTTCACATATATGAACAATGCACGAGCTTGGTGTATGCATCATACGAGAACATATAAGAGTAACATAGTAACTATCTCATCTAACACAATGATCATATAATAGGTCAAGTATGGCACATAATCATATGACGAGACACATTTAGAAAGCACAAGTCCTACATGATTCTAGAGATGCATAGCGTGATACAAGCGTAATCATGAGCCGTTAAAAGGAGTTCATCATGATATTTACGAAGCACGAAGCATTATCAAAATTAATAAGAAGGACATCAAGGGCGATAGATTATAATCATACTAGGAATGAACCATCATAGATCACATATATGGTACAATGGTCATCACATCATAGAACAAGTACAACATGTGATCATTCAGCGAGTCATATTGGGAATCATAATTAATTAAGCCCTACAGAACACTACTAGCACATATTGAACATGCAAATAATCAAGATAACTCGACTAGATTCATTCTAACATTCATGCGTCCTACGTATCTGAAGACATGATAAGCGTGGTGTGTGATTATGCGATGTGCCAAGTCATACATGTATACTAGCATGAGAGGATATCATGGAGAAATAGAGGAACACTACCGAGCGACAACATGTAAGCATGCTATGATTAACCATCACAGAAAGCAAATCGATCCTCGAATTCAACACTAATTAACTTGCACGGGTAAGACATGTTATGGTAATAGAAAGAGGGAAGAACCACACTATCAGGAACCTAGCTCGAGAGGGAATCAACAACAAGGTAGACAAGATACAAGTTCGCACAAGTCACAATTGATGATCATACATGATGCTAAAAGCTCAATATAACGTACGGTACATGCATGCAACTAATCATGACGACGGGTAAGAAATCACTCAATCATCTTCCACGATATAGGAGCATGAGAAAAGTTAAACGATTCATAATATGAGTGGGCAATTTGATTAGAATACGGGGCATGAGTGCAGATCAACACATACTGGGATGAAACATGCATTTGCTAAGACTCAATTATACCACATATTCTCCATTCAACACAAGTAACACACAACAATATTATGTGCAAAATAATTAGTAATAGCTAATCTGTCAATACAAAATAGATGGGCATGATATGGATTCTTGTCACAAAAAGGATAATAAGCATCGACATGTTGTCATCCAACATGCTAAGGCGATAATCTACAAGCATTCCTACAAAGAGGAGTTGATCACACTATCATTAACCTAATCCATAAGGAAATAACGATCATGTAGATTCATATTATATGGTCCATGCTTCCAACCATTCATACGATCAATAAGCCAAGTAAAGATGCTATAACAACATACATTCATGATAGAGGGCAAGACACAATACAATACCTGAGAAAGGTAACTAACCACAACATGAGCTTAAACAATACAACCATGACAGAAGGCAAGGCATAACATGATGAGCTTCTTACTAATGATCATTGGCAAGGTACATGCGGCAGATTATAAAAACCATGTCATGCAATCAGAGAGAGTCACCATTACAACCGGACAGAGATCCCTAAGGGCATCCACTGACTTTTCCCAACTGACTCATCACCCCTCTTACCCGTGGGACTCTAGTACAACTCTTTATAGCAAGTAGACATTGGCTGATCGTAATAAGAATCGAAAAAGACAGCCCCAGAAACACCTTACTCTATAACTCGGAATTTCATCAAGAGTCATCTTCCAATACTCTCTCAAATAACCCTCATATCCGCCCACAATTTCCGAAGATAATGTATTTACCAACCCGATTTCCCGTGGAGGGGACCGATATTTAAGAGAAAGACTCGATAAGACCATCAAGGGTTAACATAGTGGAAGGGGTTATTCCACCAAAGCTGGGCTTGACCACAAAGAAACAAGGGTACTCTCACTATCCCGTTTGCACGGATAAGTCAATACACATTTAATTGTTAGGCATACCAATCAAACTTTAGCATATTAAGCTATCTAATGTCGCGCTTCGAGGAGCGACTGACCGGATGGGCGAAACCTCGCGATCCTACCTAACTCGCCACTCCAACCACCTTGGTGCAATCTCATTGGAGTCTTCTGGACCCACTGTAAAGAGAAAGCTATTATTTTGCCTACCGTTCCCACCTACACCCAATAGGGGTGGTCTAGCGACTTTACTACCCACTCGTGTCCCTGTTTGGTCGGTTTTCCTCTTTTATTACAAGCCAAGTTCATTACTTAGTCCAATTTGGGTTAGACATCTTAAGTTCATTTTGCCCTTTTTAAAATCCTTTCAAATCCTTTGAAATTCATGGGCGGTTTTCCAAAACATACACTCGACTCTTTTGTACCCAAATTGCACAACCTCAGCTCTGATACCATCTTTGTAACGGCCCGGAATTATGATTTCCGGGTTACGTTTCTAGGGATAAAACCCCTTGTTCGGATCTTGCAATCCAGGTACGGGTCGAGGTTTCAAACTCATTTTAAGGTTAGTAAGAAGAGGGATTTCAAACTCTAAAAACCTCGAAGGGTTGTTGGTTACCCTTAACATGTCCTAAGACTATGTCACGAAATCCAATTCAAACGAAAATAAAGCGGAAGCAAAGTTAAGATACAGAATGTCACGGCAGAGCCGGGTCAAAACCAAAACGTAAGCGTATGGTTACCATTTATACCAAGTTAGAGAATTATCCATGTTCTTCAATTCTCCAAAAGGAAACCCCGTCATATAGACATCGAGCACTCAGAATCTGTAGAAAATACCTTAAAAAAAGAACGGGGAAATGAGTCAGATCGAGCCACTCATGCGGGACCGGCAGTTCTCGCTGAGGCCACATAGTATGTGTTATACCTAATAAAGATGCTCTAATGCAGTACGAAAGTCAAACACACTATCATGCTCCTAGATATAATAATGTGCAGAAATACTGTAAAGGGCCCAAGACAATGCCAAATGGCATATCCCTCTCCTACCTCCACCCCCTCCGATAGGGCGGAGACTGGCCAGCTCGTGAATGCATTCCATCATAATCGGGCGGCACGCATGCCTAACCCGCTCCACAATAAAGCCCGCAGGCATCTCATAATATAAGGAAGTTCATGACTCTATTGACTCAGGGTACCCGATGAGGCTGGGCAACCCTATGACCCTAGCAAAGACTCTAGGACTATCACAGATAACGGTCATTCTGTTTCAAACGCAATAAGTAAGCAGATGCTCATTCAATTAGTGCAACCTAAACATGATACTACATGGCATGCTTTTATGCATATGCAACACCTAACATAAAATGCAACAACGGGCATGAATGTCCAACCTGAGTAAGCCCCCTAGGGAACTTACCTGAAGATGCAGAACAGTAGAGTAATACAAGCAAGGGCCCAAATGCAAGTCCAAAAGCAATCCAATCGCAATACACACCTATCATCAAGCCATTGATATAAGCTACCGGGCCAACATTCATACACACAGAACTCACGTTCTCAACATCCTCAAAACCAATCGATAGTAAAACCATTTCCAAAACTTTTCCGATACGATCAAACATCAACTAAAATCATTTACTTCCAATCAAACCCATTGATGAAATCGTACCAACCATATTTCCAAACTTTTAAATCCCAAATTAAGTCAACTCATATTCAATATAATTTCTCAAATCATACTTGGCCAAATCCCGACATTTATCATTTAAATCCTTAACAAATTCCCAAAATCATATTATTAACACAATCCCGACATGTTTATTTTCAAAATCATTACATAATGAATTTCGACAGTTAGTCATAAAATAATTCTATTTTCGCAACCCTATTTATAAATCACAACTCATAATTCATTTCAAATCCCTAAAATTACAATTTAAAACAACACTACATACAAATCCCAAATAATGCATCCTTTAAACCATTTTATAGTAAAATTGCAGAATTTATATTTTCATGAACTCCAAAATAATATAAAATAATAATAATAATAATAATAATAATAATAATAATAATAATAATAATAATAATAATAATAATAATAATAATAATAATAATAATAACAATAATAATAACAAAAATAATCTAGTCATAACATACCATATATAACATATAACAATTTATAAACTAAACCAACAGGCCCAATTATATTCCCAAAACTCGAAGACCCAGCCCAGCCCGGATGGAAAGAGGACCCGAATCCACTCACAACCCAACTCCAAATCTGAAAAGGAAAAGATCCGGATAAAAGGATCCAGATCCGGATCTCAACCCGGTTAGATAGGCCCAACCCAAAAAAAAATGAATGAAGACCTCTCTCCCTCAACCACAAACAGCGCTCTCTACCGCTCACGATCGGAAAACGACAAGGAAGAAGAGGAGAGATCCCGGCATCGCCGGAGCTCCGTTCTCAATCCGAACCCGCACTCAGCCTGACCGAAACCTCTCCCCGACCACCTCAAATACCCCGAGGGAAAGAAACGAGAACAGGCAGGGGGGAAGAAGGAGAAGCCTTACCGAGATTCGAAGTTTTCGCCGGAAATGCTCGCCGGAGGCGCAATTGGCTTCAATGGAGATGGATTCGAGCCGATATTGGCCTAGGACGGATGTAGAGGGGTTAAGTGTCCACCTTTATGCGATTTGGAGTTGGAAAACGGAGAATCGAAGGCTTACCACGGCTGGGATCGGAAACAGGGGAGATGGGGCGAGAACGGCGTCGGCTTCACTCCTGGGTGGCTCCGAGCTCTTCCTGGGAAACCTCGGGAGCTCATCATACTCGGAGGAAGCCGAGGAAGGGCTGGAGGCTGCTCGAGGAAGTGGACGAGGTTGGAGACACTCGGGTGCGGCTCTGGCGACTTCGAAACGGGGCTCTCCACGGCTCGCGCGGCGAGGATGACGACGGGGACGAGGAGGCTCCCAATGGTGGTGCTCCTGACGACGGGAAGGAAAGGGATGGTGGTGGCTCACGGTGGTAGACAGAATCGGAGGAGGAAATGGTGGAGGCGAGGTTGTGATTCGGCGATGGTGAACTGGCAAGCGTGGTTTAGATTTCTGATTTTTGCAGACAGAGTAAAGAGGGGGAGAGAGAGAAAAGCTCCACTGTGGGTTTTGTTTGACTGAAATTGAATAAATGGAAGAGGGAGGCTTGATATGAAATCAGAGGCAACATAGGCATGAGTTGGCAATTGCAACACAGAGGAAGAAGACAAAGAACATTGTTCTTTCTGCTCTTTCTGCTGGGAAATTCGGCAATTCGGTCAGAGGAGAAATGGACAAGTAAGTGGTCCCAAAACTCCAAACGTCAAATACCGGAATATAAATATGAAATCCGCTCACTCGACCTTGTCCCGACGCGTTTAAAATACTTCTCAATTTTCCAAATCCGAATTTAATATATGGAATCCGAACATTATTTTCTAATTTTCGGTATATGAAAGAAGAGTATAACATATTTTAAATTTCCAATTAATTAATGCCGGAACTAGTTTTGAAAGATTTAGAATAATTCCAATAGCTCACGGATTGAAATTTCAAATCTTCTAAATCTTAGAAATCGGAATGATTATAAATCACTATTTTAATAATTTAATATTCTAAAATTTTCCGGTCTTTACAGAATTATCTTTTTATTTTTTGTTTTTCCGGCGATGAAAACATTGATGATAACACCCAAAATTTTCATTACCTGGATGAGTTACTACCACAACAACTAAACACCTCACGAATCTGATGGAATATTATTGTTCGTATTTTAAGAATGTCGACATCCCTAAGCTACATTGATCCTGGAAAAGTTCATTCAATTGACATGATTTTGATAGATGAAAAGGTAATCGTGTTTAAAGATTGATTAGTTTGTTTACAATTTAAATTTATTTGCACCCATAAACATATAAATTTACAACTTATGTGCAGTGTTCGAAGATACAAGCGTCTGTTACAAAGAACTATTTAACCATAGTCGAGCACATGAAAGAAGGTCTTAGATATTTCATCAAGGATTTTGAAGTCTACTAACATACCGTTAAAGTGTCACGGATAATTTTTGTCTAATCCTCAAATATGTCTAACCCTCGGATAATTTTTAGTATAGATTTTTTTAACCAATCATGAATTACTTAATTTGTGATTTTACAATTTTTTTTATTTGCTAACCATTTTCTTTTTAACTAAATGATTTTTTTTTGTGAAAATCTTAACTAAATGATTTGTTATATCAAATCTAGAAAAAAAAAAGAAAAAACAATTGGGCCTACTAAATAAAAATCTTATTATTTATTATAACTAACCAGGTTTAAATTTGATGATTTTAATTTTTAAAACTATTTTGAATTTGAATATTTGATACTGATTTTACCCAACAATTAAATTATTAATTCAATCAATTATCACCAATTATTTCAATAATAACTTACAACAAAATCTACCAAAACTAAGATAAGTATCACTTCAATATTTTATTTAAATAAGATGATCACCACTTAGATATTTTTAACCATCTATGTTTTAAAGAATCATTGTCTAATTTTTAATTTCGAAATTCAAATATAGAAATCTACCATGCTTATATAATTTATATTATAAGTTACTACTCCAGTCTCAAAACTTAACTCATTTACTATTTTAATTGCTTTTTAAAAATGATCAAAATTATATAAAATATTAATTTTTTTATTGATATTTTTTTTATTATTTCATGCTTATACCGTTAACTATGAAAAGAAAAAGATATTTTATAGGGATTTTAGCTTCTTAAAAAGTGTGCCAAAAAGTAAATCAATATTATCAATATTATAATACTGAAGGACAAGTCGTCTAAGACATGTGACGACTTCTCCTTTAAATGTAGGCATTTTTAATTAATAATTAATTAACTTCTTTTACAAATTCCATTAACAAATCTTAACAAATCTTATCCTAATTAAGTATTGATTTTTTTTATTTTTTATTGTTTGTAGTAATATTTTGATCAAATCTTAACAAATGCAAATTAGTTAAGATATCATAATTTACTTTTTTTCTTTAACATTTCAAAAAGATTTATAATATCTCAATCATCATCAAATTAGTTATGTAAAGACCGGGAAATTTTATGATATTAAAATTATTAAAATAGTGATTTATAATCATTTCGACCTTAATTCGATTCGGAACTTTTAGAAATAATCGTCATCGAGCACAAGTTTGATTTTAAAGTCATTCCGGCATCATTTGAAATATTGGATTTTGACGGATTTTAATTCCGCCTTTGAACTCCGAAATTGAGAATTTAAATTTAATTTTGATCATTTGTAAATAAGTCGTAAAAGTTGATTGAAATCTTAATGTATTTCGCCAAGGTCGGGATTAATGGGTTTCGAGTTTCGGATTTCGAGATTTCTTTTGTGAACGGATTATAGTAGAGTTGCGGGAATTCAAATTAATTTTTGGTGGGGAGTTGGGGACCCTTTTAGAAATTTGTTTCTATTTCCCTTTTCTTAACACTCTCTCACTCTCTCTCTTTCTCTCTCTCCCTAAGGCAGAAAATCGCTGAGCAGATTCCATGCCCTGCAAATTACAATTCACAGCTTCCCAGATTGGTTGTTTTGTGCCAATTTAACACTCTTCCCTCTACCTATTGTCTGAAATCAGAAAACTCACAAACCCACAAAAAGCAATCCCCTCTCTCTCTCTCTCTCTCTCTCTCTCTCTCTCTCTCTCTCTCTCTCTCTCTCTCATAATAGCTCTCTGCAAGAAGTCCAGAAATCCCCATCCCCAATCATTCGTTTTGTTTCAAATCGAACACCACCACCGTCTCCCCTGCGGTTCTGTTGGCCGCTGGCACCACTCTCCACCTTCCTCCGATCTGTTGACAATCAGCGCCACCTTCAAGCACCCAGCACCGCCAGCCTTCCTCCTCTTCATTGTCGTTGTTGCAGCGGTCACCAAGACGCATTGGTTCCACCAAGCGAAGCCGTCGCCTCCACCCGAGCACGCCTCCGGCCTTCCCTCGTCCGCGCTCCCAGCCACCCCATTGCTTCTTCCTCTGAGCAGTAGCAACAACCAGGAGTCCCATCGGAGCCCAGACACTCGCCGGAGCCTGGAACGCCGCCCTCAACCTCCGTCGCCCCTGTTTCCGAAGAGAGCATCCCGAGCACCTGAGTATCAGCCCCACCTCCTTCCTCCTTCTCTCCGACCAGCAGGCAGCCCAGAAGTTTCCTTCGACGCCAACGAATCCAGGAGTTCACCCAGGGGCCTGAACCACAGCCCTCGGCGCCGTATCGCACCTCACCGCCCTGTCTCATCTCTAAGGTCGATTACCGATTTTTCTTATTCGATTCTGGTTGAACATCATCAAAATCCCTCTTTGCTTACTCCTTATCCCTTCCTAGACT
The DNA here is from genome assembly GCA_037127255.1 of Persicaria tinctoria. NCBI lineage: Eukaryota > Viridiplantae > Streptophyta > Magnoliopsida > Caryophyllales > Polygonaceae > Persicaria > Persicaria tinctoria. The sequence continues at coordinate 41,780,110 of JBANSL010000002.1, read as the reverse complement.
CAAGACAATCTTATTAGCTGTCGATCTCATCCGGAAAGTCGCCATTGGAGCCGGAGTCCCTTCGGCGTCGGAAAACTCGCGCAATCGGTAAATCTCTCCTCCTCCCCTTCCCTTTTGCTCTCGTTTCTTTCTTCCTGCGATGAGTGTAGTCGGTTTTGCATTTTGAATCTCTGGTCGGATTCTCAAGCCGAACGGACCACCATGGATGGAGGCTTCCCTCCTTCTCCGTCGCCTTTCCGTTCTAGATCTGTTCTTCGAAGGAGTAGGGAGATCAGCTCCGTCTTCTTTTCTTTTATTTGGGCTGGGTTATGATCTCGGGTCGGGCTGCGTCCGGGTCTTTAATTCGGGTTAAAGGTGAGCTGGGCGGGTCTTCCTCTTCTTTTCAGTGTTGGGCTAGATTTGGGTATTGGGTTGTTTTGTGTTATTGCTATTGTTGTTATTATATATAACGTTGCATGATATATATATATATATATATATATATATATATGTGTGTGTGTGTGTGTGTGTGTGTGTGTGTGTGTGTGTGTGTGTTATTTTGTATATTAGTATGTGATTCGGTTTTATTGGAAATATTAATTCCGAAATTCTTATATATATTATAATTGCTTTAGAAATATTATTATTTGGAAAAACGTTGTTATATGACATTAAAATGTGATTTGGGATTTCGAATTGATTTATTTGTTTTGCTTTATAAATATGAATTGTAAAGAGGATTTAAGTTTGGTATTGTATTTTTAGTTAAAGTATTGCTTGGTAAATTATTTAAGAAGAGATTTTCAAGTTACCCGGAATTATCTCTTAAAGGATTGTGTTTGGAAAATCAAAATGCCGGAATTATTTCTATAATATCATTTTGAAAGATTGGTTTTAAGGTTTAAATGTTTAATATCGGGATTCTTTGTCTTGGTTTGATGATGTTGGTTTTGAGAAGGAATTCTGGAAATGTGGTTGATATGATTTTATCAATGAGTTTGATTGGAAGTAAATGATTTTGGTTGATGTTGATCGTATTGAAAAGGTTTTGGAAACGGTTTTACCATCGGTTGGTATTGAACATGTTGAGAATTTGGGTTCGTGTGTGTGAGAATGTTGGTTCGGTAACTTATGGAAATGGCTTGATGATAGGTGTGTATTGCTTTTGGATTGCTTTGGACTTGCATATGGGCCCTTGCTTGTATAATTCTGCTGTTCTGCATCTTCAGGTAAGTTCCTTAGGGGGCTTACTCAGGTTGGACATTCATGCCTGTTGTTGCATTTTATGTTAGGTGATGTTGCATATGCATAATAGCATGACATGTAGTATCCCGTTTAGGTTGCACTAATTGAATGAGCATCTGCTTACTTATTGCGTTTGAAACAGAACGGTCGTTATCTGTGATAGTTCTAGAGTCTTTGCTAGGGTCATAGGGTAGCCCAGCCTCATCGGGTACCCTGAGTCGATCGAGTCATGAACTTCCTTATATTATGAGATGCCTGCGGGCTTTATTGTTGAGCGGGTTAGGCATGCGTGCCGCCCGATTATGATGGAATGCATTCACGAGCTGGCCAGTCTCCGCCCTATCGGAAGGGGGTGGAGGTAGGAGAGGGATATGCCAGTTGGCATTGTCTTGGGCCCTTTACAGTATTTTTACACATTATTATAACCAGGAGCATGCTAGTGTGATTGACTTTTGTACTGCATTAGAGCATCTTTATTAGGTATAGCACATACTATGTGGCCTCAGCGAGGACTGCCGGTCCCGCATGAGTGGCTCGATCTGACTCCTTTCCCCGTTATTTTTTTTAAGGTATTTTCTACAAATCTTGTTTGCTCCTTTCTTCTGTGACGGGAAACCCTTTGGCGACTCGAAGAACCTAGCTAATATTCTAACTTGGTAAAATGGTAATTACTTGCTTATGATTTGGTTTGACCCGGCTTTGTCGTGGCATTTATATCATAGTTTTGCTTTCGCTTTACTTTCGGTTGAATTGGATTTTGCGACATAGTCTTAGGACAGGCAAAGGGTACCCAATGGCCTTTCGAGGTTTTTTTTAGGGTTTGAAATCCCTCATTCTACTAATCTTAAATGTGTTTGAAACCTCGACCCGTACCTGGATTGCAAGATCCAAAAAAGGGGTTTTATCCCTTGAAACGTAACCAAAAATCATAATTCTGGGCCGTTACAAAGATGGTATCAGAGCTGAGGTTGTGCAATTCGGGTACGCAAGGGTCGATGTATGTTTTGGAAAACTGCTCATGGATTCCAAAGGATTTGAAAGGATTTTAAAAAGGGGCAAAATGAACTTAAGATGCCTAACCCAAATTGGACTAAGTAATGAACTTGACTTATAATAGAAGAGGAAAATCGACCAAACGGGGGCGCGAGTAGGTAGTAAAGGCGCTAGACCACCCCTATTGGGTGTAGTTGGGAACGGTAGGCAAAATATAAGCTTGTTCTTTACAGATGGGTTGGGATATTCCAAGGAGATCATTATGAGTGTTATTAACTGATTCTGTGTTGAATGTTTGCTATTCTAGAGATCTGATTTGGATGCATTAACTATGAATTGTGTATTGACTAATCTGTGCAAACGGGATAGTGGGAGTACCCTTGTTTCTGTGTGGTCAAACTCAGCTTCTGTGAAACAGCCCTTCCACTATATTTGTTTACCCTTTGACGCTCATATTGAGTCCTTCTCCCGGATGTCAGTGTCTTCCACGGGGAAACGGGTTGGTAAACACATTGTGTCGAAATCATGTATGGGTATGAAGGTTATCTGAGTGAGTATTGGGAGGTGGTTCTTGATGACATTTTGAGGCAAAAGTAAGGTGTCCTGTGGCTGTCTTTCTTGATTCTTATGATGATCAACCAGTGTCTCCTTACCATAAAGATTCGTACCGGAGTCCCACGGGAATGAGGGGTGAAGAGTCAATTGGGAAAGGTCAATGATTGCCCTTAGAAATCTCTATCGAGTTGTCTTAATTGCTCTGTCCATGATTGCGTGACTCTATATGTACTACTTCTTGACTTACGGATCGATCCTTAATGTGAACCTGTTCTTATGTGATTTGATGCTCATGATGACCATTGTATAGATTCGAGCTACAATTGTTATATTCATATCATCCCGACATGATCTATTTAGTATATCGCATTATCATACTAAGGCACGAATATATATGTCATATGCTAGAGAATTGTGTAATTTATGTTCTCCCTGTGAATAGGTTAATGATAGTGTGATCGTTAAATTTTGTTATCCTGACGAAGCAAGTTCCCTACTTGATACGTGTTACAACTTGACGTCAACATGCCCTATATGATTATTATTTTCTCCTGGATTAGGTCCATGATAGTGTTATAAACACTTCTTCGTATTAATGCATGCAAATGATCTCTTTAGCATGCTAGCTGATGACGCCTTGATGTCTATCATTCCTTTTGTGACTAGAACCTATAGCATGCCCAACTATTTTGTATTCGTCAGATTAACTATTGTTGATTAAATTGTAAGTTAATATTGTGTGTGTTACTTGCGTTGAATGAAGAACATGTGGTATGATTGAGTCTTGATGAATGCATGTTTTATCCTAGTATGTGTTGATCTGAGCTCATGTCCCCATGTTCTATTCATGTTGCCCATTACTTTGACTCGTATCATACATCATTAAACTTTCCTCATGCTTCTATATCATTGGAATGTGATTGAATTGATTTCTTACGTGTCGTCAGGTTGACCATTTAAATGCATGTATGTATCGCATGTTGTGTTGCTCCATTAGTGTCATGTAAGTTCATGGTTGTGACTTGTGCGAATTCATATCTCGCCTACATTATTGCCGATTTCCTCTTGAGCTAGGTTCCTGATAGTGTGGTTATTCCCCCTATTGTCCCCTTAAAATGGTTACTCATTCTAATTAGATGGATGTTGAATTCGATGATCGACTTGCTTTCCGTGATGGTTAATTCTAGCATGCTTACATGTTATCGCTCCATATTGTTCCCCTATTACCCTATGATATGCTCTCGTGATTGCATGAACATATGACCTTCACACCTCACATGATCACACACCACGCTATATCATGTCTTCACATACGTAGTACGCATTAATGTTAGAATGAATCTAGTCGAGTTATCTTGATTGTGTGCATGTTCGATATGTGCTAGTAGTGCCCTGTAGGGCTTATGATTCCCAAAACGACTTGCCAAATGATCACGTGTTGTACTTGTTCTATGATGTGATGACTAGTGTATTGTATGTGTGCTCTATGATGGTTCGTTCTTAGCATGATTATAATCTATCGTCCATGATATCCTTCTTGTAACTTTTGATGATGCCTCATGTTTCGTGAATATTATGTTGGATTCCTCTTAATGACTCTTGACTAGGCTTGTATCACATCATGTATCGCTAGTATCATGAATGACCCATGCTTTCTAAATGTACCCCGTCATATGATTATGTGTCATGCTTGACCTATTATATGATCATTGTGCCATATGAGGTAGTTATTATGTTGCTCTTATATATTCTCGTATGATGCACACACTAAACTCGTGCATTGTTCATATATGTGATAATTGTGATGCCCATTAAATCCCGCATATCTTGCTTAAGTTGCTAGGTATATCCATTTTCATGGATAATGGACTACTATCTTGTCTCGTATGCATCCGTGTAGCACTCGAATATGTCTTTTTGGAATGGATATGTATGTCGTGCTCCTCGAGATAGGTACATGTTAGTGTGGATTAAAATGATTGATATGCCCCATGATGAACTTGTGTCTACTTTTCATAATTGCAACCTAATAGACCTCCATAAGGGCGTTGTTGCTATTCTCGGGTCGAAGTCTTTTCTTTAGTCTTGTCATTTTAGCCTTGGTTCGTGTTTGCTTCCGAAAGGAACATTGGGCTGTCCTCTCTTGTCACTCCCTTATCTTTGCTAACTTGGAGTAATGCGCGATATATTGGGTGAGCGACTGCTTGAAAGAGAAAAGAAGTTGCATAGTGATAGAGCAGTGTGGCGGAAGCGTGGGCCCATAACCCACGAGCCTCAGGATCAATGATGTCGGTGGAACGGGCACACATCGGGAATTACGGTTACTAAGCACGATAGGACTTGAAAGCGGAATTGTTCTCCATTCGAATTGCTAACCCTTTTGAATTTGTTGACAACGATATTGCACTGACCTAGCGATGAGATTATGTGTGATGTGCTGACTTGATGATGATTGTTGCCTGATTGCCTGCTGTCTATGATGATATGATTTGATGACTTATGGCTCCTATCTACCATGATGTCTTAACTTGTTTCTACGCTGAGTTGCTAAGTATGATTTGAATTCCTTTGCTTGTAAAATGTGAACTACATATGCTAAGAAGCCTGAATTGTATCTGATAAGGTTATAATGCAACATGCTAGCTTGACTTTGTTATGTTCATATATGATGTTTGCAATGATTATTGAGCATGATGGTAAGCTGAGACTTGTTGAACCCATGATGTTATGTTTATGAATGCTAGTAGATATGATGTAGACCTTATGCGTGATGATTTTCATGATTGCTCCTTCCTTAAACTTGTGGGTGAGGTCATTTGGTAGAGTTGTTAGAGAGAGGTGAAAGAATTTAAGCGGTTAGGATGAACGGTGATATTTTGAGGGAAGTCGCAGGAGAGGGATGTTGGCTTAGGTCAGACCGAGTGAGTTTTGGGATTTAGAAGAGGCAATGTTTGTTGGTTTTGGACGAGCTTCTAAGTGAATCTTTGGAAGTGTGAGAAGTTTAAGGAAGGGCTTATAAGAGTATTGATGTTATAGTAAGAGAGGGCACTCGGGTGTGAAGTTAGAGATAGGAGTTGGATTCTTAGAGGTGGATGGTGTGGTAGTGCTTGGCGGAAGGAGGGGCGAGATTTGAGCATCGAGATGAATTGGGATTCTTTGGGGAATTTTTTCTGAGTTGACGTTGGCGAGTCTAGAAGATGATTAGTCTTGACTTGAGAGTGGAGATGTGCGAGTGGAGAATCTGTTTTATTTTGACTGGTATGATGTGAGGATTTCCCTGATTATGTGATTTATTTATATTTATTGACATGATGCTAGATAGTAACCATGATGAACCCGATATACAATGATATTACATACTGATCTACAATATTGAATTCTAATTGACAGTGACTAGTGTTATCATGATATATTGAAGCATTACTACCATGTTATGCGTTTTAGAAGCATGTTACGATCTGTTATATGAATCATGAGGTAATGACATGTTGTTATGTGAAAACATGATATTATATGGGGTGATACAATATGATGTTATGTTATATGATCGTTAAGCATGATTGTGGGTATGTTAAATGATGAATATGATTTGTATATATGAGCTAATGATACCAGATTTTTTTAAATGATCGTTATATGCCATTGTGATGAGTTAAGATGATGTTTGATGAATATGCTGACATTTGATGACCGATATACTGTTTGACCTCCCCTTTCGCGAAATCTTGATAACATGACTTGTTGTGTTGATGTGTTGACAACGAGTTTGATTCGTTGACTTTATGATGAGGATGTACCTGTTATGACCTTCGTGTGATATCGAGATGTGTGTTATGATTTTGGCAAAGATGCATATTATGACCTTTAGTATGATGTAGAGACGTTGATGTGATCTTGAGAGAATATGTGATTAGCCCTTAGAGATGGATGATTCTACCTCCGAACTTCTCAATTTGATTGATTTATATCTGGGAAAACTGATTTGGCTTTGGAGGATTTTGACGAAAATTTGATCGAAAGGGTTTTACTTATTTTGGTATAAAGTTGCTTGGTTAAACGTCTTATTTGAAGATTTTGAGCGGTTTGAAAAGGAATTACTTATAATTTTAAAGAATAAACGTTACCGAGAATTTCAACGATTTTGAGGCCAATCTTTTCCAATTGCGGAATCCCTTTTTGAGAATTTTCAACCCGGGCAACTCTATGATACTTCACGAAATGGATACATGCATTTTATGGGGGCGCCTATAGGGTGCTTGCTAAGACCTAGTGATGCTATTGTAGAACTTTTAGAGTCGTGGTACTTCCGAAAGGTCGAAGCGAGGATGTGATAGGGGCGCTTATCACATACTTGTCCAGGCCAATTGGAGATGTCACGACCGTGACTAGGATGTTGTGAGAATCCCGGAAGACGCAACCGAGATAATTACAAGATCCTTGGACATGATCCTTGGACTCATCAATTTCCAACGTCATCCCCATGTTTTAGAATGATTTTAGTCTCAAGGACGAGAGTTGTTTTTAGAGGTGGATGATGTAAAGACCGGGAAATTTTATGATATTAAAATTATTAAAATAGTGATTTATAATCATTTCGACCTTAATTCGATTCGGAACTTTTAGAAATAATCGTCATCGAGTACAAGTTTGATTTTAAAGTCATTCCGGCATCATTTGAAATATTGGATTTTGACGGATTTTAATTCCGCCTTTGAACTCCGAAATTGAGAATTTAAATTTAATTTTGATCATTTGTAAATAAGTCGTAAAAGTTGATTGAAATCTTAATGTATTTCGTCAAGGTCGGGATTAATGGGTTTCGAGTTTCGGATTTCGAGATTTCTTTTGTAAACGGATTATAGTAGAGTTGCGAGAATTCAAATTAATTTTTGGTGGGGAGTAGGGGACCCTTTTAGAAATTTGTTTCTATTTCCCTTTTCTTAACACTCTCTCACTCTCTCTCTCCCTAAGGCAGAAAATCGCTGAGCAGATTCCATGCCCTGCAAATTACAATTCACAGCTTCCCAGATTGGTTGTTTTGTGCCAATTTAACACTCTTCCCTCTACCTATTGTTTGAAATCAGAAAACTCACAAACCCACAAAAAGCAATCCCCTCTCTCTCTCCTAATTGCTCTCTGCAAGAAGTCCAGAAATCTCCATCCCAAATCCTTCGTTTTGTTTCAAATCGAACACCACCACCGTCTCCCCTGCGGTTCTGTTGGCCGCCGGCACCACTCTCCACCTTCCTCCGATCTGTTCACAATCAGCGCCACCTTCAAGCACCCAGCACCATCAACCTTCCTCCTCTTCATTGTCGTTGTTGCGGCGGTCACCAAGACGCATTGGTTCCACCAAGCGAAGCCGTCGCCTCCACCCGAACACGCCTCCGGCCTTCCCTCGTCCGCGCTCCCAACTGCCCCATTGCTTCTTCCTCCGAGCAGTAGCAACAACCAGGAGTCCCATCGGAGCCCAGACACTCGCCGGAGCCTGGAACGCCGCCCTCAACCTCCGTCGCCCCTGTTCCCGAGGAGAGAATCCCGAGCACCTGAGTATCAGCCTGATAGCATCTATTTAGTGATGATTCTAGGGCATGTTTGCATAGGATCTAGGGCCTTTGAGTAAGTATTATATGTATTTTTGGCCCTTTTTGGTTTAGTTTGGTGGAATCGGTGTCTACCGCTCGATTGTTATGATTTCAGGCGTTGCGGAGCGGTTTTGGCGTCGATTCAAGAGTTTAAAGAGAAAGAGGTGGCTCGATGATCTTCGCTACGCTAAAAAGTCATCAAAGATGAGCTAGGGGGCACGGGATCAAGGAAACGTGCCAAATAAAGCGAAGCAAGCTCGGCAAAGCTAAGTTCCAGAAACAACTCGGCCGAGTGGTGCTAGAGTGGTCAAGTCAGAAGGCACTCGACCGAGTGCAGAAACCACTCGAGACTCACTCTGGTCGAGTGCTTAACAGTCCTAGCTTTTCAGAGTCCACTCGACCGAGTGAAAAAACCACTCGGCCGAGTGTTTCCTGTGTTCCGAATTAAATTCGTTTTCTTTTCTAAACAAAAGGGGGGATTCGAAAGGTTGGAAGAGAGGTCGGTTTTTGGGTCCAGAATTGAGACATTGTAGAGGGCTGGAGAGAGCTTGAGGAGACTAGAGATTTTTGGGAAGAAAACCTTGTTCGATCTATCAAATTCCGGTAATTTCCGTTCCATCTTCGTTGTTCTATGTTTGTTTTGCTGAATTTGATTGAATCAAGCATGTACTTATCCATGAGTTGCTAGATTTCCTGTTCTAGGGTTGGGATTGTCCCGACGATGCGGAAATAGGCTTGCTCTTAGTATTTCTCGAATGATTCCCGAATTAGATTGTGGTTTAATCATGTTGTACTAAATCTGATTGATGCGAGTCGATTAGATCCGATTTAGGGTTTGAAATCGAAAGACTAAAACCTTAAATTGGAATTTAGATGGTGATTCGAGACCGACAGGTGATTAGGATCCATCGGAACTACATGATTAAACCCGAAGTTTATTGATCGAAAGTGAAACTAAACTTCTTGAGGATTTATAGGTTGTCATAGATGTTATAGGCAATTTTGATATTATTCGGAGCTGAAAGGCGATGTTAGTGTGATTATTGCCTAGAACTCTATGAACTTAGAGGGCCTGAATCGGTTGCTTGAGCCCGAAAGGAGAATTGCTAACCGATTTAGGCACATTCGTGCTAAATCCGAAAGGGGATGCACAATTACCTTAGATGACCTACCTTCACAATCTGATTTTGGAATCACTCGAGCAAGAAAATATTTTATGCCTATTGATGATGCATTGTTGGTAAATCCTTGTCCCTAGAATGCTTTCCCCATACATATTTCTCAACATTAAATCGATTTTCTTGGTTACTTTATACACACTCTCTAAAATCTGTCTGTTTATTCTGAACTTGGTTGAACTAGCTTGAAAGTACAATCGATACTCCTCAGGTCCTTGAGGATACGACACTTGATTACTACAACTGAACCCATACACTTGTGGGTGTAGGTTTTTAGCCTATCAAGTTTTTGGCGTCGTTGCCGGGGACTGGTGCTAGTATCGATCGTCCTTTGGACGACTAGTTCTCTAAGTTCTTTTTGTTGCTTTGATTTGTTTTTGTTTTTGGCCTCAGGTTGTGATTTGAATGCGAAAAAAGAAAGACTCTACCAATCTATTACCTTTTGATCCCGAACCTGAACGCACATTCCACAAGAGAAGAGCTACGATGGCTGATGCAATCGCCAGATTGGCAGAACTAGAGCGACAAATGGCTCAAAGAAATCAAGAAAATGCTGAACTTCGACAACAGCTGGCTGATCAACAATTACAGCTTGGCCAACCCCAAGGGCCGACAACTCTAGGAGAGCGGATGGATCCAGCTTAGTTCCTACCACGACCAGGTGTTGTTCTTCCTGCTTTAACACCCGTTAATTTTGAGCTAAAGCCTGCATTGTTGAATATGATAATGCAGAATATGTTCAATGGGCTTCCTGCTGAGAGCCCTCATCAACACATATCCACCTTCAAAGAATTGATGGATACAGTGAGAGTTCAGGGTGTCGCTCCGGAAGAGTTGTTATTGCGATCATTCTCCTTCTCACTTGCAGGGAAAGCTAGACATTGGTACAACTCCATCCCTGCTGGCACAGTCACCACTTGGGAGGAACTGTCATCTGAGTTCCTGAATCAATTCTTCCCGCCAGCCAAGACTGCTGAGATGAGGCGGAAGATAAACTCTTTCATGGTTGGAGATGGGGAGAACATCCATGAATCGTGGGAAAGATTCAAGGATCTTTTGTTTGAGTGTCCTCACCATGGGATATCAAAGTTGAATCTGTTGGAGATTTTCTACAAGGCTGTCAGTGACAACACTAGAGTGCTTTTATGCACACAATAAAATCATGAGGGCTTTATAGGGTTATGATGGACATTATGGAAGTGTTCAAGAGTTTAAGAATCCGCTTTACGAGGAGAGAATCCCAAGCACCTGAGTATCAACCCCACCTCCTTCCTCCTTCTCTCCGACCAGCAGACATCCCAGAAGTTTCCTTCGACACCAACGAATCCAGGAGTTCACCCAGGGGCCTGAACCACAGCCCTCGGCGCCGTATCGCACCTCACCGCTCTGTCTCATCTCCATGGTCGATTACCGATTTTTCTTATTCGATTCTGGTTGAACATCATCAAAATCCCTCTTTGCTCACTCCTTATCCCTTCCTAGCCTCAAGACAAGCTTATTAGCTGTCGATCTCATCTGGAAAGTTGCCATTGGAGCCGGAGTCCCTTCGGCGTCGGAAAACTCGCGCAATCGGTAAATCTCTCCTCCTCCCCTTCCCTTTTACTCTCGTTTCTTTCTTCTTGCGATGAGTGTAGTCGGTTTTGCATTTTGAATCTCTGGTCGGATTCTCGAGCCGAACGGACCACCATGGCTGGAGGCTTCCCTCCTTCTCCATCGCCTTTCCATTCCAGATCTGTTCTTCGAAGGAGGAGGGAGATGAGCTCCGTCTTCTTTTCTTTAATTTGGGCTGGGTTATGATCTCGGGTTGGGCTACGTCCGGGTTTTTAATTCGGGTTAAAGGTGAGCTGGGCGGGTCTTCCTCTTCTTTTTTCAGTGTTGGCCTAGATTTGGGTATTGGGTTGTTTTGTGTTATTGCTATTGTTGTTATTATATGTACCATTGCATGATATGTGTGTGTGGAAATATTAATTCCGAGATTCGGTTTCATTGGAAATATTAATTCCGAAATTATTATATATATTATAATTGCTTTAGAAATATTATTATTTGGAAAAAGGTTGTTATATGACATTAAAATGTGATTTGGGATTTCGAATTGATTTATTTGTTTTGCTTTATAAATATGAATTGTAAAGAGGATTTAAGTTTGATATTGTATTTTTAGTTAAAGTATTGCTTGGTAAATTATTTAAGAAGAGATTTTCAAGTTACCCGGAATTATCTCTTAAAGGATTGTGTTTGGAAAATCAAAATGCCGGAATTATTTCTATAATATCATTTTGAAAGATTGGTTTTAAGGTTTAAATGTTTAATGTCGGGATTCTTTGTCTTGGTTTGATGATGTTGGTTTTGAGAAGGAATTCTGGAAATGTGGTTGATATAATTCTATCAATGAGTTTGATTGGAAGTAAATGATCTTGGTTGATGTTGATCGTATCGAAAGGGTTTTGGAAACGGTTTTACCATCGGTTGGTTTTGAACATGTTGAGAACTTGGGTTCGTGTGTGTGAGAATGTTGGTTCGGTAACTTATGGAAATGGCTTGATGATAGGTGTGTATTGCTTTTGGATTGCTTTGGACTTGCATATAGGCCCTTGCTTGTATAATTCTGATGTTCTGCATCTTTAGGTAAGTTCCTTAGGGGGCTTACTCAGGTTGGATATTCATGCTTGTTGTTGCATTTTATGTTAGGTCATGTTGCATATGCATAAAAGCATGCCATGTAGTATCCTATTTAGGTTGCACTAATTGAATGAGCATCTGCTTACTTATTGCGTTTGAAACAGAACGACCGTTATCCGTGATAGTCCTAGAGTCTTTTCTAGGGTCATAGGGTAGCCCAGCCTCATCGGGTACCCTGAGTCGATCGAGTCATGAACTTCCTTATATTATGAGATGCTTGCGGGCTTTATTGTGGAGCGGGTTAGGCATGCGTGCCGCCCGATTATGATGGAATGCATTCACGAGCTGGCCAGTCTCCGCCCTATCGGAAGGGGGTGGAGGTAGGAGAGGGATATGCCAGTTGGCATTGTCTTGGGCCCTTTACAGTATTTTTACACATTATTATAACTAGGAGCATGCTAGTGTGATTGACTTTTGTACTGCATTAGAGCATCTTTATTAGGTATAGCACATACTATGTGGCGTCAGCGAGGACTGTCGGTCCCGCATGAGTGGCTCGATCCGACTCCTTTCCCCGTTCTTTTTTTTAAGGTATTTTCTGCAGATCTTGTTTGCTCCTTGCTTCTGTGACGGGAAACCCTTTGGCGAATCGAAGAACCTAGCTAATATTCTAACTTGGTAAAATGGTAATTACTTGCTTATGATTTGGTTTGACCCGGCTTTGTCGTGGCATTTGTATCATAGTTTTGCTTCCGCTTTACTTTCGGTTGAATTGGATTTTGCGATATAGTCTTAGGACAGGCAAAGGGTACCCAATGGCCCTTCGAGGTTTTTTTTAGGGTTTGAAATCCCTCATTCTACTAATCTTAAATCTGTTTGAAACCTCGACCCGTACCTGGATTGCAAGATCCGAACAAGGGGTTTTATCCCTTGAAACGTAACCCAGAAATCATAATTCTGGGTCGTTACAAGTTAAGATATCATAATTGTTTGTAGTAATATTGCGTCATCTCCATCTTCGGGCAACATTGTATATTTGTATGTATTATATATTAAACTTGCTTAATTACATTGCCCGCTAACAAAATATATTTCTTTAATAGTTATGCTACTATATATATATAATTGGTTTAATAGCTCATCTATAAATTTGTAATTTTTTCTTATATTCATTCATCTTTAATGTTTTTTTTTATTTCTTATGATGATTGCAAATTGATATTCGTCAATGTGTTATGTATTTCGACAATGCGGCATTAGTGCATTACCTCTTGGCAAATTTGCTAAAATGACCTCCATATCCGGAAGGTTTGCAAGAGTAACCCAATCCGGAAAAAAATTGCATGAAAGCGGATATCCGCTTGACAAGGGGAGCCGGTGGCCGGTCACCCTGTGGGGTACAGCTGGACTCCACTCTCGGTGGGAGGGGGGCATCTTTACTCCTGCAAAAGCAAGGACCAATGAGAGAAGAGGGAAGAAGTAGCTGCTGCAGAAGTGGCAGAGGACAGAAGAGAGAGACAGAGAGAGGGAGAGAGAGAGAGGGGTGGTGGTAAAAGTGCAGGCTGAGAGGACAGATAGATCAGTGAGAGTGTCAGTGAGGGGGAAAAATATTGTTTCAACTAAATGACATATTGTTTAAGATAAAACCAATTGAAGAAGGAAGGGTCTGGGGTTTATTTTACGGATCACGTGTAAGCAGTAAGGTGTAACTGGACATCTGTATTCGATAAACATGTCAGATATTGGCTTTAACTGGACACGATTGTAACTACGAAAAACACAGGTCATTAACTACCATAATGGAATGGAGAAGATTTATGGGATAAGCATATTCTCTATAATGACATATTGTTTTACGTGTGCCCATTATAATATTTACCCATCCTTGGATGCCATGATCTCATTATCTGCGGCCGTCACTAGCATGCTTGACCCATATTGGAATCGAATGGATAAGATTGACAGTGAGGGGGCATAAACATACTTATAATGACATGGTAAGGTGAAGAGAAAAACCATAGAATAACAATAAAGGGGGTGGAGGTAAATTCGTGGGCCGACTGGTAATCCCATAGTTTTTACTGGACACGAAATAAAAACGACATGACAGACATTAAAATAAACTGGACACAAAATGGCGGAGACAGAATCACTTGCATTAATCAAATACGACACAGGAGCAAACATTTAAAAGATAGTAGGAGAGGTCCTCAACATAGAAGACAGTGAAAACCAAACTTAAGGTAACAAGCCTTCAAATTGTGGCTGCGTGGTGAATCTGTATCCATCCCAATCAAAGTGTGGGCGCATATTGCGGGCACGATGGTCAGACGTCTCGTCGCTGAGTGGGAAGTAGACCGTGAAAGTTCAGTTACTCCCATAACCGGACACACCAAGGACCCTCCCGGCCCAAAACCCATCGTTGTCGCGGCAGTCGACACGGTCTTCGGGCATGTAGGCGTTGTAAGAAATACGAGGCGGCCGTGGACGAATTCATTGAACTGGGAGGACCTCCCTCAACAGCTCTCTTCTGTTGTTGCGTAGGAGGGTCACATATTCGACCTCCCAGTTGTTAGGGTCCAGTTTGCGCACAAGGGTCGCCTCGTAGAACGACCCGAGCATCCCAGACTCACCGCCGACAATCTCTACTCTTTGATTTCGTCGGTATGACGGCGGCGACATTGGTCCTGCATAACATGAAACAAATAAGGTAGTATAATGATACAAGTAGCACAACTGAAATCTACACAAATGAAGTGATCGACAAACCTCCATCTTCTGATTCGTCGGATGATATAACGATGGGGACAGGTCGGGGAGGGAGGCCAGATGAGGAGCTGGGGTAAGAGGATGCCATTTCGTTGAAGGGTTGTTGGAGAGGTTGTTAAATGGAAATGGGGACTTAACTTCACCGATTTGTGGGGAGTATGGATGGTGAATGACTATCATATCAGTGGGGTGTTCGTGGGAAATAGCAACACTGTGCCAATGTGACCGTTGAGGGAGGAAAAAAATAAACAAAAAGCAAATTGGATTGAATGGCCGTGTTTTGTTGGTCTACAATGAACATGGCAGTGGACTCATATACACATGACACGTGTCAATTCTGACATGACAAAAGATAAAGTGGGTTTACTTCTTGTCGGTAGACGCTACATGACACCCCTTAAAAACAACTAGCCGGTTAATTAATAGCTACTGGATAACAAACAGTTTTCCACTATACAACTTTAGCAGTGGTTTTAGTAAAATTTTGACCTTTGTATAAAATTTGGTTTCCGACTCACCATTAATACTAAAAAAATGCAAAACCATAGAGAGAGGAGTACACCCATATTAATTTAAAACCACGAAATATATTTTCAAACAATATATTATGTTGAAAGAAATGAATAAAATTTTGACCCAACAATAACTTCAGAGAGACCAAGGGGGGGGGGAATCTCGCAGAGGGTAGGTAAAGACATTTGATAAGACAGGAGAGAGAGAGAGAGAGAGAGAGAGAGAGAGAGAGAGAGAGAGAGAGAGGGCGGGACAGAGAGATGGCGGGAGTGAGATTAAATCTCCCGCCCTGTCATTTACCCCTTAAGAGAATAAGAGGGGGAGGAGGGAGGAGGGGGAGTCCATAAACCCATTCACGCGCTTGACACCTACTGGGGTTAACTGGACAGACAACGACTTCTTGGCGGAAATGAGTAAGTCATCCTTCCATTTAGGTTATGCGATACATCTCTCCTCACAATGTGTTCTTCTCCCTGTAAAACTGAATGTCCCCCCCCCCCACTAACTGATGGAACAGGGGAGAACTCGTCCGTGTGTATCACTGTATTGTTTGGCGGATGGTGGGATTGTGAAGAGGGCATTTGGGCCGTGAAGTCGTCGAGGAGTCAAAAGGCCGTACTGGTAGACGAAAGTATTGACTACGTCTCGCTGAAGAAACAGCTGATGGCCAAGTTTAATGTCGATGGGAGGAGGCATGACGTTGAGCTCACATATGTAAAGCCGAAGAAGGAAGGGTGCAGACCTTTTTCCATTGGGGATGATGAAGACTTGCAGGCCTACAAGTTCGTAAATGGTCTTTCCGGTGAACGATTCTGGCCTATCGACCTCCATGTCTCCCTGATACGCAAGGTTGGCGGCGATTTCACCACTACGGAAGGATCCACAACGGCCCATCCACTCGGGGGTGGGCCACACTTGACCCTAGAAGATCACCCACAGTTACAAACTAAAACCCTCTTGGAAGGGGATGAGGAATTGGAAGTTGTGGTAGCACAAGATGTCGATCGAGCAAGAAGAGTTGTCCAGTTAGAAACTAAGAGTGTCCAGTTAGAGAGCTCACTTGTCCAGTTAGATAATCCACGTGTCCAGTTAGAACCAAGTGATGCGTTGTACAACGCAGTTGCTTATGACCGTGGGAAGCAGGTCATTTATGTGAGCAGTGACGTCGAGGATGTAGTCATCCCGTGGGATCCCGACGCGGAGCGAGCGGTAAGGGAAGTAGAGGAAGCATACCAACGCGGAGAAGGAAAGACCGGAGCGTTTCCGACGACTGTGAAACTTGAACCAATAGAGTGGGCGCGTCCCGCTAATGGGAAATTTAAATTGCAGAAGCGCCGCCGCACGTAGCGGGGGCATAGGAACTTCCATCTGCGGGGCCTTTCGGAATGAAGTAGATAGTACGCCCATTTTGGTTAGACGTCTTTCGCAAAGAATTACGTTGGCTATCTGCAACTTCGTATGGGGGGTTTTGTTCTAGTTTGTTCTAGTTCTAGTTTGTTCTATTATGTTAACGGGATGCCATATGACATTACCCCCTTTTGACATGACACTATCGGATTTTGGCATGACAATAGTTTCATATTGACATGACAGTTGCTTCATATTGACATGACATGTCATAATTAAAAAACCAACGAATACAACAATCCAGCAATAAGTACATATCCAAATGTCTAAAACCAACAAACATAAGTGCATAACCAAATATCTAAACCAACTAACAAGTCTACACAAACCAACAATGTTTATAAAACCAATGGGGGAGTTTTTTTAAGGATCGGATGGGGTTGTAAGACGTCCGTGAAACATGGCAACACAAAGGGCATGGCGGTACGCCGCAATGAATGAATCGTCCAGGCCACGGAACTTGGTGTCACCGGTCGCGAGGAGCTGCAGGAAACGGATGGCATATGGACCGCAGTCGCCCCTACATCAAAATAACGAAAATTGCTCACACAACCTGTGCCAATGTTTTCTAAATGAAGACCCGATAATGACTTACGATTGTTTGTTTTGGGGAATTCCCCTCACCCTTTTGTACGCCAAGGGTTCCGGGACTTTGCCGACCCATTTGACTCGAAGTTCAGGGTGGCCGTTCATCAGAATGGGGAGGAGGTGGGTAACCGGCTTCAGGAGGCCCGGCATATGGCGGTCAGCGACGTGGCTTGTGTCGCAATCGTACACGTCCAATGTCCACTCCGCGAAGTTGATGTCTAGGGCCACCCAGTGCTCGTTCTTTAGATTCCAAGGTGCCAACACGCGGTCGACATCGTCCCAACCCGTCGGAAACTTCTCCGGCAACTTGCCGTCGAAGTATTGGGTCATCGTGTCGTCCCCCTTCACCACTTCAAGGTCCCCCTTCGCGTCCGCGAGTTTCTTCTACAGGAGATACCCCCACAAGAAATCCAGAACGGCGACCCCTTCGTACTTGTCACCGGCGTTGATGTCCTTCCGCAGTAGGGCGCAAGCTTGCTCAATATGCTGGACGCAAGGAAAAATCTTTATTTTGGAAGACCATATGAGGAAGAAGGTGATGACTCGAACCACAATGTGGGAACGTAACTAACCTCGGATGACACCCAGTTGGTCGGTGATTGAAGTGTCCCAAAGAACTGCTTCGCCAGTAGGGTGCCTTCCACCGACCGGATGGGGTCACTTCCGTCCTTCATCCACGCAGCGAACGCATCAGCATCTGCCCTGGTCGCCATGCCTAGCTCGACGGCATCCAATGGCTTCTTGCCCACACGCGGCTTCTTCGCTGGCTGCGTTTCCTCCGCATGGGACAACGTATCAGGATGTTGACGGGTGCTTCTTCTCGGCCGTATCAGGGGCACCTCGGCCTCAGCCTCAACATCAGAACCGGGTGCCACCAACTCCTCCTGCAACTTGAAGCCCATTGCGCATGACATGACAGTAAACACAAAAAACATGACATCATTTATATATTCACATGACAGTCTCATGCGCAAACCTTGTCCTTTCCCTTTAACTTGTCCTCCTTCAACTTGGCCTTGGCCTTCAACTTGTCCTCCTTTCTCTTGTCCTTGCCCTCGTCCTTGTCCTTGTCCTTGTCCTTGCTCTTATCCTTGCATTCCCTGATCCATGAACCTCAGCACATGACCTCTGCGTAAATTAACATGACATATATAATGATAAACATGACATGTATATGAATTGACATGAAGATTATGATCTGATACCGGGAGAACCTTACCTCCTTTCCCAGAACTTCCTTGTCCTTGTCCTCCTCCTCCTTGCCGTTATCCTTGTCCTTCACTGATCCCTGAACCTAACCACATAACCTCTTATTAACATGACATATACTGGAATTGGCAAGAACATGTATTGATACTAACATGACATACACTACTAACAACATGACATTTACAGGAGATGACATGACGATTGTGATCTAATACCAGGAGAACCTTACCTCCTTTCCCAGAACTTTCTCTCGCTCCTTCGACTCCCTGGTCCCCTTCCACCGCAGTTCCCTCCTCATGTTTTCAATCGCCTCCTCAAGCGTCGCCATCTTCGAATTTACCTCTGCGGATATACTCCTCAGCAACTCGTCCATCTTTTCCACTAACCGTGACTCTATCTCTAATAGGGTAGCTTGTGTCTGCGTGCCCTCCCCTGATTCTTGTGTTGACCCACTTGCTCCCTTTGGTTGTTTCTTTGCTGAGGGTTTGACATTTGCTGATACGAAAGCCCGGGCTATGTCGTCGAAGAAGTTGTCCTGCTTGTCGTGAGTGTTTCGGGCATCGCGGTATAAACCGGTTGCTCTCTCCACATCATCGGGGAGCAGAAGAGGCCTCACGGCTACAGGGTCATTGAAGTGCCCCAGCTCCTTCGCCTCCTGCAGTCGGGTTTCGATTGAGGCATACTCGAGGTTCAGGTCTCTAAACTCGTATCGCAGACACCTGGGGTACAGCTTCTCGTCTATGACATTCGCGAATTGGTCGGCCATTGGAGTGAGGGCTTCGTACAACCATAGCTGCAATTACATATTGTCCAGTAAATAATCAGTTAATGTCCAGTCAATAAATGTTAGACGCCTAGTAAACCAGTTTAGGGCGTCCAGTCATATCTGTGTACGAACCTGGAAGGCGAGAGGGAAACCCATCAGTCAATAGGCCGGACGTGCATTGGAGCTGCCCTCATCTCGTTGGAGCTTCCTCTCGATTGCACGGTGTAGGAACTCGTTCGTTCGCTCGTAGCAAAGCCGACCCCACGGAAACGCCAGGAACCTGTCAACGTCGCCGACAAGGTCGACCACCCACCCATGAATGTAGTTTTTGGGTTCCTTCCCGAACAATACTCCCTCGACCAGCATCAGCAGGACAAATTTCAATTTTCTGGTGGACGATTTCTCAGATTGCCATCGCCACACGGAACTCTACCTCGAACTCAAACATCCTCGTCTTTGAAACTCCAAAGAAATCATACACTGCCTTCTCGAACCCGTCGTCGTCCTCGGGCTCTTCGCCATAGCCACAGTTGAGACCGGTGACAATGGCAAACTCAGCTATTGAGAACCTGACGACCGCTTCATCGATCTTGTACCATGTTTCATTCTCCTTCTTCGACTTCAATTGTCGTTGGAGAACATAGTGTACAAGCTATCCCGAGAACTGGACCCTTGTGCCCAGTTTTGCAATGCCCCCCAACAGGCTGTCGGTCAGGCGCTTCCAATGGGACTCGCTCAACCGGTTGTCACTGTTAACTAGGAGCGCCATCCGGGAGTGTTGGTTAATTTTTGCTTTGAAGTGTCTTTCTTCCTCTACGGCGTACACAGCCTGCACAGACTTCAACATGTCAGCCACACTGCAGCACAACAATCACAACTTACATTACTCGAACGAAAGCCATATTACCGCGGCGGATGTTTGAGCTGTACGGTCTACAATCTTCTTCATACTTCGCTGCGACATTTTTAATATTCACTAGATATCCTGCACAGTGGAAGACCCAAATTCAGTATTCTACACATCAATTCTTCTCCCCCAACCCACGGTTCCCTTCATATCAATATCATATGTACCATGACAGAAACACAATTACACATGACACATACACATATACACATGACACATGGTTGTGAAAACATGACAGCATACGTATTCAATCTGTCCATCTCCATTTGCACACAAGTAATCCTATTCCAGATAATTTCGATTCCACATAAACTTTTCACCCTTTCTACAATTTTCTCTAACCCTAATGCGCCGCATTTCAACCTATTTCCCCCAAATTCCCCACTAATGCGCCGCATCTACAGTCATAAGCCCCATTTCGCCCAATTCCCACTAAACTGAACGAATCTACACTCCCCTTATCCTGATAAGTTGGATTCAACAACACAGTTGCCCAATTTCCCCGTTCCCAAAAATCCCCTTCTCTCCCACACGCACAAACCCCAGTACCTAAACTTTCCACCAATTGTTTTTAACTTGACGTCGGTTACTTCCTACATGACAGGGCGATATTGCGTACAGTCAACCCATTCGACCCCTTCTTCCCATTTTCACACAATCCAAACCAGTTTTGTTTCTTCAAATCTGTTCCTCCCCTACCAATCGAAGCAAAACGTATTTAATTGGCATTGTGAGGGTTTACTTACTTCGAAGTCTCGTCTCCTCTTCTGCATTGTCGTCCTCTTCCTCGCCTTTGCTTCTTCTTTTCCTCTCTCACTCTGTCGTCTCCTTCCTCTTCTTCTTCCTTCTCTTCTTCTTTTCCTCAGCCTTGCATGTGGAACTGTTGCCCTCTCTCTCTCTCTCTTCCTCTTTTGTAAGTCGTGAGAGCAGTTGGGGTCGACAGTTTTCAATTGAAACCGCTTCCACTCTCTCTCCCACAATAACTTCCCCCACTTCCACTCTCTCTCTCCACAATAACTTCCCCTTTCCTCTCTCTCTCCACCACGCTTCCTCTCTCTCTCCTCCTTTTACCTTCTCTCTCCTCTGTCCCGGTTAAATCCAACCGGCAAAGATGCCATTTTTTGGTGGTGGGGGGGGGGGGGGGGGGGTGTAACCTTTGCAAATGTTGTGGATAGGGGGTTAGGCTAGCAAACCATTTCGGGGCAAGGGTCATATAGTTTAAATCCCTCTTACCTCTTTTGAATTTAGGAGATGCAAGAGGGAGAATAAATGTTGCCATTCTGCTATAAATAAATTAAAGCACATTTAATATTATATCAAGCATCATCAAAATAAATTAAAGTAGCTTTTCTTATTTTTTTTTATTTAGGATTTGTTACTTAATTAGATTAATAATAAAAAAAGAATTAGATTTAAAAATTAGAATATTAATTGATTGTTATCCCACTTATCCTATTAGTTTTAAGATATGCCGATTAATTGATTGTAAAAGTAGGTTTTTTTTTTGAATTTGTTAATTAATTAATCTAATTAATTTAATTAAGTATTCTAATTAATATATGCCGATAACAAATCTATGGGAGTCTAATGTGGTAATTAATATTTAATATATTCTGAAATGATTTGCTGATCGGGTGATTAGGATTAGGTGGTTATGATCTCATATATGCCGATAGAATTTGTTAATTAATTAATTTCAAATCAAATTAATGTTCTTATAAATGATAGAGTAATTAATAATTAATAAATAGAAATAACCATATATACCGATAGGATAAATACAGCTAATCATATATATCGATAGGATTTGCCGATCAGGTGGTTATGATTTGATTTTGATATATGTCGATAGTAGTTAATTACAAATTGAAAGATATAAAGGTAAGACTCGATTCTCATAGATTTCATTTTTATTGTTAACTGTATAATAATTAACAATGTTTAGATGTAAGGGGTATTTAGATTTTAAAGTTTATTTACAGAAATTTTTTATACATTTTTGTAATATTAAATGTATTAATTTTTAAAAAATAGACCGCACAATTAGTGCGGGTACTAAACTAGTTATCATAGAAAGCGGTTGTTATGAAAAAATGCTATCCTTTTTCGAATTTAAAAAAAGAAAAGAAAAGAAGGATGAAAGCGATTTTTACAAATAAGCGCTTTCCTTGTGTTTTTTACAATGCTTTTGAAAAAGCGCTCTTAAACATGCTCTCAACACTTTTATTAACATCAACTCAATAAACGTTATCCTTATCAATAAAAAACCGCTCTTAACAACGGATCTACTGTCTCCGGGAAAACCAGGATCCACAATCAATCCTGGGACAAGCCACCACCAACACATCACAAACTCAATTTTAATGGCTCTCACTACTTGTCAGGGGCTGGTTCCTACGACTTTGTCACTCGCGATCACCTAGGGCAATTATACTCGCTCGGATCGGACACTTGTAATAACACATCGTCGGTTTACGCTGAAGCATTAGGCCTTCATATGGGTGTTGCTAGGGCTATGCTCTGGGCATTCATAATCTCTTGATAGAGGGAAACTGTTTGGTCGTCGTAAAGGCTCTCCTAGGCGACTAGCCTTTTTGCTAATTCTTTTAGGGGTGGGCGCGGGACGGAACGGAGGTCGTCCCGCGTCCCGTCCCGCTTATTTTTTGCGGGACGAGATTTACTCTATATTTTTTAATTCCGCACGAGCCGTGTCCCTTGCGAGACAGGTGTTGTCCTTCCAATAAAAAAGATTATAAAAAAATAAAATTACATATTTATTTAGCGATTTTCAAAGACATAATATATATATATAGGGTGAGGTTAAAGTGAAAAAAGGACATGAAAATTTTGCTTAAAGTGAAAATGGGTCTAATTTAAAAAAAAAATCATGTCCGGCCCAATTCAATAAAACAACCCTAAATTGCTTCCCCTCCCTCGTTCCCAATCAGATCGGTTGAATGATTCGCTGCTCCCTATCGCCATGGATTTCAACTCTCGATCTCCATCATCCATGCTCCCACGAAGAGGATGCCGCCGCTGGAGAGCGAGCCTGCCGGATCTTCGCACTCCTCTAGAGCTCGATTACTACTCCTCGATGGTCAATCCGATCGATTTCACCAACTTCTCCTCTCTCTTCGATTGCCTTTGCCTCTCAATTTTCTGTCTCTAATCTCTTCTTCTCATCTTCTCTCTCGCTTCGTCGCTCTCTCTCCATGGCCTCAGCTACCCACCTCCCGCGCAGGTATGGATCTTTCCTAGGGCTTCCCTTTTTCTTTTCCCTTACACAAGCTCGAGTATCAATTGCGACCTTCCCTGTTCGTTTTTCCTCTTTCTTATTTATGAATTCATAGTTTCTTGATTGTCCTGCCTCTATAACTAGCAGACTCTGGCAGCTGAAGATTCTAGCTCCGTCGTCTTTCAGCTTATCCAATCTCATCAAGTACGGTGCATTTTTCGATTTTAGTTATTGAATTTCATTTCAATTAATCGGATAAGTTTTTAGTTTGTGTCGATTAATCTATTGCTTTGATTGTAGGAAAAAGCTACTAGGCTTCCTCCTCGGGAGGAAATTCGAACGGTGCTTGCTAATAGTGTGCGAGGGATGCTTTCTACCTTCTCTCAGGTTTACATTTATTTTGGTGTATTTGTAGCGTTGTGGTCAATTTTGGTGCTATACTGTTGGCTAATTGAATGCAGTAGAACAAATTTGAACATTTTATAGCAGATTCTTAGTCTTTGGTGAACTGTCCTTGTTGGATCCTTGACCATGTTGTCACCGTATAATCATAATCATACTATTGGGGTTTTTACTCTCTTTGAATATGAGCTTGGGGAGTCATCATGTGTCCATCTTCTCCTTTGATTATTGACTCATTTTCCTTTCGATGTAAAAAATATGAAGGTTATTCATCAGGATCAATGGGTGACTTCTCTTGTGATGCTAATGGATTTCCTATTTTAGTTGTGAGCAGTTGGGTGTTCACACAAAGGTTTGTCAATATTTTTGGTGTGCTTCTCTTCATCGTATTTCTTTTTCTATTTTAAATTACATGAGAGGCTGGAGGTGAAACAACATCCTTTTAGAGTGATACATACCATAGAGTTAGCTTTTCTCACGATCAACAACTTTGACACACACAAAGATGTGTTAGCAATTGATGAGTATGATGGAAACTGCCAACCATATAAAAACATTGACTGTAGCCTTGCTTTTCTTGGTAATTGGTGTACCAAAACAAACTTGAAAGTTACTTTTGTTTGGCTATGTTTTCGAGTGCTTTTAGAATCATATTATATAGAACCAATATATGCTTCCCTTGCTTCGTCTTATATGGCCTTATTGATGGGTGCCTCGTGATCTCCTCACATTTGACATTTCTCAATGTTATAAGCTAAAATTTGAAAATTTATTTTCACAGAATCTGACATCTAATTCAAGATACTTGCTTCATGTGGCAAGGGATCCTGAAGATAGGACATATCTAGTAATTACCGCACACGGTGATGCAAGTTTTGTAAGTTTATAGTCTCTTTGCTGAAAAATCTGTGTTTCAGAACATAGAGGATTCTCTTCCCATAGATTCTGAGAAGGAATGTGTTTGGGATACTTTCTTGCCGCCAAGTGGGAATGTGAGGCTTCTTCGCCATGAAGAGACAAGGCTTCTCTTGCTGCTAGGAAGAAGCTGAACCGAGCAAAGATGGGGACGGAGGTTCTTCAGTTGCTTGATCATCCCTTCTAGCCGACTGTGTACACATAGCTTCAGCAAATATGTAAAATAAATTATCTGTCAAATCTGTAATTTTAAAAATCTGTAGTAAAGACTGAAATCTGTAATCTGTAATATTTGCTGAAAAATCTGTAAAATCTGTAATTTTTGCTACAAATTTGTAATATTTGTTGAAGTATGAAATCTGTAATATATAGAAGAAGGTATGATTTTTTTTTTTTATTGAAACCGGTCTCTTTTCCTCTCCATTTGCATGACAGTAGATGCAAAAAAAAAATCATTTGAGTAATAAAATTGCACTTTTAAGTTTTATATTTGCACTTTTTCAAACTAAAATTGTACATTTAAGTTCTAAAATTGCACATTAGAGTCCTAGATACAATTTAGAAGAACCACTCTTCTCGTAGCCTCACCCACTACTATCTAGTCAACCCAAACGCTCGTGAAATAATAGCCCTAACACCAACGTGTGTATACATTTTAGTATAGGGATACTCTTAATATAACGATAATGATTTATCCTATAACGCTCAGATTTTTCCTTCTCTCTCAACTAGAAATAAAAGCAATTACAACGAGGGAGAGAAAGAAAATAAATAAGCTTGAAGATGATCGCTTTGGGTTTGAAGTGCTCGCTTGAATGATGTGCTTGTGTTGTTATTTTCTTCACCACTTGCTCTCGTCTTTTATAGGCGCAAGGGATGAATTGTTTCTATTGGAATTCCCTGATATTAGCTTGAATTTCAGCCGGTTTGACTTTGAAATAAATCCCACAAAATCTTATTTTTGGTTGCACAAAAAAACAACCATTTGAATTCAAACGTTGGAAGCGATTTTAAATTTCTTCTCCCTTTGAATTTGAATACCCCTTCCATAAAATCAGTCCGCCTTCAACAAACTCTTCCATCCGTATGTAGCTTAAATTCTGCACATGTTAATCTTAAACAAATATCTAGATAACCACACTTTTCAAACAAATCTAAAAGCAATTTAATCAAAAAGGATTTAGATAAATCCAATAACAAAATCTGATTTTAACTCCACATTTTAAATAAAACAAATCTTATCCAATTCAAAACAAAATCTCGGCCACCCTTATTTTTAAATATTTGATATATAAAAAATAGAGGGATTTTGTTCAAATGGACCTTTAAGCATATTTGGTTAGCTAGATAGGCCCATTAATTGTTTTTTAGCTTAGATAGGCCCATTAATTATTTTTTTAGCATGCTAAGCCTTCTTAAACGGTCAATGATCAACGTTGAACGTTGACCGGTCAACCCATTTTGATGCCAACTTTTTTATTTATTTATTTTAGTGATGCCATATTTTACCGTTTTGATCCCAACATTTTGTGGTGACAATTTTATATAATTGATGGCATAAGAGCTTAAAACGTGGAATCAAAATATTGTCACCTTATTGTCACTTTTTCTAATGAAATGATTGGATGACTTTTTTTTAATGCCACTTTTTTAAAACATTGATGACATTTTTTGTGATGTCATATTTTACCGTTTTGCTGCCAAAATTTTATTACATTTTATTTTCACTCTGATGCCACTTTTCTAATTAAATTATTGGATGACACTTTTTTTTAACTTTGATGACATTTTTTGTTTACTCTAATGTCACGTTGACCATTGATGCCATTTTGAAAAATTTGTATCACATTAAAGAAAAAAATGTCATCAAAAATACTACTTTGAAAAAATATTATCAAAAATATGGCATCACGGTAAAAAAAATATTATCAAAAAATTGACATAAAAAAGCGGCATCAAAGTGAAAATAAAATATAGTAAATTTTTGGCATCAAAACGGTAAAATATGGCATCACTAAAAAAAAAAGTTGGCATAAAAAAAAAAAAGTTGGCATCAAAATGGGTTGGTCAACGTTGACCGGTCAATGGTCAAACGGTTGACCATTGACCAACCCATCCTATTGGGAAGGGGTCTAGGGCAAAGCTAATTAAATTGATTTAGGGGCTAGGTGCCTAATTGAATATTAAAAAAATGCCCTCTACCAAAATCACCCTAAAAAATAAAGCAAATAAATGAGCATATATTGAGAAACAAATCTTCTAGTACATTGACCTGATTAAAATGTATATCACATATAATTTTGTGAGCCAAATAAATATATTTCGAGAATAATAAATCAAATAAAACAACTACAAAATATCATTAATATTTGCATAAAATACTACCTTATTTGTGTTCCATCGTCCCTACAAAAATATATCACATATTGGAGTAAGCAAAAATAAGCTTCATTTCAATAATCATCGCGATCCCTCGAAGAACAATCCACGTACTACTAAACATTTAGTCTGTGGACATTTATTTGTTAGAACGTGGAACTATTTTGTTGATCAGATAGAACGTGGAACTATGATTCCTCATTTTAATGCACAAGGCAAGGGAGCGAGTAACTTTTATCCTGATCCGGCATTCCGGCCTACACGAAACATGAAAATCAACTCCTTTGCCCAAATTTGTAGGACGCCCACTGATTATCAAGTTGCCCATCACTTGTGTCCAGCAAAATATATAGATGGCCCTTGAAGATACGTTACAGACTTACAGTGACCGATAGGGAGTTTTCCCAACATTGAATTAATTTTGTAGGCATGCATGAAACCTACTACAGACAAATGTACCAGTTGTATCATATATAAATTAATTTTGAGCTTACCCAGTTTCATATAGTTGAGATTCAACCATGGCGCGCGACCCATTTGAAAGAAGGGCCACAGATGCCATTGATGATAATGATGACCATTTTACGGAACAACAGTCAACACGCATATATATATATATTCCTGCTTGATTCATTACGTCCAAAATAAGAAAAGAAGGTTAAGGAGTTCCGTTCATTTAATCTTTTTCAATCAAGTTAACTTTGCCTCTAATCAAAATGACTACTAGAGTTTACTTCAATAACAATTTTTATGGATTTTTTTTTTGAGAGTATGGTTGTTTTTTGTTATTTCAATTCGTAAATAGACCTATTAAATATTGTAATGGATTTTTCATCGTTTCTTTTTCTATGTAGCAGTTGCATGACAGCAATTTCATAATGAAAATTAACGTACACGTACGTACAATTAATGGTATTACATGAATGGAATCAAACAAATATATGGAGAGTACGTTCTGATAACTTTCCGGATGCAGCGACTCGCGTTCACTTATAACGGCAATAACAAATTTATTTATTGATAAATCCTCTTGGTATAGCTAGCTATAGCTAACGAAACTGCATACAATAGAACTTGTTATAAGTGGGTGATGCCAATTTGAGCTTCATATGTTTAACACTTATAGCCACCGCACGCGCCTTCACAGCCGTCCTGTCCGCCACGCGCGGCCCCATGGCTTTCGCAGTGTCTCTCAGCACGAACTTCTGGATTTTGCCGGTAGCCGTCTTGGGGAGCTCGTCCTTGAAGACCACCGTTTTGGGGACCATATAATGCGGCATGTTCGCCCTACAATACTCGACTATCTCCTCCTCGTTCGGCTCCCGCTCCAAGTTGGGCTTCAGGCTGAGGAACGCGCATGGACTCTCCCCCCAATGCTCGTCAGGGCGGGCCACCACGGCCGCCTCGTTCACCGCGGGGTTGGTGTACAACACCGACTCCACCTCCACGCTGCTGATGTTCTCCCCGCCGCTTATGATCACGTCCTTTGACCGGTCCTTGATTTCGAGGTAGCTGTCAGAGTGCATCACCCCGACGTCTCCCGTTCGGAACCATCCGCCGTCTTCCATGCACTCTGCAGTGCCCTTGGGGTCCTTGAGGTAGCCGAGCATCACAGAACCGCCTCTAAGGACGACTTCTCCAACGGATTGCCCGTCGCGTTTCACGCTCTTGCCGGTGTTGGTGTCGATTACGTCCATTTCCGTTAGGCCAATTGTTCTCACCCCTTGCCTGCATTACATTACATTATAGGTAACGCACATCCTCCATAAATATTTATACTTCGTATTAATTACGTGGCATATGCATGGGCTTAATATATATGCAACTACTAATCATAATAATAATAATAATAATATCGAATTCAAAAATAGTTGATTTAATTATTTATTTATTTTAAAAGATAAAGATTTTTTTATATAACTAAATGTCATTTTCAGTTGGAGGATTTTAATTGGTGTAATTGATTTGGGAAAACTAAAATTAAAGCGTACGTCTTCCATTTTAATTTATAAAGGAAAAAAAGGAGAAGAATTATGAATAAACATATTTTTAAAACATTATATATTATTATAAGAAAAATATCTTCGGATCAGTATAACCCGGGTGCTTCACAGGCTGATCCATGCATGTGATTCTAGTACGCGCGTCGTCAATACATGGATGATCCCATGTGTGATTAAAATTCTGTATCACTTGAAATATCATTTAATTCACCTACCAGTTACCTATCAATTTAATTATTAATTTCATTGATAAACTCCGGCCTCCGGGATACGTATATCACTTGAACCATCATGTAATTGATACATTATCTATGTATTTGATGCCAAATTAATAAGTTCGAACCAAAATAAGTCTATGTAGTTTTGTAAAGAAAAAATAACAAATTAATATAATCTTATTTATCAGCTTTCAGAAAAAAATAATCAAATCTTTCAAAACTACTAAAAATAATAAAGTACAAATCATTACAATAATAAACTCACTCGTGCTAATTGAAACTAATTTAAAAACAACCAAAATAATCCAAACTATCCCTCGTTACTCATAATAATTCTATTTTTGTATCGAAGGTAATAATTCGAATTTGAGTTTATCGAAAGTGTAATTTCAAAAAAATACTCATTATTTTCTAAATTACATAAACCACGCACAATTTGTCCAAATTTGTGCAAATAAACCCTTAATGTTGAAATTCCAAGTACCTCGGTTGGAGATTGGATCCTCTACAATTTTGTGTGCACCCTTTGGTGCAACACAAAATTAATTAAGGTTAATATTTATGATATAAAAATTTCAAAAAATTATTTTTATGTTATATATACACAATCATATATATTTGTATAATTTTTTCATTAAAAAATATAATTTAAAAAATATTAAAATTATTATCATCAAATAATCGTTTTTTCAATTTTAATATTTTTTAAAATATGCCTTTTTATAAGAAAATTATACAAATGTGTATGATTTTGTATATATAATATAAAGATAATTTTTTGAATTTTTTATATCATAAATATTAACCTCAATTAATTTTGTGTTGCACCCAAGGGTGCACACAAAGTTGTAGAGGATCCAATCTCCCTCGGTTGGTCAGTTCGTATGAAAAAGGAAGTCCCATCGAGATTTGTTTAATTATAAAGTCGGAATTCACCTTTGTAACAGAAAAATTTAAGTAATTGTGTAAATGATTCACCCCTTATATATTACTCCCTCCGTTCGGCAAAACTTGTCGTTTTAGAGTTTTGTTTTTGTTCGAAAAAACTTGTCATTTTAGGTATTTTTGCTTCTACTTTACTAAAATGCCCTTGCTTTGATTGATGTGTTGTGAGTTGTATTTTTTGATAAAGTAAAAAGTAGAGTAATAATTGAGGGTAAATTAGTAAAAAAGAAGTGTAATTATTAGTTTTATTAAAAGTTGTGTGGAGAGTTAAAATGACAAGTTTTGCCGAACGGAGGGAGTATTTAGTTTGTTTTTTTTTTTCCCATTTTAACTAATGGGTGATGATATTTTAATAGTCTAACACATCCCTTGAAGTACAATCCGCCGGTTTGACACTTGCACATTTTTTTTTGCCGGTTTGACACTTGCACATTTTTTTTTGACGGGTTTCGGCATTCTCAATCTCTTTTAATCTGGAGTCAAGAAAACCGATCTAACTCGAACTTGCTCTATAATACCACGTGAAATTCCGAAAAGCCCCTGTCGCGTGTGTGAAAATATGAGTCGTATTGTGATTATGTTTGTTTTTTTTTATTAAAAAGTAAAGATTGACCCCTTCTAATTAATTACCTTTTTTTTAATCAGCCGATACACAATCTATTATGTCACTTTACTATTTACGCACGTTTTTTTAGGAGACAAAAAGCTATGTAAAATATCTAGTTTTTTTTTAACAATTTCGTAGTTATTGTACTTGTTAAAAAAAATTTATTAAAAAAATGAATTTTTTTTATATAGTTTTTATCATTTTAAAGAAGCGTGTCTGAATATTAAATGACATATTTTGCCGAACGGATGGAGTAACTTTTAATTAATTTCTTATTAAAAAAAACATATATTATGTGCATATGCTTCAATTTGTTAGGATTAGTGTTTATTTTCTCTTCAATGGTCTGTTGAAGGAAAAATTATGCCGAGGTAGTTACCGATGCGGGCAGTAATTAATATAGGTTTGTCCACATTCATTTATAATTTATTAGGCATGCAGTTGGTATGGTTATCATACTTTGAAGAGGTGTCCTCATAAATGATCTTAGAAGGTGGGCAATGGGTACTATAACATGCTTCCATTTAATACTCATACGTACGTATACAGACAACTATATATTTGTCACTCGAAACCAAGATTTTCCTAATGCGTTCTAGAAAATGGACGAATATATATTAGGGGTTAATGTATTAAAAGGAAGTAAAAGTATTTTGGTAAAATGTCTATGAGTATCTCTTTTATCGTGTGAAAATGTAACACATATTATAAAGCTTTAATAATAATAATAATAATAATAATATCGTGTTGAGTTGAGCTCAGGAGATTTGTTGGTTTATGGGTGGGATAACAATAAAGACACTTGTGTGGATTTGGTTGAGACTTCACTGTTCACAATTAGAACCAATGATTTCTTTGTACCCGTCAAGATAGTCTCTCAAGCCACTAAAAGAAAGGAGAAAAAGCATGCAGATATTTGTGCAGATAAGGGGACTGTTTCATGACATTTGCGTTCTCTACTTTTGAAGAACTAGGGGCTCATGCTATTGATTTTATGAAGCAGGTTCAATTTTTTTATTTTTTATTTATTTTTTATTTTTTTTATGACGTGGGGGTTCCGAGGTTGTCGACTAATCCCCCACGGGTCCGAGCCCTAGCCTGCAAAGGACCCGAACCGGGCAAGTCAGGCGGCAAGCCACCAGGCAGGCTCACCCAAGCCAATGAAGGCTTGAGCACCCACTTAATTACACAAAGTGTAAGTAATGGGATTTGAACCATTGACCTCTTGCAAGGGTTAAAACTCAATTTGTTACGAAAAGTAATGGGGCAGTGTTTGATAATGCTGATTTCATATTCCATATAGTTGGTTTCACTATTTAAAAAGGGGTTAAAACTCAATTTGTTACGAGACTTTCAACTAACTTTATGTAAATCTAAGACTTTCTACTTTTTGCACGTAGTTTAAGGATCTAAATATTATATAAAATATTGATTCTTTTCATTAATTTTTTTACAATATAATACTTATTAATACTTCTTCTGTTAATTAAAATTTGATGTTTTACTATTTATGCACGTTTTTTTGGTGTTAAAAACTATCCCTGTATTAAATATTACATTGACTTTTTGAAATAATTTTCTTTAATAATTTCATACTTATTACAATTAAGTATGAATTTATAAAAATAAATGTGAAAAAAATGTTAATGTTTTATATAGTTTTTTATTATTCTAAAAAAGTGTGTATTAAAAGAGGGACTAAGTATTATATATATCGAAAAAATTTTAATTAAAAATTAATGTATTATATAATATTTTAGTTTTAAAAAAAGTGCAATAATAATAATAACAACAATAAATAAGTGACTTACGTTTTTTTAGAATAGTAAAAAATACATAAAATATTGACCAATTAGAACCAAAGTTGAAAGAAAGTCAAAGTAGAGTTGTTGAAAAGAAGACAAAATAAAATTAGGAATTAATGAAGCGTTGAGTAATTGTAGTTTGTAAGAAGGACATGACATGTGGCATAATTTGTTGACCACGTAGGTACCGTGAGATTAGCATGCATTAAAGAGGTCCCAACGCTTATGCAAGTGTAAGTGTGGACTGTGTGGGTGTTGGTGTAACTGTGTAATTAAGGGCGAGATGGACAATTGCCAATTGGGGTTACCTGGATTTGAGCCTAGCACGTTCCGAAGCAGGGAAATGGTTCCACTTGTCCTGCCAAGGGCAAGTCACCACCAGCCCACCTGTCTCCGTCAACCCATACCCGTGACTCACCACGAAACCCGCCTCCTCCGCCCTCCTCAGCACCTCCGCTGGCGGTGGCGCTCCTGCAGTCAGTATCTCCACCGGCCTTTCCATGTGCGTCACCCGGTGTCTCCGGATCGCCTTAAACACCTTGCTTGCATCGAACCTATCCAATTTTTATAAAAAAATTACTAGTCAACTATATCAAATAATTCAATGAAAAACATAATCAAATAAAATCATCCACATGTATTTTTTAAATTATCATTCTTCCAACCTAGCTAGGATATACTTTAATTAATGTATTTCAATACCTACTCAATAATGGGTGAGAGTTTAATATAAGTATTAAATTGTGGAAAAAAATTAATATTTTATAAAGTTTCTAAATTTTTAAAATGAATGCAAAAAGTAAAAATATCAATTATTTTCAATGGGAGAAAGTAATAATAAAAGTAAACATTTTACATGTACATGCATAAGTTACTCCCCCATTAAATTGTGAATTGTTTCAATTCTTGTACTATATTTCTAGATATTGTTATGTTGTACATGGATGCACGGCGGAGGGGTCATGTGAATTTACAATAAACAAACAAATTACTGTAGGAACTGAATTGGACCAAAACAGAAACAGTAGTAGTGAAGTGTAGTGTATTATAGGAAAGTACTATACAATAGGCAAGCAGAGAATATGATCGGACCTCCTCATGCAGACGTTGGTCCCCCCAACAGCCGCCATCGCCCAGGGGTAGCTCCACCCGTTGGCGTGGAACATCGGCAGCGTCCACAGGTACACCGGCCCCTTTGGGAGCGGCCAGTTTATTATCGCATCCACCGTTATCATAAACGTCCCGCGGTGTGACATCACCACCCCCTTCGGATCCGACGTCGTCCCCGATGTGTAGTTCAGGACCATCGGCTCCCACTCCGACTCCGGCCGGACCCAGCTAAATTCAGGGTCTCCTTGGCTCACCAAATCCTCGTAGCGGAACCAGCTCACGGGGTGAACAGCTCCGTTGGAGTCGCGGGTGGTGTCTTGGACGACGACCAGGGCGGGGCGGGGGTGGGAGCTAGGGAGGAGGGTGAGGGCTTCTTCAATGAGAGGCAGGGCGACGGAGTCGAGGATGATGGCAGCGGAGCGGGAGTGGCGGAGGAGGGCCGAGACGGAGCGGGCGTCGAGGCGGGTGTTGAGGTTATTGAGGACGGCGCCGGACATCGGGACGGAGAATTGGAGCTCGTACATTGCGGGGATGTTGGGGAGGAAGGCGGAGACGACGTCGCCGGGGCGGATGCCGAGGATAGCGCGGAGGGAGGAGGCGAAGCGGAGGCAGCGGCGGTGGGTGTCGGGCCACGTGGCGACAACGACATCATCGTGAATGAGGGAGGGGCGGTCGGGGTACGCGGTGGCGGCCCTCTCGAGGAAGGTCAGAGGGGTCAGCGGCGGGGAGTTGGCTGGCCGCGGCATCCTCAGCTCCTCCATATTCACGATGATCAGCGCTGGACGTCGATCGTGCAATATATTTAATTTCTTACTATTTTTTGATCGTTGGAAATTGTAATAGAAACCAACTCGGGTAGTAGA
Source organism: Persicaria tinctoria (assembly GCA_037127255.1). NCBI lineage: Eukaryota > Viridiplantae > Streptophyta > Magnoliopsida > Caryophyllales > Polygonaceae > Persicaria > Persicaria tinctoria. Next base: position 41,745,312 of record JBANSL010000002.1, on the reverse strand, counting down.
TAAGACCGCATATGATACCACATTAAATACTCACGCTCTCTCCGGATCAAAAGAGGAAAACGGGTTTTTTTTACGTAGTATTTAAAAAAAAGGAAGAAAAAGAAGAAAACGGATATTACATTAAATAAATTGTCGTCATCTACTCTTCTGAACAAACGTTCAACCAACCATAAATTGATATCGAATAATGTATAAAAAAGATTTACTTATTTATATTTAGGTACGTAGTAAACTAATTAAAATAGTATAATCTTTGAAAGTATATTTAAAAACAATACCATTAAATTGATCAAATAATATAATTTTTATCAACACCTGTAGCCTAGCTGATAGAGCTCGAATCAATAGGCTTAGTTTGGTTTACAGACGTGATGTCCACTGCAACCATCTTAATATAATTCTTTTTCATTGTAGTCCACTAACTCAAAAAAGCAAAAATCACAACAAAATCCTCAACGAAAAAATTTCAAGGATGAACTTAATGATTCTTTCAAAAGATCAGGAAAATCAAAATAGAAGTAATGAAACTCAATAACCTTGACTGTATTAAAATTCTCCTTCATGTCTTAACCGAGATCTCCATCGCGGGATCAAAGTCTCCCTTCCCAATAGATCGAGGAACATATCACACTACCAATAAAAAAAAGACGAATAGATCATTAGTAGTTCACATTATGATCACACTTTGTTGGTAGTCAATGATGCACTTAACATTCATAAAAAACCCATTTAATTTGATAAAACTCTACTGCGAGGAGAAACAATCAAAGAAGAAATTTATCGATATGGGAGAGCTAACCTTTTGCCCAACCATATCAAAATAAATTATCCATGATTATACGATTTTGAAACTGTTAAGGAATAGCAAAGCGAACCTTCTGGACCAATATTAATGGATGGTGTACCTTAGACCATATTCAAATGCTTATTCTAGCAGAAACAAACACTGAAACAGAACCGAAAGAAGCTCTCTGGAAAAACGTCGGTTTCTCAATGTGGGCTGGTCCCCGGCCTCTGGCTAGGCCAGTGGCATTGACCTATTCTGGAATGAAAACTCATTCATAGATGAAACCATCTCAGTTGTTATTCATCTCCCAAGAATTATCGGCGTAAAATATAAACACATAAAGGAGCATTTTGAATGCCTTATGCTCTTTGTTTATGCCCCTCCCAATCCTTCCGATAAAGAGGATTTTTGGAGAACCCTATATAATATAATTGGTCAAAGCAACCTTCCCTGCTTGTTTATAGGAGAATTAAACGAGATAAGCTCACCCGAATAAAATGGGAGGCGCAGAAACGGCACTGGGAAGATTCCAAAGATTAATTGACTTTAAAGATGCATGCTCATTGCTAGAGATTCCTTCTTTCGGCAACCCTTTCACATGGAGAAACAAGCAATATGGACCCGACAATATATTGGAAAAATTGGACAAGGTACTTGTCCACCATGAGATAATCGATATCTAGCCCAGAATTGAATTGGCTACAAAAAATGAAATTTTCGCAAACTCGGACCACTGCCCCATAACAATAAACATATCGAAAGACAACAAATTTAACCGCCGCCATTTAAGTTTGAAAATATGTGGTAGCAGAGGAGAGACTTCCGGAATATTGTTAGACAATCATGGAGAGCATCTTGCGTCGGATCGACCATGTTCCAAATCACGCATAAATAAAAAATCCTTAAACAAAAAGCCAAAACGTGGAACAAGAAAACATTTGGAAATATATTCCGTCAAATTCAAGATGTTGACGAGGCTCTAATTGAACTTCAATCAACACAACAAAATAATCAAAACTCAAATTTATATATAAAAGAGCAGAACCTTTTGTCAAAAAAGGATAACCTAATCCTCTTCCACAAAACATACTGGAACCAAAGAGCCAAATCAAAACGTCTAAAACTAGGAGATACCAACTCCTCCTATTTCCATAAAGCAGCCACTGGTAGAAGAAACCGAAAGATAATCAGATCAATTACCTCTGCGAAAGGAACCTAGATAGTGGCAGATGCAAATGTTAAAAAGGAAATCCAAAGAGATTTTGAGAAAAGGTTCAGTCGGGAACAACCTTATACGAATCTCCAACTAGAAAACTACCTATCAGGAATCAGCCCAATGATCACAGAAGCAGAAAACAAACTACTTATTCAACAACCAACCAATAGCGAAATTAAAAAGACGGTCTTTTCAATGGGTAACAACAAATCTCCGGGGCCGGATGGTATGGCGGCTGAATTCTATAAGAAATATTGGGACATTGTGGGTACCAATATTATCAGAGCTATTAAAGCTTTCTTTCATTCTGGAAACCTTCTGAAATAAATTAATCACACTTTCATCTCTTTAATACCAAAGAATGACAATCCCACCATGACTTCGCATTATCGACCAATTAGCCTATGCTCTACTTTATACAAAATCATCTCAAAAATATTAACTGAACGACTTAAACTAATAATAGGTAAACTCATACATCCACTTCAAGGTGCCTTTGTCTTCGAAAGAGCAATTCAAGATAACATATTAATAGCACATGAGATTTTCCATTCTTTCCGTACAAAGAAGGGTACCATGAGATGGACGGCAATAAAACTTGACATAGAAAAAGCCTACCACATATTAGATTGGCAATATACGAAATCAATTCTCCAGAAATTTGGATTCCATAAAAAATTTGTGGACACCATTATGGAGTGAGTGACAACAGTTTCTTTTTCTATGTTAGTAAATAACGGCCCTACAAATCTCTTCAAACCAACGAAGGGATTGAGACAAGGGGATCCCCTTTCCCCGTTTCTCTTCCTTCATGGAGCAGAAGTCCTTGCTCGCAAACTCTCACTTCAGGCTGATTCAAATCGCAACAACGTCGGCTTCAAATTTGGCCATTCGGGCCCCTGTTTCCCCTTTCTGGCTTTCGCGGATGATATCATAATATTCTCCAAAGGAAGCAACTCTTCTTGTACAAAAGTTAAGGAAATAATCGAAGAATACTGTATATTTTCTGGACAAAAAGTAAACTATCATAAGTCATCATTTCAAACTACCCCAGGTATCCCCAGAAATAGAGCACGTAACCTACAAGGGATACTTAACATACCCCTAGAACAAAACTTGGAAAAATACTTAGGGTGCCCAATTATAAATGGGAGGGTTACTAAGGAAACGTTCGGAGAATTAATATGTAAATCAAAAGACCAATTAAGCAAATGGCGTGCAAATTCCCTATCACAACAAGGTAGAGCAACTCTGATTGCTTCCAACCTTGCATCAAAATCCCTATACTCAATTCAAAGCTTCATGCTCTCTACGACAGTCCATAAACAACTAGATCAAATCAATAGAACCTTCTTCTAGAATAAAGTTGCTCATCACAGTCCGCTCATCAGTTGGGACAAAATATGTAAATAAAACAGGCATGGGGGATTGGGAATATGAAAAGCCAGAGTCATGAACGAGGTACTCCGGTTAAAATTTATATGGAAACTTCTGACAGAACATGAGAATAACTAGGTCAAATTTATTCAGTACAAATACTTATAAGAAAATCATATACTGAACTACTCCAAGAAAGGTAATGCCTCTTGGCAATGGTCAAAATTAAGCTCGCTAATCCCAAAATTCAAAATAGGGCTCATTTGCCTAGTGGGGGATGGGAAATCAATTAAGTTCTGGACCGACAATTGGGTAACAACGACTCCTCTCAACAACAGGATAGATTCGCGAGATAATATAAACCCACATGATTTTGTGTGCGACTACATTATCGGAGGACAATGGTGAAAGGAGAAGCTGCTTTTGGTTATCCCTGCCCACATAATAGAGGAAATCACGAACATACCTTTGCCGATCACCCCTTTTACAGATAGAGTTTACTGGTGGCCCACCAAAAAAGGTCGATTTATGACGACGAGTGCTTATAATTTAGTATCAGCAACCTCACAGCGACCATCGGAGGAATTCTCATGGATTTGGGGACTTGACGCCCCCCCCCCCCCAAAGTTAAAAACATTATATGGAAAATAAAACCAAAGGGACTTGCCGCAGCTACCCGCTTACCCCAAAAGGGTGTGGCGGTACCAAGTACGTGTATATTTTGCAACCAAGCTGAGGAAAATGATACACACCTATTCATAGAATGCCCCATCAACAACTTCCAACAACAATTCCCCAGAGAAGTATCCCATAAGATCCATACGTACTTTGCTATGTAACAATAGAGATATGTATCAAATCTTACAAATTATTGGCTCGATTCTTCCGGTGGAGAAGAGACAACATATCGCAGTTAGATAGTTGACTATATGGTTTGCTAGAAACCAAACTATTGTTGTGAGGAGGAAATCAAGTAGGAAATATAATAAAATAATTCAAACCAGATTTAGGCCCACGCAAATAATTACAAGACTCCTCCAATGCAGTAAGAGAAAGTCAGGATCGAATCCACGAGGAAGCGTGTCAGCGGATCCTAGGTAGCTGTAAATCTCACAGAAAAGCGACAGAAAACAGAAACAAAGAAGGAAAGACAGAAATAAACAGAAAATAGCAAACGAAAGCAGAAATAAAAGCAAAGCAACAGACGTACTCGATCTCGACGACACCCTACTCGAGATCGACTACCAACAGCAAAAGACAGAAACTTCAAAGTCGACGACAGAAGCAGAAACTCAACTCGACCTAGACAAGACTGTACTCGATCTCGACTAAGGCCTACTCGAGATCGACAAGACTCTCCTCTGTATCGACTAAAAATGCAGAAAGTGTAAATTGCAAATTCTCGAACCCAAAACTCAAAATTTCGACGAAATAAATCAATATAATAAAGAACTTCCAAAGCCAGGGTATCAACACCACAACGATAACCATGCAAAGTAACATATAAAGGCATAAAAGATCATGCTTTTCATCAAAATAACTTTCGTTACTAACAAATAGGCATATAGAGGCTTTCGCATAAACCCTAATTGTTACTAACCCTTTTCACATAATTAACCCAAGTTGTTTTAGGATTACTTTCGCTTCAATAACACAAACAAGGATCACCTTCAACTCTCACAAAAGAATCATGCTCATAGGGATAGAAGACGAATTGCATAAAAAGATCTGACCTTCACCGCATCACCTCACATGGCCACCGTCGGGCTCACCCCAGCCCCAGAAGTAGGTGGACTACTCACGCCTCATCGCAATCGCAGACATTGATGTATAAAAAGAAACTTGCATTAAACTATATTCAAAGCCTTTACAATCCCGGCAATCAACTTTCCCTGAACGCCAAAACCTTAAAAACTTTAGAACTCCTAAAACTTCTCTTTGGAACTACTTGTCTCTGACTGAAATTTAATGAATAAAAAAACCAGCCCCATGGGCTTTATTTATAGCCTTCTATTCCTTGCTAATCAAGGATATAATTATCTATCTATATCTAAAATTATATCTAAAAACTTTAGTGATAAATAAATGTGATAAAGGAATTTAATCTAAAAGGAAAAGATAAATCTAAACTAGGTAAGTTGTCTTCCATGTGTTGTAAATCTTCTCCATAGATAAAATTTGATAGATCTCGGCCAAAAATCGGATTTAATTCGGCCCCAAGGACTCTAACTCGACTCGGACTGTTCACGACGACGCGTTTCCAGAAACTGGCCTACTCGATATCGGCAAGGGCTACTCGACATCGACTAGGATTCGTCGTCGACTGATCTTCTCGGGTGACTCTGCTCGACATGGCTCGGATCTAGGCTCCTGGGCGTCGTCGATCTCGACTAAGGCTTCTCCTCGTCATGGACTCGGACTGGCGCCAGGGTTTACTCGAGCTCGACAAGGATCTCATCGAGATCGAGTAGAGCTGCTCGGCGTCTTCATCCTCGGCTTCTCGATCAGCTCATCTTCTCGACTCCGGGTGTGGCGTCTAGGCTTTGTCGATCTCGACCAGTGGTACTCGAGATCGAGTTGGCTTCCGGAGTCAGGTTGCCTCGGGTTTGGTTTCCTTGACCAGGCTTTGTCGACCAAGTCTGCTCGGACTCTCTACTCGAGATCGATTAAGGTGTACTCGACATAGAGTAGCTCTGGCTTCAGCTTGGTTTGTCCTGCTTCTGTACTTTCGGACTCAGGACTTCTGTAGTTGTTTTCTGAGCTTTTCTGACCTTCCTTAGAATTGCTGTAATTTGCCTCGAATTCTGCGAAATTAAACAAAAACTGGTGTAGATTCCATAATTTGGCAAATAAACATAAACTACATAGATTCTGTACTATCTTAGCCCAAATGAATGAAATGTATGCAGAAATCGATATAAAAGTTGTTGTAAAGCATTGCAGATTTAGCTCACAACAAACACCTCATACTTAAGCTTGCTTGTCCTCAAGCAATACTTTTAATTGTCATTCAGGGGAAGAAATCAAAACTCTCAACATCTTAGATTCATTCTCATATATCCCTGCAGTCAATTGCCATCCTCGAAAAGGTACTAGTGTCACAGATCCATGCATTTGCAAATATACAAAAGCAACATCTACTCACAAAAGGAGGGTTATGTAAAACATTCATTCGTGACAAAGCATTAATAATCAAGAAGACTTTTATTTAAGCTCAAATAAGGAGTAGATTGGTAAAAGGCTAAAGGTGGGCAGTTTTTGGCAATGTGGTGCTAATGATCCGGGGAAATGGAGTATTTCCAAACTGAATTTCCACATTCCTTCTCCATAACATTTATCACCTTTCATAATGCTTTTATCAATAATAATGCTTTTACCTCTATGACCTCAGCACTGCCTTCTCGCGAGTCGCAAACATGGGTGTCATGAATGGCCCCGGATACTTAGTGCTTTGGACTCCTCACAATGTGTCCCATCTCTCCAAACTATTATCTCAGAGAGCAGGGTCAATCTACCTTTATCTCCTGAGGTGATTGGATTTTCTTTCACTCATTAAATTTTCCATATATTTCAAACAATTTCCAGCCAAACTCCATATAAGATAATAATCACAAACACTACATGATAATCTCCATAATGTAACATCATTCTCAACATAATCCCCGGATAGGGTAAAGAATGGCAAATATTTAGGTCATGTGGAGCAATAATTGAAATAAGGCATAAGATGGCTTTTGTGATGCGTAAGCATAGGTAAGGCTAGGATTATAACAATATGAGCATTATATGGAAATATAAAGTCCTCCATCCTCTTATCATGCAACATGTCAAAAGCAATATCAAATTTACCTCCTTTCATGGTTTTCAAGAAAATATGCACTTCATTGTGACTTCCCTTTACTAGGCAATTTCATGTTATATCTCTAATGAATCTAATTTTGCATCGTCGAGTTCAATAAAGCTTCCATGACATTATTCAAAATTTTCAATGGGGGTCATTTTTCAAACTTATTTTTCAAACTTTTGGAAAACATGCATGTAAGCACATAAATCAATAATGCATTCCAAAATAGCCATGTAGCAATTCAAAGAAAGAAATAAAGTATAAATATGCACACCTAATGTCGATTAAATCAAAATATGCATGAAGTAAGCCCTTCCCCCACCCCATACTTAAATATTATAGTGTCCTCACTGTATAAAAACAAGGGTAAAGAAAGAAACTCACTAGATAGGTGTGCAGGGCCTCAAAATGTCGAATGAAAGAATTTCCTGGGCCGAGTATGAATATGGCTCATCCATGGACCTGAAAAGTGCAGAAAACATATACCCACAATAGAAAAACTAAAAAATGTTCAAAACAAAAAACAAACAAAACAATGTCCCAAAACGTCCCAAAAAGTCTATGTACAAGCTCTAGATTTTATAGTCGCTAGGCCGACTTTTCATTTATGCTTAAGGTGGCATCTGCAGGGCCCATGTAGCTTGGGTCTCAAATAAGACTCCATTCTTGTCCATCAGCTGTAATCCTCCAGAATGGATCTTGTTCACCACGAAAGCTCCCATCCTCTTCTTGTTGAATTTGTTAGGGAACCAATGATCCTTTGATTTAGAGACATAGAGCTTGTCTCCAATTTCATATTCTTTAGGCTCATCATTGGAAATCCTGCATAATCGCACATACCAAGGCAAACCTCTCCCATGTATAGATAAATCTTTAATGGAAATAGGAGAAGAAAGATCCATACCTTGGCTTACCTTCGCAGAGATGGAATCGGCGACCACAGTGTTTGGTCGATCTCGACTAGGGCTAGTCGATCTCGACGAGTCTGCGAGTTCTGGTGGTGGCCTGCTCGAGGATGCAGAAGCTGGTGAAGTCGAGGGTTGGTCGACATCGAGTGGACTACTCGATCTCGAGTAGGGTTATGCTCCTGGTGGTTTCAGCGTCGAGGAAACAGGAGCTGGTGGAGCGGGGTCGTGGTCGACATCAACTAGTGTGGTCGATCTCGAGGAGGGCTCGACTTTTGTCTGGCTGCTCGACGATGCTGGTGTTGGTGGAGGCTCCTTGGTTTGGTCGAGATCGACTAGGGTCCTTGATGTCGAGGAATCTTGGTCGACCTTGACCCCATACTTAGTTCCTGTCAAGGCATCCGAAAAATAGTTAGTCCATAACGACATACCTTGGTTTGTGTCGATTGGATTTTCCGTGTTCTCCTTTAGGATTGCCATGATCTCATCCACCTGGGCCTCCATGTCCCTTTTTTCCAGTTCCTCAGGGGTCATATTTCGTACTTTAGGTTCCCCGCAAGTGATGTAGCCCGCTGAGATAGATTTGACCTCTTCCATTGGACCTGTATGCCTTTCAGTTTTATTAAAGGAATATTCAATTACCTCATCGATGATGTTGAAGGTGAGCACTCCTTTCCTTACGCTTATGTTGGCATCCACCGTCGCCAAGAAGGGTCTTCCTAAAATAATTGGACAAGCAGGATCTTCTTGCATATCAACAACCAGGAAATCAGCAGGGATAAAGAATTTACCTACTTGTACTAGCACATTGTCCACCATGCCTGTTGGAATGACCACCGTGTTGTTGGCCATGTAAATTCTAGCATCCACAGGCTCTAGGGCATCTATCTTAATCTTGGACCAAATTGTTAAAGACATTATACTCACACTAGCGCCAAAATCACATAAGGCATTAATTTTATATAGACCAAATCCAATGGTTATAGCAAACTTACCTGGATCTGGTCTCTTTTCCAGTATGTCCAAATGGCTGCACTCCTCTGTAATTTCAGCCATTGATCGCTTTTTGCTCAGAATCTCCTTCAGGAACTTAACATAGGATGACATTTCATTGAGAGCTTCTGTGAAGGGGATGGTGACATTGAGCTTCTGAAGCATCTTGATGAAGCGCTGAAATTTCTTTTCTGCCGGGTCCTTTGGAGATTTTGTGGGGAAAGGCAGCTTCTTTTTCTGATTTGGAGCCAGAACAGATGTCGGAGGTGCTGCAGCTTTTTCGACGTCAACTTGGGGCTCGTCGATATCGACCATTTTCCTCGATGTCGAGTTGCTGTGTTGTGCAGACGAAGGTTGATTCACTGTGTTGTCGATATCGAGTTGACCTTCCTCGATATCGAGTTGCCCTTGCTCGATATCGACTAAGGTCTGGTCGATATCGAGTTACTGTTTAGCTCTGTCCTGCTGCTTCCCGACCTCTGGCTCTTGTAGTTGATGGCCGCTTCTGAGTTTTACAGCAGCTATGTGTCCAGTCTTTCCCTTAGGATTTGGTTATGAAGATCCAGGGAGCGCACCTGACTATTTGGGGATTCCTGCTGCTAGCTGACTAATCTGTGTATCAACTGATTTCCGCCAGATATTAATTTCCCCAAGCCTAGAGTTGACACCTTGCATCTGAGTGTAGACGGAGTTGAAGGACTGCTTAGTTTCTGAGTGATTAATCCGTATTTCCTCCAGGATTGTCTGTATATCATCCCTTTTCTGGTCCCTTTCCGGATGTCCTGGAGCTCTGTAGGGCGGGGGGGTTCCTAGGGACACATTGCTTCCATTGTGGTTGCTGAAACCTTTGGTCCCCCATGTAGCGATTGGGACCCCCTGCGTAAGCTATCTCCTCGTGGTGCTCTGCCAGCCTGACTTGCTCTGTGTGTGGGCACTCAGTAGTGGTGTGCCGATGCGATCCGCATTTAATGCAAGGCTGGTTGACAGAAAGATACTTTACTTGCTTGAGGAGCTTCTTATTTTGATCTCTGTAGTACTGCTCCTTAACATCTGGATCGATCTCCTTAAGGGCCTCATATAGGGGCATGGAAGGTGCTGGCCTAGCGTAGGGGTTCTCTTCATAAGTTGCAGTAGACCCATACTTGTTGTTGTAGTTGGTGAGCTTGTCTAGCACACCCCATGCGTCACTTGGCGGCATTGTCAGATACTCATAGCGAGTATAATGGTTGATTCTGTCCTTAGTAATTTGATCAAGAGAATTGAAGAAGATCTCTTGAATGACGTAGGGTGGCTGTCCATGAGTAGGGCAAGATCGCATAAGTTCTTTGTAGCGTTCCCATGCCTTTGCCAGTGGTTCCCCTTGCTTTTGTTTGAAGGCGGTGATTTTCTAACGGAGATGTGCTGTTTTGGCAGGTGGGAAGAATTTATTCAGAAATTCTTGCTCTACTTGGGCCCAGGTTGTGAGTGATCTTGCTTTAAGCCCTTCAAGCCATTTCAGTGCACGCCCAGCGAGAGACCAGCGAAAAGCTTTCATCTTGACATATTCCAGGGTTGTACCTTCAGCAAGAGTACGGCACATGTAAGAAAAATTGGTAATATGTTCAAGAGGACACTCATTAAATCTACCATAGAAAGCATTATTTTTAAGCTCTATAAGAAATTGAGTGCGAATTTCAAAAGAGTTATCAGGGATTAGAATCGCCGATTCAGGCACGATGAGAGTGGGATGCATATAATCCTCTACAGAGGTTGGGAACTGGGCAAGCTCAGCTTCTGCTTGCTCCCTTGCTGTTTTCTCAGTGGCGATAGCAGCATCTTTAGCGGCTAGTTCCCTTGTGAGCCTTGCGATCAGCTGTTCCTGTGTTTCAGCGGCCGCCATGGCTCTTTGTAGTATAGCTCTGATGTGTAGAAGGCGTTCCGGTTCGTCTAAGGCGTCGAACTCAAGTGGTTGACCAGAACGGCGCATACACCTACGAAGTAACTCAAAAGAAAAGTAAGAACTGACTACCTAAGGCGCGAATGATAGCTTCCCCAGCAACGGCGCCAATTTGTTGTGAGGAGGAAATCAAGTAGAAAATATAATAAAATAATTCAAACCAGATTTAGGCCCACACAAATAATTACAAGACTCCTCCAATGCAGTAAGAGAAAGTCAGGATCGAATCCACGATGAAGCGTGTCAGCGGATCCTAGGTAGCTGTAAATCTCACAAAAAAGCGATAGAAAACAAAAACACAGAAACAAAGAAGGAAAGACAGAAATAAACAGAAAATAGCAAACGAAAGCAGAAATAAAAGCAAAGCAACAGACGTACTCGATCTCGACGACACCCTACTCGAGATCGACTACCAACAGCAAAAGACAGAAACTTCAAAATCGACGACAGATGTAGAAACTCAACTCGACCTAGACAAGACTGTACTCGATCTCGGCTAAGGCCTACTCGAGATCGACAAGACTCTCCTCTGTATCGACTAAAAATGCAGAAAGTGTAAATTGCAAATTCTCGAACCCAAAACTCAAAATTCCGACGAAATAAATCAATATAATAAAGAACTTCCAAAGCCAGGGTATCAACACCACAACGATAACCATGCAAAGTAACATATAAAGGCATAAAAGATCATGCTTTTCATCAAAATAACTTTCGTTACTAACAAATAGGCATATAGAGGCTTTCGCATAAACCCTAATTGTTACTAACCCTTTTCACATAATTAACCCAAGTTGTATTAGGATTACTTTCGCTTCAATAACACAAACAAGGATCCCCTTCAACTCTCGCTAAAGAATCATGCTCATAGGGATAGAAGACGAATTGCATAAAAAGATCTGACCTTCACCACATCACCTCACATGGTCACCGTCGGGCTCACCCCAGCCCCAGAAGTAGGTGGACTACTCACGCCTCATCGCAATCGCAGACATTGATGTATAAAAAGAAACTTGCATTAAACTATATTCAAAGCCTTTACAATCCCGACAATCAACTTTCCCTGAACGCCAAAACCTTAAAAACTTTAGAACTCCTAAAACTTCTCTTTGGAACTACTTGTCTCTGACTGAAATTTAATGAATAAAAAAACCAGCCCCATGGGCTTTATTTATAGCCTTCTATTCCTTGCTAATCAAGGGTAGAATTATCTATCTATATCTAAAATTATATCGAAAAACTTTAGTAATAAATAAATGTGATAAAGGAATTTAATCTAAAAGGAAAAGATAAATCTAAACTAGGTAAGATGTCTTCCATGTGTTGTAAATCTTCTCCATAGATAAAATTTGATAGATCTCGGCCAAAAATCGGATTTAATTCGGCCCCAAGGACTCTAACTCGACTCGGACTGTTCACGACGACGCGTTTCCAGAAACTAGCCTACTCGGTATCGACAAGGGCTACTCGACATCGACTAGGATTCGTCGTCGACTGATCTTCTCGGGTGACTCTGCTCTACATGGCTCGGATCTAGGCTCCTGGGCGTCGTCGATCTCGACTAAGGTTTCTCGAGATCGAGTAGGGTGTGCGGCCTTGTGTGGTCGAGCAGCTTCTCCTCGGCATGGACTCGGACTGGAGTCAGGGTTTACTCGAGCTCGACAAGGATCTCCTCGAGATCGAGTAGAGCTGCTCGGCGTCTTCGTCCTCGGCTTCTCGATCAGCTCCTCTTCTCGACTCCGGGTGTGGCGTCTAGGCTTTGTCGATCTCGACCAGTGGTACTCGAGATCGAGTTGGCTTCCGGAGTCAGGTTGCCTCGGGTTTGGTTTCCTTGACCAGGCTTTGTCGACCAAGTCTGCTCGGACTCTCTACTGGAGATCGAGTAAGGTGTACTCGACATCGAGTAGCTCTGGCTTCAGCTTGGTTTGTCCTGCTTCTGTACTCTCGGACTCTGGACTTCTGTAGTTGTTTTCCGAGCTTTTCTGACCTTCCTTAGAATTGCTGTAATTTGCCTCGAATTCTGCGAAAGTAAACAGAAACTGGTGTAGACTCCATAATTTGGCAAATAAACATAAACTACATAGATTATGTACTCTCTTTGCCCAAATGAATGAAATGTATGCAGAAATCGATATAAAAGTTGTTGTAAAGCATGGCAGATTCAGTTCACAACAACTTTTTGCAGGGAAAAAAGTATCCCATCCCAGAGGGCTTAGAAAAATTAGTATGGACAACATTGAAAACTGGAAAAGGGCAAATAGATGGAACGAATCTAAAAATGAGGATCCAACAAATAACAAAAAGGAACTACACCACAACAAAAATAAAAACAAACAAACATATCATTGGAGGAAACCTCCGATAGGGAAATACAAGCTGAACTTCGACGGATCCTTTATATCGACAACAAACTGCTCTATTGGGTTCATTATCCGAGATTAGCATGGTGATCCAGCTAGCATTGGGGGCAAAACTATTGGGGGGCAATCTCCTCTCATGGAGGAAGCTCTTGCCCTATGCCTTGGGATGGAAAAAGCCAAGGAACTAAAGATAACAGATCTAATAATAGAAGGAGACTAGAAAATTATAACGGATTTTCTTAACTCACAATCTGACTGTCCATGAGAAATAGAAATGATAATGTCCGATATCCAAGCCCTTCTCCAAACTGTAAATTCGGTTAGAATATCACACATTCCCTGTATTGGTAACCGGGTAGCAGATAAGGTTGCACACCTTTGCTACTCTACCAGGGGACCTGATTTGTATCTTCATACAGGCCTACTTGGCCTCATCCGACATGATGCTTTCGGATAGGGTTCTCTCATCTGAATTTTTTCTAATAAAAAAATATATCATTCAAAATATACCAATATCTTAATTTTTTTCAATACTATATCATCATTTTTGCTTGATTTATTGTCAAAAAAAATAATTGAAATACCTCATAAAGATTGAGTTATTTAAAATTCCTACCGCACTCCTCCAAAAATTATATTATTATAATTATTTTTCCCTTAATTATCATCATCATTATTATTTCTTATTAGTAAAAATAACTAAAAATAATCCCCACCATACATCCCTATTCAACAAAAAATTAAACCAATCTTTTAAAATAACTAACTAATTACTTAACTATTTCTTTCCTATATATAAAAAATGATACACCTCAATTTAGTACTTAGTTTTCATTCCAAAATGTTTAAAAGTTTAGAAAAAATACATAAAATGCCCTCTTCCCAAACCTCGATCACTCTCCAAAGTCATAACCCACGCCACCATGGTCAACACCTAGAGTTGTTCATTACCGAGTATCCGACACGACACGGATATTCGTGTCGGGTACCCGAAACCATTAACCCCCAAATCGTCGATCCGAACACGAACCATTAACTTGTGGGTACCCAACACGAATGCAGGAAACGGTTTCGTGTATTTGTATCGGGTACCAGCCATGACCTGCTTAACCCTTTCAATACTTTCGTTCGACAATTCGAAGGAATCAATTCAATCCGAGGAGAGAAATATGAATCAAAATTACAAGTTGTCAGGAAGAACTACAAGCCATTAAGCCTTCATGGAGAAACACCAAAAGATATCGACCGGATATGAAGAGCTCTTGTCAAATTTGAAGAATACAGATCGACTTGAGTTTGAGAGAGAGGAGGAGAAGAAGTGAAGATGGATGTCGACCCTTACAATCGGATCTAAAGAGCTATTCGGAGATGTGTTTGAGAGAGAGAGAGAGAGAGAGAGAGAGAGAAGAAGTGAAGATGGAGGCCGCTCTTCAGATCTGAGAAAAAAGTAAAAACTAAAGATGAGGAACCGACGACTTTAATTTGTGGAGGCTAGGGTTTGGACTTTAATTGGTTTTAATTAATTTTAAAAAAAAATTGAAGAGAAATGGGTAAAAGTGGGATTTGAACCTTGGGGACGGAGCACTATGAAAACAAAGTCACGCTCTTCTACCATCTACGCCAATGGAGCATCATGAATCTTATGAAAACATTATTTACATGTTACATATTATGACCGTACGTTAAATAAAGAAAAATTAAACGATTCGTTGATGAGCGGTTTTTAGTCGCATAAACCGTATCAAAATAAAAACTCAAACCTACAAACTAGTATAGCAAGCAAGTAAGAGGTCGATCCCACAAAGAATCAAGTATTTCTCAGCAATGTGTATTTACCAATTAGTAGAAAGGGGGGGTTTTGGTTGTTTGAGATTGAAAAGAAAACAAAATAAAATAAAAACAAATAATGCAAAACAAATTAGAGAAGATCGCTCTACCTACAACTATCCACTTTATTTGTTTGAATTGATATTGTAACTTCCTCTTGTCCTTTTAGTCTTCCTATGAATGCCCTTGTCCCGACCTAATATAGTTACTAGTCCAACCAGTCCTAGCAACCCTTATCAATCGAACAGTCCCTAAAGAAGGATTTAACCCAATCGATAGCTTTAAGTTCAGAGATTAGCCAAGGTATTTGCAGTCCCTAAAGAGGGATTTAACAACACATTCAACTTCCTACTCATTCAAATAGTTCAGCCAGCCCTAAAGGAACAAGTTTGCTACTTGGGTTAAGGTTCGCAACCGGGAATCTACAAAACCCTAGCAATTGAATTGATCTAACTAGTTGGCCAGACAAGATAGAACAAAACAATAAGCAATCAAGCATAAAGAAGTTGAAGCATTCAATATAGGAAATAAGGAAAAAGATTCAGAAACTCACAATCAATCCAAATAAAGCTTCAAATTGCAAGTAGAACGAAGAGAGTTTAGCCGCCCATGGCGAACATCGCTCTCCCTCTAATTGTCTGATAGTTCAAAGAATAGAATGGAAGTAATGAAAAATAACATAAAAATCGGCCTAAAAGACATCCAAGTTGGCCCTCAAAACAAATTAGAACATCTAGGGTTTTTTCCAAAAACGCTGCGCGCTGACGGCAGCTGCGGCGGGCGCGGCAAATAAGCGGCGGGCGCAGCAAATAAGCGGCGGGCGCAGCATGAATACCGCCCCTGGCGGCGGGCGCTGCATTGGTTTTTCCCGAAAATTCCGTCTCAAATTAGCTCTCGACGTCAACATGAAAGTTGTAGCTCTCTGAAAGAGCTTTCCAACGCATGGTCATAATAGTCGATCGGACAACCGAGGCCTCCAGAAAGTGCAAAACAAGTTCAGCATGTCTGGCGACAACTTCTGCAGACTTGTTCTTCGTTTAGGTTCGCTTCTTCTTCTCAGGACCTCTTAAGATCTTCATGTAAGCTTCTTCGATCAACTAGACATTCTCATCCAATGCGTTATCAACCCATGTCTCCTCCTCGGATCTACCATTACCTGAAATAATCAATAAAAGCATGTAGATTCCGACTCCAACCACACAGAGAACAAATATGCAAATTATACTTAAACCATGCATGATATGCATCTTAACTAAGCTAAATGCAACCTATTATGCCTACCTAAATGCATGCTATCATTCGTGCAGGGTATCCGATAAGGGGATATGCCCGATCCGAACACGAACCGCTTAATGTCGTGTTTTATCGTATCGTGTTTTTTCGATTTTGTGTATTTTCGTGTCGTATCGTCATGTTTTCGTGTCGTATCAATCGGGTTGGGTTTTTCTGCACACCCCTATTAACAACAACCCCAACATTGACATAGATGCACTCAATCCGTGTACCATATACTACAACAATTTACATCTCAAGCGACTAATATTAATGACTTCGTCACCTACGACATATATATAGGCAACATACTTAATTTGTAGACTTCTCAGTTAGATAAACTTCATGGGTGTTGGCTGGGCGTGAAATGGTCGTTGATTCCCACCAAAAATAATCTCACCTCAATAGGTAGTATAATGGTAGAGTAGCAATCGAACACACTAATAGATTGTGCGACTTGCGTATGTTCTTTGTCAACAATAAAAGAAAAGAGGGATGTAGAGAAAACAATACTAAATTAACAAGAGCAATGATGATTGTTTGAAAACAATATAAAGAAATATTGTTTCAGTCACATGTACAATTCGCAACAATAGTTGGTTTTCTAATCATCAGGCTTACTTTTAGTTATATGGTTTCTACTTGGTTACTCTAGGATTTGATTTATGTACATCCTTTAGTAGGCCGCCTATTCGATCACCACTAATCCGACTCTTTTTTTTTATTATAGATTTTGAATTTGCAAAATAGATCTTTGGAAGTTCTATCTTTTCATAATATTTTATAGATTATCTCTTATAAAAAAAATTTATATCCTTTCTCTTTCAAATTCTATCTTATATCCTCTTCCCTCAATTATATAAACCCTACTCCTCTCATTCTTCAATTCATAGATCCTCTAACCCTATCGCAAGCTATCACATTGTACTTGCTTTAAAAAATTTCTGCACTTTGAAGCTTAGATCCAAGGAATTCGTCATCAACATCAAGCTTCAAGGCGAAGTTCGAAAGAACACTCAAGAACATAACAAGATTGGCGTTCACTGGTAACCAGCAACGCTCGCTGATAGTTGCAGACGGTGAATTATGATAGTTTTCGATGCAAAAAAAAAAAGAAAAAAAACATATGAGGTTGTTCCTTTCTTCCCTAATCATGGCTAGTTTCTACAATTTGGCAATGTTGCATGGATTGACTAGTGAGGAGGAAAGGGCAATGGGCTTAAGATCTCATGAGCACTTAACGACGAAATTCTTTGATTATTTTACGCTCTATAGGTTTGTATGACAGTGTGCATGGATTGCTAGAAAAGAGAGGACTTGGATCATTAATTTATAATGAAAGCTTCTCCAACCTATCGCAGTTTCACTCGGGAATTTATTGCCACACTGGAGGTCAATGGAGACTCCGATATCCGCTTCAGGCTGAACGATCACCACTTTTGGGTCACAAAGAAAGAGATTTGCCAACACCTTAATTGGCATCTCAGCCAACCCTTCTGCCAACTCGGGAAAGGAATTAAGAGTTCCAAACCCAATGAAGACTTAGAAGCTGGCAATAAAACAGGAAGCAAAGTTTGGACCAAGGAACTACGACCACAACATCACTCATCCATCATTGCGCTTATACTTTAAGGCGTTGAATAATACCTATTTTGAGTAGTCTGACACCACTAGGGTTTCAATGCCAACTCGAAGATGGCTCTACTCTTAACCCCAAATAGGGTTGTGCATAACCGTGTATCTGACACGACACGACATGACATGTCGGATACACAAAACCGATAACACTTAAAATGCCGATTTGAACACGGCATGATAACTACCGAGTATCTGACACGAAAACAAGACACGATTTTGTGTCGGATACCCATATTACACGACACGACAAGATATTTACAAAAACCTTTTTTCTTTTTCTTTTTCCCCCCCTCTAAATGTGGCGTACAGTGTTACATAAAGAACACTTGCAAATTCAAGAGGAAAACCAAACCAATATGGAAAAATTAAAAACACACACAAGACAATTAGAAGAACACTTACGGATTCAACATTGTATAATTGAAACAAAAAATTTTAGGTCTCAACATTATCTAATTGAAACAAACAATCAGAAAAACACTCCAACAACATCAACTGCACAAGACAAAACAACATCAATTTTTATTACACAAGACAAAACATCATCAGTCGAACTATCAAACCACCGAATGAAAACAAAAACGAGCAAGCGACCGGATCTGAAGTGAGCTTCGAGCGAGGTCGAGGACGAGGTCAGATCTGAAGCATGAGACTAAGAGAGACTGCACAGGGTGAGGCTGACGACTGACGACGGCGAGCGAGCCTAAAACAAGAGAGGAATCGAGAGGGTGAGGAGAGGAGAGGAGAGGCGATGGAGAGTCGTGGGCTGGCTAAGGCTAGCCACCTAGGCGAGGCAGGCAACGAGTCCGTGAGAGGGTGAGAACTGAGAATGATGAGAGAAGCACGACCTTAAGTTTCTTAACCTAAACTGCGAGTATATGTAGGAAAAAAAATTAAAAACGAAAGGCTGGGAAAAAAAAATATAAAAGGGATCGAATGGGTTATCCGGGATTTGTACTTAGGTCCTCGGGGTCACGCCCAAACGGAAGAAGAGACGCTCCACCAACTGGGAACCAACATTTTGTGTTCCTCTAGAACAATTATAATATTTCTATTATTACCAAATATTAATATTTTTTTTAAAAAAATTACCGTGTCGTGTCGGATACCCGAAAAGGGAAAAATGCCGATCCGAACACGATACGATTATTGTCGTGTTTTACCGTTTTGTGTCATAATCGTGTCGTATCAATATCATTTTGTGTTTTTGGTATCGTTTTGTTGCGGTTTCGTGTCGTATCAACTGTGTCGTATATTTATGCACAACCATAACCACAGAGGTTACAATCATAACAGACTGGTTACATTTGTTCTTTGAAGAATGCAAGGATGTGCTATATGGGGAAGACAACCACCCCGTAGGTTTCAGAGCTTTGATCACCCTGCTGGCCTATCATTTAATAGTAGATTGCAACAACCTCTTCCACCTAAGCAAGGATTTCAGATGGGATATGTCAACTCTGTGGAGTTCAACCCACTTGGAAGGTCCTAACTAAGGTACCATTTCTTTAGAGGGTTGGCCTAGGACATCAACTGCACCTGCCTATGTGCATGTCAATGGGTCCTACGATTTCATATTCTCTATACCACCAGTGAGGGGGTTTATGCCTAATGAAGACGAGGAGCATGACACTACTAATGAAGATTTGGAAGTTGATTAAAAAGGAATGGGGGAAGATCGATATGGATGATGATTCAGCCAGGAAGGATGAGAATGTTAGTCCAGCCTATTAGGAATACATAGAGTGGAGATTCAAGGCTCTGAAAGAGATCAATGATGTACTATATTGGAAGCTCAAGGAGTCCTGAGAAGAAATCCATCACAAATAGGATGACTACGCCAGACTACTTGTAGCTACAA
Organism: Persicaria tinctoria; assembly: GCA_037127255.1. Lineage (NCBI taxonomy): Eukaryota > Viridiplantae > Streptophyta > Magnoliopsida > Caryophyllales > Polygonaceae > Persicaria > Persicaria tinctoria. The sequence continues at coordinate 41,725,299 of JBANSL010000002.1, read as the reverse complement.
ATCGTAGTGTTGAGCAATTGATTCATATGATCTTTCACATACCAAGACCGTATCCACATCAGTAGTGCCCACCACCAAGATGATCTGGTTAGTTTACCTTTCCCCTAATGAATTTATAAAATGTATATAAATATAAAAATATCACGCATTGCATATGTATCTATCTAAACAACCATCTTGCTTGGTTAGTTCTCTATTTTAACTTTATGCATAATCATATATGTTTCATAGCATGTTTGGATTGCTTAGCGTTGTCGTATATCTTTTGGTTTTTATGTGAAGCATGATGGAATGGGGTGAATGTAATTGAGCATGTATGTTCTATTCTTCCTATGCATAATTGAAATCCAACAACATATGGTTCTAAATTAAATGACAATTTTTGGCCTGATAGGGATATATCTATACACCCTTTTGTTTTCTTGTGTCATTATATTCTCCATATGTTTCTACCTCTTGGGATTTACTATTTTCATCTATTTTTAAGACCATATATCTATGTTTATTGCTTGTAAATTTTAAATGATTGAGGCATATTTTTGTTAGCCACATTAAAACCATATTTGCCCTACATATGTTTCTTCCGGAGTTTATTTGGATCCTCTCAACTTCTACCATGAAAGCATCACAATATAGATGCCCAATTGAACTTGAATTCAAATTTTGACCCTTCGGGGAGATTTGAGAGCTTTATCTCTAGTGGTTGTGATGTTAGATTGGGCTCCTTTAGATCTTGCAGAGTCCTTGTAGGTGGGTTACCTCCTGGAGGTGGATTGTTTTTTTCATTGTTGATGATTTGCTCTTCATTTTCAACCATCTTGCTTGTATTCTCTTTCTATAGTCTTGAGAGCGTTCTTTTATTTTTTGAATCAAAAGAAATAATAGAGAGATTAGTAGAACAAGTGCGGACCATGCAATATGGTCTAGACGATTGTTACCAAGTAAACACACACAAAAGTTTGGCACTCTTTGACAACGGTGCCAAAATTTAGTAGGGTATGAAACTGTCATTCATTCCCACCAAAGATAATCTCAACTAAATAGCTAGTATAACGATAGAGTAGAGGTCGATCTCATAGAGAGTGCGTGTGACTTGCGTATGTTCTTTGTCAACGATAAAAGAAAAGTGAGAAGTGGAGAAAGATGTAGATTGTAGAGAAAGCAATAGTAAAGTAAGAAGATGAATGCTGATTGTTAGAAAGAAATATAGTTTCCCTCACAATTCGCAACAATGGTTGATTTCTTGATCCTCGAGATTACTTCTAGTTATGTGGTTTCTGCTTAATTACTCTAGGGTTTAGTTTATATACTTGCTTTAGTAGGCCACATATTCGATCATCGCTTAAGTCCCTTACTCTAGCATGAGGGGCGACTAGCACTAGGTCCCAAACTCCTAGTATCTATGAACAATCAATCCCGTTGATAAGGCATGTTTCCAATAGGCATTATAGGTTAGTTTAGTTGCATTTCATTGTTATATAATCATGTTTTAGTGTTAATTAGATTAGCATTTATTTTGTGGAAAAGTTTGGAATCTACGCTATTTCGATGGTTTTATGTAGATTCGTAGATCCGAGGCAAAGAACACGAGGAACGGAGCTAAGTAAGCCTAAGGCGAGACTTGGGAGAGCTTAAGGAAGAAGTCCCGAAGAGAATGGGACAACCTAAGGAGCAACGGAGAACGAAATCGAGGTCTAAGAGCGAAAACGAGGGCGAGTCGCGAAAGCTGTCCGCTCGGCGAGCTGAACTTGTAACGCACTTTCCGGAGGCCTCGGATGTCCGATCGACGCATATGAGCATGCGTTGGAAAGCTCTTTCGAAGATCTACCTGATGGTGTTCTGTTGGATTTTCGCTGCCAGCGAATGCCTTTCCGCTGCAGCGAATCAAGTCAGCAACAACATGTGCGAGAAGGTGGCCGGCCTGAGCATGAGTCGCTGCTAGCGAATGGCATCTCGCTGCCAGCGACTGGAGTCAGCGGAAGCATGTCCAGGAGCAGCATGACTCGCTGCCAGCGAAAGGAAACTCGCTGCCAGCGAATGGAGTCGCTGCCAGCGGACGACCGGATTCGCTGCAGCGGATGTAAGCTTTCGCGGCAGCGAATGGAGACTCTCGCGGCAGCGGAAGGGTGGACTCGCGGAAGCGGAACCGAATGGACATTCGCTGCCAGCGAGTGTGGTAGCGAAAATCCAACAGGAGCTTGATTGACGCCATTCGCTGCCAGCGGAAATTTTCGCTGCCAGCGGAATTTGACGCTGAATTAAATTTGGAAAGTCTATCTTCTATCTAGTTTGTTTAGGAAGTTTCTATCTAGTTTATCTATCTTTTACCTTATTTATGGAAGACATTAGGCTTATAAATAGGATGTTCTAGGCTAAGTTTTTAAGGAATTAATTCCAAGTAGAGAAATCACCATTAAAGAGAAGAAAGTTTAGGTAAGCCATGTTTGGCTAATTTTGTAGTTTCCGCCTACACTTTCGAGACTTGGTTGGTGGTTTGTGAGTTTCTAATTCATGTTATTTTTCCTCTTTAATTCTTTCAACTTCTTTGTGTGATATTGATTATGTTATTGATGTTATCTTGACTCGCGACCTTGATAATATTGATTTCATGCTAGGACTTAATACTTTCGTATTTGTGTTATTTCCGTAGTAGCACGCATAAGAATGTGGATTCCGTGTTTGAAGCATGATTATGTAGGGAGTTGACATATATCTTAAACATTGATTTATCGTGTTTAATTGGTGTTATTTATATGCTCAAGTTCTTGGGACTATTTGCTATCTCTTTGTTAAATCTTGACCGTGTTAAGGTTGCATTGAGGTGTAAGGGATTAATTGGACTCGTAGGACTTTTAATCTATATAAACCAAGACGGGAGGAATTCGTAGGAAACGATAATAGCTTGAAAAAGATTCGATGATCAATAAAACCAACCAAAGTCGAGAACTTGTAGGTGGAAACGCTTTTCTTCTATCCTTTACTGCTTTTGTCAATATTATTTTCTTTTATTTTCATTCATAAAAATCGTTTCTTTTATATTGATAAATACACAATATTTAGAAATACTTGATTCTCTAGGGTTCGACCCCTTACTTGCATACTATACTAGTTTGTTTGTTTGGGATTTATTTTTGACGAGGTGAATCAACGACTTTTACCTCCGTCACCCGTCTCATTGATATTCTCTCTTGGTTGTCAACCCAGCCATCGCTTTCACTAAAAATGATAATTCCTATATGCCAATCTTCCTACACCATCAAGATTCCCAAACCATTTATGCCAGATATGTTGGCTACTTGTGGATTAAGGCCCATCTACAATCCTAGCATGATGCAATTCTATCTTAGTGGCCAATTAAGACACAATAAACAACATTAGAAATATCGGAACAAAGAAGATTGAAATAATATTAAGTAGAAATAACTATCAATCAACCCTCACATTCCATCAACCATGGCTTAAAACGTGAGCAAAACTAAAGAAAGGTTCGACCACTCATGGTTTACCTCAAAACTATAAAGAAACTATAAAGAAAAGTTGTTGACGAATGTTCTCTAAATTCCATCATGAAAAACCCTAAATGAACTAGGATATTTATAGGGCTAGGGTTGACAAAAAACCCTAAGAAAACCGGCCAAAATAAGATAAGAATAAATCTTTGTAGGATATGAAAGAATATCTTTGAATAAACTTTGAAAGATTTATATGCGGATCCGGCCTTATCACTATCGGCAGGCGCCAACCCCCATCAGTTAGTGGTACGGCCTCTAAGAGGATCATTAATTCTGTCCAAAGATAACCCACAACAAGGTAGTATAGCGAGTAAGTCCATGTTTCAATCCAGAGGAAGCTTAACCTCTGCATATGTATTTCTATATTTCTTTGTTAACAGGTAAGAAACCAAATAGATGGTCGGAGAAATTGTAAGAAGAAGAGAGTAAGAAATCTATAAGAAAGTAGAATGTAAGGGGTTATAATATCAATGGAGAATGAGTCGGTTCCCCTACCAATTCGCAAAAACGGTTGGTATATTGATCACTGAGTTCTCTATAGTTACATGTACTCTACTTATTATCCTAGTTAGTGGTTTATATAGACATAATATCAAATCATTCCCCTTACTCTATTATGGGGGTCGAGTAGTACTAAGTCCCAATCAACTAACACCTAAACAATACCACTCCCGTCATAGCAACTTGTCCTCCCCTAGTTGTTAACCTAGTCATTGCTTCCAGTAAAAGTGATATCCCTTATATATCGATCTCCCTACACAATCCAGATTCCTAAACTGTTCCTACAGGATATGTTTGCTACTTCAGATTAAAGCATCCGCAAGCGGATGAAGTCATAAACCTAGTGTGATGCAATTCTATCTATGTCTCATGTCATAAAACCCTAGAAGATGAAACCCAAGAAGTCATAAAACCTTCAAATTTTGAATAATACATGAAGAATGAATGGATGAGTTGATGAATACATAAAACTAATGAAAAAGGTCTATATATAAGGCTCAATAACTGCTGAAAACCTTAGTTTCCACCATCTCTTAATGGATGGTTTTGGCCGATCAGTTAGAATTTCTGGAAATAAGAAGATTAGGCAGAAGATTTGGTTTGATTTCTATTAGCGAGGATCGATCTACTGATTCCCTTCGGTGGCCGCTGAGCTCATGTTTGCAGGCGCCAAATTGGTGTCACAGTTCTTCTCTTTGCTCATTGTCCTTAGCTCGACTCCCCTTGATGGTTATTCAAGTTCCTTTTCTTGGCCTTCCCTAGATCCCTTTTAGCTTATCATGTCCCTTTCGACGTTAGAATCTGTAATTCAGCAAAATAACTCGAAAAACATTCATATTTTGAACTCTACCACCACACAATACAATATGTGAATTACTTCTAAAACATGCAATGTGTACACCCTAATTATGCTAAAATTGTCTATAGTGCCTATATAAAATATGCATTATCAAACTCCCACATACTTAGCTTTTGCTAGTTCTCGAGCACAAATAGAACAAGATATAAGTCACTTATCCCACATGCAAGATTCATCATTTGTTCATCCCATAAAAAGCAACATCACAAGTGAGCAAGAGCTATGAAATTGTAAATGTAGCGTCATCACATGTAAATGAGCAGTCCAAGCATATAGGCAAATATCTGACCAACCTCACTGGAATCAAAGTGTTGCACTCTACTCTCATGTGTTTAGGTTTATCATGCAACGCTTAACTTAATCTGAAATGAAACTATGCTCATAGAGATTGAAAACAATATCATCAAAAAATCTCCACCATGGATGATATTACATGCAGAAAACATCATGAGGTCTTTTGTATGAGTTGTAATGGGGCTTGATTTGAAAATAAGGACAAAGAGTATATTTGGCCAAGTGGTGCTTAAAATCCGAGAACTAAGATCCTAGGTTCAAAAATAATCAACCAAACTATATCAAAATATACATTAAGCTCACTAGCAATTCATCAAAAGAATTCAAAAACATCACGAGGTCTTTTGCATGGGTTGTAATGGGACTTCATCATGCATGTTTAAATTTTGAGACTTCATGCAATGGGACTTGCATAAATACATATGCAAATGCATGATGTTTTTGGATTTTTTTCATTTTTTTCATTTTTTCTTTTTCTTTTTTATTTTAATAGTACGGAAATTTAAACATGTATGAAGTCTTATTACAATCCTCTCTCCCAAACTTAAAGTTTTCATTGTCCCTAATGAAAATCAGTCAAAGACATGTGCCATAACAATACATACATGGGAAAAAGAAAAAGAAAGAAAGAAAAACAAGAGAAATAAAAAGAAAATAAAATAAAAGAAAAGAAAACTAACTGCTCAATGTGGTGGTGGGTGCGAGAGGAACAAGTAAAATTGTTGCATCTGATCAAAGAAGGTGATCATCCTGTAATCCACGGACTGCCACCTCCGGTTCATCTCTCCCATCTGCTAGTCTAATGAGCGATTTTTAGATGCATAAACCACTCAACAAATTGGCGTCGTTGCCGAAGAATCTAGTTTATTTCTTTGTTTTGTGTATTTATTAGTTTTTGTACATATATCTAACCCCGTTGTGAACCTATCTTATTGTTCATAACACCCTTAATACTAAATTTTGATATGTTAAGTTTGTTGCAGTTTGAAGATAAGAACATTCATCAATACTTTACTAGATCGCGACACTGTCACTAAGAACCTCAACAGTCCTCTCCTCTTGATTCTTAAAAGCTAGCCTCGCCATGCCCTGAGGTACTGAAGGATGCAAGACTGGAAGATCCTATCAAATTCATTGTGCTTAATTCAGTCTCTCTTGTGTGGTTTCAACATAATAATGACGTTCAAGAGGAAGAGAAATTGTTTGCATCCAATGATAGTTTCTTTGACGATGGACAAGAGGGTCTAGTGCTTCCTGACATGGAATATTATGAGTCGACGCATGAGGTTTCATGTGTTGTGCTTCCTACTCCATCTAAAACATTCATTGTGAGCACGCCCATTGATGAACCAGGTCTAGAGCCACCTATTGAGGCTATAGAGTTAATAAAGGTAAACATTTACGATGGGGAGGGTACTGATGAATACGTTGACCCCTTTGACTGCTATTTTGAGAAACCACTAGCGGAACTGTGTTGGTCGTACTATATACCTTCAATGGGAAGCCACTCTAGGGCATATGAAGAGTTGGAGACCTTCTTCAACGTCACATCCTTTGACTTTGGCTCCTTCATATGTTGTGTACACCTACCTAGATGGTGTGCACCAAAGTTTGATTTGCTAATGAGGCCATTGGTAATGTTCGAGTAAGTCTTGAACATATGGACGAATAAACCGTTGAGCCAACGATGTAAACAAAAAGGCGTTGCTTGGGAGGCAACACGAGGTAAGTTTTATAGTTCTCATGGTTTTCAATTCTTAATTACATTGTCAGTCTTTCTTTTTAAATAAAATATATAGTTCCAAATCGATAGATAGATGTCTTTGGAATTATTGTGAGCTAACATGTAGGATATGTAAAAAGCAACGGGGAATGCAGAAGTGAAGAGAACGAAAAACGAGTCTTTCGTCACGGCGAAACAGACTTGTCACTGCTGCGATAGCCCGGGTGATGCGGGTCAAGATGGCCTTCTGTGGGTCAAACAACGATCTTGATCCTGGCGACGACTCGAGGACGAGTCGATTTCAATTGGAGGAGAATGATGTCATCCTCAAGCGGAAGAAGAAGACTCCACCTTGGGAGTCGTTGAAGAAACGACGTTAATAATTTTATTATTTATATTTCTTATTTTTTTATATATATTCTACTTTTAGTAACTCCTATGTTAGTGATAGCATGCATTTAGGTAGGCATAATAGGTTGCATTTAGCTTATTTAAGATGCATTTCATCCATGATTTGATTACAATTTGCATATTTGCTCTCTATGTTGGTGGAATCGGAATCTACACGTTTTTATTGATTATTTCAGGTAATGGTAGATCCGAGGAGAAGACATGGGTTGATAACGCATTGGATGAGAATGTCTAGTTGATCGAAGAAGCTTACATGAAGATCTCAAGAGGTCCTGAGAAGAAGAAGCGAACCTAAACGAAGAACAAGTCTGCAGAAGTTGTCGCCAGACATGCTGAACTTGTTTTGCACTTTCTGGAGGCCTCGGTTGTCCGATCGACTATTATGACCATGCGTTGGAAAGCTCTTTCAGAGGGCTACAACTTTCATGTTGACGTCGAGAGCTGATTCAAGACGGAATTTCCGTGAAAGACCAATGCAGCGCCCGCCGCATGGTTTGCCGCGCCCGCCGCCAGGGGCGGTATTCATGCTGCGCCCGCCGCATGGTTTGCTGCGCCCGCCGCAACTTTGCGGCGCCCGCCGCACGTACTGCCGCGCGCCGTTTTGATGGAAAAAACCCTAGTTTCTAATTTATTCACTTTGAGGCCGACTTGGATGCTTTTAATTAGGACTTTTATGTTATTTTTCATTAACTTCCATTCTATTCTTACGTTCTATCAGACCATTGGAGAGAGAGCGATGTTCGCCATGGGCGACTAAACTCTCTTCGTTCTACCTACAATTTGAAGCTTTATTTGGATTGAATTGTGAGTTTCTAATTCTTGTTCCTTATTTCCTAAATTGAATGTTTCGACTTCTTTGTGCTTGAATGTTTGATTGTTTTATTCTATCTCGACTGATCAACTTGGTAGAATCAATTCAATTGCTAGGGTTTTGTAGATTCCTGATTGTGAACCTTAACCCAAGTGGCAAACTTGTTCTTTTAGGGCTGATTGAACTAATTGAATGAGTAGGAAGTTGAATGTGTTGTTAAATCCTTCTTTAGGGACTGCAAATACCTTGGTTAATCTCTGAACTTAAAGCTATCAATTGGGTTAAATCCTTCTTTAGGGACTGTTCGATTGATAAGGGTTTCTAGGACTGATTGGACTAGTAACTATATTAGGTCGGGACAAGGGCATTCATAGGAATCATAAAAGGACAAGAAGAAGTTACAATATCAATTCAACCAAATAAAGTGGATAGTTGTAGGTAGAGCGATCTTCTCTAAATTGTTTTGCATCAATTTTGTTTATAGTTTATTTTGTTTTCTTTCTTATTTCAATCACCAAAAACCCCCCTTTCTACTAATTGGTAAATACACATTGTTGAGAAATACTTGATTCTCTGTGGGATCGACCTCTTACTTGCTTGCTATACTAGTTTGTAGGTTTGAGTTTTATTTTGATACGGTTTATGCGACTAAAAACCGCTCATCAAATTGGCGCCGTTGCCGGGGAATCAAGTTTATTTCTTTGTTGTGTGTATTTATTAATTTTTGTTTATATATCTAACTTCGTTGTGAACCTATCTTACGGTTCACAACACCCTTGCTACTAACTTTTTAAGATGTTGAGATTGTTGCAGTTTGAAGGTGAGAACTTTCACCAATATTTCACTAGATTGCATGAGTATGTTGACGACCTTGGTTCATGGGGTTATCAATTCAGCATCCGAGATATGATTATTTGCATACTTGATGGGATGACTGTTGAGACGCGAGCACTTGCTGAGTACATGAGTAACGGAGGTCTGAAACGGTTAGGAGGATTGTCGGGGTTGTGGGATTTTTTCTGTTATATGGATTACCATGTTTCACAAGAAGTCTTGCTCGCTACGTCTTCTCCGCCGATGGAGGACTCTTTCACACACCTGGAGGATCCATTGCACACTCTTACTCAAGTGGTGCAGCAGTTAGAGGAAAGAAATATGAGCCGAATCGGAAAATTGGAGGAGCAAATGAGCCGCTGTAAAAACTTGGAGAATCAGATGAGCCAACTCATTCAAATTTTAAGTGCAAAAGGTGAGAAAGAAAGGAGTTTCGAAGAAGATGAGGAATTGGTTGCAGACAACGATAGTTTCTTAGATGATGGAGGAGATGGTCTAGTGCTTCCTGGCTTGGAATCTCATGAGTCGACGCATGAGGTTACATGTGATGTGTCTCCTACTCCATCTGCACCATCCATTCTGATATCGCCTATTGATGAACCAGGTCTAGAGCCATCAGCTGAGGCTAAAGAGGTAATAAAGGTAAACTTTTGCAATTTTGAAGTTAATGGTGTATATGTTGATCCTTTTGACTGCTATTTTGAGAAGCCACCAGCGGAACTGTGTTGGTGGTATCATATTCCTTCTGCAGAGAGTCATACTAGACTATTTGATAGATTGAAAGGGTTCTTGAGTTCCGCATTTTATGCTTTCAATTTATTGTGCTATGATGTGCTTTGCAAGATGTGTGCACAGGAATATGATATGTTACTGAGGGCCTTGACAATGTCTGAGAAATAAGGTCTTGAGATTGAGAATAAGTCAAGCCAATGACATTAAAGAGAGGCGCTTCTCGGGAGGCAACCCGAGGTAAGTTTTAGTTATTTCAATTCCTAGTTAGCTAGTTTTCTTTAACCCGACGCGCGCAATGCTCAGATCCGACCTATATCGCCCTTCCACCACATTGTGAGTATTTCATTCATCTCTTTCTCTATGTTTTTATTTTTTGTTGTCTTTTATGTTTCATTGAGGACAATGAAAGGTTTAAGTGTGGGGGAGGGATTGCATTGCATATAGATAGAATTTGCATATCATGTTTACTTATGTTATCATGTTTACTTATGTTATCATGTTTATTTATGTTGTCATGTTTATTTTTATTCATATACTGCATATGAAAAAAATCCAAAAATATCATGCATTGCATTTAAGTGTTATTAAATACCCATCTGACTTAGTTTGTCCTCTATTTTAAATTACAAGCATGATTCATAAAAATCCCATGGAGTTCTGGATGTTTTGATTTTTGTCTGTATTTGATTTTTGTGGAGCATGAGCTAGCAAATATAATTGAGCATGTATGATTGAGCTAAAGTATGATTGAAGTCCTAAAAACATGACCCTGTGAGGATGTTTGGCCTTATTTGAATTCTTTTGCTCAGTTGTGTGAATTACTCTCCTAGTGTTGCTACCTCTTGGCGTTGACTGCAGTATCTATTTCTAAAGACCGACTCACATGTTTGTTGCTTGCGGAGTTTATGTTTATATTTTGAGTCTATTATTTGAATTTTTGCATATTTAGTGAATAAGGTGGCAATGGTTGATGCACTTAGTAACCGGATCTATGCATGACACCCATGGATATGATTCGCGCAAAAAGGTGTTGAAAACTATCCGCTAGGAAAGAAAGCTTGATCATTGAGTAACCAAGTTCATTCATGACACCCATGTTTGCAACTTGCGTCAAAAGATGTTCAATTGGACTTCATATTAGTAGGTTGAGGTGTTGATAGACCGGGGCCATTCATGACACCCATGTTTGCGCTTCGCGTAAGGAAAGCACCAAGACAAGAAAAAAAAAAGAAAAGAAAACCAAAGAAAAAGAAAAAAAAGTGTCACATTTTATTTAGTTTTCTTTATTGTGTCCCGCAAGTAATGACATTTCGGTAGATATTTGGTGATATGGTGGTCAATGTCTATGAGCTTAGTGCATTTTGGATTGAGTAGAGAGTTGTACCTTAAAGCCTAAACACATGAGTGAAACACATATTTCTGGTGAGGTTGGATGATGTCTACTTCTAAGCTTTGATCACTATAATACATGCTATGACATTTGTTTGTTTGGTTTATGTTTTCACCTGCTGTGATGTTGCTTTTTGATGAGGTTGAAACTTGAAGGGATTTCCTGTGGGATACATTGATTCATGTTCATTCTATCATTGCTTGAGGACAAGCAAAGGTTAAGTGTGGGGGAGTTTGATAGCATGCATTTAGGTAGGCATAATAGGTTGCATTTAGCTTATTTAAGATGCATTTCATCCATGATTTGATTACAATTTGCATATTTGCTCTCTATGTTGGTGGAATCGGAATCTACACGTTTTTATTGATTATTTCAGGTAATGGTAGATCCGAGGAGAAGACATGGGTTGATAACGCATTGGATGAGAATGTCTAGTTGATCGAAGAAGCTTACATGAAGATCTCAAGAGGTCCTGAGAAGAAGAAGCGAACCTAAACGAAGAACAAGTCTGCAGAAGTTGTCGCCAGACATGCTGAACTTGTTTTGCACTTTCTGGAGACCTAGGTTGTCCGATCGACTATTATGACCATGCGTTGGAAAGCTCTTTCAGAGGGCTACAACTTTCATGTTGACGTCGAGAGCTGATTCAAGACGGAATTTCCGTGAAAGACCAATGCAGCGCCCGCCGCATGGTTTGCCGCGCCCGCCGCATGGTTTGCTGCGCCCGCCGCAACTTTGCGGCGCCCGCCGCACGTACTGCCGCGCGCCGTTTTGATGGAAAAAACCCTAGTTTCTAATTTATTCACTTTGAGGCCGACTTGGATGCTTTTAATTAGGACTTTTATGTTATTTTTCATTAACTTCCATTCTATTCTTACGTTCTATCAGACCATTGGAGAGAGAGCGATGTTCGCCATGGGTGACTAAACTCTCTTCGTTCTACCTACAATTTGAAGCTTTATTTGGATTGAATTGTGAGTTTCTAATTCTTGTTCCTTATTTCCTAAATTGAATGTTTTGACTTCTTTGTGCTTGAATGTTTGATTGTTTTATTCTATCTCGACTGATCAACTTGGTAGAATCAATTCAATTGCTAGGGTTTTGTAGATTCCTGATTGTGAACCTTAACCCAAGTGGCAAACTTGTTCCTTTAGGGCTGATTGAACTAATCGAATGAGTAGGAAGTTGAATGTGTTGTTAAATCCTTCTTTAGGGACTGCAAATACCTTGGTTAATCTCTGAACTTAAAGCTATCAATTGGGTTAAATCCTTCTTTAGGGACTGTTCGATTGATAAGGGTTTCTAGGACTGATTGGACTAGTAACTATATTAGGTCGGGACAAGGGCATTCATAGGAATCATAAAAGGACAAGAGGAAGTTACAATATCAATTCAACCAAATAAAGTGGATAGTTGTAGGTAGAGCGATCTTCTCTAAATTGTTTTGCATCAATTTTGTTTATAGTTTATTTTGTTTTCTTTCTTATTTCAATCACCAAAAACCCCCCTTTCTACTAATTGGTAAATACACATTGTTGAGAAATACTTGATTCTCTGTGGGATCGACCTCTTACTTGCTTGCTATACTAGTTTGTAGGTTTGAGTTTTATTTTGACACGGTTTATGCGACTAAAAACCGCTCATCAGTTAGTTGGAGTCTAATTATAGAATTGCTTATTTTTAGTATTTCTTAGTTAGATTAAATAAGATGGTAAGGAGAGTCTATCTTTAGGTTTTCTTAATTACCATATTTTATTATTTCATATATTAGGATTTTAGATCTTTAGGATTAAATTTCTATCTTTATCAACCTAAATTCTATCTTGCACGGTAGAATTGGTTCTTAGGTTTTCTATTTAAACATTGTAGTTCTATTGAATTAAATCAGATTGAATAGAATTGAGAAATCCCTTTATGGATTAAAGGGTTCTCGATTATCAATCCCAAAAGTTATCGGGTTATTATATTATTATTACAGTTCGGCAATCATCACCATCATCGTCTTTAATCATCACCATCATCATCGTTCTTCATCCTTCACAATCACCATCACCCTTCAACTTGTTACCTTCACCAAATCAAACCCAGGAGCAACCTTAAATCGACGCAAGGAAGGAACCCATTGGAGGCCCTCGCAGACTCGCGCCCAGGCGCGCGGCGCAGGCCCTCGCGAGCGCTCGGCCTCATCGCCTTCGGTCCTGCATCCGGCGTCTCGGCGATCTCGCGTCTTCGCTCCCGTTGTCGCGCTGTCTCGCTCTCGCCTCGATCGATCTCGCGCGCTCGCCTTCGCTCTCGACCCAACGAGGCCATCCGGGAACCTGTCCCTCGGCTCCGCGCTCTCACACGCCCTGAGGAGCCAGCGCTCCTGCGTGTCCGGGTCGTTTCCGGCAAGCTTCAACCAGCCCTGGCGCACCCCTTCTCTCCGTCGCTTCTTTGTTTACATGTTACTGTTAGCTTATATAAATTGAATTAGCTAGTTTATTTCATTAGTTAAGAACGTTAGTTAGTTTAGTTTTATTTAGTTAAGAATTAGTTTAGTTAATGTGTGTCGAATCGTCAAGAAATACAAGGAGTTAAGCAAGATCGACGCTTTTAGTTTAGCAATTGGACGACCTAGCCGATTGCTATACATCACCGGGCATGAGCAAACTTACACTCACTAAAGCCAAGTGCACGTCAATATGCCGAATGCACCATTTGCCATGTCGATACATCTATGTCGTCGCGGTGACCATGCCCGTGCAGGAAAATCTTACCCAAAAAGCCCCCACTCCTTTTATATCTATCCATATCTTCTTCTTCAGCTACCCACCACTACCTCAAGAGTAAATGGGCTAGTTTCTTTCCCCCTACCTCACTTCTATTGGTTATAGTTGTTGTCTTTAGTGATTCATTGAGGACAATGAAAGATTTAAGTGTGGGGGAGGGATTTAGTGCATTTGGTTAGATCATGTTTTAAAATTTTGCATGCACTTCATGTTTAGTTCTAGCACTTTAAATTTTTTTATATTTTATAGGCATTTGAAAATAAAAAGAAAAAAAGAAATGTCTAAAACACAAAAATATCATGCAATTGAGTCTGTCTTTATCTAAACACCCATCTTTGCTAGACAAACTAAAGACTTCTTATGGCATGAACGTGTAAATCCTACGATAAGTTTGAATTGCTTAGCCCTATCGCCTTAAAATGTTTTTCTTGTCGAACGTGATTTGGTGATGTAATTGAACATGTATGATTAAGCATAAGTATGATTGGAATCCATCAAAACATAACCCTTCTGAGAATGTTTTAGCCTTATCAAAGTACCTATTATTCCCTTTGCTTAAATGTGTGATTAACCCTCCTTATGTTTCTGTTGTGAGCCTAATTTGCCATGTTTTATAGTTACTTTTATATCGTTTTCTGCATGCATTTCATGCATTTGGGTTAGAATAATACAGAATCTGTGTAGTTTATGTTTATTTGCAAATATATGGAGGTCTACACATGTTTTTGTTATATTTCGCAGAAATCGGACGCATTTTGGAGCTTAAAGAAAAGTCATGGAGAAGCTAAGAATGGTGCAGCTCGAGAAAAGGCCATTTTTCGGTATTCATCATTCTGAATCAAGCTTTGATGTCTTCATGAAAGTTGTAGCCCTAGAAAAGAGCTTTCCAACGCTTGGTCATATGCGTCAATCCGACAAACGAGGACTCGGGAAAGTGCGTTTTAAGAACAGAGCAGAAACCTGAGAGATTTACTCGATCTCGAGTTAATCTACTCGATCTCGACAAAAGTTGTCCGAGCACACCTAGTCGAGTAGAGCATGGTCGAGAAGATGAGAGCCAGAGCAACTCGACTCCGGAAGCCTTACTCGATATCGAGGAAAACTAGTCGAGATCGACAAACCTTGATGCCATGTTCGGAGTCGAGGAGCTGTGCCAAGTCGAGAAGCCGAGGACGGAGACGCCGAGCACTAGCCTTACTCGATCTCGAGGAAGTAACTCGATCTCGAGGAACCCAGAACCACACACCTGAGCCGGATCGAGCACCAGCTACCCGAGACACCCATCCAAGCTGAAGTCGACGTCACTCTTACTCGATCTCGAGTAGATTTTTTCGATCTCGAGGAAACCGTGTCCGAAAGCCGTGTTACACGGTTTGCTATTCTACTCGGTTTGGGAATCCTTGGAGCCGAAGGAAGCTGAGTCTAACTCGAGATCTATCAACAACTATCAACATCTATCTATGGAGAGAAGACCTATCAACACAAGAAGAGACTTACCTATTTGAGATATAATTTTCCTTATAGATTTAATTCCTTTATTTCATTTATTTATCATTAAGCTTTTAGATATAGATTTAGATAAAGATAGATATATTCTATCCTTGAATAGCAAGGAGTAGAAGACTATAAATAAAGCCTTAGGGGCTGGTTTTTCATCATTCAATTTCAGAGAGAACAAGTAAGTAGTAGTAGAGAGAGAGAGTTTGTGGCGAGCAAGGTGGAAAGGCGAAAGCGGATTTGTCTTGTTTGGTTGTAAGCTTTCTTTATTAAATTCAATGCAAGTTAGTTTCTTTTGTTATTTCATGAGTTTCTTGATGATGAAGAGCGAGTAGTCCACCCACTTCTGGGGCTGGGGTGAGCCCGACGATGGCCATGTAAGGTGATGCGGTAAAGGTACAATCTTTTTATGCAATTCGTCTTCTATCCCTATAAGCATGATTCTTTTGCGAGAGTTGAAGGTGATCCTAGTTTGTGTTGTTGAAGAGAAAGTGATCTTAATGCAACTTGGGTTAATTATGTGAAAAGGGTTAGTAACAATTAGGGTTTATGCGAAAGCCTCTATATGCCTATTTGTTAGTAACGAAAGTTATTTTGATGGAAAGCATGATCTTTTATGCCTTTATGTGTTACTTTGCATGGTTATCGCTGTGGTGTTGATACCCTGGCTTTGGAAGTTCTTTATATATTGAGTTTATTTCTTCCGAAATATGCGATTCTGTGTTCAAAGATGCAATTTACATTTTCCGTGTGTTTACTCGATCTAGAGGAGTTCTTTGTCGAGATCGAGGAGGCTGTTGTCGATCTCGAGTAGGGTTTCGTCAAGATCGAGTTGTGTTTGCAATTCTGAAGTTTCTGTTTCTGCTGTTGTTTGTCGATCTCGAGTTAGTTTTGTCGAGATCGAGCAGTGTCTGTCCTTGCCTTTATTTTCTGTCTTCGCTTGTTATTTCTGTCTTTGTTTCTTTGTTTCTGTCTTCCGTTTGCTTTTCTGTGAGATTTACAGCTGCCTAGGATCCGCTGACACGCTTCCTCGTGGATTCGATCCTGACTTTCTCTTACTACATTGGAGGGAGTCTTGTAATTATTTGCGTGGGCCTAAATCTGGTTTGATCTATTTCATTATATTTCATACTTGATTTCCTCCCTTCAACAGTTTCTATCTCTTGATATTGATTTTGTTATCTATTTTCAAAACTGACTCACATGTTTGTTGCTTGTGGAGTTTATGTTTATATTTTCTTATAAGGGTATTTCGCTTTAGTTTATTTCAAAAAATAGAATAAGGTGAAATAAAGTGGAAATGGTCGAGATGCTTAGTAACCGGGTCCACGCATGACATCCACTGGTATGATTCGCACATAACGGTTTCGGAACTAACTGCTATGAAAGGAAGCTTGACATTGAGTAACTGAGTCCATTCATGACAACCATGTTTGTAACTTGCGTCAAAAGGTGTTCAAGTGAACTTGCCAAGTAAGTAGAGGTATTGAATAACTGGAGCCATTCATGACACCCATATTTGTGACTCTTGTCAAAAGGTACCAAAGCTAAAAGAAAAGAAAAAAAAGGGAAAAGAAAAGAAAAAATAGAAAAAAAATATAAAAAGAGGAATTAGAGCCAAATTGCTTATTGATTTTAAAGTTCTTTTTGCCGAAAGTAGTAACATTTTGGTGAAGATTTGAGGATATTGTTGTTAATGTCTATTAGCTTAGTGCATTATGGATTGAGAAGAGAGTTGAGCCTCAATACCTAAACACATGAGAGCGAGAGAAACACAATTTCCTGGTGAGGTTGGATGAATGTCTACTTATATGCTTTGATTAATAAATACATGCTATGATGTTTATTAACTTTGTCTTGTGTTTATTTAACTTTGATTTTGCTATTGATGGAGGCTAATGTATGAAGGACAAACGCGTAGGTATAGGTTGATTTTATTGTTCGCTCGAAGACTAGAGAAGCTTAACTGCGGGAGAGTTTGATAATGCATATTTTGATAGGCATTATATGCTAGTTTTAGGTGCATTTCATTATCATCTAATCATGTCTTGTATTTAATTTCGCATATTTCTCTTTTATTAGTGAACTTCGAAAATAAAGCTATTTTATTGAATTTATGCAGATTCGTAGATCAGATGTGAAGAACAAGAGGAATGGAGCTAAGACGGCTAAGTAGAGGCTTGGAAGAGCTAAGGAAGTAGTCCCAAAGAGAAAGAAACAAGCCAAAGAAGGGTTTGATGCTAAATCGAGAAGTTAAGGAATAGATCGAAACGAAGGAAATGACGAAACCTTATCTTTTGGCTTTCGAATAATTTGAATCAAACAACCGATGAATCTAGAAACGATGAATCTAGAAAGCGCATTACAAGTTCATGAGAGTTGTAGTCTTTGTAAATAGCTTTCCAACGCATATTCATGTGCATTAATCAAACAAACGATGAATCTAGAAAGCGCATTACAAGTTCAATTTGTCGGAGCTGTCACTGCGGTGAAATCCTAGTCGCCGCTGCTACACAGATCAGCACCACTTGAAGACTCAATTCTAATTCGCCGCGGCGAGTGGGCCCTTTCACGGTGGCGAGTGAGCCCTTTCACCATGGTGAGAACCCATCTTATCGTCGCGACCAAAGACCTGAGTCGCCACGGCCAAATGTCCTAGTTGCCATGGTGATTTGCCAGCGAGTGCCCGCGGGAAATACAACTTGTCGTCGCCACGACGAGAAGCTTTATCATGTTAGCAGATCCGACCGTAATTGCTCAAATCTTATCTTTTCGGTTGGAAACTCTATTCAATCTGAACATCTATCCATTTCTACAAACTTTATATATTCAAATTTATAATATTTTATTATTTAAATTAGGATTTAATATTTTTAGGATTTTTAATTATCATTTAGGATATTTTGTCTATTCCCTCTTTTAATTAAAACTTGTCGTTTGCTATTTATGCATGCTTTTTTAGAATGATAAAAACTATATAAAATATTAAAATTTTTATATTTATTTTTATAAATCCATACTTATTTAAAAAGTTATTTAAAAAGTTGACGGAGGGAGTATTATCTTTTTAGGTAAGAATCTAGGATTTTTGGGCCTCTAATTCCCTATATATAGATGAGCCACAAAAATCCCTGGATTATTATTCATTTTCAGCCATTAATCCATTCATTCCAAGTAAATTTAGTTTAGTTTTGAGAGCTTTGTTCACTATGTGCAACTGATAATGCATATTTTAGATATGTATTATAGATAGGTCTTATTGCATTTAAGTATTCATATTGCATATGTTTTGTTCTATTTCCATTATCTTTCATGCATGTGAAGTATTCGAGTTCGGAATCTACGCCCTTTTAGTGTTTATTCTGCAGTTTTATAATCCGAGCTTGAAGGGAGACTTGGGAGATCTTAAAGGCTGATTTTGGAGCATAAGAAAGGCCAAAGAAGAAGCATCAAGGAAGCAAGAGATCACAATGTCGAAGCAAATGAAGAATCGCGAAGCCAGAGGAGCGGAGCCCACCGCTTTTCCACCGGTGCTCGCCGGTGTGCTGCGTTCAGCAAATGCCGATTTAAGTCCGAAGACTATTGTTATTATTATTATTATTTCTCTACGGTTTTCCACGACCATATTTAAGTTATTCTTGTATCTTACGAGAGAGAGGGAGATGGCAATTATAGAGAGAAGAGTGTCGTATGAAACCTATGGAGAGAATAAGAGCGGATTTGTCTATGAGTTTCTAAACTCATAGTTTCACCTATGATTCGAAGACATGGTTGGATGAATTGTGAAGATTTGATTTCAATTAGTTATTAATAAGTTGATTTATCATCCTGTTCTTATTGACATATATATTTATGTTCCTTTTTATGATTGATCACCATGTTAGGAATTGCATCTATTATATGAATCCATTATTGGTTTCTCGATAGCAAACAAAGTTATTGATCCAGTGATGCTTCGATTGACTTTGTAGTCGATGATAACAATTGATCTATGTCGATTAGATGAAATTCGGGCTGCAGGGGCTCGACTTTCCTTCAAGGGCGAATAGGGAAGGCTTGGCTCGTGACAGCGACGACGAAGATGGCCAGGCGGCGAGGAGAAGAGATGGCGGTTGACTGGCTCACGACAAAAACAGAGGGAGAGTAAAGAGGAGCAGAGGTGGTGTTTGGAATTGGGGAGGATTTGGTGTGAAATCAGAGTTGGAAGGCTCGTGGTAGTTGGCAATGGTGGTCTGCTGTTTGGGTTTTTTGCAGTGGAGCGAAACCGATGAGAGTGGTGGAATGGGTGCTCCGGGTGTGCGAAATTTTGGGTGAAGTGATGTGATCCTAGTGGTTAGTGAGCTCGACTCATATATCTTAGAATGCTTTGTCGCTAGAGTCGAATATCAACTCTTGTTTGAGAAAACAGCATAGCGACACTGTAGTATTTTGGCTCTTTCAGATTGTATAAATTCCATTTGAAGTCGTTAAGCACTTTTTGGAAAGCTATTTTAAGTGGATACAACTTTCATGAAGGACACTTCTCCTAAATCAGCCTCGACGATGCTCGAATTAGACATTCTTTCCACTAGCTTCAATCTAGACGTTTTTTCCATGCTTTTATTTCTATCAAAATGAATCCCACATCGATTATAGAGGCTTAGGGGGCTATATTTTCATCCTATATATTACTTGTAAAACCAGTCAAGTTGAGTTTAGTTAAAGGTTAAGCCACTAAATAGCTTCCTATGATTCCGGGTTAAGGATCGAGCTCTTTGTGAGAGGCTAAGAGCGAACCCTTTGGTGAGAGGCCGGTGGTGAAACCCTAGTGAGAGGCAAAGGTGTCAAATGATCGAGATCCTCAGAGTGCGATTCCGAGAGGATTGAGACCGAGTGTAGGGGATTCAATGGTGAGAGGTCTGCGAATCTTGCTCCACATATCCCTTCTTTTCAGTTTTCATAAACCACAAAAATTAGTCCCACAAAAAGAGTGTTCGAAAGCTCAAGCCTTAGTCGATCCCGGTCATTGGGTCTCATCAAGTGGTATTAGAGTTAATCGACTAGAGCCTATCCCACCTTGTCCTGCTACCATGACTTCAAACCAGAGTAACTGCCAGAATTTGAATGTTGAGTCTACTGTGGATGATCTGCATGGCAAGGACATAGCCTCTTCCTCTGTGGTAAATGCTGGGAATGTTTCCTCTACACTTACAGAGGCCCCCCTCCCTCTCCCTCTATGACTAGCACCACCAGCATCTCCACAAACCTGATCAATGTTGATCCTACGCCTGTTGAAGCCTTTAAGAAAGCTAACCCTGGGTCTGTAGCAGCTCCTAGCAATGCCACTCCTACCACTGGTCCTCCCCTAACTAACCCAACTTGCCCTCAAAGTGCCTGGACCCTAAACCATACCCTTGCTGGGTCACATAAGAAGGCTAGAGGGTTCAAGCTAGAATATGATCCTTCAGGCTCTGGTGATACAGTGAAGGCCTCAAGGAATGACTGCTTAACTCTTCAAGAAGCCTGGGGCTTAAACCTGTCCCTGAAATATTCACCTTTGATAAGGCTTTGTTCTCTAAGTTACCAATATAGATCAGAATCCATAAACTCCGTACTGAATTTTGGACTCAAACCATGCTCCAAAGAATTGTTACCAAGATTGGAGACTCCCTAATGACTGATGCCTACACTGAACAAATGACAAAGCAGCTGTATGCTCGAGTTTTGGTTGAAATGGATTGCTCAAAGGAATTGAAAAAAGCTATACATATAGAGTTTGATGATGCTCCAAACCATACCTGTTTCATTGAGTATGAGAATCTCCCACCCAGATGTAATAACTGTACCACTTATGGACATGAAACTATAAAATGTCCTGCAGCTAAGAACACCACACAGCAAAGAAGGGGGAATGGTGGCCTCAATCCTCACCTGTCCTCTACCTCCCAAACCACTACTGCTCCTACCACCTCCACTACTCCACCTTATACTTCTGTTAACCCTCCCCCAACCACTGAAAACAGAACTCAGGGCCCAAGCTCTACTGAAAACAGAACTCAGGGCTCACAGCCTAGCACTTCGTCTGACCCTAACCCTTCCTCCAACCCTGATGCCACTTCCCTTTATAACCCCAACCCCCCCTCTAACTCCCCCCAACAACCTCCCTTTCTTACCCCTCAACATACTGTAACCTCTTCTTCAACCACTAGCAATCCCTCACCTGCCAACCCCCCCCCCCCCCCCCCACCAAGTCACAACCTCCTTTACTGCCAACCCCCCCTCAAGGCCTCCCCCATGTCATTACTCTTCCTTTCTCCCATCGACCTCAACCCCCCTCTCAGGCCTCTCATAGAACCTCTCCTCCGGTCTCCCTTTCCATTAGAGGTAAGGTGAAGTCATCC
Organism: Persicaria tinctoria; assembly: GCA_037127255.1. Classification (NCBI taxonomy): domain Eukaryota; kingdom Viridiplantae; phylum Streptophyta; class Magnoliopsida; order Caryophyllales; family Polygonaceae; genus Persicaria; species Persicaria tinctoria. The sequence continues at coordinate 41,703,587 of JBANSL010000002.1, read as the reverse complement.
CTTTTCTCTTCTATTGACAGGATTAACAAAACTTACCAAAGAAAGAGAGCCCCCTCCCCTCCCCCAGCCAGAGCTGTGAACCTAAAGTATGTGCAGGATGTGGCTAAGTATGCCTCGTCAAAATTGGAGTCAGAACTGCAAAATCTAGAAAAAACAGAAAGCTAATGAGCATAATGCCAGTAGTACAACTCAGAAAAAAGTTTCCTTTGCAGATCAAAACACCTTTCATGTGCTTGAAAGCTTGGATCCCTCCCAAGACCTCCCTGATGATCTGATTATGAATGGAGAGCAAAACCTCACCTCTAATACAGCTACCAACTCTAGCTCCACAGGACATAGTAATGAACAACAACAAGGGCAGCTTTAGTTGGAGTGGCACCCTGCAGATAAAGTCAGAAGAAGTAGCAGGCTATACAAAATGGGTATAACTGATGTTCAGAAAGAGAGAACTTCACAGGAATATGAGGCCAGTTACTTGAGCATGGAGGATGATGATGAGAAACATGGCAACATACAGATGGTTTGAGGTCTAAACTACTGCCCAATCCAGAAAATAAGAAAAGAAGGTGGTAATGAAAAAGGGCCTAGCACCCTTCAAAAACCTCACAAATGATTATAGCCTCTTGGAATGTAAGGGGTTGGAGCAGCACCCCTAAACACAGAGCTGTGAGGGATTTCTTACAAGAAAAAAATATTGCCTTCTTAGGAATTGTTGAGACAAAATTAGATGAGAATAAACTGAGATCTATCATGAACAAAAGTTTCAGTCAATGGATTTTTAGACATAATTTTGACTACAGTGCTGCAGGCAGAATTGTTATTTTGTGGGATAGCCAGAGGGTTGACTTCAGAATTCACATGATAACTGATCAGCTGATCTGTGGAGAAATCAGATGCATAACAACAGGCCAATCTTTTCTCCTGGCTCAAGTTTATGGACTGCACTCAGTAGTTAAAAGGAGAGGTTTATGGAATGACTTAAAAACTGTGATTAATGGGGTACCAGGACCTTGGATTGTGCAAGGTGACTTCAATGCTGTAATGAGATCTTATGAGAGAAAGAATGGGTCCACTGTTACAGCCTATGAAATTGCTGATCTATGGGATGTCTGTACAGAGCTTGATTTACATGATGCTGCAAGTCAGGGTTTGGAACATACTTGGTTTCAGGGAAGGAAATCTACAAAAATTGATAGAGTTATGATAAATGGAGAATGGGATTTGCAGAACCTACACTGCCAGGCTACCTTCCTCTTACCTAAACCCTCCTTTGATCATGTCCAAGTAGTTGTTGAAGTTTTGGAACAGCAGCATAACAAGAAAACGCCTTTTAAATACTTCAACATGTGGGGAAAAGCTGAGAATTTCCTTCCAATTGTACAGGAGAACTGGAATTTCCATGGCAATGGTTCTGAGCAATTTGTGCTTTGTAAACTTCTCCAGGGTTTAAAGAGGCCTCTGAAGTGGCTAAATAAATCTCAGTTTTCTAATATCAAAGATAGAGCCTCTAGTGCTGAGAGGGATGATGAAACTGCATTCATGGCTGTGAGGAATGACCCCTCTAATGAGGACCTCCTTCTTCCCCTACAAACTGCTAAGAAAAAAGCCATCAAACTAAAAGAGGCAGAGTTTAAATTCAACTCACAACTGGCTAAGGCTAAACACAACTTTGAAGGGGACAGATGTACAACATATTTCAATGGGTTGATGAGGAAAAACATGAAGAGAAATCATGTGAGCTGCCTAATAAAAGAGGATGGCTCTGAGACTATGTCTCTAGATGAAGTGGCTACTCAGTTTGAGGATTTTTACAAAAGCCTTTTGGGAGAAGAGGTTATGACTGAAGATGCTGTTAGAAGATATATTGTGGATGGGGGTGCACTACTGAGTAATGAGAAACATAGTGAATTGCTGAGTCCTATCACTGAAGATGAAATCAAAGATTCCCTTTGGAGCATTGGAGATGACAAGTCCCCAGGCCCTGATGGGTTTACCTCAAAGTTTTTGAAGGACACCTGGGAAACTACTGGTCCCCAATTCACAAGAGCAATCCTTGAATTCTTCTCTTCTGGCAGCCTTCTAAAGCAGACTAACCACACAACTATTGCCCTTATTGCTAAGACTAGTAATGTTAAAACTGTCAATGACTTTAGACCAATTTTATGTTGTAATGTCTCTTATAAAGTCATTACTAAACTGCTCACCAGTAGACTGAGGCATGTCCTTGCAGATTTCATTTCTCCATCTCAAATTGGTTTCTTAGAAGACAGAGCCATGTCTGAAAATATTTTTCTTCTCCAGGAACTTATAAGAAAATACACTAGAAAGAGGATCAGTCCTAGATGCATTCTTAACTTAGATTTAAGAAAGGCTTATGACACCATCTCTTGGAAATTTATCACCCAAATGCTTGTGCACTTAAACTTCCCTCCTAAATTCATTCATTGGGTGATGGAATGTGTGTGCTCTCCATCCTTTTCTATTAATGTCAATGGTAGCCTGCATGGTTTCTTTCATGGAAAGAGGGGTCTTAGGCAAGGAGACCCCGTATCTCCTTTACTCTTTGTCTTGTCTCTAGATTACCTCTCCAGATTATTAAGATGCAAAACTAGACTACCTGAATTTAAATTCTACCCTAAATGTGATCTCCTAAAGATAACACACCTAGCCTATGCTTATGATCTGATTCTGCTCTCTAGAGGTGATAAGGCCTCAATGGGTGTTTTGCTTGACTGTCTGGACCATTTCTCTGCAGTTTCTGGGCTCCAAATAAGCTCTACAAAATCCTCTTATTTTCTAGCTGGTGCTAAAATGGAAGACAAGCAGTATTTAGCAAATAGAACAGGCTTCTCCCAAGGTGTCTTCCCTTTTAGATACCTGGGCATACCTATCTCCTCTGGTAAACTGACAGTGTCCCAATTCTCCCCTCTTATGGACAAAATGCTTACAAATATCAGCTACTGGAACTCTAAGACTTTGTCATATGCAAGGAGGGTTGAATTAATTAGAACTGTTTTACAAGGAATACAGGCTTTTTGGTTTTCAATAGTCCCCTCTCCCTCAACTCTTATTGACAATATTAACAGAATTTGTGCTAAGTTCTTGTGGAAGTCCCATAGAATTAGATGGAAGGATGTTTGCTTACCCAAAGATGAGGGTGGATTGGGTTTAAAAGATCTCAAAACATGGAATGATGCTTTTCTATCTAGATTACTTTGGGACATTATTAGGAAAAAAGATAGCCTCTGGATTAGATGGATACATCATCAATATATAAAAGAGGGGAGTATTTGGAACTGGCAAGTGCACTCTAAGAATGAATCCCCGCTTATTAAAAAACTGTTGGCTATTAGAGATGCTCTTATAATATCCGCAGGATCAACTGAAGAAGCAACAACAACACTGCAGAGCTGGGTACAAGGTGGAAAGTTCCAAATTGAGGCCTCTTATAACTACTTCAGGAGGAAGATCCCCAAACCCCCTGGCATTCAGTAGTATGGGATAGATCTATCATCCCAAAACACTCATTCATACTATGGTTAGCTGCACGAAGGAGGCTTGCAACAAATGACATGATCAAGACAAGGGAAGTACAATTAAACTGTCATTTTTGTAACTCTGCATTGGAATCACATGAACACATTTTCTTTGCTCGTAATCTCTCCTCTGTTGTGTGGACACAGGTTAAGAGCTGGCTTGGCATATGGCGTGGGATGAATACCCTCAAAAGTGGGCTCAAATGGCTAAAGAAAGAAGCAAAGGGAAAAGGGTGGCGTTCCAAGTCAAGAAGAGTGGCCTTTGCTGCAACAATCTATCAAATCTGGATGGCTAGAAACGAGAAGGCTTTTGAGAACAAGAGAAAGAGTGTTGCAGAAATTGTGCACATGATCAAACTCCATGTCTACAAAGTCTTGCAACATGATTTCTCCCTACATTTCTCGTCCTCAAGAGCTTTGACACAACACTATATCCAGCATAATGAAGAACTCCACGCTGGAAATGGGAATGATTGAGAAAATGGGAGCTTCCAATGACAACTACTAGGCCACTTAGATAATGTATTTCATAGGCCATTCCCCTTTTTTGCCATGCCTTTGAATTATTTGGTAAATGTGTAGTTGTGTCGCCTCGGCTATCTTGTAATAGCTACATTTGATCTCCATTTTGGGTCCTTGGTGTGCTAGAGTTGGGTGAGTGTAATTCTCTTGATGGCCGAGCCGAAGGGAGAATTATACTTACACAACTTTAGGGTGTGGGTCCGACCTCTGATAGCTTTGGCTTGAAGAAACAGGAGTTGCACCGAACCTAGTGTTCAACACACCACATAGATTGGAACAACTTATGTTGATTCCATGATTTTGGTTCAAAGCCTCATAGCCTACGGGCAAAGCTACCCCTCCTTTTATGTAAATATTCTACTCGTTTATTTTAATACAATTAACCTTTAAAATCAAAAAAAAAAAAAAAAGCTAATCGACTAGAGTCCATCGAGCTTTCGATAACTGAGTTGTTTCTTCTTAGTCAAAATATTCAAGAAGACTAGTTCTAAGCCTTTGTCCGAAGAGTACATCTGATGGGCCATTCGAGCCTATGATGATGAGTATCTTCATTGGAGCGACATGGATGGTGCTACATATGATGTATTTGATCAAGAGATCCGGAGGAGATATCGAAAAAGAAGGGCTCGAGAGGACGTGATTCGGCGAAAGAAGAAAGTTAAACCATCTTGGCAAGAGATCCGCAAGCTCGCGGAAGACTCAATGCAACAAGTACAGGAAATGCAAAAAGTCGTCATCTCATTGGGGTCGAAGCTATCAAATCCCACAACACCACCGCCTCCCTCTTCAACGACGACATCCTCTACGTCCATGGGTGTGATACTTGAGATCAAAGAAGGCAAGTCCAAGGATGTTCTGATTGAGACTGCAAACATCATGCCCGAGCTTAAGAGAGATGAGGAAATCATCCAACTTCCTAATGCTGCACTTTCCATGAAGGACGCCAACCAAGGTACCTATCTTTATGAATTCCATGTCAGCTAAGTGGTTGGATGCGACCCCATTCATTCCGTCTTGCTTGCCTTTCACGATTCAAGAAGAAGAGGGGATTCAAGATCCATTCAAGGAAGAAGAAGCATGTTTGAAGAAGTCTCTCGTTTCCATCACGGATTCGAGGACGAATCCTTTTCAAAGGAAGGAGGATGATGTGATCCTAGTGGTCAGTGAGCTCAACTCAGTTATCTTACAATGCTTTGTCGCTGGAGCCGAATATCAACTCTTGTTTGAGAAAACAGCATGGCGACACCGTGATATTTTGGCTCTTTTGGATTGTATAAAACTCTGATAGAAGCCGTTAAGCAGTTGTTGGAAAGATATTTTAAGTGGATACAACTTTCATGAAGGACACTTCTCCTAAATCAGCCTCGACAATGCTTGAATTGGACATTCTTTCCACTAGCTCCAATCTAGACGTTTTTTTCCATGCTTTTATTTCTATCAAAATGAATCCCACATCCTATATATTGCTTGTAAAACCTTCATTTTGAATCAAGTCAAGTTGAGTTTAGTTAAAATTTAAGCCACTAAATATCTTCCTATGATTTCGGGTTAAGGATCGAGCTCTTCGTGAGAGGCTAAGAGCGAACCCTTTGGTGAGAGGCCGAGGGTGACACCCTAGTGAGAGGCGAAGGTGTCCAAGGGTCGAGATCCTCGTAGTGCGATTCCGAGAGGATTGAGATCGAGTGTAGGGGATTCAAGGGTGAGAGGTCTGCGAATTTTGCTCCACATATCCCTTCTTTTCAGTTTTCATAAACCACAAAAATAAGTCCCACAAAAAGAGTGTTCGAAAGCTCGAGCCTTGGTCGATCCCGGTCATCGGGTCTCATCAAAATTCTAATGTTGTTATACGTGGGCAATAATGAAACTATTTACACCCATCTAAAGTTGCAAATTGCACAAATGAGGGCATTCACCTATTATATAGCCTCATCCTAGGTTTGGGGTTGCTTTTGGTAGGTTCTATTTAGAGTCCATTCCAATAATAGTTTACTCAAATGTACACAACGATGTGTGTTTAGAAGGAGTTGTTGAGGTTGTTGAAGAACATAAAAAAGATGTTGTTGGGACTGTTGTGAGAGAGCGAATTGAAGTTGTTATTGTTCCTGGGAAACAACAATATGGTGATGTTCTGACAACTGAAATAATGCTAGATGCTGCTGCTGCAATATTGCAAATTGAAGCTGCTGTAAAAAGGCAAACTTGAGTTGTTGGGGCTGCATTAGGACAGAAAAAAGGAGTTGTCATTGCTGTTGAAATTGAGTTTGATTCAAAAATTGTCTAGCTTGCTTCTAGATTTTCTAATACATCTTATGCTCCAATCCATATCTATGAGTGTGACTTGCTACTCCATTTCTACTGAGTGATTGTTTTAGTCACAATTAGCATGCCATTGTCATAGTAAAATTAAAAACTAGGATTGCTGGATAACACAAGCCATAAAGAATATTAGCTCATTGTTCATTGTTCTATTACACTATTTTGATTTTTTTTAGTATTCTTAATTCTTAGGGTTTCGTTGAAATTAGAACAAGCTCTAAATGATTTCAGCTTGCCTGCTCATATCATTTTATATATATGAAACAGCCTATTAGCTCATCAGGTAGAGCGATGTGTTCATACACATAGACGTGGGTTCGACTCCCACATAGACCAATTGAAGTGAAATACAAACTAAAATATTTATGAATTCTTCATTGAATTCTTTATCGTGATCTCAATTGTACATCAAATTCTTTGATAAAGACAAGGAGAGCTTGTGTTGTTCTAGTTGTGGCATCAGCTGGTGCATTTTTACGTCTTGTAGTTATTCTTGGTATCTTGTTTCCCATCAAGACAAGGAGAGCATGTGTTCGTATCTTTGATTACAAAAGTGAATGTTAGGTTATTTTGTCTAGGCGAAAACGGAAAAGTCTAAAATAATTTCTAAACCATTTAAAAGCAAATAAAATTTTTAAATCATATGGATTCATCACTGTAAAAAGAGAAATTTAAAATATGTAAAAAGGGAGTGGGTTAAAAAATATGAATCATTTGTGAAGTCATAAAAATATTTGTTCAATAATTACACATAACCATAGATAGTCTATGCGGGGTTTGAACCCACATCTTTGTGCATGAGCACAATGCTCTACCATTTAAGCTAATAGGCTATAAGCATCAATATATATGGCTTTTGCTCTCTGATTCATAACAATTACCTTATCTGAGTTCCTCAATTAACCACCTCTATATGGATCATTTGATCAATACAATTTCATATTTAACCAACAATAGCCACTGTCAGATTGAGAACAAAATACATATGGAGAAACAAGGTCACTACCCATAGTTAGCAATTAAGTACAAGAAACAAATCAAACCAATATGTGATAGAGGTAAAGTGTATAAACAATGACTATAATTATCAAAACATGAATTTAGATGTTGATTTCTCATTCTAGTAGCCTAAAAAAATCGTATTTTGTGATTCTCAATTAATCCAACAAGAAATTTCAAAACTACAAACAAATAAACCTTAATTTTTGAAAAATCTCCAAATTCCTAAGTTCCAAACCATAGTTTTTGAAAAATCCCAACTTGAAACACATACTTGTGGTCACCACCAGACGCCGCCTTCTGTTGCCAATGTTGTCCATCCTCGCGTCACCATCCTCTCAGCTTCTCTGTTGGGTTAAGTATTGAGCAAGTTCACCAACCCAGATGCTGCCTTCGCCACCATCAATCGTCGCCTTTGTCGCCGGCGTCGTCTTCCGACCAGCAAGCCGAAGACGTCTATGTGAATTCACATCATCCTTCTCATCTCCTCTGCTTTGTCGGGGTGAGTTCTCGACGGAATAGAGAAACGCATCTATCGGTGAATTTGTTCCAACTTTCTTTAATATATTTCTTTTAATTTTTTTTAACAAAAAACTTAGCAGAGATAACGGAGGGGTACTTAGCGAAAAGAATCAAAACTTCAAGGGTACCACGTGAATTATGTTAAACTTTTGTACACCGCGCGAAATAACCCTTACCTCAGGGGCACCAGGCGAAATTTCCGTTAGATTTAAGTAGGATAATTAGGGTTTCTTGTGTTTACTTGGAGACAAAGGCTTGAACAAGATCAAAATATAGAAATTGTAAAAAGTCCTTAAAGTGTAAAATTTGCTTAAGGTGTAAAATTTGCTAATGGGCCTAATTTAATTACTAATGTGCCTAATTTAATTAGTAGAATGTCTGCCCCCTTGCCCATGCGTGTGCCCCCCCTTCCCAGACCAGTTTTTTTTTTCCTTTTGTCCCAGATTTTTTTTTTGTGTTAACACTTTCTGTTGTGCAAGTATAACTTGCTTTTGTGCACATATAACATCTTATTGTGCAAATATAGCTTTATTTTGTGCAGACATAATAATTCATTATGGGGTAAATAGGTAAATGTACCTATTTCAATTATAAAAATTTATAATTGAAATATGTTTAATTTATGGGTAAATTGGTAAATATGTCTAGTTTTATGGGTAAATGCACTTTTTCCCGTTTTCGACACCTTTTGTTGTGAAAATATAAAATGTATAAATAAAATGATAAAGTGCAAGAATAAAATCACGATGTGTATGAGTAATAATATGAAGTGCACAATTAAGGTTATTGTTCATGTGTTTTGACTCATTTTTCATCGGCGTCGCATCGGGGGGTCCGAGGGACGGACTTATCATCTATTTGTTTGAGGGGATTACGAGGGCTGAGATGCCCAACTCCTATTCGCGGGAGGGTGTTGCTTGTTATTTTATCTTCGTTTTTTGCTACTTACATCCATTTCCCTCGCTTCCAATGTCTCATATGTGTCATTAAAAGCCAATTGGCTCAAAATGGGAGAGCAATGTGCCTACGCACAAAGATGCGGGTTCAAACCCCGTATAGGCTATCTATGTGGTATCCCTTATTATGTTTCTCTTCGTGAATAGTATAAGGTGCAAAAATAAAATTATAATGTGCATTTGTGCAACTGTGAAGTGCATTTGTGCAACTTTAAAGTGCATTTGTGCAACTTTAAAGTGCAAATATACGAACATAAAGTGTGAAAATAAAATTGTAATGTGCACATTTAGAATACAAGTGTGCAAAAGTAGGATACAATTGTGCAAATTTAAACTACAATTGTGCAAAAGTAAGATACAATTGTGCAAAAGTAAGATAGAATTGTGCAAAAGTAGGATACAATTGTGCATAACTAAGATTATAATTTGCATGATAAACAATTTGCGATTGTTGCGCTCTTGTCTATTATGTAACCTATGTGGGATTTGAACCCACATCTTTGTGCAAATGCACATTTCTCTACCAATTGAGCTAATAGACTAAATTATGATTTTCATGCTAAAATAGAAGAACCTAATCAACCTAAAGCATATCGTAATAAAATTCTAAAATCCAGTTAGCTCGTGATTCACAAACAATTTGACAATGCTATGAACATGAAATTAGCTCTAAATCAACCCAACAACACAACCATATCATCAATTTCAATCAATCTGGATGTTGGCAAAAAAAACCCAAATTCTAAAATATATCGCAAAACAATTCTAAAATCCAATTAGATCATGATCCATAAACAATTTGACAATCCTATAAACATGAAATTAGCTCCAAATCGACCCACCAACACAACCATATCATCAATTTCAGTCAATTTAGTTTTTGGCAAAAAAACCCCAAATTCTAAAGCATATCGCACTATAAAAATCTAAAATCCAATTAGCTAATGATCTATAAACAATTTGACAATGATATGAACATGAAATTAGCTCAAAATCAACCCAACAACACAACCATATTATCAATTTCAATTAATTTCGCTTTTGGAAAAAAGCCCCAAATTTCGCTCCTAAATCAAACCCTAGATTTTCAATCTCAACCTAAATCATTCAAACAATCTAAATAACTGTAATAAACAAGTTTAGGGTTATAAATCATACCAAATTCAAGTTGAAACAAGGAGCAAAATCGGGATTTCGAAGGTATTCCGAGCCAAAAATGTCGAACAACACTTACGGGAGAGATGGGCTCGGTGTGAGCTCGGCTGGGCTCGAACCATGGGGGTTCCGGTCTCGGGGGGTGCGCCTGAGGGAGGGGGTTCGAGCAGGTGGGCGCTGGTGGCCGGAGGTGGCTCGTGGGTGGCGTGGGAGGCCGACGATCGAAGATGCGACGTGAGGCTTCGAATGGTCAGGGTGGGCGCGTATGGGCTCGAACCAGGTCAAGCCAGGGCTCGGGGGCTGCACACCGGGGTGGGCTCGAGGGCGGCTGGTCGCTGGTGGCCGGAGGTGGCTCGAGGTGGGTGTGGGTGCGGGAGTCCGAGAGTGACGCTACTTCTACTGTTGGACGCGCGTATGTTTACGTGGGATTTGAAAATTTTACACGTTAAACAAATTTTACACGTTAAGGTTGTTTTACATTTTAAAGCTTCCTATATATATATAGTATGGATGAAATGTTAACAAGCTTTACGATGTTAAATGTTAACAAATACGAGGCGTTGATTGAGTGAAAATGAAGGGTTGAGATTTTTCCGTAATTTTTATTAATTAAAAATAAAAATGAAAAAAATACACCCCATAACTCTACAAAGTCGCGTGTATCACAATCTCAAACCTAACCACAATCCATCATCTTCAAAAGGCGGAAGCGATGGCGATGGGAACACCATCTCTTCTATCGCCCTCCTCGCCTCGCCGCAACCTCGACGGCCTCCCTCGCTCGGATTCGAGATGGTGGCCAGCACCGACCTCCCTCCTCGACTCTCAATTTGAGGAAGCCGATGGCTAGCATCTTCGTAGCCGCACATTGCCGGAAACCGCCACTGCTGCAACCATCTTTCTCGATGAAACGCCGGAGCGTGGCGACCTGTGATAGTGACGATGAAGATGAAACATCGCGCCGCCGTCTTCAGCTCCGCCGCTGCTGCAATGGCTCCGCGCCCTAGGTGGCGTTGCCGCTGCAATGGCTCTACCGCCCCGCCCCGTCTTCGGCTCCGCTGCAATGGTTGATATCTTCCTCTATCTTCAAGTCATCTTTCTCTCCTTTTCTTTCTTTTTTTCCTTTTGTTTTGGTTGAATCGACATTTTTGTCTTTGAATTTCAGGTTCTTTTTTTTGTTGAATCAACATTTTTGTCTTTGTATTCGACAACTTCATAGTTTCTATTCGGTGATAATAAGCAATTATTCGGTGGAATTCATATTATTGTTCTATTAATCTCATGTTCAAAGGCACTGTTCGACAAGTTCATAGTTTCTATTCGATAATAATAAGGAATTATTCGGTGATAGTAAGGAATTATTCATATGTATGTGGGTAATTAGAGGTGGAAATCAAGAATTACATTTATATATTCTTTACCTAGCGAATAATTACCGTCAACTTGGCGAATAATTATTATCAGCCTATCGAATAGTTTAAAAATTGACCAATTTTTTTGCTATTATTGATAACTCATATTTATAGACGAATAATAACAATCAATTTAGCGAATAATTACTATTATCCTAGCGAATATTTTCATCGAACACACAGTGGAAGCAAAATATCCTCATGCCCACAAAAAAACGTTACCTAAAAAACAAATCAACGCACGCGCTTCCTTTACAGCAAGTTGGCTATAAAAGTGGTGGGACACACTCTTTTTTATTTAAATAAAAAGAAAAAAAATCTCAATTAATCTCACACATCCATTTCTAATCAGTCAAAGGCCCATATCTGTTAACATTTAACGCCATAAGGGATGTTAACAAATGACCCTCTCTCTCTCTCTCTCTCTCTCTCTCTCTCTCTCTCTCTCTCTCTCTCTCTCTCTCTCTCTCTCTCTCTCTCTCTCTCTCTCTCTCTCTCTCTCTCTCTCTCTCTCTCTGTGTATATATATAGATAAATATAGATAGAAATAAATATAATTATAAGGATAGATAGATGGATATAAAAATATAGATAACCACGTTATGAAAGCCCATTTCTTGTTCTGCAGCCCTTTCCAGAGTATTCCACCCCAGTCCACTTCCTGTCCTCTTGGCTGAAGAGAATGATAAATCTTATCACACGATAATCTCCCCTTGCTATTCATAAAATCATTCAGATCATCCGCAGTAGGGCCCGCAGCCCCAAGAACAACGCTCAGCTCATTCTTGACAGCCAGTATTGTTCTCCAAAGCCAGGAATCGTCTCTTTTCTGCCTTATGACCCCTTTGTAGCCCCCTTGAAGGTGGTTTTGCAGACACCACCTCTGCCAGATGTTGGGACGTTGAAGCACTATGTTCCCCCATAACTTGGCGAAGACGCTCTTGTTCCATGACAAAAGCTCTCGAATTTCTAAGCAACCATCATAGTAAGGTTTAGTAACCTCCTCCCAAGCAACAAGAATCTGTCGATACATATCACCTCCCACCAGTAGGCAACGTACCATCTCCCAGCCATGAATCTGTCGTGTCCCCTACTTTTGATAAGAACAACGCTTTTGAAGGCGGATTGGCCCTCGAATCCCTGTACATGATGGTCGGGGCATTGGGATGTTATAGATTTAAGAATGCGTAGAGGGGAAAGAGAACAAAGAGAAGCAGAAAGAGATGAGTTAGTTTTAATTTAATTAAAGCGGAGGTAAAATTGGTATTATAATAAAAAGACATTTACTTATACTCTTAAAAAAAAAGTGGACATGTACCTAAAGTGGATTTCAAAATGGACATCTCACCTAATTTCTTCATTTGCATTTTTACTCATTTGGTGTTGAAGTCGAAATTTTCGTATGTTTTTTATTAGTGATTTCAAGTGTAAGTAGATTCGAGGTGTGATAATGAATTTAATGAATTAAGGAAGGGTCATAAAGAGTTCAAAATGAGACATGAGTGGAAGTCTGAGAAGAAGAAGAGAGCCGAAACTGTTGAGAGTAGCATCACTGCAACCTAGCACAACAAGCTCAAGGCCACAACTCAAATTCTCTCAAGCTCACTCAAGTCTTCAAGGTCACCCGAGTGTCCAATTGCCTTGTCCGAGTGTGTCCATGTGTGTCCGAGTAGTGTGTCCGAGTGTGATGTGCTTTAAGTTATGTTTCAACATCACGTGAGAATCACGTGACATGTTCTCTATATAACTAAATCGGTTGTAACAGAATCTTCACTTCATCTTCTTCAATTCAATTCAAGAAATTCGGTTGTGGTTTTAATGGAGTTTCTCTCCGCTCTCTAAATCCCAATTTGTCGATTCTCAATTTGTGAAATGGTATCAGAGCTTCTGTAGCTCTTCTGTCGATTCCTGGTGTTCTTCGATTGTCGTTTTTCTGGACAATCATCTAATCTCTTCCGCGCAAATCTAAATTCTCTGAATTCCAGTTCTTGGTTTGAAGAATGGATCCTCTAAACGAAGTAAATCAGGTGAATGATGCGAATCCGCAAAATCTGAATGATGTGCTGTACTTGCATCATTCGGATCACCCAAGCTACAATCTGTCAACTCAATTGCTAAGCGAGATGAATTACAACCATTGGAGCTGAGCTGTGGAGGTTTCTCTGGTCGCAAAGAACAAGATGGGACTCGTCGATGGAAGTTTTCCCGTTCCAGATCTTGCATCACCTTAGTATCCTCAATGGAAGAGGTGCAATGGAATGGTGGTTGCTTGGATTCTCCATTCGGTGGAGAAGGACATCGCCGAATCTTTGATCTATTTCAGGACTGCTCGCGAGATGTGGGAAGAACTGAAGTTGAGGTTTGGATCTCCAAACTGCACACGTCTGTACAAGGTACAAAAGGAATTATTCAATATTTCACTAAATGGATCCTCAATTTCTTCATATTTTACAAAGTTTAAGAAATTGTGGGATGAATATCTTGATCTCGTGGATATGCCTATGTGCTCTTCTTGTGGATCTGTTAACACTGTCTCTAAGTTGCTTGCTAGTCAGCAAGTTATCCAGTTTCTTGTAGGATTACCTGATTCCTACAATGGAATTCGTACTAACATCTTGTGTATGAAGCCAACTCCAACAATGGGAGAAGTTTATAGAATGTTGCTTGATGAAGAAAGCCAAAGAGGCTTGAACAACACTGGTTCTGTTAATGAGAATGCTGCAGCTTTTAATGCCTATCAAAGAAATAATTAAGGAAACCAGTACAGGTCAAATGGTGGTCAGAAACCAGATTCTTGGAACAAAGGTCCTATGACTAATCAGAATAACAATGGCAATGGCAATGCCCACCAAAATGGGAATTAGAATGGAGCAAAGAGCAAAGGCAATTATTTTTGTGATCATTGCAAGGTTGCAGGTCATTCCATTAGCAGGTGCTTCAAAATTCATGGGTATCCTCCTATCTTGAAAGGGGATAAGGGCAAGAGGTTTGCTGCTAATGTGAATTTGGATGAGAACAATGATGTTGCTCGTGCACCAGTGCTAACTAAGGGGCAATATGATCAGATATTGGCTTTTTTTAGTAAGCAAAGTGCTAGTGAGGACACCAACATGGTAGCAGGTAACAAGTTTTGTTTCAATATTCATGGTAACATTCATAGTTGGATCATTGATAGTGGGGCAACCCATCATATTTGTCCAGATTTGTCAATATTCAGTTCTTATAAAGTATTTACTATGCCTAGTTTCATTACCATTCCTAATGGACATCAGTCTAAAATATGTCACATTGGTACTATTCAATTGCAAAACAAGGTTATTCTTCATGATGTTCTACATGTTCCAGAGTTTGCTTACAATCTCTTGTTTGTAAGGAAATTGGTTCATGATTTAAATGCTATTATGATATTCACTCCTTCACATTGTTTGGTCCAGGACCCTTCAATGAACAAGCTACGGGTGCTTGGTGAAGTGTCTAAAGGCCTGTATCTTACAACTGAGAGATCCAGCAATGGAGTTCTTGGATTACCTATTTCTGTGACCAGTGATAGTACTTCTGTCTGTAATAAGGCACTTAGTGCTAGTGCTGTTTCTCTTGAATTGTGGCATTGTAGACTTGGCCATGTTCCTTTTGATCAACTATTTCATTTTGATTTTTTGAGAGATCTTACTAGAAACTCAAAGCATCATATATGTCATGTATGTCCTCGTGCAAGACAGCATAGGAATTCTTTTCCTGATAGTTCCATTAAGTTTGTTGAGTGTTTTGAATTGTTACATGTGGATATATGGGGACCATACAAAGTTCCAACTCATAATGGTTGTAGATATTTTTTGACTATTGTTGATGATTTCTCCGGATCTACTTGGACACATCTTGTTGCTTCTAAGAGTACTGTGTTATCTGTTCTTATGACTTTTGTCAAGTTTATTAGTGTTCAGTTCAATGCCAAAGTCAAGATCATAAGATCAGACAATGATATGGAGTTTTGCAGTAAGGAAGCACAGATGTTTTATGCAGATCAGGGAATTGACCATCAGACATCTTGTGTACATACCCCTCAACAAAATGGAGTTGTTGAGAGGAAGCACAAACATCTTCTGAAAACAACCAGGGCATTACTTTTCCAATCTAAGGTTCCCATCAAATTTTGGGGAGAATGTTTACTTACTGCAACTCATTTGATCAACCGTTTTCCATTATCTTCTATACAGTTTAGAAGACCTTATGAGATTTTATTTCACAAAGATCCTGACTACTCTATGCTGAGAGCTTTTGGCTGTCTTTGTTTTGTCAGTACTTTGAAAGTGGATAGGTCCAAGTTTGATCCAAGAAGTACACCTTGTGTATTTGTTGGTTATCCACATGGGCAAAAGGGTTACAAAGTTTTAGATTTAAAATCCCATAAGATATTTATATCTAGGGATGTTAAATTCTATGAAACTCAATTCCCATTGCACAAGATCAATTTTGATACTGGGTTACATTTACCAACTGTCTCAAATGATCTTCCTGATCACATTTTTTTTCCTAATGCTGAGATAATTGCAGATATGCCTCAAGCACTCAATTCTCCTTCACCACCTGATTCACCAGTGGTTCCCCAACCACCACCAGTTGTGCAACCAGTTGTGCAAGACCACCAACTCAGAAGATCAGTGAGAACTACAAGACGGCCAACACATCTACAAGATTACATTTGCAATTTTAGTTCTCATTTTGAACAATTTCCCATGATTAATGGTTTCACTGATTCTTTCGTGTGCTTATCTGCTACTGCTACTGACACTGACCCTCTCACTGAACCAAAATCCTTTACCAAAGCTTCTAAAGATCCCAAATGGATTGAAGCCATGAACAAGGAAATTGAAGCTCTTCAGTCCACAAACACTTGGATCTTAACTGACCTTCCTGCAGGCAAACATCCAATAAGTTGCAAATGGGTCTACAAAATCAAGCTCAAGGTTGATGGATCCATAGAAAGGTACAAAGCACGGCTTGTGGCTAAAGGATACACACAGCAATATGGGATTGACTATGAAGAGACATTCTCACCAGTGGTTAAGCTGTCTACTGTAAGGGTAATTCTATCTATTGCCTTAAACAAAGGTTGGGATTTATTTCAATTGGATGTCAACAATGCATTTCTTCATGGAGATCTCCATGAAGAAGTGTATATGATTATGCCTCAAGGTGTTTCAAATCCATCTAACAAAGTCTGTTTACTGAAAAAATCTTTATATGGTTTAAAACAGGCTGCAAGGCAATGGTTTAGCAAGCTATATACTACTCTTTTAGATTTTAGTTTTGTTCAATCTAAATTTGATCCATCTTTATTCATATCCCATACTAATGGTCAATTTACCATAGCTGTTGTCTATGTAGATGGCATTATTCTTACAGGATCTCACATTGGACAAATAAATGATCTCAAAAGCCATCTTGACAAGCTGTTCAAGATAAAGGACTTGGGAAAGCTCAACTATTTTCTGGGTATTCAAGTGGTTCACAGTGATAGCTCACTCATATTGAACCAAAGGAAGTTTTGCTCAGAGATTATTAAGGAAGCCAATTTAGATGACACCAAAACCTGTGTCACACCTTTACCAATCAATTTTAAATTACATGCTTCTAATAATTCTAATTTGATCTCTGATCCTACTGCATATAGAAGTTTAGTTGGAAAATTGAGTTACTTAACCAAAACCACCAGACCAGATATCTCCTTCTCTATTCAGGTATTGAGCTAGTTTCTCCAAGCTCCTGACAACAGCCACTTAGCTGCTCTCCATCACCCCATCAGATATATCAAAGGAACACAGCACTATGGAATCAAGTTGACAAAAGGCTCCACAATCAAGCTGCAGGCCTTCTCAGATAGTGACTGGGCTTCTTGTCCAATATCCAGAAAGTCAGTTACCGGATATGTGGTGTTGTATGGAAAGAATCCCATTTCTTGGAAATCAAAGAAACAACCCACGGTTTCAAGGAGCTCTTCTGAAGCTGAATACAGAGCTATGAGCCAGGCTGCAGCAGAGGTCACTTGGTTAGTCAACCGCTTAACTGAATTAGGAGAGTCTGAATTGAGACTTGTTACTCTTCACTGTGACAACAAATCAGCCCTACAAATTGCTCGAAATCTAGTCTTCCACGAAAGGACAAAGCACATTGAGATAGATTGCCACTTCACTCGTGAGAAAGTCTTGGAAGGTTTACTGCAATTGACCTATTTGCCCACTGAAAATCAATTGGCAGACGTTTTAACCAAAATTGTTCCAGTTGTGCATCACAAGGAGTAACTTTGCAAACTGGGCATAGATATCAAAGACCATCCTCCAGTTTGAGGGGGGATGTTGAGAGTAGCATCACTGCAAGCTAGCACAACAAGCTCAAGGCCACAACTCAAGTTCTCTCAAGCTCACTCAAGTCTTCAAGGTCACCCGAGTGTCCAATTGCCTTGTCCGAGTGTGTCCATGTGTGTCCGAGTAGTGTGTTCGAGTGTGATGTGCTTTAAGTTATGTTTCAACATCACGTGAGAATCACGTGACATGTTCTCTATATAACTAAATCGGTTGTAACAGAATCTTCACTTCATCTTCTTCAATTCAATTCAAGAAATTCGGTTGTGGTATTAATGGAGTTTCTCTCCTCTCTCTAAATCCCAATTTGTCGATTCTCAAATTGTGAAAGAAACGCATAACGATATAGTAAAAGTTATCCGCTCAACAAGCTGATTTTTTAACGTACTTTCTAGAGGTCTTAGTAGTCCCATCAACTATTATCAATATGGTGTTGAAATTCTCTTTTTGAGAACCACATGTTCTATGCCTACATCGAAACCAAATTTAAAGACGAGGTTAACAGTAACCGCAAATTGGCACTTTACGATCGCTATTAACCGTGAACTTGCAATTGTTATTGACCACGAACTTGCACTTTCCGATCGCAATCTTATTTAACAAGATTTTCAACGTGTTTAGTTAATTGATGGAATTGTTTGGAAAAAAAAAATGGAAATTATGTGAATTTACATTTCCCATTTGCACTTAAAAATGTGTTATTATGTGCCCATCTCACTTGAGATCCAGAATTGTTAAAAACAACTTCATTTTTTATAATTCATATTTTAGGATCAATGAATTTTTATAAGGTAATCTTTTTAACTTCACAAAATTCAACTTCACGGGAATCTTTACCGATACGGTCTTATTATGAGCCATCGCTAATTTTTAAATGGGTAACCCAAAACTTATTGTCAGAATTGGAGTAGTTTACCAATCTTCCCTCCATAACTGGATTTTAAGGGATTTTGGCTTATTTTAAAAATCTTCCCTCGATAACAGTACTGCCAGTTCATTAATCAATATAGTAATTTGTAATCATTAATCAATATTTTAAATTTTATACGTAATTTAAAAAAAATTGGTTGGCACATGGTGTTATTCCCCCGTTGAAAATCATATGCTATCTTCGAGTGTACCGCAAATCCGCACTTTAATTACGAAGTGTATGCACGTCGTAATTAATGTACTTGCACATCGAAAATAATGTGCAGGTGGATTTACAACCAGCGTGCCCAGATGTGCAGACACATTTTTTTTTAAAACGTGCTTGCACGTTAAAAGAGACGTGCACTATTGCACGTCAAAAGCAACATGCAAAATGGCACGTCATTTTGGATGTGTAATATTGCACGTCATTTTCGATGTGGAAGCCCGTCATCTAAAATTGAAGACGACGTGCCCCTTCGTCTCAACTTCAACCAGATCGATCGAGAGAGAGGGTTAGGGTTTGCCGGCGAAGATGAGAGAGAGAGAGAGAGAGAGAGAGAGAGAGAGAGAGATTCAGAGAGAGAGATGAAGCCAGAGATGGTGGTGGTGCCAGTGGTGGCGGTGCCAATGGAGGCGGTGGGTGGTGGTGCGAAGGCAACGGAGGCGCTGGCGATGAAGGTGGCGCAGTTGGAGACTGAGAAGGGTGGTGGTGGGGCGGTGGCAGAGATGCTGGAGGGTGGTGGTGGTGGTGGACCGGTGGAGGAGGTGGCGGTTCCGGTGGAGGAGACGCAGACGGAGACGGTGGCGATGGAGGTAGCGGTCGGCGATCAGCCGGAGGTGGTGGTGCCGGCGTCGGATCCGAAGGTCCCAACGCAGCCCCTTTTACCGCCGCGAAAGCGGCGGAATATGGTGGTTTCTCATGTCTTGACCCCACCGGTATGTTATTTGGATTATTTATTTTATTTGATAGTAATAGTTTTATAATATAGTTTGATAGATTATAATATAGTTTTATAATATAATTTGATAGATTATAATTGATAGTATATAGTTTTTATGATTTGTTATATATTTATAATTTTATATATAGTTTATAAAATATAATTTTATAACGTAGTTATATAGTTTACAGTATTGTTTAATAATTTAGTTGTTAATATAGTTTGTATAATATAGTTCGTGCAATATTTGTATGTTTATACACGGTCCCAACGGGTTGTTTTATGTTTGTAGTTTCAAATACATAAAAATACATTACTTGTATGTTTATAGTTTCGAATATAGTTTGTACAATATGTACAAACTACATTAAAATACATTAAAATAAATTCAAATATAGTCAAAATACATTAAAAGATATTTAAAAACTTTATAATATATTTAAACACATTACAATATCAAAAATACATTCTAAGACAATAAAAAACATTAAATCGATTAAAATCATTAAAATACATTAAAAGACATTAAAATATATTAAAATATATCAAAAGACATTAGAATAACATTAAAAGTCAGTAAAACACATTAAAAGACATTACAATAACATTAAAAGTCAGTAAAAGCCATTAAAATCCATTACGAGATAGTAAAAGCCATTGAAAGTCATTCCAAGACATTATAAGACATTAAAATAAATTCAAATCCATTGAAAGACATTATTACAAATTGAAAAGACATTATTACAAATTGAAAAACATTAACAACCAACTGCATCAAATGAATTAGCATAAGTAATATAGAAAATAACATATTCTTAAACGTTTCATAATAACAGGCAGAAAGGCTCTTAAGGGGGCGATGGTACCCTACGGCCAGTTAGGTTCGGCGGCCGGGCGGCAGTAAGGCAGCTTTTGGTAGAGGGTGGGGCAGATGATATGGTCGAGGGAGGAGGAGAGGGGGAGATTGTACCCCATGTTAGACAGTATAAGACACATACATTAGATGATCTACTAATGTCAACAGAGGGCTACCAGCAGGCCATGGGACCCCCCCTGGCCGAAGAGGATGAGAACTTCTGGCGGGGTCTGCCTGACTGGCGCGGGCTTCGCGATCCGACGGATGGGCAGCAACCTTCTTTGGAGCCCCCCGATGTACTCAGCAGCTGCGTCACTGATGTAGTTGCGGGTCGACGGGCCCAAGGGGGTAGATCGCCTACTCGGCCCACGGGGGTCGACGAGCCCCACGATGTTGAGGCTTCGACCTCCCGCACACTAGTGGCGATATCTTTGGCTTCTGCGGATGACAACATCCTTGCCGTTGACGAGGGGGTTGACGACGGGCAGGATAGGCAGCAGAAGCGGCAGGAGGAGAGGCAGGCTGAGGGGCAGGGGGCATGAGGGGGGGCAACAGGATCCCGCTCCCACCCCTGCGCAGACTGCTGCACCGGTTGCGCAGGTCGACCAATTCTTTCCGTCGGGAGATCTACTGGTGTCTTATGGTCACCACCGAGCGTACCGGGTGTGGAGGGAGCTGACTATGGATTTGCCGCTGCTGAAGTTCCACCATCGGGCGAGTCACCTCCTGTTGTTTGACCCGTATATCTTTGAGGGCCTGGGGACCTGGTGTCAGGATCTGATTCCATCAGGCATCCTGCAGCTGCGGGCCCTCCATTGGGAGGGTGTGGACGAGTTCACGGTCACCGCATTCTTGGAGCATTGGCACCCAAACACCAGCTTCTTCCATTTTCCGTAGGGCGAGATGACCATAACGCCGCACGACGTTGCCTGCCTCCTTGGGGTTCGGATTGAGGGTCTGTCGTGTTTGTCACAGCTAGGCCCTGCGGAGCTGATCCACACGGTTGTCGCGTACTACCAATTGACCCCAGAGGCCCTGGGCTCATACAAACACGCTGGCAGCCCTCCTGTTGTGGTGGTGACGGACGAGTGGATCGCAAGACACGTGCCGCTCATCGACCCCGCACCCGCTGATGACTCCGAGGACGCAGCTGATCCTGAGCAGATTCTGATCCACACGCATATGGGAGGGGGGCAGCCAGAGGATGACCCTGCACAGTGTCGGTTTCTGCACCTTGGTTACCTGGCCACCGATATCGGTGCGACTCTGTTTGTGGACAAGTCGCAGAGCCGGATCGCATGGAAGATGTTCGACCTTTTTTGGGACATCCCCCGGACGACCACCTTGAAATGGTTACACATTTCAAGGACTTGGGTATGAAATACTGCATGATTTTAGTAATCAAGCGGTCTTGGACGGGGGCGTCAAACCGTCCAGGCGATGTTCTCCTTGCTTACGAGCAGTATGGGGAGTACCGACCATGCAGGAGGAAGCTCCGAAGGACGCAATCGAAGATAAACGGATGTACATTCTCTCTACACGGGCACAAAGGCTCACCGGGTCATTGGGTTATGACGGTAACCCACGGTGTTCATAACCACGAGCTTCCCACGAGCATGAAGGGTCACGCCATCGTCGGACAGATGACAGAGGGGGAAAAGAAGATGGCTAGGTGGATGAAGGAAATTGGTACTCCTCCAAAAGCCATTGGATATGGATTGAGGCAGCTGGATGAGACCAGCGTCACGTCATCGCGTTCCCTTACCAACACGCTCAACAGGATGGTCGCCGAAGAACGGGGTAGTCGGACGATGACCCAAGATACCTTGCATCGTCTGCGGGAAAGAGGGTACTACTACGAGTTCAGACGTCATCCAGATGACAACTACGTCTTGAGCGACCTCTTCCTAGCGCATCCTGATGGGATACGGCTACTCCGAAGGTTCCATTACCTCATCATATTGGACACCACGTACAAAACAAATGCGTAAGTTACTTAATTACGATTACATTTTTACACATCTATCCAATTATAAAGTATTGTAAGTGTAACATTTTTACACTTGCAGATTTGTGATTCCATTGTGCGAGGTGGTCGGGTTCACACCCTCAGGCCATACTTACTGCATCGCATATGCCTTCATGTCGCACGAGAACGACGACACATACGCTTGGGTGTTGCGTCAGCTTTAGATCTTGCTTGGGACGGTTCATCCTCAAGCTATTATGACTGATCGGGAGCTAGGTCTCTTGGCGTTGTCTTCCCCAACGTCCAACATCTACTTTGTTGGTTACACGTGACGAGAAGATGCGAGGAAGCTGCTCTGAAGATCACAAAGAATTTACACCACACTGGCATCTTCAAAGGCAATTGTTGGGGGTTGTTCCAATCGAAGTCGAATGAATCATTCGTCTGACGTAGTCGGGCGCTACACGCTGCATGACACCCATTCCCAAGTGTGGTGGCGTATTTAGAGGCGGTGTGGCTTCCGTACTGCAGGAACATCGTACGATGCTACGTAGATAATGTCTTCTATTTCGGCACCCGTACAACAAATAGGTACACCCTACTTCATATCTCCCATTACAATATGATATGACATCAAACGTTTAGTGGTATGAACTTCAATGTTTACGTGAAACTGTTTACAGAGTTGAGGGTCAACACAAGGTTCTCAAGGCGGCACTGCACTCATCAACTGGTGACTTTCGCATCGTGATCGATGCAATCCATAGAGTCAACGATTGCCAACTATATGAGCTATAAACTACTTTGGAGATCGACCGCTTCAAATGGCCAACGACGGCGTATAAAGTCAACCTTTTTGATGAGGTAAAGACTTTAATCTCCAAAAAGTGCTTCGACTATCTATACGAGTTGTGGCAGGATGTGGTGAACCAAAACATTCCTCCGGAATGTACGGACCGACATTGGAGGGTTTGTTACGGGATCCCTTGTGTCCATGATATTCAAGCCTACCTCAGTTCCGGGACTCTGATACCCGCTGAGGACATCCACCCGTTCTGGATGGATTTGGCATGGACTGACATCGACGACACCCCACTCCCGTATGAGTTGCCATCTTCATACACGGCTTCTAACAATTTATACGACGATGAGCTCCACCCACCCTCATTTGCATGCGTCCGATCGAAAGGGAGGCCTCGGGGGTCGAGAAATGCCTGCAGAACCACCCCGTTGCCATTCGAGGAGTTCAGGGCAAATTTTGAGAGAAAAGAAGCACGTGCTGCTCGACATCGTCTACAAGCGACCTCAGCTTGACGTGGACGTGATGATGTGTTCGGAGGGTTCAACTGGGTCGAAACAACATTGATCCCTTCATGCTCGGACATATTGAGGGTGTGAGCGACACTATTGGAGATGGTCATTGTGGCTACCGTGCTTTGGCGTCATTGAGATCACCGATCGGCGAGTCTGCTTTCCCGGAACTCAAAACGTTATTATGAAATCACTTGGAGGATCACGCCGATCTCTACGCCAGTTGTTATATATGAGGGTACTCATTCCAGCAGTTCGTAGACAACCAGAGATAGGCGGGACCTGTCCATGGTGATAGGAGACGGTGGATAGAGCTACCCATCATGGGTTTAGTATTTGCAACGGTATATCATATTCCTCTCGTCGTCCTAGCTTGACATGATCCGTTCACATGTATCCCCATGACCTCGCCGACACCTGCTAACAACCCTCAATCAGCAACCCTTGGTCTAGCCTACATCGGAAGCCAAAACCATTTTGCTGCGGTACGACATCAAACGCCTTATATTATTACCTATTCTTGCTTTTCATCTATATGTCAATACTCTAACTCTAATTTTCTGTTCTCATAGATCTGGTTGCGTCCTAACGCTCTTATTCCGCCGCCTGTGCCAGAATGGGTCGCAAATCATCAACCGAGCGACGAAGGATGGGATGCTCCTTTGCAATCTCAGTTTGACAGATTTCGAGCCTTACGTGTCGAGTCTGGTCGCCCTTTACACTTTCCCTAGATTTTATTCCACCAGTTTATTACTGTTGTAGGAGGAAATCGAGAATGCAAATAAAATATGAATAAAGCAAAGCAAACCAGATTCCGTCCCTTGCAAATGATTACAGGACTTCCTCCCAATCCAGTAGTGGGAAGTAAGGATCGATCAACGAGGAAGAACGTCAGCAGATCCTAGGTAGCTGTAAATCTCACAGACAGAAAGACAGAAAGAAGGACAGAAATAACAAATAAAAGCAGGAAAAAAAAAAGCAAAGCAACAGAAGCTACTCGATATCGACAACAAGTACTCGATATCGACTACAGAAATCAACAATAGAAACTCAATATCGACAACAGAAACGAAGACCATCAGAAAAGACCAATGTCGAGTAAAACTCTCCTCGATATCGAGTAAATCAACTCGATATCGACAAGAACCTGCTCGAAGTCGACAAACAGCAGAAACTTAAAGATGCAAACTTTCGAACACAGAACACAGATTTTGATGAAATAAATCAATAAACTAAAGACTTATAAGGCCAGGGTATCAACACCACAACAATAACCATGCAAAGTAACACACAAAGGCATAAAAGATCATGCTTTCCATCAAATAACTTTCGTTATTAACAAATAGGAATACAAAGGCTTTCACATAATTAACCCAAGTTGCATTAAGATCATTTTCGCTTCAATAACACAAACAAGGATCACCTTCAACTCTCGCAAAAGAATCATGCTCATAGGGATAGAAGACGAATTGCATAAAAAGATCAAACCTTTACCGCATCATCTTACATGGCCACCGTCGGGCTCACCCCGACCCTAGAAGTGGGTGGACTACTCGCTCTTCATCATCAAGAAAGACATCAATAATTTCAGGAAAATAACTTGCATTAAATAAACTAAAGAAAGCTTACAACCAATCGAAGCCAAATCCGCTTTCGCCTTTCCAACTTCTCTCGCCACAAGGTCTTTCCTCTACTTTCTCTATGTAACTAATTGTGTGTGAAATTGAATGCTTACAAATCAGCCCCTAAGGCCTTATTTATAGGCCTCATTCCCTCTCTAATTAGGAAAGAAGATCCTATCTATATCTATATCTACTTACTTAAGATAAAAATAATGGAATAAATAATTAAATCTAGAACTATATCTAAAGTAGATAAAATATCTTCTCCCTTGACTTGATAGCTCTTGATAGATGTGGATAGAATTTGGTCTCGAAAATATCATCATCGGCTTCGGGATAAAAACTTAACAAGATACTTGGATAGCTCGGAATCCGCCACTCAGATGTACTCGATATCGAGTAGGAGTCCTCGATATCGACTAGCGTTTCCTTCGTCTTGTGCTCAGCAACTCCATATCGGCTAACAGAACACATGTCGACTTGGGTTGTCCTCGATATCGAGTAAAGTTACTCGATATCGACTAACTTCTGCTCGGTTTCAGCTCAGCTTTGTCGATCTTGGCTCGGACATGGAAATCGACCAGGTGTTTCCTCGATATCGACTAATTCTTGTCGATATCGACTAACCTGCTCCAGCTCCCAGCTTCTCTTGTCGACTTCTGGGGTCTTTACTCGATCTGGGTTACTCGATATCAAGTAAAACAACTCGATATCGACTAAGTCTCTCAGCTTTCTGCTCTGTTCTTGAAACGCATTTTCCCGAGTCCTCACTCGTCGGATTGACGCATATGACCATGCGTTGGAAAGCTCTTTCCGAGGGCTACAACTCTCATAAAGACATCAAAGCTTGATTCAAAACGAAGAATGGTGAAAAATGTCCTTTTCTCCAGCTGCACCATTCTTAGCTTCTCCATGAGTTTCCTTTAAGCTCCAAAGTGCGTCCGATTTCTGCAAAATATAACAAAAACTTGTGTAGACTCCATAATTTGCAAATAAACATAAAATACACAAATTATGTATTATTCTAACCCAAAATATGAAATGCATGCAGAAATCGATATAAAAAATAACTATAAAACATGGCAGATTCGGCTCACAACAATTACAATTATGGATGTAAACCTTCTAATTATTACTTGACAATTAAACTCACCAATGCTCGAAATGACTTAAACCCTAAATTCTAAACCTCCACTAGCTAAACCCTTCAATTTCTTTCAATTAACCCTAAAAACCCTGGGTAAACCCTAAACCCTAAACCCTTACGCTAAACCCTAAGTAGGTTTTGCACGTCAGTTAAGACGTGCACAATTGCACGTCGTTAACGACGTGTACAATGCACATTATTAATGACGTGCAATATTTGCACGTTGTTAAAGACGTGCAAACCCTAGTTTGCTAACGGCGTGCACAATCCACACTTGCACGTTAATAAAGGCGTGCATGCACGTTATTTTCGACATGAAAATCCTTAATGATAATTTGCGGTGTATCTAACAACACCCTTTTTTTATTTATTCATGCTCCATCTGTTTTGGCGTAAAAACATGTTTTTTGTTAATCATATGTTAAAACTATAGAAAATTTTATTATTTTATTATTTTTTAACAATTTCGTACTTCTAATAGTAACTACAAAATTGTTAAAATAATTATTAAAAAAATTGGATATTTTATATAAGTTTTATCATTCTAAAAAACATGCGTAAATAATAAATTACATATTTTGCCGAACGGACGTAGTGATTTATTATACAAAAAATTATATTTTAATTGTATATCATTCTGATTTAACAGGTAAAAAAATATCATAAACAATTATTTTAATACATTATATACACACACACGTGTGTACTTGTGTGTGTCAAATGTAAACAACTCTTATGATGTAAATTGTAAACACATTTAATCCATCGAAACAAATAACATGTATATGAAGACGATGGAAAAACACAAAACGTGTGTTTTACAGTGTGCAAAAACTCTCTCTTTTGAGAGAGTCGGAGAAATCGGCTCCCGGGCCTCTAGCTATCTAATCCGGCTCCAACCGCTTACCCGGCTTCGGCTTCTTCGATCAACTTGGCTTCGGCCACCTATCCCCTCTCCTCCCGGGCACTGTTCGTGTCCGGTGTGGGTGGTCGCATCTCCTCCGTCCTAGATTCGCATCTCTTCTGTTGTGAGCCTAATTCGCCATGTTTTATACTTACTTTTATATCGTTTTCTGCATGCATTTCATACATCCGGGCTAGAATAATACAGAATCTATGTAGTTTATTTTTATTTTCCAATTATGGAATCTACACCAGTTTCTGTTTAATTTCGCAGAAATCGAGGCAATTTACAACAATTCAGAGAAAGGAAGAAAAGCTCCAAGTCAACTACAGAAAGTCCGAGGTCAAGGAGTAGCGGAACCAGGAGAAATCGAGCTGGAAGCAAGAAAATCGAGTCAACACAGCTTGGTCGATATCGAGTACTACAAGTCGATATCGAGGAAGCAACTCGATTTCTACCCAGAAATGCAAGATCGAGTGAAGAAGGAAAGAGAAGGTCGATATCGACTTCACCTAGTTGATATCGAGTTAGGCCAAAATCGAGGAGATATCCGGAATCGGCCTGAGAAAGCTGAAGAAGAAAGGAAGAGGTCGATATCGACATACCCAA
Source organism: Persicaria tinctoria (assembly GCA_037127255.1). Taxonomy (NCBI): domain Eukaryota; kingdom Viridiplantae; phylum Streptophyta; class Magnoliopsida; order Caryophyllales; family Polygonaceae; genus Persicaria; species Persicaria tinctoria. The sequence continues at coordinate 41,675,539 of JBANSL010000002.1, read as the reverse complement.
GTCGATATCGAGTTAAAGTCAAGTCGACATTCATCCTGGAGACCGAGATCGAGTCAGGAAGTGAAGACAGAAAAGTTGCAGGTCGATATCGACCTACCTAAGTCGATATCGAGTTGACACCCTGTGGCCGATTTTGAGCTAGTCCGAGTTCTAATCAAAGTTCTATCCAAAGTCCAATGGAGATATCCACAAGAGCAAATTCTATCAAGATCTATCAAGATGGAAGAGATATTTATCTACTTTATATATAGTTCTTTGTTGATTTATTTCTTTATTTCCATTAGTTTTATCTTATGTTATTAGATAGATTTAGATATAGTTGTTCTATCTTAGAATAACTACATGAAACACTATAAATAAGGCATTAGGGGCTGAGTTTTATGCATTCAATTCCAATTCAATCATCCAAGCTACAAGCCACAATAGAGAGAGAAAGTCAAGTAGGAGAGAGAGAGAGAGAGAGAGAGAGAGAGAGAGAGAAGTCTTGGAGCCGAGTAGAGTTTGTAAAGCGAGAGTGGAGTTGGCTTTATTCGGTTGTAAATTTCATTTAGTTTATTTAATGCAATTTATTTTCTTGAAATCTGTGATGAGTATATTTATGATGAAGAGCGAGTAGTCACTCAACTTCTAGGGTCGGGGTGAGCCCGACGGTGGCCATGTGAGATGATGCGGTAAAGGTACAATCTTTTGATGCGAATTCGTATTCTATCCCTATGAGCATGATTCTTTTGTGAAAGTTGAAGGTGATCCTTGTTTGTATTATTGAAGAGAAAGTGATCTTAATACAACTTTGATTAATTATTTGAAAAAAGGGTTAGTAACAATTAGGGTTTATGCGAAAGCCTATATATTCCTATTTGTTAATAACGAAAGTTATTTGATGAAAAGCATGTTCTTTTATTCCTTTATGTGTTATTTTACATGGTTATCGTTGTGGTGCTGAAACCCTGATCTTGGAAGTTCTTTATTTTATTGATTTATTTCACAAACTTTCGAGTTTTATGTTTCTGTCAAGTCGAAATCGAGTTTCTGTATGTCGATTTTCTTACTCGATATCGATTTTTTTGCTTTCTGTCTTTTTCTGCTTTTCTCTGTTATTTCAGTTTGTCTGGTTGATTTTCTGTTGGGATCTGGAACTGAAAAGGCGGGCGCTGAAACACTTCCTTGTGGATCGATCCTGACTAACTTCTACTACAACAGGAGGAAGTCTTGTAATTTATTTGTGGAGATGAGATAGTCGAATTAGAGATTTATATTTCATACTTGATTTTCCTCCTAACAAATTTTTTCTATTTCTTCCTCGTGGATCACACTCTTTTTAGTTCTATTTCTTATATATATATATATATATATATAGTTCCTTTTTACTTGCTTTTTCTTTTTGCTTTTTAGGTGCATGCGAAGAACTGATTGCACGCCTATAGACCCAATTCTCGAGCCTGAGCGGTTTTTTCATCTTCAGCAAAGGCTTAGGAGAAGACTCATGTCGACATCCGACAATGAGAATGCGGACTAGCTCACACCAGCACAAGAGCTTGAGCAACTCTGCCGACAGATTGACGCACTCACCACGAGAGAAGCTGAACACGCCCGACGAGATACAGAATATGCACAGAACCAGCAGCGATGGGATGCAAGGGTAGATCGCGAGATCAATGCGAGAAGGGAACTTGAGGAGCGGATAGGGCATATCCCAGCCAACGCCAAGGAATATCTGCATCCTACTCTGGAAGTTCCAGAATCAGCGATCGTTCTCCCTGCTATTAATTTTGAAATTCGTCCTTCTTTTATTACTAAAATTAGAAGGAGCCAATTTAGGGAAAGAATTAATGAATGTCCTTTCGAGCATTTCACCACTTTTATAGACTTATGCGAAGCTATAGCTGATGGTGCTAATCTTGAATACTTAAAACTAAAGGCTTTTCGTTGGGCCCTTGCAGGAATAGCCCAACAATGGCTGGAAGGATTGCCTGCACGATCAATTCGCAATTGGAATGAACTACATGACCTGTTCCTCAACAATTCGCAATTGGAATGAACTACATGACCTGTTCCTCAACAAGGCTTCTGAAATCCTGTCCTACGCATGAACAACCGCCCTACGTCATCCAGGAGATCATCTTCAATTGCCTGGATGCGCCTACTAAAGACCGGATCAACAACTACACCAACTATGACTATCTTGGATACACTCCACGCCGAGCATGGGATGTATTTGAGACATTGGCTAACTACGACAACACCTCTGGGACTTCTGCGGCCGCCTCTGACGAAAGGTATGAAAGGCCTGCCCCATCTATGTCGTTGTATGTGCCATCAAAGGAAGTTGATCCAGACGTCAGGGACCAATTCCAGAATGACCAGGTACGTCGTCTTACCAAACAAGTTAAATTTCTCTCTAAAAATTAGCCTTGTTTGGAATGTGGGTCTGTGAGGCACAACACTACTGCGTGCCCACACGTCGATCAACTACAATAACGAGAGGGTTTCTCGATTAAATAAATTTATAGTCAAGACCCCCGCTATAGGATAGGGGAGTCAGGTTCGTCCTCAAGAGAGAAGTCAGCGGTTTTAGGTTTAGTGTGTTTTGGGGTTCAGGGGTAGCGGGAAGAGGTGATGAGGGTGGCTGTCGGCGTCGACTAAGACTTGGTCGATGTCTAGGGTAGGAGAAGAGGTGGTTGGTGTCGGGTAACTTTAGAGGATAAAAATAATGAAATAAAATAAATAAAGATGCAAACTTCAAAGGTTAGGGATCACCACAACAATAAACATATGTGTAGATCATAAATCACAAAAAGATGCATGCTTTATATCAAATAACTTTCGTTATTAACAAATAAGAAGATAGAGGCTTTCGCATAAACCCTAAGTGTTACTACCCTTTTCTTAATTAGGATAAACCAACTTTCGCAAGCAAAGCCTAATTACTATCCAAATTCATAATTAATTCACTTTCGCTTCACAATTGTAAATAAGGAATTGTCCTCGACTGTCGCAAAGGACTAAGCACATAGGAAGATGATAATAAAGACATACAATTCATAAATCAAACACACATATCTATGTTGGGATCACCCCAACCCTAGAAGAAGGAAATTAGAGACAAAACATAATAAAAAAACTAACTTTAACATTCAAAATAAAACTTAAACTTACAAAACCTTCCAAACGTTCTTCCTTCTTCTCTCTCGCCTCCTCTCTCTCTCTCTCTCTCTCTCTCTCTCTCTCTCTCTCTCTCTCCTCTCTCGCCTCATCTCTCTCTCCTCTCTCCTTGCCCCCGAAGACGGCTTTGCTTGAATGAATGAAAATCAGCCCCCTAGGGCTTTAATTATAGGCTTCATTCCAAGCTAATCTAGGAAAGAAACTCTATCTATATCTATATCTATCTATCTAAATTATTAAGATAAAATCACGGAAATAAAGAAATAATTCTAAAAGAAACTATATCTAAAGTAGGTAAATATCTCTTCGATCTTGATAGATCTTGATAGAATTTGATCTTGTAGATATCTCCATTGGATTCGGGATAGAAACTTAACAAGAACCGGATACCCTCGGAATCGGCCAATGGTAGTCACTCGATATCGAGTTGGCTCACTTGATATCGACCAACATTTCCTCAGTTTCTTCAGCAGCAACTCGATCTCGGCTCTAGAAGTGGATATTGACTTGGTTGTTACTCGATATCGAGTTAGGTTACTCGATATCGACTTGCAGCTTTCCTTGCTCAGCTTCTTGACTCGATTCCGGGGCGTTGACTCGATTTTGGGGTTACTCGATATCGACCAGACTAGTTCGATATCGACCTGTGCCTTACTATAATATGAAATAAGGCATAATATGGCTTTTGTGATGCATAAGCATAGGTAAGGCTAGGATTATAAACATATGAGCATTATATGGAAATATAAAGTCCTCCATTCTCTTATCATGCAACATGTCAAAAGCAATATCAAATTTTACGTCCTTTCATGGTTTTCAAGAAATAATGCACTTCATTGTGACTTCCCTTTACTAGGCAATTTCATGCTATATCTCTAATGAATCCAATTTTGCATCGTCGAGTTCAATAAAGCTTCTATGATACTTATCAAAAAATTCCAATAGGGGTAATTTTTTCAAACTTTTGGAAAACATGCATATAAGCTCATGAATCAATAATGAATTCCAAAGTAGCCATGTATAAGCAATTCAAGAAACAATGCACAAATAATGTAAAATATATCAAATATGCACAAAGTAAGCCCTTCCCCTACCCCATACTTAAACATTTTAGTGTCCTCATTGTATAAAAACAAGGGTAAAGAAAGAAACTCACTAGACAGATGTGCAGGACATTGAAAATCGAGTGTAATGTTGCTGCAGAGTTGATCGACATCGACAAAAGTTGGTCGATTTCGAGGAATCTGGTCGATGTCGACCAAGGCTACTCGAGATCGAGTAAAGTGTTGCCTCCAGGGTAGTTTTCCTCGACCACATGCTCCTTTTTTCTCGATGTTTTTGGTCGATGTCGAGTAAGTCTGCAGCTTTTTCTTCCTGCAAAATTTGTTAGAAAAGAAATACCCACAATAGAAAAACTAAAAGTTCAAAACAAACAAAAAACAACAATGTCCAAAAGTCCCAAAAATAAATGTCTATTTAGAAGCTCTAGACTTTATAGTCGCTAGGCCGACTTCTCCATTAAGCTCAATGTGGCATCTGCAGGGCCCATGTAGCTTGGGCTTCAAACATGACTCCATTCTTGTCCATCAGTTGCAGTCTCCCTGAATGGATCTTGTTCACCGTGAAGGGCCCCATCTTCTTCTTATTGAATTTGTTGGGAAACCAATGATCCTTTGATTTGGGGACATAGACTTTGTCTCCAACTTCATACTTATTAGGCTCATAATTGGAAATCCTACATAATCGCACATACCAAGGCAAACCTCTCCCATGTATAGACAAATCTTTAATGGAAATAGGAGAAGAAAGATTCATACCTTGGCTTACCTTTGCAGAATCGGATGTCAGAAGCTTCTGTTTTGGTCGATCTCGAGTAAGGCTGCTCGACATCCAGGAATTCAGCTCTTCTGGTGGAATCTTTGTCGATATGGGGGAAGACTTGTCGATTGGAGTTGGTCGATATCGACCAAGATTGGTCGATATCGAGTTACCTGGCTCAATATCGACTGGCTTATGCTCAACATGAGGAATCGACTCGGTGAGGTTTAGTCGATATCGATTACCCTTACTCGATATCGAGTTAGGTTGCTCAATATTCCTCTGCTCGACTACTAGTGGGGCTGTCTCGGTATGGACTGGTCGATATTGACCCCATACTTGAGTCCTGGTAAAGCATCCGAAAAATAGTTAGTCCAAATCGACGTACCTTGGTATATGTCGAGTGGATTCTTAGCTTCTTTGTTCAGGATGGCCATGATCTCTTCCACCTGGGCTTCCATATCCCTCTTTTCCAGCTCTTTGGGAGTCATATTTCTTACTTTAGGCTCCCCGCAATTAATATAACCAACTGATATAGATTTTACCTCTTCCATGAGACCTGTATGTCTTCCAGTTTTATTAAAGGAATACTCAATTACCTCATCGCTGATGTTGAAAGTGAGGACTACCTTCCTTACGCTTATGTTGGCATCCACCGTCGCCAAGAAGGGTCTTCCTAGAATAATAGGACAAGTAGGGTCCTCCGCCATATCAATAACTAGAAAATCAGCGGGGACAAAGAACTTACCTACTTGCAATGGTACATTGTCCACCATGCCTGTTGGGATGACCACCGTGTTGTTTGTCATATAAAGCTTAGCATCCACAAGCTCTAGGGCACCTATCTTAATCTTAGACCAAATTGTTAAAGGCATTATACTCACACTGGCTCCAAGATCACATAATGCATTAAATTTGTATTGACCAAATCCAATGGTTATAGCAAACTTACCTGGATTTGGCCTTTTCTCAAGTATGTTCATATGGCTGCACTCATCTGCGATCTTAGCCATTGATCGCTTTTTGCTTAGGATCTCCTTGAGGAACTTGACATATGATGGCATTTCATTAAGAGATTATGTGAAAGGTATGGTGACATTGAGCTTCTGAAGCATCTTGATGAAGCGCTGAAACTTCTTCTCTACTGGATCCTTTGGAGATTTTGTTGGGAAAGGCAGCTTCTTTTTCTGGTTCGGAGCCAGAACAGATGTCAGAGGTGTTGCAGCGTCCTCGACGTCGACTTGGTTCTCCTCGACATCGACAAGATTTTCCTCGATATCGACCAGTTTCCTCGATGTCGAGTTGGAGTGCTGTGCAGATGAATCTTGGCCAAGCTTCTCCTCGACGTCGACTTGATGTTGCTCGACATCGACCAAATTCTGGTCGACATTGAGTTGCTGTTGGTCGACATCGAGTTGTTTTTCAGATTCTTCATCCTGCTGCTTTCCGACCTCTGGCTCGCCTAGTTGATGCTCGCTCCGGAGCTTTACGGCATCGACGTGTCCGGTCTTCCCCTTGGGATTGGGCTCAGAAGATCCAGGCAGCGTACTTGATTGTCTGGGGACGCCTGCTGCCAGCTGGCCAATTTGTGTATCAATCGATTTCCTCCAAACATCGATTTCTCCAAGCCTAGCGTTGACACCATGTATCTGAGTGTAGACAGAATTGAAGGACTGCTTGGTGTCTGAATGGTTCCTCCGCATTCCTCAAGGATGGTTTGTAGGTCATCCCTCTTCTGGTCCGTTTTCGGATGTCCTGGAGCTCTGTATGGCGGGGGGGTTCCTAGGGGCACCTTGGTTCCATTGTGGTTGCTGAAACCTTTGGTCCCCCATATAGCGATTGGCACCCCCTGTGTAAGCTACTGGTCGAAATCGACCTCCTCTGTATTTTCCAGCATTCTGCTATGTTCTTGAAATGCACTTTCCCGAATCCTCGTTCGTGTGATTGACGCATAAGAACATGAGTTGGAAAGCTCTTTTTGAGGGCTACAACTCTCATGAAGACTTCAAAGCTTGATTCGAAATGATGAATGGTAAAAAATTGCGTTTTCTCCAGCTGCACCATCCTTAGCTTCTTCATGACTTTCCTTTAAGCTCCAAAGTGCGTCCGATTTCTGCGAAATATAATAAAAACTTGTGTAGACCTCCATATATTGCAAATAAACAAAAAATACACACATTATGTATTATTCTAACCCAAATGTATGAAATACATGCATAAATCGATATAGAAGTCAATATAAAATATGGTAAAATAGGCTCACATCATACAACAAGCAGAAACCCACGAGGAGGTAAGGTATGCGGGGGGACACTACTCAGGGCCACATCAGAACCAGAACTGGAGCTACTATCGCCAGCCCCAGCATCGGAATCCCCTGCCTTACAGAGCACCTGGTCACCCTAACAGAGAAGGTAATTAGAAGGATGACCTGCAGACCCTCCTTGAGGAGATGCGGAGGAATCACTCAGATACCAAGCACTGTATCAATTCCATCCACACTCAGCTGCATAGTGTCAACTCTAGGCTTGGGGAAATTGATATATGGCGGAAATCAATGGAGACTCAGATTGGCCAGATGGCGACATCCGTCCCCAAACAATCAGGTGCGCTCCCTGGAACCTCTAAGCCTAACCCTAAGGGTAAATCTACTGGATAGGTAGCTGCTATGAACCTAAGGAGTGGACGACAGACGCAAACGCCAGAGCAAACAACGGAGGAAACGGGCATTGGAGACCAGTCGATATCGACCCACCACAAGTCAAAATTGACCCGAATCCTCCACAAATTCCGAGGCCGGCAGATCAACTCGATATCAACCAGACAACACTCGATATCAACCGGACTCCAATCGATTTCGAACATCCCCACTTGACTTCTGTACCTCCGACGAAGAAAAAGTTGCCTTTCCCGACAAAATCTCCAAAGGATCCAGCAGAGAAGAAGTTTCAGCGTTTCATCAAGATGCTTCAAAGGCTCAACGTCACCATTCTCTTCACAGAAGCTCTTAATGAGATGCCAACCTACATCAAGTTCCTTATCGAGATTTTGAGCAAAAAGCGGTCAATGGCTGAGATCGCAGAGAAGTGCAGCCAGATGGACGTTCTTGAGAAAAGGCCAGATCTAGGTAAGTTTGCTATAACCATTGGATTTGGTCAATATAGGTTTAATGCTTTATGCGACTTGGGAGCCAGTGTGAGTATAATGCTTTTATCAATCTGGTCTAAGATTAATATAGGTGCCTTAGAGCCTGTGGATGCTAAGCTTTACATGGCAAACAACACGGTGGTCATCCCAACAGGCATGGTGGACAATGTGCCAGTACAAGTAGGTAAGTTCTTTGTCCCTGCTGATTTCTTAGTTATTGATATGGCGGAGGACCCTACTTGTCCAATCATTCTAGGAAGGCCTTTCTTAGCGACGGTGGATGCCAACATAAGCGTAAGGAGGGGAGTGCTCACTTTCAACATCAGCGATGGGGTAATTGAGTATTCCTTCAATAAAACTAAAAGGCATACAGGTCCCATGGAAGAGGTAAAGTCCATATCAGCTGGTTACATTACTTGCGGGGAGCCCAAGGTAAGAAATATGACTACCGATGAGCTAGAAAAGAGGGATATGGAAGCCCAGGTAGAGGAGATCATGGCCATCCTGAACCAAGAAGCAGAGAATCCACTCGACATAGACCAAGGTACGTCAATATGGACTAACTATTTTTCGGATGCGTTGCTAGGTCTTAAGTAGAGGGTTTTTCAATTTCTGGATCACAAGGCATGGTAGATTTATTAGTAGAATGGGTGTGAACCATACAAGATGGAAGACATAAATGCTTGACAACTGTACTTAAGAACAATCGTTGTTCCCCGACAATGTCACCCCAAATTTGGCGGACCTTAAATGTCGTAGTTTAAAATCACCAAATAAAATACTCAACCCACTAACTAACTAATGGGTAATATAGAATAAGCAAGGGGTCGATCCCACGAAGAACACGTACTCTTAAATGCATATGCAAAGTAAATTAATAATGCAATGGAACAATGTAAATAGAAAGCGCTCAATAACTAAACTAAACTAGCAATAATATGGAAATTAAACCCAAATGGAATCTTTACAACCAAATCTACTTACAAACTCACACATAATACGAACACAAGCAATACAGACTACACATGGGTCTAGAATCTAAAATTACCTAAAAGAACGCAAAATTTTATTTGGAAACTTGCAATTGATGGGTTACCCAGAAAGGAATGATTGAATAGATATTTTAACAGGGTATCTTCCCAATGATGCCTTTGTGACTCATCACTGGAGGACTAGCTCCCACCATCTTTTCCTAGCTTGCTATGTAACAAGATCAATTATAAATAGTTACTGCCAATCAACCAGACACTCCTTTATTAACTTAGGATCAACAAATGATCTTCTAGAAGATCTTACAACCGTAAATAATAAAAATCTACATTTTGAAGAGCTTTGCTTTTTTGGCAGGCAATATGGGAAACTAGGAACAGCATAATTTTCAACAAAAAAAAAGGATGGACCACACAAGCTAGGGAGATCGCGAATTAATCGAATAATATTTAACATTTCACATTAAAATGAATCGCAAAAAAAAAGGACCCCCTCCGAAACCGAAACCGAAACCTCTTAAATCCACTGGGTGGGTTAAACCACCAAGAGGCTTCTACAAAATAAATGTAGATGCTTCAATTAAACCATCCAGAGAATGCTACATTTGTGGCATTATTCAGAACAAAGATGATCATGTTATTGATATTTTCCAGACCAAGACCCCTAACGGGTCAGTGCTCCAGGCCGACGCCTATGCTATTTGTGCAGGACTTGAACAAACTCTAGAGAAGGGCCTCCGTGACATTATCATCGAAGGTGACAACCTTGGTGTATCAATGCCATAAAAGTTGATTCAAACCCCCCTTGAGAAATCGCAAATCATTAAAAAGATTCATCGTTATAAGGATAAGTCCAGTACCGTCCACTTCCTGTATTACTACAAAGAGTCTAACTTTGCTGCGGATCATATAGCAAAATCTATGAACATCTGTAATATTTTAACTCTCCCTATAATTAACGGAGAGTTGTATTCCATCATTCGCAAGGATAATCAGGGATTCAGGGTGAACCTTACTTATCAAGGTATTCTTTTCTTACCTAGTGTAAAAAAATAAAAGGTTTGTGTTTTTTTCTCCAGGAATAGCGAGATCGTGTGAACACCCAAATCACATGTCAACATGATTTGCGACAATATGGAAGTGGAAATGTACTTATTTTTATTAATTTTTCTATAATCGGACACATTTAAGACCATTCTTTTAAACTCTTACGTTATATATATTGACATAACCAACAAAATGAAATAATAACTTTAACCACGAACAACCATACCGTGGACAACATCATATGTATATAAAAGCTGTAGGGTTAATTGTATCAATTTGTCAAGAAAGTATCAACTCTGGCGTTTGTTGCTCGTGATAAGAACTTCATGCAAATGGGAGATTTCACACCTGCTAAAGTGAGTATGGACTCTGGGATACTCCAAACCCCGTCCCCACAAATCAAGCCTGCAGCAACTGCAGATTCGTATATGTTTGCCTCACGCTTGTTTCTCCAACGCCATATGAAGACGATCAAGCTTCCAACGCACATATCAATGGCGATGTAGGCACCAAGGTAGAATGGTAGAGCCATGGCCATTGGAATAGGGATATAGTTGACCCAATTCTGGTTGTACTTCCTTCCGACCTCTTTGATGCCGTTGATAATGATAGCTCCAATGAAGAAAATAACACACAAGGTAAGACAATGCTTTGGCAAAGCGGAGAAACCTTCCACCCCAAGAATGGCTATGTTCCTCGTGACAAGCGCATTAGGTGCAGGATAAGTGGAATCAACACTTCCCATATCAGGATAGGCCTTGAAGAACACCCAGAAAACCAGCGGAGAAATAATGCATCCCATTAATGTTCCAATCAGTTGACTTACAAACATTGATCTCGGAGAGGCTAAGGTCATGTAACCAGTTTTGAAGTCTTCCATCAGAGCCGATCCGTTTGATACTATATTCATGATGACACTACTGGCTGCTAAACCAGCAAGAACTCCACTGTGGTTTGGTCCAGCCCAAGCTCCAATGGTAAACACAGCCAATATACTATAGGCGAACCCTAAGTTCATATCAGTGAGGCCAGACCCATATGAATTACAAAACGCCAAAATCGGAGCAACAATATATAGTACTATGATATAGTACCATTTCAGATGGTGAAATATGAATGGCAGTGTGACGGTGGAGACAACAACTAATGCAATGTAGCAACACACTGCTACTGATGTTGGAATGTGATCCTTGAGGAAAAGTGAAGTTCGACGCTCGTCATCATTTGATAGAGTTAAAGAGTCATCAAGGGAAGAGCTTGCATTAGAAGAGATGATACCAGTATAAACCTTGCTATGAAATCTTTTGTATAAACCCCCAATAATTTTGTAAAGAACCACACAGAAGTTGAACAGTCCATCACCAAGGATAATCGCGATAAATATGAATACCTGTGTATCAGTGTATGTGATGTAGTGAGAGTTCAAATCTACGTTCTGTACTTAGTCGTCATAAGCCAAAATATATTATATATTAACATGTATATATGGTTCTAAGTTTAGTCGAAACAAAAACGTTATACCTTGTATGCTTCCAAACCCTGGAAGCTGCTTTCGTCAAGATTTGCATCATACCAATGACCTTTTCTATCAGCAATAAGAGGCCACATGATACCCCAAGACAATATTGCTCCTAATAGCATAGATATGTTGACTATGTAAGGTAGTAGCATGCCAATTCCTACCATTGTTGTTGAGAAATCAAAGTAAAACCTGCATAGCATACATATTTAATTATTTGTTTAATGAAGAAAAATAGATGAGAAAATATATATTCAAATGATGAGGTCATCATGACACACAAATTTAATTTAAAAAAAAAAAAAATGCGTTCCTTGGCTGAAATGGAGACATATATATGATTAATTCTGATCGATGGAGTACAAGGGGGTTTCATTTACATACGTCTGTTGTTTGGCTTTCAAGCCAAGAGTTGGAAAATTATCAAACCCACATCCGTTTGCTGCTTCATAGAACCACTGGAACAAACCCCATAAGAAGCTGAAGGAGAAGTATTTCCCCAATGCTCTCACTTGCTTCCTAGTTTCAAATAATTAATGTTTCAAACATTATTATTAAAATTAACATCATTAATTAAATTTAATACAAGTCAAAGCGAGGGATCATATATTCATACTTTGCTAATTCTGCACCTTGTGGTGTGTGGAAGCTATTGATAAGATGAGCTGTAGCCGTGCCACTTGGATATGTAAGTTTCAAATCTATTATCATGATCTGAAGTAAAGAAAAGATATAGGCAACAGAGATATATTTAATCCATCATATCTCTAATATATCATTATCATAACATGTATGAATGTATGATAACTTCGATTGCAGGTTGGTTTAAATTAACAAGGTCATTGAATAATAAATTCATTTTAGGATAGGATACCTTTCCGAGGGGGACGACTGCGAAAACTCCAAGGAAGCTCACAACGAACAGAAATCCAAATATCCATGGAAGAGCAAGGGTTTTGATGTTTGCTGGATTGTCAGCGACAACTGCTTGTTTAGCAACAACTTTGGTCATACCCAAGAGGTAAGTATCAAACCCTCCTGCAACATGTAAGTTAGTAAATTAATCAACTATTGAAAATCTTAAATAATTTAATTACAGTATTGATATAATGTCATTTTGGAAATTAAAACTCTTATTAATTAGTCAAACAAAGGTAGGTACGGTTAAGAGAAGGGGTTGAGATGCCTGGAGTTACAACTGCAAGAAGAAAAAAAATTAAAGCAGAGAGATGGCACCGTACGTACCGCTGGAGGCTATAGTGGTAGCAGCAGAAACGCAGGTCTGGATGACCGTATTCTCCTGGCGAGTGAAGGGCTGCCGGAGAAGCCCCATCTTGTCCAGAAACTTGATCCACGTCTTGACGATGAAGAAGCCGAGGAGGCCAGCAGCAACGCTAAAGGAAGGGACGATGCCGGTGGTGAGGTTCAGCTTCATTATCATGAAGGACAGCACCACGCTCAGCACCACGCTCACAAGCATCGCCCTCACCGTCAGCTGCTCCTGCCACGGTGGCACTCGCTTTCCCTCGAACAGCTTCTCCACCGACGGTGCTGACGCATTATTAATGTCGCTACAGGCCTCCTCCGCCCACCTTTCAGCTGTCTCCATTGCTTGAGATTTACACAAATTAATTATGAAAAGAGCAAGGGAATCAATGAATGAATGAGAGGCCGGATTCAAGAAGGGGATCAAGTAGAACAGATATGAAACCATTAGTTAGGGGTTTATATAGCAGCAGCCAGCGGGAAGGGCAGAATTTTCAAATTTGGAAATTTGCATACTCGTATTGATCATTATGAATGATCAAATTAATTAAATTAATATATTGTTCCACCCATTTAAGGAATAATTATTCCGAGAGTAGTTTATTTGACCAGAGATATACTAATAATCTTATGCAACCAACAGAAGAAAAACCCAAGTTTTACTAACTTAATTTCCCTAGCTAGGTAGCCGCTGATTAACTACTCCATATGATTTGAATAATAAACGGAAAGTTCATGAGCACCTACCTCAAGGGTTTAACACGGTGTAAATGGAAATTAAATGTAAATGTAAACTTATTAACATTATTATTACTGCAGGGAATAATGAATAATACAAGTGAATTTTGACGCTTCATTTACCTCATAGGATCCAGAATTTAACCTGGAAAGTTGCGGTTGATGATCTTCCCATTAAAGAAAGACTAAATAGATACTCTTATTGTAGCATCTCAATACTGTCTATGCAACACTAAATGAAAATGTCCACCATTTATTTATAAAGTGCCCTCTTATTGTAGCATTAATGACCTACTATGGACGAATAACAAACCAATACTTTATTAACGTTAGACCTACTCAATCATTCCCGGAGGACCTTACATCAATTAAAATGAAAATTTAAACTTTGAAGACCTTTGTTTTAGACCTAAGAAACAATATTATCTTCAACCAAAAAAAAATTTGATTCAACATGTACAGTTATACCCATCAGATAATCAACAATATAGCTATCTGGAACAAGACACACACAAATAAAAGCACTAAAAAAAACCTAAACAACGAAAAGTAACAAGGTGCCAAAACCCACCAAGGGGCTTCTACAAAATAAATATAGACGCCTCTGTTAAGCCCTCAGTGAATGCTGCATTGGAGGCATTGATAGCATCAATATTCCATGGAAAATCTTCAAAACGATTGAGAATTTTTCAAATTAAAGAAAGGTTCAAAAACATTGCTTTCAAACATTACTAGCTATAGGAAATCAAACTGTACTACTGACTACATAGCTAAATCTATGGAGACTTGTAATTTCATTCACTTCCATTTGAATAGGGAGCTTTGTATAATATCATCCGTATGGATGATCAAGGATGATCCTTACTTCTTTTTTTACAGTAGGCAAACATTAGGAGCCGCTACCTATATAGTAGCCTAACTTCAGGATCATCCTGAAGGATGATCTTACGAAAATCTCTGTGGTATGGGATAGTCTGCAAATTACAGATTGCACCTTTTCTTGCTATATAATCCGCTGACTTATTTGATTCTCTGTAGACATGACATATATCTGTCATCGTAAATTCTGATTGAAGCTTAATAATATCTTGAACCTGTCGCATGACTTCCCATCTTGGTGGTTGATGTTGATTAATAGACTTAATCAAAATTTGGTTATCACTTTCTAGGATGACCTACAATGGACGAATAACAAACCAATACTTTATTAACGTTAGACCTACTCAATCATTCCCGGAGGACCTTACATCAATTAAAATGAAAATTTAAACTTTGAAGACCTTTGTTTTAGACCTAAGAAACAATATTATCTTCAACAAAAAAAAAATTGATTCAACATGTACAGTTATACCCATCAGATAATCAACAATATAGCTATCTGGAACAAGACACAAACAAATAAAAGCACTAAAAAAAAACCTAAACAACGAAAAGTAACAAGGTGCCAAAACCCACCAAGGGGCTTCTACAAAATAAATATAGACGCCTCTGTTAAGCCCTCAGTGAATGCTGCATTGGAGGCATTGATAGCATCAATATTCCATGGAAAATCTTCAAAACGATTGAGAATTTTTCAAATTAAAGAAAGGTTCAAAAACATTGCTTTCAAACATTACTAGCTATAGGAAATCAAATTGTACTACTGACTACATAGCTAGATCTATGGAGACTTGTAATTTGATTCACTTCCATTTGAATAGGGAGCTTTGTATAATATCATCTGTATGGATGATCAAGGATGATCCTTACTTCTTATTTTACAGTAGGCAAACATTAGGAGCCGCTACCTATATAGTAGCCTAACTTCAGGATCATCCTGAAGGATGATCTTACGAAAATCTCTGTGGTATGGGATAGTCTGCAAATTACAGATTGCACGTTTTCTTGCTATATAATCCGTTGACTTATTTGATTCTCTGTAGACATGACATATATCTATCATCGTAAATTCTGATTGAAGCTTAATAATATCTTGAACCTGTCGCATGACTTCCCATCTTGGTGGTTGATGTTGATTAATAGACTTAACCAAAATTTGGTTATCACTTTCTAGGATGATCTTGCCAAACCTTTATCCTTTGCACGTTGCAGCCCCAAAAGAATTGATGAGGCCTGGATCCGTTTGAATGATCGAACCTTCAATAATTTTCTTATGAAATATATCAATAATCTGACCTTCGGAATCCCGAATGATTCCTCCAATCTGACACTTGTCAGAAAGGGAAATAGAACCATCTAAATTAATTTTGTAGATAGTTCTTGGTGGTCTACTCCACTTGGTAGTAGCCCTTTTGTTTCTGCCTCTTTTCATTTCTAAGCTTCTGCAATCTCCCTGGTCCTAGTCGAGCAGAGTTTGTATGATTCTCTGGACTATTTGTGCTGCATCATTCGGTTTCCTTTGCCTAAAAAATTGCTCATTCCTAATTTCCCAAATGACTTGCCATATGCAAACTAGATCTTCAAATTTGCTATTTGCTCTTCTGATTTGTTCTAAATTAGCATGGATAAGACCTGGATTATTGAGCTCAAGAAAGAACATACCTGTGTGTGAACATTTTCATGCTACACTATTACTTCTCTAACGAATGTACATGTTGTAAATAGATGAGTTGCATCTTCCTCTGATTGATCACAAAGAGAGCATTGACTAGGAATCCTATTAAGATACATGTTAAGGCGGACAGTCGTTGGAAGGCCATCTATTTTTATTTTCCAAAGAAAGTTCTTAATTCTGGGAGGGGGGGGGGGGGTAGTCTTAGCTTCCATATTCAAGTGTGTGAATCAGACTCATGAATTGGTGGAACTATAATGTTTCTAGCTGATTTGGTGGTGAAATTACCTTATGGATCAGGCTTCCAAATAATCTTATCATAGGTTTGGCAAGTAGGAGCTTTAATAGTAAGGATCTTTTGGATTACCTCATGAGGAAACAATTGTTTTAGCAGATCTTCATTCCATAGATTCCTGTCAGAGATAAGAGCCTTAACTTTCATTGATGGGTCATAGGAACCCATATAGTTTTTTAGGTTGATATATGGAGTCCATGGGTCATGCCAAACATTAATATTGGTGCCATCTCCAATGAGCATGTGAAGTCCTTCTTCAAACATTTGCCTTAACGTGGGGAGTCTACCAAATTGCCAAGATGTTTCCTTATTACTAAAGTTTCTTATATTTTCATGTTGAAGGTATTTTTCTTTTATAATTTTCACCCAAATACTATCCTCAATGTTATAGATTTTCCAAAGAAGTTTCATTTGAAGACAAGTGTTGAGATCTTTCGCTTTTCTAATGCTCAATTAATCCTCCTTGGAACTTACGTTTGCAGATGTGATTCCAGCTAATGAGAATGGTATATCTGTCTTTTTGACATCTATTCCAGAAAAAGTTCGTGTTTACTTGATCAATCTTATTAAGAATATCTTTTGGAAGTAGAAAGTTTTGCATAAGATAGTTAGTTTTTGAGCTAAGATTGGATTGGATGAGAACCACCCTGCCAGCCTAAAGGATGATCCTTACTTAGTCAAGACATCCTATTATTTGCATATTGTAAAAAAAGGGTTTAACACAGTGTATAATTTTTTTTTACAATAGGCAAAAGATAGGTGTTCCTTACCTTGGTAAGGAGCCACCATGATCATCTAAACAGATGATGTTATACAGATCCCTAAAAATTGGGAGATTAAACGTAGTACAAGTATCCCTAGACTTAGCAATAAAATCAGCTGCTTTGTTTGCCTCTCTATAGAAATGCCTGAATTCGATGCTGTGAAAACTTGAGTTGAGTTTCTTGATAAATTCCACCTTCCCTTAAGATCTCCCATCTAGGATGACCTCTGTCGTTGATGGATTTGATCACTTCCAAACAATCTCCTTCCACTATTACTCTCTTTATTCCTCTAGCTAAAGCTAGTTTAACACATTGTATAATTGTTTAACATATTTTATCTAATATTTTTAGATTGTTATTTTTTTTAGTTTCATACGTGCCCTTAAAATTACACTCCTTTGTTCGTTCATGAATAAGTGTCGTTTGACTTTTTGATATGTTTGTTCAGAGCTAAAAACTATAAAAAATCATTGAATTTTTAATTAATTTTAATGTAATTTTATACTTATTGTTATTGACGATGCCATAGAAAATAGACCTATTAAATAACACAGGTATAACGTAATAAGTAGGTCACCCAATGCAAGAACAACATCTGGCCCCACTACAAGAGTCATCGCGAGTAAAGTGCTTGGTCAAGCCCCGACCAAATCCAACACCCTCAGAATCCTCGATCCATATTTCCTCGCGACTTAGATCTTAGTATAAACCCGCGTAAGAACCAGGGCAGGTCCCCCAAGTACCCCGTGGTACCCCGAGATCCTAGCAAGCAGCTCGCTAGCTCAAGCACCTCACCTCTAATGGCACCACGTGTATTGCCTATACCCCTAAGTGTGCGTGAGGGCATGCCTTACACGTGTCCCATGTAAAACCACGAGGTCGCCAACCAGCTGCTCGCTTGGTTTCCCTATAAATACCCCCCTCCGACTTTAGAAACAGGGATCCGATTCAAGATAGAAAGTAGAAGAGCTCTGATTGTCTTCCGGACCTAAAGCCCCCGGAGTTGAGTTTTTAAGGTCTTTGATCGGAGAAGAATGTTCTTGGAAGAAGAACATCACCTGACTTCCCCTCAAGCCGACGACTAAACGGTTCAAATCCTCGCGAGCCAAACATACCATCCCCATCGCTTGGACTAATAAACGCATAACCTAATCATCATCCCTCACGGTTAAGGCTTGCAGGTATTTCGAGCCATTTTATCGTCATGATGAGGTAATAAGTACATGTGAAATTCCACGAACGCGTCAGTTATAAGTTTAAAATTATTTATAAAAATAAAAAAAGTTAATATTTTATATAGTGTTTAGGTCCTTAGAAAATCTTTCGAAAAGTCAAAAGATACTTGTTTCTGAACAGAGGAAGCATTTAATAGATATCGTTAATTAATTTTTTAAAAGAAATTCATCTATATAAACTCTTAATTTAGAAGAGTTTAGGATGATGTGTCATGCTTAGAGGAATTTTAGGAGTCTCGACCAATCATTATTTTTACCATTTTTCTTTGATTTTCTTTAATTCTATTTTTTTTTCTTTAATTCTATTTTTTTTAAATTTTTCTAACTATTGGGCTTAATTCAAAATATTGATCTTAGCCTAAATTATAATTTTAGTTGTCTTTTTTCCTCTAAAAACAATGGGATTAGTTCAAAACATAAAATTAATAATAAGAAAATATAAAATTAATATTAGTTATCTACATCTACATCTATATATATCTATATATACTACTTTAATCGTTTTCTCAACCCATGAGTTTAATTCAAAATATTTAATTATCTGAACTTTTACAATTATGTTATAATATTAATTTAATATATTAGTAAGATTTTATTTATAAAAAAATCGCGTCATGGCGCGGGGATCATACTAGTTTCAATTTAATAGAAAGGTAAAAATTGAAAGAATAAGTCGTCCTCTTCGCTTGATCACATGCACATCCACCTCCTACTGCTCCTTTGATGGTCCTTTAATTTGTTGTTTTGAGATGTTCTGTGAACTAGCATGACTATATCTGTAAATAGTATACAATTGGGAACATTAATGTTATTAGGAGGAAGTTAGCTCTCGTGTCTATAAATACTCAGAGATCATGTGTAACAGCTTCCAAAGCTTCAAGATAGTTTGTTAAACCTCCTTTGATTGAGTTTGCTAAGTAATATCGAGAGCTCCAAGATTCTCTCATTTCCAATCTTGATTACATTCTTCTTCAAATGGTATCAGAGTAGTAAAGATAGAGAGGTATCTAGAGGAGCTTATCGTCACCATTACAAAGCAGCAATCAAAGATCCAGGATGGAGAATGGAAACTTTGGATTTTCTGACTGATTTCTTTACAGTTGAATGATTTGAATTTTCTGACTTGGAGTAAGAATGTAAAGATGGAACTGGGTGCAAAATGTAAGATAGGGTTCATCAATGGTTCATGCATGAAACATGAAATTTAGTCGATGGAGACTCAAAGATGGACCAGGGCGAAATATATGGTCCGGCGCTAGTTGTTGAATTCGATTTCGAGCGAAATCTCTGAGACTCTCATGTATGTGGAATCTGCGAGAGATTTGTGGTTGGAGTTTATGGAAAGGTCCGGTCAATCAAACAAGTGATTTCTATATCAGCTGAAGAGGACTTTCTCCTCGTTGGGGAAAGGAAACAAGACAATTAGAGAGTACTATTGTCGTTTTAAGAAGATCTGGGATGAGATCGCAAATCTTGAAGTAATGCCATAGTGTCGATGCGGAGCATTAAACCGATGTACTTGCAATATTTTTGAGAAAGATCTTGGAGCAAGATTCCACGAACAAGCTTATACAATTCCTAATGGGATTAAATGAGGAGTTTGATGGTGTAAAAAACAACATCGTCTCTATGGATGTCTCATAAACAGCCAACAAAGTATTTCGTCTTGTGCAACAAGTAGAGAGGCAAAAGATGGTAACTGGTTCTTTGCAATCCAAAAATGGTGGGAATGCTCTGTACTCTAATAAGCAGCATGGGTTTGAGAAGCAGAAAAGCTCAGGGCATGGTGGCAAGAAAGAGTACAAAGGGAAATCAGACAAGAAGTGTGACTTCAGCTACATGAAAGGTCATGTTAGAGAGACCTGCTACATGATACATGGGTTTTCTGAGAAAGGAAAGAACTCTCAGTTCAAAAGATCATCTGGGAGGATGAAAAATGCAGTTGAAGGTGAATCCAGCAATTGGATGGGTGATTCGGAGAACAATCCAATGGATGACAAGATGGATAGTAAGGAATAGGGTGTGGATTTATGGCTCTTGTGAATGCTATGTACCAGGAGATGGAAAAAGTATTCAAGGGAATGGAGCAATAAGAGCATCATGGATCATACTTTGTCATTGCAAATGTCACAAGTACAATACATCATGCATTAGGTGCAAATGTTCCTTCTAGTCACAAGTGGATTATAGATTCGGGTGCAACTAATCATTTGGTAATGAATGAAAGCATGGTTATGCATAAGAAAAAGTTGGATAGTCCAATTTCTATAGCATTGCCTGATGGTAGTACTATGGTACGTTATTTAAATGGCAATGGTTGTTAAGATAAATGAGAATTTGAATTTGTACACTGTCCTTGCAATGCTTAATTTTAGGTATGATCTGCTATCAGTTACTCAACTACTAGATGGGAATGGTATATTGATCAAAATGAACTGGAATGAATGTATTTTTCAGGACCCTTTCACTGAAAAAGGGTGGCAACTGGAATGAGGGATGAAGGTCTATTCATTCTGGAGGCCATGTTTGATATGTCAAGATGTGAAGGTAGCAGAAGCAACAACAATGGTGATATTTCTTTGTTTTCTTGTTGTAATAAATAATCTGCAAGTATCAATCATGCTAGGTGAGGACATTGTTCATATGGGAAGTTAGAATATTTGCCTATGTTCAAGAGCTTGATTGATAAAGATCTGTTCCGTGAAAGTTGTATTCTTGCAAAACAATCGAGATTGAGATTTCCTTTCATAAGAAGCGAGTCTCTTGTTGTGTGTGCTTTCAATTTGATACGTATGGATATGTGGGGGCCTTATAAAACCGCAAATATGAGTGGGTCTTCTTACTTTGTAACTATAGTCAATGATAGCATGAGGTATAAATGGATATATCTCATCAAGGCCAAGTGGGAAGTGTTTTTTGTGATGCAATCTTTCATAGCATATATTAAGACTCAGGTTGATACGATGATCAAAGTGATCAGGAGTGATAATGGAAAAGAGTATATGCAATAAAAGTGCAAAGAGATGATGAATGTGAATGAGATTATTCATCAAAGAAGTGTGCATTGGAACCCACAACAGAATGAGAGAGTAGAAAGGAAGCACGAGCACATCATTAAAACAGCTAGAGCAATGAGAATTCGTGTAG
Source organism: Persicaria tinctoria (assembly GCA_037127255.1). NCBI lineage: Eukaryota > Viridiplantae > Streptophyta > Magnoliopsida > Caryophyllales > Polygonaceae > Persicaria > Persicaria tinctoria. The sequence continues at coordinate 41,653,861 of JBANSL010000002.1, read as the reverse complement.
GGTTTAGAATCAAGTTTTAGGGAGATTGTGTATTGGTAGCACTTCACATCACTAATATGTTGCCCAGTTCAGTGTTAAATTGGAGCATACCATATGATTTGATGTTCATGAAAAAAGCCGAATTTAATCAGTTGAGGACTTTAGGGTGTATGTGATTTAGTAAGCCAAGCATTCACGGGAAAGGAAAGGGCAAATTTGTCTTGAAAACAAGAAGGTGTATATTGATTGGATATATATCAGGGCAGAAGGGATACAAGTTGTATGAACTTCAGCATCATAAGGTATTTGTGAATAGAGATGTTGTGTTCAAGGAGGATTGTTTCCCTCTCGGAGAAAAGGATGAGAAGTGAGTAAAGGTCACACATTCATTGCCTCTTGTCAACCCATCTGAAGATGAGTATGACACTACAAAAAAAATGTCGCAGATGGTAGAAACGGATTTAATTTGTTGTGCATTGAATCGATTATTGCCACGACTGATAGGGCTTTGTGGCTAATTTAATTCCAATTTGCAACGGTGTGAATATAGCTGTGTATTATTTTTTTTAAAATAAAAAGCACTTTTTCGTCCGGTCTTAGAGAATCCAGGCTAAAAAGTAAGTTTTTTTTTTACTTTTTCTATAAAAAAATTTGGCTACAGCAAGTTGACCTCGCTTTGTCGTGGCTAGTGGATAGCCACGGTTGGTTGTCGTTGTTATCGTCTGTTTGCCACCCACCACTTGGCCACCCCTCTTTTCCCATGGAAAAAAGTCCGACTCCCCTATTTACCCGTGGCTAAAGTCGTAGCTACCCGTGGCTAATTTCTTCTCTTTTTTTTGTGTATGTGTGAGTTGGTTTCTGCTACTTCTACTTAATCACAACAACAAATCCCAGCTCCACAAAATATCCCAACTCCTCAAAATTAACCAACTTGCAACCTTTTCTCAAAGTCCACAAAATCACGATGCTCCATAAGATAGCCAAACACAAAATCCAAATTCATCCTGTAAAGCTTATAATTCTCCTACTTTGTATTTGTATAAAATGTAACAATTAAGATTAAGGCAAGCTAGGTAGGCATATGCATGTATTTTGGACCAGATCTAGGGATTGTAAGTATTGGGCCATATAGCCCAATCTAGAAGCAGCTCGGCCTAGCTCGCCTCACCTCTCCAGATCCAAGTATATGTGTGTGGCTCAAGTATAAGTTGGAACACTGCGTTTCAACTTGGTCGACTCCTATATAAGCTCGCTACCAAACCCTAGCTCATTACTTCACTCGGCGTCTTCAAGGTAAACCAAAAGGTCAGAGAAAGAGAGAGCGAGAGAGCTTCGAGAAACTCAGGAGAAATCCGACATTGGAAGATCAGGTCTTCCTCCATTGGTGGTCTGAAGCCAAAGGTTCTGCCAGAAGAAGGAAGAAGACACAGTCGTAGCTTACTCTCCAAGTTTGGCTTCATCGTCTTCATCGACTCCATCTCAGATCTTGGATCTGGGATAATTAGGGGGTTTTCTGTTCCTTGCTTCGTGTTCCTTTGCTTGTATATTCCTATATCTGTCTTGTTGTCTGCATTTGCTTGCCGCTTCCCTTAGTTGGTTGTTACCTTTGTAAGATCTGCGTTGCTTAGTGAAATCGGGTCCGAGTCTCCCCTTTTTGAGACCCCGCGGAGTAGGTTCGCCGAACCGCGTCACCAACGTCTTGTGTTCTCTACGCTTCCGCATTCTAGATTAGGATCTGTGTTCTTGACTTATAAACGAACTCGAATCAGACATAATCTTACAATAGTGGTATCAGAGCTTGATTGTCCCACTTCTTCCTCGATCTCTTTCGTCTCTGTAGACGCGAGTGATAGATTTAGGGGCGTGGACATTAGGCATACCATTAAGTATCCACGGTCAGGTGTTGTTCCTCTCCCGTCCGACGTACCACTGGCAATCTAAAAATTTGCTTCTATGTAAAAACCCTTTCTGTGTTCTATATCTTGTTTTTGCTGTTACAAGATTTCCTAGGGTTTCTGTGATTCTTGAATGAAAGTGTTTGGTACTGATCTGTTTCTTATCCGTAGGTACCATGTCTGACAATTCTTTCAAGATCAAGGCCTTTGATGGTCACATGGATTTTCCCATGTGGCAACTCAAGATGAAGGCTATCCTGGTAAAAGAAAAATGTTGTAAGGCAGTCAACATTCCTAATCCAGCTTCTGAGAAGACTCCCACTGGAGGGATTAAGATCCCTGGAGTCGATGAAACTCCTGAACTGTTACGTACTCGACTCGGGTTGAGCGAGTACAACTCCCAATCGTCCGGTTTCAAGGTAAATCGATCGACCCTCGTGTCGTGGGATCGGACTCGACCCGGTGAAGCTCACGTGAATTAGAGATCCCAACCGATATTAATGTTGCACTTTCTTCCCCATACGGTGAGCTTGGAAATAAATAATTAGGCTCCTTTGACTTTAAATTGCATTTGAAAGGCCTGCGAAGATACGCAATTGAAAGAGTCACGCACCGGCCGGTTGACGCTCGATTCCAATTGGCAACAGGAGACAGTGATATATAAGCTATCTAATTAATTAGCAATTAATTAGGCAGATCGACGGAAGCAACATAAGGCTTGCGATGGTGCGGTAGCAGCGGTATGAAAACGAGGGCGGATGCGGAGCAGTGAGGCGGAGAGGTGATGGTGGGCGGAGCAACTACGAATCTCTTCCAAACGAGGATGAGATTCCGATCTTCAATCAATTCCAGCGAGAACCTTTGATTGAAGATTCAATTAAATTCAGCAGTAAACAGTAGCAAATTGAGATTATGGTTTGACTTCAGGAGGGAAGGGGGAGTCTCAACTCAACGCTCTGCAATCCTCTAATTTTGACGTACCGATGACAATTAACCCTAATAGAGTATTTATAGGAAAATACTAATAACCCTAATTAGTAATGGACCTAAATAACTAATGGGTTGGACTTCCTATGCAAAGAAAGTCAATACCTCTTATTAATAATAATACTTAAAATAGAAATATGTTTTATAATAATAAATATTTTATTAATGCGACATCAAAGTCATATCCTACGGGGGTTGGAACACATCATTCTCCTCCCCTTGAGAGGGAAGCGTCCCCGCTTCCTCGTCCAGTGATAGAGAGTTGTCATAAAATGGAAATGTGACACGGGACGAGACATACCATTGCATCTTCAATGGTGGGATCCACGGTGGCGCCTTCTTGTCGAACTTGAGGAGTATATCATTCTCCTCCACTTTTCCTTGCACCAAATCAGCGATAACCAATGAGGAAGGCGCATCATCCATGAAGCAACACGACGGAGAAACGGTTGGAATAGGTGACAGAAGAATTTGAGGTCTAGCAACCTCAAAAACAACACCCTTTTCTTCAATAAACATAGAGCCAACATTCACCCAGACCTCAGCCGTCGGAACTTCATGAGCATGCCCAAGAGGTACAATCGCTAACTCTTCAAACACGTCATCAAATACCTTCTCCTCATCAATAGAATCAATATGTGTGTCTTGAACATTCCCACTGTCTGGTTGCAGCACAAAATCGGAAGCCTTCCCTAGGGAGTCTGGCAGTGTATAAGAGGCATCCAATTTGGATTGCAATTCAGTGACAAGTTGTCACAGGGCCTGTATCTCACTCTGCTCTTGGGTCAACTGAGTCTCCTGGCTAATGAATTTGGGAACAAGCTTTTCTCCAGGCTCGCAAACTTTTGCAACATCAACCTTTGTCACAAGCTTAACTATTTCCGCTGCATATGATGGTGCCGGAGGTGCTACTTTCTTTCTCATAAAACAAGAATCAGGAGAAATAGCATAATATTTTTTTCTCATCAAAGATTTCAAATACCTCCATTTGGTGATCGGAGCAAGACCAACAGAAGCTCTGACATCATCCATTCGGTTCCACCAGTACACGGACTGCCTGCGGAAGAGGGATAATGCTCACTCTACTTTCACAGTCTCCGAAAGTCCATAATAATCAAGCACATACTCGGTGTTCGTCTCTCAATCCAGATATTCATCCGGATCGACAATTCCATCAAAATTAGTCAACTCTAACCCATATTTAGGATCATAAAAATATGATTTCATTCGCTGAGAGTATGAATCATAACGATAACGCTTCTCCATTGCATTAAAATGTCCGGAAGAGAAAAAAAAATTGAGATCGAAGGATTTACAAACCGACTAGGCTCTGATGCCAGTTGATACGTACTCGACTCGGGTGGAGCGAGTACAACTCTCAATCGTCCGGTGGCAAGTAAATCAATCGATCAACCGTCCAATTACAATAAACTCACGTCCCTCGGGTTGACTTTGGAGTACCTCCTTGTTCACTTCGATTCCGAATGGACGACTGTGGCTTTGCAAATAACGAATTAATTAGCACTCTGTTGACTTCACTTTCGGATTCCAATTGCAGTGGCGGTATTTGAATTAGGCTAAGTAATAGGGAGTATATATTTATATAAATATATACGGCACGATCGATCTCCTTTCTTCTACTCAAGCGCGCGTAATGGTCCTCGATCGACGGCACACACACATCAATTGCAATAAAACCAGTGGCAGTGGATTAGACCCTACGCGAGCAGTCCGACGGTTGCAACGACAGTGTGGGAGCGGTGGTGAAGAGCGGGGCGGTGACAGCGGAAAAAGAGGACGAATCTCTTCCAAACGAGGATGAGATTCTGATCTTCAATCAATTCCAGCGAGAACCTTTAATTGAAGATCTCAATTGAATCTCAGCAACAACAATCAATCAAGTAACAAAGAGAACGATAGGGTTTGTGATGTCAGGGAGGAAAAGGGGGAGTTTCAACTCAACGCTCTGCCATCCTCTAATTTTGACGTACCGATGACAATTAACCCTAATAGAGTATTTATAGGAAAATACTAATAACCCTAATTACTAATGGACCTAAATAACTAATGGGTTGGACTTCCTATGCAAAGAAAGTCCACACCTCTTATTAATAATAATACTTAAAATAAAAATATGTTTTATAATAATAAATGTTTTATTAATGCGACATCAAAGTCATATTCTACGGGGGCTGGAACACGTCATGAACCCTCTAAGACCGAGGTAAAGGACGATAAAGGTAAGGGTGTATATGATCCAGATTTAGCTGAGCAAGCTCATGCTGAGATCATGTTACGACTCACTGATGAGGTAGCCCGACAGGTAGTACAGTACACTGATCCTTACTCCCTCTGGCGTGCCTTAGAAACATTATACTTGCATAAATCTCTGCCTAGTTTGATTTCATTGTTGTGTAGATTGTTTACTTTCAAAATGGATCCAAATCTGACTTTGCAAGATAATCTGGATAAATTCTTGAAGATGACCCAAGAATTACAAAGGTGTAATGACAATATCAAAGATTCTTATCAGGCTATTTTATTGCTTAATTCTCTGCCTTCTCAGTTTGATACTTTCAGAGATGTTATACAGTTTAGTAGAGATTCCTTATCTAAAGATAAACTTGTTGAATCCATAATTGAGAAAAATGAGATTATGAAGGTCTTTAAAATAAAGGGATATGCTAAATTTGATAAAAATGACAAATCTGATAAATCTGAGGTTCTGTATATGAAGGGCAATAAAAATAAAGGGGGCAAGCCTTCCCAAAACAAGCCTAAAAAGGATGAGAAGACTCCAAATGAGTAGTCTGATCCGAAAGTGCCCAAAGACTCAAAATGTAACTATTGTGGTCATGTGGGTCACTGGATTAAAGACTGCAGAAAGAAGAAAAGGGCTGACCAGAATAAAAATAAACAAGAAAATGCTGTTGTGTTTGAGTCTCATACTACTTATCCCAATGAATTGCTTATGTGTGATTCTTTTGTTGACAGTAATACCTGGATTTTAGATTCAGGTTGCACTATGCATGCTACTCCTGTAAAATCTTGGTTTAAAACTCTTGATGAGTCTGTTACAGGTGAGGTTATTCTTGGTGATTATACTGTCTTGAAAATTAAAGGTACAGGTGATGTGTCACTGCAACAGCCAAATGGGAAGAGTATCCTTGTTAAAGATGTCAAGTGGGTTCCAGCATTGAGAAGAAGTTTGTTATCTGTCTCTATGTTTGATGATCAACATTGCCTAATCACTACTTTTGCAGGAAAGAAAAGTGTCAGCAAAAATGGTGTAAATCTTCTTACAGCTGTGAAAGTAGGTGGTCTGTATTATGTTACTAGACCTCCTGAATGCAATGTCACAAAGAAACTTGACTCTATGACTCTTGAAAACACTCAGGTTTGGCATAACAGATTAGGCAACATTGGTAACAAGGGCCTCTATTACTTGTTTAAAACTAGTCTTTTGTTGTAGGAGGAAATCCAGTATGCGAAATAAAATATAAATAAATCACAGCAAACCAGATTCCGTCCCTTGCAAATAATTACAAGACCTCCTCTTGATGTAGCAGTGGGAAGTCAGGATCGATCCACGAGGAAGCGTGTCAGCGGATCCTAGGCAGCGGTGGAAATCTCACGAAAGTCGACCACAGATGTCCTCGATCTCGACTAGAGTTAGTCGACAGAAGATCGGACCAGTCGAGCACAGCGCAGCAGCAAGCACAGGTTCTCTTCGATCTCAACTAGAGGATACTCGATATCGAGTAGGCTTCGTCGACGTCGAGTTGGGCTTTGTCGAGTACCTGCACACAGAAGCTACAACAATGCTAGATCGAGAATCAATACTCGATATCGACGAGTGCTATTCGATATCGAGGAGACAGAAACTAAAACGAAACGAAAGAAAGTAAAAACAATTACTTTGGGATTTCGAACAAAACTTAATGTAAAAGAACTTCCAAGATTGGGGTTTGCAACAACGATAACCAAGCATGCATAAGGCAGAGATAAAACAGATAATCATGTGAATTGCATCAAAGGACAAGCTTTCGCCTTTTCCAACAATTAGACAACTCTTTCAAGAAACCCTAATTGTCTCTACCAATTTTATGTTTACAATCCAAGTTGTTAGCATGGATCTCCATTAGACGGGTAATAAACACATAACAAATAGTAGATGCTCAAAACACGATAAAAGTCAGATCTTTACCTCAAGCGTGCATGGCTATCGTCGGGCTCATCCCAACCCTAGAAGTGGGTGGACTACTCGCGCTTCATCGCAAACTCAGACATCATCGATTGAAAGAAAACTAATTGCATTAAAATAAACCAAAATTTACAACCGCTTGAAGCCAATTCCGCTCTCGCTTCACAACTCCAATCGGCCACTCACTCTCTCTCTACTTCTCCTACTTACTTCTCTCTGGAATTGAATTAAGATGCCTAATGCTCAACCCCTAAGGCTTTATTTATATCCTTCTATTCCTTGCTACTCAAGGATAGAAACATCTATCTATATCTAAAATTATATCTAAAAGACTTAATGATAAATAAAAGAAACAAAGAAATTAAATCTAAAAGGGGAATATATCTGAAAGTCTTAAAGTGGATAGATCTCTCTCTTCCATGATGTATCTTGATAGATCGGATAGAATTGGCAAACTTCGAGCCCAAGGAATCCCAATCCGAGTAGAATTGTGTCGACGCGTCACGCGGCTTCTGGAGTCCTCGTCGATCTCGAGTAGAGCTTACTCGATCTCGACTAGGAGTGTTGTCGACTGGGCGTGGCTCGGTGTCTCGGGTTGCTGGTGCTCGACAGGCTCGGACATGGCTCCTGGGCGTCGTCGACCACGAGTACCTCTTGTCGACATCGAGTAAGGATGTCTGAGCATGGTTGGTCGATCTCTTCTCGTCATGCTCTCCTCGACTCCGGGTTGTCTCCGAGGTCTTGTCGATCTCGAGTAGCCTAACTCGATCTCGACAAAGGTTCGGAAGTCGGGTTCTTCGTCTTTAGCTTCTCGACATAGGCTCCTCGATCCTGGCAGGTGTCTAGACATGGCTTGTCGAGATCGACTAAGGCTAGTCGATGTCGAGTAGTTTTGAGCTCCGGTTCTCGCTTCTTGGTTTTCTTCCGAAATGGTTCCATATCCTGCGATATTAAACAGAAACTTATGTAGATCTCCATTTCTAACAAATAAGCATAAACTACATAAATCCGACATATTCTCAACCCGAAATATGCAAAATGTAAAGAATATGGAACTAAAATACGCATAAAGACATGGCTACTTTGGAGACATCAAATCACCCCATACTTAGACTTGCTTGTCCTCAAGCAATAACCAAACAATAACCAAGACCTACAACACATCCTTCAAGTCTTCGCCTTCGTCAAAAGCAACATCTCAAGTAGTAGCAATGTAAGACAAGTGAATTTAACGTCATCACACATATATGAGCGATCCATAGGCATAGGCAGTATAAATCCAACCTCACAGGAATAATGTGTTTATACTCAGCTCTCAATGTGTTTAGGCTATGTAGATCAACTCTCAACTCAATTCCATACACAATCTCATAAACATTGCAATTTAAATATGAATCAACTTCGCAACCAATTATGAAAATGCAACAAGATTCTATTCGGCGGGGTTATAATGGGGCTTGGTATGAAATAGTAAGGAATGGATTTATTTGGCCATGTGGTGCTTAATAAAATTCGGGAATCAAGACTCCTAAATCTCCAACACAACCAAATCATAACTTCTCAATCATATGCATCAACCAAACTCTCCAATTTATCTCCATCGAGTATGTAACCTTTCAAACTTTCTCAACCTCTCCAAAGTGTGTATCTTGCAAATAATGAAAGAAATAAGGTAAATTTGGCTCATGCACTTTATTCACAAATATATATACTTTTTTCTTTCTTTTTTCGGATTTTTTTTTTCGAAAATAAAAACCAAATAACATTAATAGTGCATTTATGATGTGAGCCAAAAATCCTTTTACATAATATGCATAGCAAGATAAAAAATTTAAACCATCCCATATCTTAATATTTTCATCAATCCTTCCTTCTTGAAATGCAACATAAGCTCATTCTTTTCACAAATCACCATTCCTACCAACTCTAAGTCTTAATTCCCAAATGGGGGTCAGGCTCAATTTGGCTAAGGATATTTTTGTGGAGTTCATAATAAAAGTCTCAGGCTAATGTTATGGCTTCAAGCAGGGATAATGTAGGGTAGGTAAAGAGAGGATAAAATTGGCTTAAAAGGTGCCTCCATCATTTAATTCTTATCAACATAAACATATAAATGCATTGGTTTTGAATAACTATCACAACATTTAGAGATGCATAGGAAGAGTAAATACACTCAAGGAAGCAGGGGGATTTTTAATGTTCTCCCTATAAGGCCAAAATTCTTACTGGGATAATTTTTGTTGGATTTTAACCTTTAGCTTAGGATCATATGTGCTCAATTTCATCACAAGTTCACAATCCACTTAAAAACAATTTTGGGGACTTAGGCTAAACCTTCCAAACATGCCATAGGATTTACATGATCAAGTCAATCATTATTCATCATCATAGGACATCTAAGTTAGGGTATAAAACAATGCAAAAATTTAAACATGCATATTTTTTATTTTTTCGACATTTTCTATTTTTTTTTCTTTTATACAAAAATCAAAACTAAAGTATGACGAAAGAAAAAGGCATAAAATTTAAACATGAATGCATAACATAAAAAATTTAAAATTTCACCATGTAAAACCAAAAGCAAAACTAACACATATGATAATGATAATGAGCCCTTCCCCCACCCCATACTTTAAAATTTACAGTGTCCCCACTGTATAAAATCAAATAAAAAACAAGAGTAAAGGAAGGAACTCACAGGATAACACATCGAGGAGGGCAGGTCAGTGCAGGTCGAGTAGACATCTTTGTCGATCTCGAGTACATGTTACTTGATCTCGAGTAGCTTTTCTGCGTCCAGTGGTTTTCTAAAGTCGAGGAGCTTCTGGTGGTTTGTCGATATCGAGTTGGCCTACTCGCTATCGAGTAGTGTCTGGGCTGCCCCTCCTTGTCGTAATCGACTTGGCCTTCGTCGATTCTGACTGGTTTCAGGGACTTCTTTATTCCACTTTTCGCGATCCTTATATGCTTGCCGACCTAAAAGTGTTAGATTGCACAAGAAACAAGACTATCCACGTGAAATATTCTAAAAGACATAAAACCAAAACAAAAAACAAAACAAAAAAGTTCAAAAAGTCCCAAAATTCATAAAGTTCTATATACATGCTCTAGATTTTAGAGTCGCTAGGCCGACTTCTCCGTTTGCGCTCAAGGACCATTATTGTGGGGCCCGCTCATGCTTGGCCCTTCTCCTGGATCATCTAGGTCCTGATGGTAGTATGCAAGCTCAGCTGACAGGTGTTTGCTTGCATCATCTCCCTTCTCTTTCTTCTTCTTCCTTCCAGCTCTTAGTTTTCGCAGATTCTCTCTCCACGGTTTCTTATCTCCCCTTAAATCATTGATAATTTTCTTTATGGACTGAGGGGGAGTAGAATTCATACCTGAACTTACCTTTTCGGACCCAAAACAAAAATCTTTGGGCTTGGGGCTAGTCGAGATCGAGTATTGCTGGTCGACCTCGAGTACATGGACCCCATACTCAGGCTCTGGGCAAGTCAGTGGCTCATCAGTGGAAGTCGACATCGACAAGTGTTGGTCGAGATCGAGTAGCGCCCTTGTCGAGATCGAGCAGCTCTTGTCGACCTTGAGGACAGTGCTGGCGCTTCCCTCCGCTGTTTGCTTGGTCCCGCGGTTGCTGATGCTTTTTACCTCCAGCCAGGAAATTTCCTCTTTTGCAGGGCCAAAAGAGAAATCCAAAACCTCATCGCCTATGGTGAAGGTGAGCGAGCGATTCTTAACAATAATTCTGGCATCTTTAGTAGCTAAGAATGATCTACCAAGAATAATAGGGCTAGTAGGATCTTCAGCACAGTCAATGATAAGGAAATCTGCTGGAACAAAGAATTTACCAACCTGGACAGGGACGTTCTCAACTATACCTGTAGGGATGACTACTGTATTATTTGCCATGTATAGCTTGGCATCCACAGGTTCTATGCATCCTATTTTGACCTTCCACCAGATTGATAGAGGCATGACGCTCACACTTGCTCCTAAATCACATAGAGACTCATATTTATATTGTCCAAAACCCACAGTAACAGAAAACTTACGAGGGTCAGGTCACTTTTCAGGGAAGTGGAGTACTTTGCATTCGCCTGCGATCTCTGAGATGGATCGCTTCTTGCTCAGGATTTCCTTTAGAAATTTGACATATCCAGGCATCTCTTGTATGGCTTCTGTAAAAGGGATAGAAACATTCAGTTCTTGCAGCATATTAACAAATCTGGTAAACCTACCTGCAGTGGGATCTTTCTGTGCTTTTGAAGGGAAAGGCAGTGGCTTTTTTTGTTTCGGAGCCAGATCAATTGTCAGAGGTGTGGCAGAGTCGCCGACGTCGGCCAGATGCTGCTCCTCGATCTCGACCACGGGCTCCTCGACATCGAGTTGGGTGGTCGACCTAGAGTTGCTGGTCTGCGCAGCAGAGTCCGAGCTCAGCTTCTGGTCTTTGTCGAGTAGCGGCTTATCGAAGTCGAGTACGGTCTCCTCGAGATCGAGTAGGCTTTTCTCTGTCTCGAGTTGCTGGTCTGCCTTGCTTTGCTGTTTCCCGACCTCTGGCTCGTGTAATTGATGCCCACTCCTGAGTTTGATAGCTGCGACATGTCCGGTCTTCCCTTTAGGATTTGGTTCTGTTTGCCCAGGGAGGTGTCCGGACGGTCGTGGGATCTGTGCAGCGATTTGACCCATCTGCGTCTCTATTCCCCTTTTCCAGATATCCAGTTCCCCAAATTTTGTGTTGAAATTCTAGAGCTGATTGTTGATGGTGTTGGTAGCCTGTAGGTTCTGTGCATGATTTCGGCGCATCTCATCAAGGATCAGCTGCAGATCGTCCTTTTTTTGATCCCTTGCTCGATGTCCTGGAGCTCTGTAGGGTGGGGGGTTCCTAGGAGGACCTTGGTTCCACTGTTGTTGATAGGACCGTTGGTCTCCCATGTAGCGATTGGGACCCCCAGCGTAGGCTGCCTCTTCCTGAGTCTCTGCCATTCTGACTTGCTCTCTGTGTGGGCACTCAGTAGTGGTGTGCCTCTGTGATCCGCATTCGATGCAAGGCTGCTTGACAGATAGATATTTGACTTGCTTGAGGAGCTTGCGATTCTGGTCTCTGTAGAATTGCTCTCTGACATCTGGGTCGATCTCCTTTGCTGGCTCATATAGTGGCATAGATGGTGCTGGCCTGGCGTTGGAGTTCTCCTCATAGTTTGCAGTAGACCCATATTTGTTGTCATAATTGGTGAGCTTGTCCAGCACACCCCAGGCGTTAATTGGCGGCATCGTCAGATACTTATAGTGAGTATAATGGTTGATTCTGTCCTTAGTGACTTGATCAAGAGAGTTGAAGAAGATCTCCTGAATGACGTAGGGCGGTTGTCCATGAGTAGGGCAAGATCGCAACAGTTCTTTGTAGCGTTCCCATGCCTTTGCCAGCGGTTCCCCAGGCTTCTGTTTGAAGGCATTGATTTTCTGGCGGAGAAGTGCTGTTTTGGCGGGTGGGAAGAATTTATTCAGAAATTCTTGCTCTACTTGGGCCCATGTTGTGAGTGATCTTGGTTTCAGCCTTTCAAGCCAGTTCAGTGCAGGCCCAGCGAGAGACCAGCGAAAAGCTTTCATCTTGACATATTCCAGCGTTGTACCTTCAGTAATAGTACGGCACATGTCAGAAAAATTGGTAATATGTTCAAGAGGACACTCATTAAATTTTCCATAAAAAGCATTATTTTTAAGCTCTATAAGAAATTGAGTGCGAATTTCAAAAGAATTATCAGGGATTAGAATCGCCGATTCAGGCACGACGAGAGTTGGATGCATATAATCCTCAGTAGTGGTTGGATATTGGGCAAGCTCAGCTTCTGCTTGCTCCCTTGCTGCTTTCTCAGCGGCGATAGCAGCATCTTTTGTGGCTAGTTCCCTTGTAAGCCTGGCAATCAGTTGTTCCTGCGTTTCAGCGGCCGCCGTGATCCTTTTGAGTTTAGAGTGAATGTGTAGGTAACGCTCCGGTTCGTCTAAGCTGTCAAACATAGGTGGTAGACCAGAACGGCGCATACACCTGTATAATAACTCAAAGCAGATGTGAGAACTAACTACCTAAGGCACGAATAATAGCTTCCCCGGCAACGGCGCCAATTTGTTGTAGGAGGAAATCGAGTATGCGAAATAAAATATAAATAAATCACAGCAAACCAGATTCCGTCCCTTGCAAATAATTACAAGACCTCCTCCTGATGTAGCAGTGGGAAGTCAGAATCGATCCATGAGGAAGCGTGTCAGCGGATCCTAGGCAGCGGTGGAAATCTCACGGAAGTCGACCACAGATGTCCTCGATCTCGACTAGAGTTAGTCGACAGAAGATCGGACCAGTCGAGCACAGCGCAGCAGCAAGCACAGGTTCTCGTCGATCTCGACAAGAGGCTACTCGATATTGAGTAGGCTTCGTCGACGTCGAGTTGGGCTTTGTCGAGTACCTGCACACAGAAGCTACAACGATGCTAGATCGAGAATCAGTACTCGATATCGACGAGTGCTATTCGATATCGAGGAGACAGAAACTAAAACGAAACGAAAGAAAGTAAAAACAATTGCTTTGGGATTTCGAACTAAACTTAATGTAAAAGAACTTCCAAGATTGGGGTTTGCAACAACGATAACCAAGCATGCATAAGCCAGAGATAAAACATATAATCATGTGAATTGCATCAAAGGACAAGCTTTCGCCTTTTCCAACAATTAGACAACTCTTTCAAGAAACCCTAATTGTCTCTACCGATTTTATGTTTACAATCCAAGTTGTTAGCATGGATCTCCATTAAACGAGTAATAAACACATAACAAGTAGTAGATGCTCAAAACACGATAAAACTAATTGCATTAAAATAAACCAAAGTTTACAACCGCTTGAAGCCAATTCCGCTCTCGCTTCACAACTCCAATCGGCCGCTCACTCTCTCTCTCTACTTCTCCTAATTACTTCTCTCTGGAATTGAATTAAGATGCCTAATGCTCAGCCCCTAAGGCTTTATTTATAGCCTTCTATTCCTTGCTACTCAAGGATAGAAACATCTATCTATATTTAAAATTATATCTAAAAGGCTTAATGATAAATAAAAGCAACAAAGAAATTAAATCTAAAAGGGAAATATACCTAAAAGTCTTAAAGTGGATAGATCTCTCTCTTCCATGATGTATCTTGATAGATCGGATAGAATCGGCAAACTTCGAGCCCAAGGAATCCCAATCCGAGTAGAATTGTGTCGACGCGTCACGCGGATTCTAGAGTCCTCGTCGATCTCGAGTAGAGCTAACTCGATATCGACAAAGGTTCGGAAGTCGGGTTCTTCGTCTTTAGCTTCTCGACATAGGCTCCTTGATCCTGGCAGGTGTCTAGACATGGCTTGTCGAGATCGACTAAGGCTAGTTGATGTCGAGTAGCTTTGAGCTCCGGTTCTCGCTTCTTGGTTTTCTTCCGAAATGGTTCCATATCCTGCGATATTAAACAGAAACTTATGTAGATCTCCATTTCTGACAAATAAGCATAAACTACATAAATCCGACATATTCCCAACCCGAAATATGCAAAATGTAAAGAATATGGAACTAAAATACGCATAAAGACATGGCTACTTTGGAGACATCATCTTTTAGATAAAAAAACTTGTTGATTTAAATGCTTGTGAGAACTGTATTCTTGGTAAAGCTAACAAATTACCTTTCTTAAGCTCCTCTTATGTTGCAGGGGCTCATCTAGAGTATATTCACTCAGACCTTTGGGGTCCTGCACAAGTGGATACTCTTGAAGGCAGAAAGTACTTCATCTCATTTGTTGACCACTACTCTAGAAAGGTATGGATAGGTCTACTAAAGTCCAAAGATGAAGCCTTCCAGTCTTTCAAAGATTGGAAACAGAAGGTAGAAGGCCAGTCAGGTCACAAGGTCAAGTGCCTTAGGACTGACAATGGCCTAGAGTTTGTTAATCATGCTTTTACTGAATTTTGCAATGCTAATGGTATTAAAATGCGTCTTACAGTTCCAGGCACTCCTCAATAGAATGGCACAGCGGAAAGAATGAATCGTACCTTACTTGAAAAAACTAGATGTATACTATTTTCTGTAGGCATGAAACCCTCTCTGTGGGGTGAAACTGTTTTGACAGCAGCCTACCTTATTAACAGGTCCCCATCCTCTGCCATAGGGTTCAAAACCCCTCAAGAGATGTGGACTGGGAGGAAGCCTAGCCTCACATACTTGAGGCCCTTTGGATGCACAGCTTATGCCCATGTGACACAAGGCAAGCTGCAACCGAGGGCTCTCAAATGTGTTATGCTAGGGTACCCAGAGGGAGTGAAGGGTTATAAACTCCTTCTTATTCAGCCTGCATGATATAAAGAGAAACTAATTGCTTCCCCAACAACTAATTTCTTCTTCTGAAGTTTCATGTACCACCACAGTCCCTTTTGCTTCTTCTGAAGTTTCAGGTACCACCACAGTGCCCACAGTCCCTTTTGCTTCCCCAACAACTCTATACCCTGAGAACGAGGAGCCTGAATTTGATATTGGATATCCAGTGCATATGCTGCACAATCCAGCAATCACTCCAGCATCATCATCCAAATTAAGGCGGGAACATGAAGTCTTGGCAAGAAATGAAGCTTCTGAAGACACCACAGGGAGTACTTCTAACCCTGACACTTCTCCCTCTGGCACTGAAAATGTGTCTGCTTCATCTTCTACTTCTACCCCTTCTTCTCTGAATGCATATGTACCCCTTGGGGATTCTGTGCCTTCATCTGTGAATGATTATGTGCTGGTCAGAGATAGAAGTCCTAGGATAAAAATTCCTAATAAAAAATATACTTCTAATTTGGTTGAATATGCTATGATTGCTGCTGAAGTGGTTAAGTTTCCTACACCTAATACTTATGAATCTGCTATACATAGCCAGCAATCTGTTCAATGGAAAAATGCTATGTCTGATGAGATAAAATCCATGCATGATAATAACACTTGGGTGCTAGTGCCTAAACCTGCTAGGCTAGATTGATTGATTGCAAATGGGTGTTTAAGTTGAAAGATGGCTTGAACCCCTCTGATCCACATAAGTTTAAAGCTAGGCTTGTAGCTAAAGGTTTTACTCAACGTGAAGGTCTTGATTACACTGATATCTTTGCACCTGTTGTGAAATATAAAACCTTAAGGTTGTTACTTGCTATTACTGCTATGCATGATCTATAACTTGAACAAATGGATGTCAAGACAGCCTTTTTACATGGAGATGTGGATGAAACTATCTATATGAGACAGCCTAAGGGCTTTACAGATAAAGATCATCCAGATCATGCATGCTTGCTTAAAAAATCCATTTATGGACTCAAGCAGTCCCCTAGACAATGGAATAAAAGTTTGACCTATGCATGAGATCCCTTGGCTTCAAGAGAAGTAAATATGATACTTGTTTATATCAGAAAAGAACTTCTCCTTGTCCCATTTATATTCTGTTATATGTGGATGATATTCTTTTGATATGTGATTCTTTGCTTGTGATAAGTGGTGTCAAGAAGAATCTGATGAAGCATTTTGATATGAAGGACTTAGGTCCTGCTCAGAAAATTTTGGGGATAAATATAATCAGAGATAGAAAAAACAAATTGATGAAATTATCTCAATCTGATTATGTGCATAAGGTGTTGTCTAGATTTAACATGCTTTCCTCAAATCCAGCTCCAGTCCCTTTAGGGGGGCATTTGGAGCTCACAAAGAGACAGTGTCCCACAACACCAAATGATAGACAAAGGATGGCCAAGTGCCCCTATGATGTTGTTGTGGGATCAGTCATGTATGCTATGCTATGTACTAGACCTGACATGGCATTCTCTATAAGTGTGTTGAGCAGGTTTATGGCTAATCCTGGAGAAGCACATTGGTCTGCAATGAAGTATCTATTGAGGTACTTATGTGGCACTAAGGACCATAGCTTGGTCTTTGGTGCTCATAAGTAGCCTCCAGATTTACAGGGTTATGTGGACTCGGACTATGCCAGCAACAAGGACAACAGGAAATCTACTACTGCCTATTATTTTACTTGGGCAGGAAACTGCATTTCTTGGATATCCCAGCTACAGCCTGTGGTGGCTCTCTCATCCACTGAGGCTGAATACATAGCAGCTACTGAAGCAGCCAAAGAAGCCATCTGGCTAAAAGGAGTGCTGAAAGAAATCTTCCAGAAGAAACCTGTCCTGCCTGTTATTCATACAGACTCTCAGAGTGCATTGTACCTATGTAAGGACCCAATGTACCACGAGAGAACCAAACATATTGATGTCAGGTTCCACTTCATCAGAGAAAAACTGGAAGAAAAAGTACTTGAGGTGAAGAAGATCAAAGGAGATTTGAACCCAACTGACTTTGGGACTAAGATTGTTCCTGCTAAAAAGTTTTGTTTTTGCAGGGATTATCTTAATCTAATTTCTCCTTAACCTGCAGGTACTTGGGTCGAGGATGGATACGGTGTTCACCCGGGCTCATGGTTTCACTACTGGTCATACAGATCTTGAACAAAGCTTGAGAATTATGGGGGCAAATTGTAAAGCTTATAATTCTCTTACTTTGTATTTGTATAAAATGTAATAATTAAGATTAAGGCAAGCTAGGTAGGCATATGCATGTATTTTGGACCAGATCTAGGGATTGTAAGTCTTGGGCCATATAGCCCAATCTAGAAGCAGCTCGGCCCAGCTCGCCCCACCTCTCCAGATCCAAGTATATGTGTGTGGCTCAAGTCTGGGAGCTTTGGGAACCCTAACTTGGAACGGTGTGTTTCAACCTGGTCGACTCCTTTATAAGCTCGCTACCAAACCCTAGCTCATTACTTCACTCAGCGTCTTCGAGGTAAACCAAAAGATCAGAGAAAGAGAGAGCAAGAGAGCTTCTAGAAACTCAGGAGAAATCTGCCATTGGAAGATCAGGTCTTCCTCCATTGGTGGTCTGAAGCCAAAGGTCCTGCCAGAAGAAGGAAGAAGACACAGCCATAGCTTACTCTCCAAGCTTGGCTTCATCGTCTTCATCGACTCCATCTCAGATCTTGGATCTGAGATAATCAGGGGGTTTTCTGTTCCTTGCTTCGTGTTCCTTTGCTTGTATATTCCTATATCTGTCTTTTTGTCTGCATTTGCTTGCCGCTTGCCTTAGTTGGTTGTTACCTTTGTAAGATCTGCGTTGCTTAGTGAAATCGGGCCCGGGTCTCCCCTTCTTAAGACCCCGCAGAGTAGGTTCGCCGAACCGCGTCACCAACGTTTTGTGTTCTTTACGCTTCCGCATTCTAGATTAGGATATGTGTTCTTGACTCATAAACGAACTCGAATCGGACTTAATCTTACACATCCCATAGCTCTAATGATTTATCTGAGCACATTACTTCACCTCAAACTTATCCTACAAGATCTGGCAGGCCTAAAAATTATCCTTCAAAACTCCAAGATTTTGTGTATGGAATTAAGCCTAAGCCAAGTAATTCCACGTCCCTTTCATTCCTTGCAGAAAAATTGTTGAACGAGACCCGGTATTTTGAAGAATACAAACTGCATTGTTCAATGCTTGTAAGGTGCTAAAGTCAAACACATTATGCACAAGCAAGAGATCATGATTGATGGGAGGAGGTACTGCACAAGGAGATTGAAGCATTGGAGGCTAATCATAATGGGTATACCCGAACCTGACCCAAACAACCCAATTGCCACCTCTACTCAAGGTTGTCCTCGTAGTGGTTTCTGCACTCTCTCATAAATTGTGACAATATTCTTAATTTGATATTGTTGAAGATATTGTTCACATTCATGCCAACTTCCTTTTTTATATACGCAATTTTTCAGTTGTCGGTCAATTATTGTTTTGGGGGAGGGTGATTCTATTACACTAGTGTCAAATGACACTAGTGATATTTAAGGAAGGGTTTTTTCTTTTTACTTTCCTTTTCGTTCATCTACTCTTTGTTTTCTTTTTTTTCCACGCCTGTTTTTTTTTTCTTACTAATTAGGCTAAAATTAATATTTTAAACACTTATATTACTATTGTAATTTGTAAACTATGATTCTAATATATGTTTGACTTTGAACATGGTATATAGGAAACCTAAAAATGCTACAAAATATTATTTTTAAAAAATTTTATAAAATATTAACTTTATATTAATTTTATACTTAATATGTATAACATTATTTTAAAACTTTAATAATTTTTTTAATAATTTATTATAAGTATAACATTATATTAACCTTACTTTTAACATTGCACAAACTACCCATTATTTGCGGAAATTTAACACAAAAGTGACAAGACCACCCTTATTTTTAAAATTTAACAAATGCACATGTTATTTCCAAAATTTTAGCACAAAATCTCTCATTATTTCCAAAAAATTTAGAACGAAATGATTCGTTATTTTTAAAATTACTCAAACGATTTTTATTTTCCATCCGTTATTTGTAAAACTAATTTGCACAAAACCGCCATCTTATTATATGTAAACAACAACATGCATAAAATTGCTCTTTATGCTTTTAAAATTGTACAAAACCAAATGCATTTCTTTTGTTTAGAATACACATAATATAATAAGACGAGAATGATTAATCTTTATTCTATTCTTCATCCACAAAAGAAGAAAATGAAGTAAATAAAGTTTACTTTTTTTTCTTCAATAAAATTATAATTGAGTATTGGATTAGGAATATCAATCATATTTACAAACATTTAACGTAAGTGAACTTATTACAAGAGTTATATGTATTGTATTCAATGTTTACAAATAACATATTCTCTATTTATGTTTGTTCTGAGAAGGAGAGGGTAAATTTTTTAATTCACTTATTGAAATTTTGAGATGGAGGATTAGGGAGAGTAGCGTTTTTTTTTATAAAGGAAAATATTTGAGATACGGAGTACCATACAATACATTGTCTGGTAACTACAGAAACCGATGTATCGAAAAATGGACTAACCGTCGAAAAACAAGATAAAAGTTTAGAAATATCACAAATAAAAATGAAATGAAACACAACAAATCACAATAAAGTTTTTGTATAAGTATGTTTCCTATATATTTTTCCGGGGGTGGGTACAAATTCCGCAAATTCCGGTCCCGTCCTAATCCCAGTGAAATTTCAGGGAAAAATAGTGAATTTTTGCGAGATAGGATCAAGACGGCAACTCCTCATCCCAAAATTATCATCTTGTCTCACATATATAATATAATATAACTAGTCTTTTACTCGTGCTATGCACAAATCAAAATCAACGAGTTTGAAAACATGCTTGTTAAAACAAAATCCATTCAATAACCATTCAAATAAATTCTGTGTTTTATTTTATTTTGTGATAAAGTTTGTGAATATTTAATTTGATTATTGAAGTGATATGTTTTGCTAAAAAATATTATGTCATTAAAAATAAATATTTTTTTATCTATAAAAATCATTAAAATTAGTACAAAAATGATACTTCTTTCGTATTTTTTTATCATTGACTTAGTTATAATTGCTAATCATGTTTAAGGTAAATTAAAAAGGAAAAAAAAGATACTTCTTTCGTATAAGAACTTGTTCTTCTAACAAATTTCTCACTTTTTGAGATTAAAATAAAAAGAATACTAATTATCTTTTTAGCAATTTTTATTTTCATCGCAATAAATTAATAATGTAAAGATGGAACTGGCTAATGAACAAAGAAGAAGGATATGAGAAATTGGAGAATTAATAAAAAAATATAATGGAAATCAAAACTAATGAAAAGGATATTATTGAAATTATAATTTTTGGACATTAAATATATCTAGAAGAATAAGTTTTAATAGAAATATAATAATAAAACACATCAATATCAATAATAATTCTAGCTTGAGGGATAAGACTAGGCCTGTCCACGGGTCACGGGTCAACCCGTGACCCGACGGGTTTGGCGGGTCCGGGTCAGACGGGTTACGGGTTCGGGTTGAAGATTTTGTGAAATTGACCCGCCGGGTCGACAAATTTTTTTTTTTTTTTAAATGGCTGATTTAGGGTAAAATTAAAAAAAAATGATTTTTTTTTAAAAAATTGGTCGACCCGTTGACCCGGTGGGTCGACCCGTGACCCACCGGATTAAATGACCCGCCGACCCAGCTATTCCCTGGGTTCGGGTGCGGGTCATGCCTTTCCCGACCCGTGACCCGATGGGTCGAACCCGTCGACCCGGCGGGTCCGACCCGTGGACAGGCCTAGATAAGACTTGTCCCATCCCAGTCACGTTCCATGACTTCCATCCCGCGAGGAACGAGCTCAGTACAAGATTAAAAAAAAAATCGTCTCTTAAAAATTACATGGGGGCGATCCTTCCTTTCCCATATATGCCCACCCCCTACATTTTTCTTTCATTATACAATATTTATTTAAATTTAATTATAATAAATACAGAGTATAGTTTTTGTGTACTTCACCAATATAATTTTAAAATTTTATGAATGAAATATTTTTGGCTGGCTTAATGAATGAAATATTTTTTGGCTCCATTTGCGTTTTTGTGTTAAAACTTTTTTTTTAAGCCAATTCAATGTGGTGGGACCCGTCAAATTTAAAAAAAAACCGAGTATTAACCGGTAATTAATTTAAGATAGTAATCTATAATTATATAGAGGGAGTATTAGGAAAGAATGGCCAGTGTATCCAATGATTTTCCTGGATGGAGCCATATGAGGATGGAGATCTGAAATCAGACTTTCAACAGTTGATAGAATCAGGATTTCAACAGTTGATTTAGCCATATGAGGCTTTGCAAGGTTGATTAGGTATTCACACTCCTCCTTGTACTGAACAAGCAGAATAAAATTACAGATTTCAGATCTACTAATCTAACTACATAACCAGTTAACCACAACAAAAAACCATGAAGAGAGATTCAATTCCCTCACAATTTCACATCCTCAAAACCTAGAAATGTGAAATTCCATTCACTAGCCAAAATTTGAAATACTGATTATTAGCTTGCATCAAAATCTTGCTATAGAGGATGGAGATCTGAAATCGAACTCAACAATTTAAACCCTAACAGAAGCTTTTCGTCAATCTTGCTATAGAGGATGGAGAAAGCTGACAAGGATTTTTCCGTCGAAGACAGAAGGATCGACGGAGAGGGAGAGAACGGCGGCGGGAGTGGATGAGGAGAGCCAAGTCCTCCGAAATTGATTCTCCTAACAGAAACAGCATCGCCGACTCCACCGCATCGCCGTCTCCACAGCCTCAAGCAGACACGGTTGCTCTGTCGTCACTCGTCAGTACCAACGTCGCGAGGAAGGGCGAACAGGGCAGAAGCTCGAGGAGGCAACGAGGCAGCCATGGAGGGGAGCGGGAGGACGCCGGCGGCAGGTGTGTGGTCGGTCGGCGGCGGCGAGAAGGAGGACGCCTACTCCTCCTTGGTAATCGCCTCCCTCTCGATCTCCGATTTCTCAGTCGAAGAATCCGCCTTTTTCACAGATCTGGGGGAAGAAGGAAAGAAACAAACGGGATTAGTATGACAGGGGCAAAATTGGAAATTTGCCCCTGTCACCCTTGTGGCCTATGACTTAAAAATTGAACCCAAAATGGCTACTTAGCAAAAAAAAAACCACTTTAAAAAAAGAGGAAATTTGCTGATTTAGACCTTTTAGCATGTTGGATTAAGTAGTTAGGCTCATTAATTATTTTTTTAGCAAGTGTAAATCCTAATAATTGTTTATTGGTTATCCAGCCCGCTCTTCTCCTTCCTTCAGCAGATCTGAGATTTGGGCGATCTTCTCTCTCTTCCTATCAGGCGTGTTCCTCATCAGATCCGAGCCTTCCAGATCCGGCGTCTTCCTCCTGCTCAGATCCGGCGTCCATGGAGGCTGTAGGATCTCAGATCCGAATCTCTCGCCATCCTTCCTTCCCTATGTCGTTCCTCGTCAATCGCCGTTGTTCGTTCCTTTTACTCAGGCGGTGTCGGGCTGCCGATTGTCTAACTGCCGGCTAATAAGAGTAGTTGGTCAGTTCCTATTTAGGTGCTATATGGGATCTCAATCCCTTGATTATCTCACACTCTCTCCCAGTCCTCTGTATGTACGTTAGTACTCCCTCTATTCTCTCAACTATCTCAACCTCTTGTAATATATATATGATTGTAATCTGAGTATAGAAAGATCACAAGTGGATATTCAAAATCCAATTCCTCTGCGCTCTTACATGGTACCAGAGCCCTAACAATTTTTTTTTCTCTCAAACACCCAGTTCTTCTCTGCTTTTCAATGGCAGTAAACACCAACCCCCATCTCTTGGTTGCCGCTGGTATGGCTTCCCCCAACCTCCAATTTCAAATCCCTTCCATAAGTATCAAATTGGATCGTGATAATTATCCGCTTTGGCGAACCACAATCATCTCTGCACTTGAAACCTTTGAACTAGAGACGTTCATCTTCAACCCCGTTCCTCCGGCTGAAACCATTCCAGCCACTGAGCCTACTGGTGCCCCGGTTCCCAATCCAGAATTCACCACCTGGAGGAAGAGAGATCGATTTGTTCTACTTTGGATCAAATCGACTCTGACCGAGAAAGCTCTTGCCTTGGTTGGTCGTTCTTCATCCTCTCGTCAGGCATGGACGGCCATCGAGAGCACGTACCAAGCTCAGACCAGGGCGCATCGCCTTACGATGCGCAATCAGCTCCAGACTATCACCAAAGGAGCCTCCTTGATGCGTGATTACATCGAGCGTAAGAGGGCTATTGCTGATGCCCTCGCAGAAAACCTCCAACCTGTCTCAGACGAGGACTTAATTAGCCACATTCTAAATGGATTGGACTCCACCTACAATCCATTCATCACTGCCTTTATGTTGCGTGCCGACGACCAGACCGTGGACGATCTCGTTGGTCATCTCTATCGCGAGGAAGATCGCATTGAGCGTGATCTTGCTCGTCAGGCCTTCCCACAGCCTCCTTCCTTATCGGCTCATGATCCACCGCCGGCCCCTGTCGCCAACACCATGAGCAGAACGGGTGGTCGCTCCTACGGGTCCTCTTCACACGGCTCTGGCTCGTCCTCCGGTCCCCGTAACCCTGAAACTCGTTCCCAGGACGGCCGCCGTCGCCGTCCGCATTGTCAACTCTGCAACAAGCCGGGCCATGAGGCCCTTGATTGCTGGCAACGCTCCAATATGGTTGATTATCCGGCTCGACGTCCGAATCCCAGGGAGTTGCAGAAACAGGCCAACATGGCTGAGTACAAGAGCCCTTCCACCATCGATCCGTCTTGGTACTTTGATACCGGGGCTACAGACCATGTCTCTCCGGATCATCAACATCTCATGAAATCAGAGGAGTATTCCGGCACCGACAAGCTCCAAGTCGGGAACGGTAATCAGTTGTCTATTTCTCATATTGGCTCAAGTTCTTTTGATAATCTTAAGTTGCTCAATATTCTTATTGTTCCTCATCTCACCAAACATCTTATAAGCGTCTTTAAGCTTTGTCGGGACAATAACGTTATGATGGAATTTTGGCCTAACCATTGTTGCATTAAGACCTTTCAGGGCAAAGTCCTACTCCAAGGAGACGTTAAACATGGCCTCTATCGACTACCCGCACCTATGCCTTCTCCACCGTCCATGGCTCTCACCTCTGTCCGTACCACCCTTCACCGTTGGCATTGTCGTCTCGGGCATCCTCATGAAGCTATACTTCGTCGTTTGGTTTCTACTTTCCATCTTCCGCTTCGCTCTAATAAATTTGTTGATGTGTGTAATTCATGTCAATTAGGGAAAAGCCACCGGTTCAATCTTCCGTTATCTCATGTTCGTTCGCAAAAACCTTTTGATTTGATCTATTCCGACGTTTGGGGTCCAGCACCTATTTCTTCGTTGAATGGTAGTCGTTATTTTGTCTTGTTCATGGATGATTGCACTAAATTTGTATGGATTTATTTTTTAAACACCAAATCTCAGGTTCTCCCAACGTTTGTGCAATTCCATGCTATGATCAAAACACAGTTTCAATGTGATGTTAAAGCTATTCAAACCGATGGTGGGGGTGAGTTTCGTGCTCTTACTCCTTTTCTTCAAACCCATGGCATCAACCATCGAATCTCTTGCCCATATACACAGGAGCAAAATGGGGCGATTGAACGTCGAAATCGGATTGTTGTTGAGAAGGGTCTCACGCTCCTTGCTCAATCCTCTCTTCCAAAACAATTTTGGGAACACGCCTTCAAAACTGCCATATATCTCCACAATCGCACCATTACTCCCTCCCTAGCTTATGATGCTCCTTACCAAAAGCTTTATCACAAATCACCAGATTTTGGCTTCTTAAAGACGTTTGGGTGCTTGTGTTTTCCCTTTCTCCGTCCGTACAACACCAATAAAATGGAGTTTCGATCTATTCCTTGTGTGTTTATCGGGTACAGTTCATCTCATAAAGGTTATCTTTGCTTACATATTCCCACTTCCCGCATATATATCTCTCGCCATGTTGTATTCAACGAGGAGACTTTCCCATTCGCTGAATCACAACGCACATGTGCCTGCCCGAGTCCGCCGACGCCGTCCGCACCCACTTCATCCTCTCTTCTTGCCCTTGCAGCCCCAACCGATGGCCCTTATCCCCTGCCGTCACCTACTGCCTCCCTTGCTGCAGACCTGGATACACCAGTCCTCTGTATGTACGTTAGTACTCCCTCTATTCTCTCAACTATCTCAACCTCTTGTAATATATATATGATTGTAATCTGAGTATAGAAAGATCACAAGTGGATATTCAAAATCCAATTCCTCTGCGCTCTTACACCGGCTTCTTCCAGCGGAACAGGTAAGCTTCGTCCCCCCCTACTCCCTCCTTGTTCATCTTCAATTGGTAATTTGTATTTCCAAATTCCCCTGAAATTTGTACAGCTGCAGGAGTAGAGCATAGATATTGAAAAATTTCATTTATGGGTGCTGCCATAGAAGACGATTTCTTAATTAGTTATTGATTTGCTAAGATTTTTTGGTCTGATTGTGGGTGGCATCTTAAGGTTCTGGCATCATTGTTCACTCATATTAGGTTGTAAATGAACTGCACATAAGGTGTTTGATAATATTCCTCACAGAAATCGCTTGGTTTCTTTCTTTTGGTTCCTAATTTTTCGATTACAACTGTCTATCTTGTCTCCGATTACAACCGTTTCCGATTCTGTTTATGCAATTGTCTATCTTATCTCCGATTACAACTGTTTCCGATTCTGTTTTGGTTTTGTTGGGTGCTGAAACTGTCTTGTCTGTCAACTGTTCGATAAAATGCCCCAGTGAAATGTTTACTATTGAGGCTAATGTTCTTCACTTTTTTGTGATTGAATTTGTCTTACTTTTACATTTAACATCTTAAACTGATCTAGAAGCTTCTAGTTTTACATTGACATTTACTCATATTGATTTGTTTAGATTTAGAGTGATGGTTTTTGGAATGGTAATATGTTCTAGGTTTATGTATATCCTGTTTTGTTACCTAATAAGGTCTTATGGATGATAGCAGCATGTTTGGCAGAGTTAAAGATTGAAATGGGATTACCCTAGAAATGGGCAAAGTAGGTGGAGAAGGTATTTTTACATTTACTGGATAACATACCTGGACCACATCTAATTCACCTAGTTGATAGCATTATGTGCATTTATTGAAGATTCATGTGGACTAACTCGACAAAACTCGCAACTTGTTAGAGTTTTCTCACTGTAATATTAGTGCTTGACCATTATGAACATTTACTGATGACACTTCACTTTAATATGAACCCTACTGCATTCATGGTAATTAGTGAACCCGTATTTGTTCTTAAATAAGAAAGTGGAGGGTTACTTCACTTTTATATATGAACTCTACTGCATTCATGGTAATTAGTGAACCCACATTTGTTTTTAAATAAGGAAGTGGAGGGTCAGACGTAAGTTTCAATGTTTAGTAAATTTGGCCCGGAGAAAATGAAATGTTTGGCTGCTTGTGTAAACATTTCACATTGGTTGCAACTCTCACAATCTCCTCTCGATAAGTCTGGAATTTAGATATTAGGTTTTGCATTTTTATAAGCTTCAAGGACAAATTTTTTTTATAAGGGGTAAGAATTGCATTTTTATCGCTTGCAATCTAGGTGATAACATGTTTTTAACTCCGCTTGTGTTTTGGTACACAACGGGTCCCAAGCCCGGAAAAAAGGAGGAGGGGAGACATGTTACGTGGTATTTCATGTTATTAGATTCTTAAATGTCACCATAAATGTGTCACTAATAAAAATGTCACAAATGAAGTGTAATAGACTATAAACCCAACTTTTAGTATATTTGTGGAAAATAGCCTAAACTTTCAAGATTACACTCTCATTTTGGACACATAATTTACTAATTATAATACAACAATCCAATAGCGGATTAGTGGATGTCATCAGTGAATAAAAATGTCATCAACAAATGATTGAGATCAATGAGGTATAATTACAAATGTCATCAGTGAATAAAAATCATCATTTAAAAGATGTCATCAATGAAGTTTCATCACATTTTATGCCCTTGTATCATCAATTGTATAAAAATGTCACCAAAATGATGCATCAATGAAGTCTAATCACAAATGTGTTATCAATTAATAAATGTAGAATCAATGTAAATATATCAATATACAATTGACTTAATTGAAAAAGTGGCATCAAACGATTTGATGAAGCGTAATAAAAAATGTCATCCATGAATAAAAATTTAATGAACATGTCACCACAAGTGATTTCATCAATAAAGTGTAATCGTAAACGTGTCATCAGTGAATGAAAGTATAATCGATGAAAATAAATCGATATACAATTGATTACATTAAAAACATGTGGCATCAATCGATTTGATTAAAAAAAAAAGTGGCATCAAAATACCATTTTGAAAAATTTGTATCACATTAAAGAAAAAAATGTCATCAAAATACTACATTGAAAAAATATCATCAAAAATATGGCATCACGGTAAAAAAAATATCATCAAAAAATTGACATAAAAAAAGTGGCATCTGACGTTAACAGTAAAAAAAAATGGCATCAATGATCAACGTGACATTACTGTAAACAAAAAATGTCATCAATGTTTAAAAAAAGTGACATTAAAAAAGTGTCATCCAATTATTCCATTAGAAAAGTGGCATCAAAGTGAAAATAAAATATAGTAAAATTTTGGCATCAAAACGGTAAAATATGGCATCACTAAAAAAAAAAAAAAGTTGGCATCAAAATGGGTTGGTCAACGTTGACCGGTCCATGGTCAACCGTTTGACCGGTCATGGTCAAACGGTTGACCATTGACCAACCCACCCTATTGGGAAGGGGGCTAGGGCAAAACTAATTAAATTGATTTAGGGCCTAAGTGCCCAATTGAATATTAAAAAAAAGGCCAAGTACCAAAATTTAATTGGTGGTGTAGAATTATGTGTATAACCATCCGAAAAAGAGAGGTGCACAAAATAAGAGTTGATTAAGAAAGGGAAGGGTAAAATTGGAAAAAAAAAAAACAAATTAAACCGCCACGTGGATAGCCTAACTATCCTCTAAACTACTCAGCTTTAAGACATAAGAGGATTCAAAAGATCGGGTAATAACAACTCCATATACTCTTTGCTCAAAAAAAAAAAAAAAAAACTCTATCCTCGAGTAGCCCGATAAATAAACTGTCGTGATACATCACAACGAAAATAAAATAGAAAAAAAAAAAAAAAGCGCAGCTATAGGCTAAACACCCATCGTAAAAAGTAAACCCCAGGCAAATCGAAGACAATTAAGTTGAAAACGAAAATAAAGAACGAAGTGAAACACTATAATATAGTACCGCTAATACTATAAATAATGTCTCCACTGGGAGGGTGATTATGGCTGTGTATGGCTTGCATATAAGCAAGCTAAAAGCGTGAAATTATTAGCTGTTAAAAAAATAAACAGGTTTAAATGGTGTATGGGAACAACAAATAAGCTTTAGTCAGTTAAAAAAAGGGTTTATAAATAAGCTTCCGATTGAAGCTTATTTTGAGGTTTATATTCCATAATTACTATTTTACCCCTTCTCTTTTATCTTATTTGGTTTGAAAGTACCACAATACCCCTAATAAAAACCAAATAAACTCCACTTTTTACAAATAAACTGTTTTTCTCCCCATACGGAGTTTATATTTTTTCATAATTTTTTAACTACTTTTACCAACAGTTTATAAATTTTTACCCTGTTTATAATTTTAGTCAGTTTATTAACCCCGTCCCATACGAACCCTATATAATTTATATACATTTTTTTATCGAAGATTATAAATTTACATACACTTGTATATGCTTTTAATTTATACAAATACCAATCACTATCATACCTGTGGACATTTTTTCTTCCCACTCGCCATCTGGCCATTTCGCGTGTCCCATGCGAATCCCACTCGCACAACAAGGCTCCTCCGCGCGTCCACCAGACGCGTCTACACAATTTAATAAAAATGCTTGATCGTCCGTTCTGGTGGGGAGTCGAACAGAAGATTCAACCCATACAGTGGATAGATCCAACCACTGTACCTCAATGCAACTCTTGTTGTTAAAGGCATCATATAATAACTATATTTCCAATTAATGCATTTAAAAGTCACGTCCTTTAAATTGGAATTGAAAATGAAACATGCAATTAATGCATTTTAAAAGTCACGCATGTTAAATTAGGGATTAATTATATTTCGAAACCCAATTACATCTTTTTATTTAATTTGGTAACGTGATGTTAATTAAAATAAATAATTACTTGATAAACAAAATAAAAAAAATATTTTTGAATGTAATTTAATTTTATCTACGAATAAACATCCATTTTGTATATATTTATAGAAAAAAATTAACAAAAAAAAAATTCTCAAGAAGTAGTTCATCGACATGGTGTCCTAAGCTAGCCAATGGTTCATGAAGTTATAAAGAAGTGATTCATCAAGCTATAAAGAAGTAGTTCATGGGCCTATAAGAAGTGGTTCATCAATCAAGCTATAAAGAAGTGGTTCATCAATCAAGCTATAAATGAGTGGTTCATGAAGTTATAAAGAAGTGGTTCATCAAGTTTCAAGAAGTGGTTCAGCAATTTTATTCACAGCGGTTCAACAATTTTATTTACCTTGGTTCATCAATTTTATTCACAGTGGTTAAGCAATTTTATTCACATTAGTTCAACAATTTTATTCACTATGGTTCAACAATTTTCTTCATAGTGGTTCAGCAATGTTATTGACAATGGTTCATCAATTTTATTCACAGTGAACCAACCTCTATTTAGCCACTGAACCAACCTATTTAGTCAATGAACCAATCTCTATTTAGCCACTGAACCAACCTCTATTTAGTCCCCGAACCAACATCTATTTACTCACTGAACCAACCCCTATTTAGTCACTGAACCAACCTCTATTTAGTCACCGAACCAACATCTATTTAGTCACTGAACCAACCTCTATTAAGTCACTGAACCAACCTCTATTTAGTCACCGAACCAACATCTATTTAGTCATTGAACCAACCTCTATTAAGTCACTGAACCAACCTCTATTTAGTCATCGAACCAACATCTATTTAGTCACTGAACCAACCTCTATTAAGTCACTGAACCAACCTCTATTTCGTTCATTCTCAAACAAAAATTCAATTTTTTTTCAAAGTTAAAGTAATAAGAAATGAATGAAAAATGGATGCAATTCAAGAGGAGAAAATTGTAATATATTAAATTTTTTTTTAAGTTTATGAAGTTGTATCATGCATTTAACATTACAGTAGTACTGTTTAATACGGAGTATTATTGAACATGCTACCAGCTTTTGATTATATCTCCATCGTACCATTTCAATAGTGCCTTCAACAAATTGAAGCCCTATCAATGGAGATCAGAAACCATGGAATCAGCCCAAGCGAGGGTGACTCGGCAACGCAAACAACCTCCCACGGACGCACCCTCACCTTCCCCTTCCAACCTCCCTCCTTTCATCATTCTCGTTCTTCTTCCATAGAGCTCTGCCACCACTCAACCTCGCTTCGACGCCGGTTAGAGACGGGACTCTGACGCCGGTTGTCCATAGTCGCCCCTGTTCACTACCCGTTGTGGCTTCTTCCTCAATCTCGATGCCTCCCCTCTCACTCCCACGCTCTTCGCCAGCCCTCCTGCCTCGCCAGACCTGCTGAGCCGCAGAAGTAGCGATTCCGATGCCCTAGATCTCCCTCGTCCTCCTCGGATCTACGAAGCCCAGTCACCACCCCCGTCCGCACCTTGTTGATGCCTCTTTGCCACCCTCTCGCTCATCCTCACCTCCAGAAACCGAGTTGTCTCGAACAGCGACGTACGGGAAGGAGTACCAAAGAAGTCGTGGAACCCGAGAATCAAAGCTCAATAGAGGAGATCGAATCGCGTGAACTTCTCCGTCTCTTTCAATTCAACAAGCCACCATCGTAGGGAACACAGCAGGAGGGAGACAAATCGGAGAAGCGGAAGGTGGCCATGGGAGATAAGGGGGAGAGGAGTACAGAGAAGGAAGGAGGCCCGTGGGACAGATTTTTTATTTTATTCTTCTTAATTAAATTGGACCAATAAGATCACTTTTTTCCTTCTCACCGGACCGATATCTTCTCACCTGAACCCTACCATATATATATATATATGGTGAGGTTAAAGTGAAAAAGGGGTTTAAGATTAAAATTTTGCTTAAAGTGAAAATGGGGTCTAGAACACGCGCGTCCCGATTTTTTTTTATAAAAAACAACTGAACCGGTGTGGACCGGAAAAAACAGAAAAAAAAAAAGAACAGAAGCGGACCGGTCTTCTTCCTCTTGTTCTCTCCTCGCCGCGAGAACGAAATTTCGCCCCTTCCACTCATCTCTCTCCCCTGCAACCCTGCCTCCGTATCCTCCTCCATCAAGAGATCGATCTTCGTATCCCCTGCAATCGTCCAGCGATCGATCTCGTCCACCAGATCGACCCACGCCATCTCCTGCACCTCCTCTATGCTCAACTTCTATAAACCCTAACCTCGAGAGGCAAGCTTCCCGATTCGCTGCCTACGGGTTGGGAAATCGACTTCCGCCTCTGTGCTTCTAGTGCTACCGTTGGTCACCTTCTCCGATCCCTTTCCGGAATCGCCAAGCCTAGCGCAGCAGTCAAGCCAACGCCGACGGCGAGATTCCCGATTGGCTGCCTGCGGACTATGAAACCGCGTATGTGCTTCCCGTGCTACCGCTGGCCACAAACATAAGGTGTGGTTTTGAATTTCGATTTTAATTTGATTAGCATCTTTTCGCCCTTGTTTAATTTGCTATTTGTGGATTTCAATTTTGGGATTTTCTGGACTGATTTTGTGCTGAATTAATGTTGAGGGGGGTGGGTTGTATGTGTTCCCAAACTCTAATCCATGGTTGATTGTTCAAGAGGAAGGGACTGCAGTTGTTGTGGGCTGATTGTTCAAATCAAATCCATGCTTTGCCAATGCTGATCTGCAAAAATATATTTCAAGAAGAAGGGACTGCAATTTGTGCTGAATTTGCTTTGTTCAGCACTGCCTTTGAGTTGCAAATTTGTGATATTTATAGATGGTCACATGATTTCCTGTTGGTGAACTTCTTTGCTATTAATCTATTCCCCATCCTGCTATTGATGTCTATGATATGTAATTGCAGCAAACAGAAAATCTGACTGTATAATCAATTTATTTGTCTCCACAAGTATTTTGCCACAGTAGGAGTAATTCAGTTAGTTTTTCATGAGAAGCTAAATGGTTGTTGCATATCCTTTACTATTGTTCCATGCTCTCACTTTCCTTTTCAAAATGTACTTACAAGTTTTTATCTCTATTCTTGCACTTGAATGGTATACGATTACTTGGATAACTCAAGCAGCAGCTTAGAGTTGGTTGAGAAGGACAATGATTTTGGTAAAATCATAAACCTAAACGCTCCTTTAATTCATTTTCTTATGCAAAACATGCTTGCATTGTCCTGATCAAGAGGTGTCTGTTGTTGCAGGAGTAAATCGAGTATTGAAATAAATATAGAATAAAGATCAGACTGACTTCCCTGTCTCAACAAATAAATACAAGACTTCATCCCGTTGTAGTAAGAGAAAATCAGGATCGAATCCACGAGGAAGCACGTCAGCAGTTCTCAGGTAGCTGTAAATTCTCACAGAAGCAGCAGAAAGACAGAAACACAAAAAGGAAAGAAACAAATAAACCCGGCAAGGGCAAACAAAATAAAAGCAAAGAACAAAGCAAGAAATAAAGCAAAGACAAAGCAAAAACGAAAAGCAAAGCAAAGGCTACTCGACCTCGAAAAGAGGCTCCTCGAGATCGACAAAGGCAGAAAAACAGAAACTTCAGAAAGTGAAAATCGACGACAACAGAGAAAACTTCAACTCGACCTAGACCAGTCCTACTCGAGATCGACCACAGCTTACTCGATCTCGACAAAGCACTACTCTATGTCGACAAGAAAAACAGAAAATATAAACTGCAGAATTCGAACCCAAAACTCAGATTTTGACAGAAATTAACTTCAATATATTAAAAGACTTCCAAAGCCAGGGTTTCAACACCACAACGATAACCATGCAAAGTAACACATAAAGGCATAAAAGATCATGCTTTCCATCAAATAACTTTCGTTATTAACAAATAGGAATATAGAGGCTTTCGCATAAACCCTAATTGTTACTAACCCTTTTTCACATAATTAATCCAAGTTGCATTAAGATCACTTTCGCTTCAATAAAACAAACAAGGATCAGCTTCAACTCTCGCAAAAGAACCATGCTCATAGGGATAGAAGATGGATTGCACAAAAGATCTGACCTTTATCGCATCGCCTCACATGGCCACCGTCGGGCTCACCCCAGCCCCAGAAGTGGGTGGACTACTCACGCCTCATCGCAATAACAAACATTGAATGAAAAGAAATAACTTGCATTAACTATATTCAAAAGCCTTTACAATCCTGGCAATCAACTTTCGCTGAAAGCCAAAACCCTAAAAACCTTAGAACTCCTAAACTACTATGTGGAACTAACTAATCGTCTCTAAAATTGAATATATAAAACTGAGCCCCCTAGGGCCTTATTTATAGACTTCATTCCCTAGCTATTCTAGGAAAGAAGATATCTATCTATATCTAAAATTATATCTAAAATTTGAAAGGATAAATAAATTGTAATAAAGAAATAAATCAACAAGGAAAGGATAATTCTAAACTAGGTAAGTCTTCATGATGTTGATAGATCTTGTCTCCTTGATAATAGAACTTGATGGAATCGGATAGATCTTCGGCCAAATCGACTCCTTCGCGCCCAAGGAATCTAAATTCTACTCGGACAGGTCTCGTCGAGAAGTTTCTGGAAACGGCTCTACTCGACCTCGACCACGGCTCGTCGACCTCGAGTAGGGTGGTTCGTCGACTGGACTTCCTCGGCTAGATCTGCTCGATGTGGCTCGGACTTGGTTCACTGGCGCTTGTCGACCTCGAGTAGCCCTTGTCGATGTCGAGTAAGACCGGTCATCGACTAGGTCTCCTCGGGTGGCTCTACTCGACAAGGCTCGGACAAGGCTCCTGGGCGTCGTCGACCTCGACAAGCTCTAGTCGATGTCGAGTAGGACTCTTTGTCGGCTTGGTGCATCCCGCTGGCAGCGGGTTTTTTTCCGCGGCAACGAGTGGTCCGCTGCAGCGAGTCGAGTCGCTGCCAGCGATTGTCGCCTGGTCGTCCTCGGCTCCTCTCCTTGTCGACTCCGGGTGTGGCGTCTGGGCTTCGTTGATCTCGACTAGGGCTTGTCGAGATCGAGTAGACTTCCGGAGCTCGGGTTGGTCTGGCTCTCGATCAGGCTTTGTCGACAAGGCTGTGCTCGGACATGCTCGTCTGTGTCGAGTAGGGCCCACTCGAGATCGAGTAGCCTTGACTTTCAGCTTGGTTCCGCTGCTTTGACCTTGGACTTCTGTAGCGGTTTTCCGAGCTTTTCAGACCTTCTGTAGAATTGCTGTAAAATGCCTCGATTTCTGCGAATGAAACAGAAACTGGTGTAGATTCCATAATTTGGCAAATAAACATAAACTACATAGATTCTGTACTATCTAAACCCAAATGAATGCAATGTATACAGAAATTGATATAAAGGTTACTGTAAAACATGGCAGATTCCGCTCACAACAAACACCCCATACTTAAGCTTGCTTGTCCTCAAGCAATACTTTTATTTGTCATTCAGGGGAAGAATTCAAAATCTCAACATCTTAGATTCATTCTTATATGTCCCTGCAATCAATTACCATCCTCGAAAAGGTACTAGTGTCACAGATTCATGCACGTGCAAATATGTAAAAGCAACATCTACTCACAAAAGGAGGGTTATGCAAAAAGAATTCATATGACAAAGCATTGATAATCAAGAAGACTTTAATTTAAGCTCATGAAGGAGTAGATTGGTAAAAGGCTAAAGGTGGGCAATATTTGGCAATGTGGTGCTTTTGATCCGGGGAAATGGAGTATTTCCCAAATTGAATTTCCACATTCCTTCTCCATTTGATTCATCGCCTTTCATATTGCTTTTCTCAATAATAATGCTTTTACCTCTCTAACCTTAGCACTGCCTTCTCGTGAGTCGCAAACATGGGTGTCATGAATGGCCCCGGATACTTAGTGCTTTGGACTCCTCACAATGTGTCCCATCTCTCCAAACTATTATCTCAAAGAGCAGGGTCAATCTACCTTTATCTCCTGAGGTGATTGGATTTTCTTTCACTCATTAAATTTTCCATATAATTCAAACAATTTCCTTCCAAACTCCAATAATGATAACAACACAAACACCATATGACATCTCCATAATGTAACATCATTCTCAACATAATCCCCGGATAAGGTAAAGAATGGCAATATTTAGATCATGTGGAGCAATAATTGAAATAAGGCATATTATGGCTTTTGTGATGCATAGGCATGGGTAAGGCTAGGATTATAAACATATGAGCATTATATGGAAATATAAAGTCCTCCATCATTTTATCATGCAACATGTCAAAAGCAACTTCAAAATTTACCTCCTTTCATGGTTTTCAAGAAAATAATGCACTTCATTGTGACTTCCCTTTACTAGGCAATTTCATGCTATATCTCTAATGAATCTAATTTTGCATCGTCGAGTTCAATATAAGCTTCCATGACATTTATCAAAAATTTCAAATGGGGGTCATTTTTCTCATTTTTGGAAAACATGCATATATAAGCACATAAATAAATAATGCATTCCAAAATAGCCATGTAGCAATTCAAAGAAATAATGCACAAGTCATGTCAAATAAATCAAATATATATAAAGTAAGCTCTTCCCCCACCCCATACTTAAATATTACAGTGTCCTCACTGTATAAAAACAAGGTAAGGGTAAAGAAAGAAACTCACAAGACAGGTGTGCAGAGCCTCAAAATTTCGAATGGAGCACCTCCTAGGCCGAGTTTTAATGTAGCTTGGTTCCATCCATGGACCTGAAAAGTAGAAGACATATACCCATAATAGCAAAACTAAAAAGTGTTCAAAACCAAAAACAAACAAAACAAAGTCCCAAAAGTCCTAAAAAGTTTATGTACATGCTCTAGATTTTATAGTCGCTAGGCCGACTTTCCATTAATGCTCAAGGTGGAATCTGCAGGGCCCATGTAGCTTGGTCCTCAAATAAGACTCCATTCTTGTCCATCAGCTGTAATCCTCCAGAATGGATCTTGTTCACCACGAACGGTCCCATCCGCTTCTTGTTGAATTTGTAAGGAAACCAATGATCCTTTGATTTAGAGACATAGAGCTTGTCTCCAACTTCATATTCCTTAGGCTCATCATTGGATATCCTGCACAATCGCAAATACCAAGGCAGACCTCTCCCATGTATAGATAAATCTTTAATGGAAATAGGAGAAGAAAGATCCATACCTTGACTTACCTTCGCAGAGACGGAATCGGGGAGCACTGTATTTGGTCGATCTCGACTAGGGCTAGTCGATCTCGACGAGACTGCGGGCTCTGGTGGTGGCCTGGTCGAAGAGGCAGAAGTCGACGAAGACAGGGGCTTGTCGACCTCGACAAGTCTGGTCGACCTCGACGAAGACTCCGCTCCTAGTGGTTTGCTCATCGAGGAAGGCGGGGCTGGGCTCTCCGAGTGGTGGTCGATCTCGACAAGCTTAGTCGAGATCGACGAGGGCTCTCCTCCTGGTTGCTGCAGCGCCGATGAAGCAGGCTCTGGTGGCGCCCGGTGGTGGTCGATCTCGACAAGCTTAGTCGAGATCGACGAGGCTGGTTCGTCAGGGGGCTTCTGTGTCGAGGAGGATGGAGTCGAGTTAGGGCACTGGTGGTCGACCTCGACAAGTCTACTCGAGGTCGAGTAGGGTGGCTCCTCTGGTTTGCTGCTCGACGACGCTGGTGCTGGTGGAGGCTCCTTGGTCTGGTCGAGATCGACTAGGGCTCTACTCGATGTCGAGGAGCCTTGGTCGATCTTGACCCCATACTTAGTCCCTGTCAAGACATCCGAAAAATAATGAATCCACAATGACTTACCTTGGTCCGTGTCGATTGGATTCTCTGTGTTCTCCTTGAGGATTGCCATGATCTCCTCCACCTGGGCCTCCATGTCCCTCTTTTCTATCTCCTCAGGGGTCATATTTCTGACCTTGGGTTCCCCGCAGGTGATATAGCCACCTGAGATAGATTTGACCTCTTCCATTGGACCTGTATGCCTTTCAGTTTTATTAAAGGAATACTCAATTACCTCATCGCTGATGTTGAAGGTGAGCACTCCTTTCCTTACGCTTATGTTGGCATCCACCGTCGCCAAGAATGGTCTTCCTAAAATAATTGGACAAGTAGGATCTTCTTGCATATCAACTATTAAGAAATCAGCAGGGACGAAGAATTTACCTACTTGTACTGGGATATTTTCCACCATGCCTGTTGGAATGACCACCGTGTTGTTGGTCATGTAAAGTCTAGCATCCGCAGGCTCCAAGGCACCTATCTTAATCTTGGACCAAATCGTTAAAGGCATTATACTCACACTAGCTCCAAGATCACATAGGGCATTAATTTTGTATGGACCAAATCCAATAGTTATAGCAAACTTACCTGGATCCGGCCTCTTCTCCAATATGTCCAGATGGCTGCATTCCTCTGTGATTTCAGCCATTGATCGCTTTTTGCTCAGAATCTCCTTCAGGAACTTGACATAGGACGGCATTTCATTGAGAGCTTCTGTGAAGGGGATGGTGACGTTGAGCTTCTGAAGCATCTTGATGAAGCGCTGAAACTTTTCCTCCGCCGGGTCCTTTAGAGATTTTGTGGGGAAAGGCAATTTCTTTTTCTGATTCGGAGCCAGAACAGACGTCGGAGATGCTGCAGACTTCTCTATGTCGACCAGGGGCTCCTCGACATCGAAAAGGCCTTTGTTGACATCGACCAGATTGGGCCCAGTCGAGTTGCTGTGTGGTGCAGGCGAAGATTCTTGCAGGTTCTCCTCGAGGTCGACGAAGGTCTTCTCGAGATCGACCACGACTTTGTCGAGATCGACTTGCTGGTCCTCGTCGTTCTGCTACTTTCCGACCTCTGGCTCTTGCAGTTGATGACCGCTTCTGAGTTTTATAGCAGCGATGTGTCCAGTCTTTCCCTTGGGATTTGGTTCTGAAGATCCTGAAAGTGTCCCTGACTGTCTGGGGATTCCCGCTGCTAGCTGACCAATCTGTGTATCAACTGTTTTCCGCCAGATATGAATTTCCCCAAGCCTAGAATTGACACTTTGCATCTGAGTATAGACGGAGTTGAAAGATTGCCTAGTTTCTGAGTGGTTCCTCCGTATTTCCTCCAAGACTGTCTGTATATCATCCTTTTTCTGCTCCCTTTCCGGATGTCCTGGATCTCTGTAGGGCGGGGGATTCCTAGGGACACCTTGGTTCCATTATGGTTGTTGAAACCTTTGGTCCCCCATGTAACGATTGGGACCCCCTGCGTAAGCTGCATCCTCATGGTGCTCTGCCAGCCTGACTTGCTCTGTGTGTGGGCACTCATGAGTGGTGTGCCTTTGCGATCCGCATTCTATGCAAGGCTGGTTGACAGAGAGATACTTTACTTGCTTGATGAGCTTCTTATTCTGGTCTCTGTAGTATTGCTCCCTAACATCAGGATCAACCTCCTTAGGTGGCTCATATAGGGGCATGGATGGTGCTGGCCTGGCGTATGGGTTCTCTTCATAGGTTGCAGTAGACCCATACTTGTTGTCGTAGTTGGTGAGCTTCTCTAGCACACCCCATGCGTCACTTGGCGGCATTGTCAGATACTCATAGCGAGTATAGTGATTGATCCTGTCCTTTGTGACTTGATCCAGAGAGTTGAAGAAGATCTCCTGAATGACGTAGGGTGGCTGTCCATGAGTAGGGCAAGATCGCAGAAGTTCCTTGTAGCGCTCCCATGCCTTTGCCAGCGGTTCCCCTTGCTTCTGTTTGAAGGCAGTGATTCTCTGGCGGAGATGTGCTGTTTTGGCAGGTGGGAAGAATTTGTTCAGAAACTCTTTCTCTACTTGGGCCCAGGTTGTGAGTGATCTTGCTTTCAGCCCTTCCAGCCATTTCAGTGCAGGCCCAGCGAGAGACCAGCGAAAAGATTTCATCTTGACATATTCCAGGGTTGTACCTTCAGCAATAGTACGGCACATGTCAGAAAAGTTTGTAATATGTTCAGGAGGACACTCATTAAATCTACCATAAAAGGCATTATTTTTAAGCTCTATAAGAAATTGAGTGCGAATTTCAAAAGAGTTATCAGGGATAAGAATCGTCGATTCAGGCACGACGAGAGTTGGGTGCATGTAGTCCTCTGCCGTGGTTGGATATTGGGCAAGCTCAGCCTGTGCTTGTTCCCTTGCTGCTCTCTCAGCGGTGATAGCAACATCTTTAGCGGCGATAGCAGAATCCTTTGCGGCCAATTCACTGGTAAGCTTAGCGACCAGCTGTTCCTGTGTCTCAGCGGCTGCCATGATCCTTTTGAGTTTGGAGTGGATGTGTAGGTAGCGCTCCGGTTCGTCTAAGCTGTCAAACTCAGGTGTTTGACCAGAACGACGCATACACCTGAAAAGTAACTCAAAGAAACAGTGAGAACTGACTACCTAAGGCGCGAATGATTGCTTCCCCGGCAACGGCGCCAAATTTGTTGACTTGCAGGAGTAAATCGAGTATTGAAATAAATATAGAATAAAGACCAGACTGACTTCCCTGTCTCAGCAAATAAATACAAGACTTCCTCCCGTTGTAGTAAGAGAAAATCAGGATCGAATCCACGAGGAAGCACGTTAGCAGTTCTCAGGTAGCTGTAAATTCTCACAGAAGCAGCAGAAAGACAGAAACACAAAAAGAAAAGAAACAAATAAACCCGGCAAGGGCAAACAAAATAAAAGCAAAGAACAAAGCAAGAAATAAAGCAAAGACAAAGCAAAAACGAAAAGCAAAGCAAAGGCTACTCGACCTCGACAAGAGGCTCCTCGAGATCGACAAAGGCAGAAAAACAGAAACTTCAGAAAGTGAAAATCGACGACAACAGAGAAAAATTCAACTCGACCTAGACCAGTCCTACTCGAGATCGACCACATCTTACTCGATCTCGACAAAGCACTACTCTATGTCGACAAGAAAAACAGAAAATATAAACTGCAGAATTCGAACCCAAAACTCAGATTTTGACAGAAATTAACTTCAATATATTAAAAGACTTCCAAAGCCAGGGTTTCAGCACCACAACGATAACCATGCAAAGTAACACATAAAGGCATAAAAGATCATGCTTTCCATCAAATAACTTTCGTTATTAACAAATAGGAATATAGAGGCTTTCGCATAAACCCTAATTGTTACTAACCCCTTTTCACATAATTAATCCAAGTTGCATTAAGATCACTTTCGCTTCAATAAAACAAACAAGGATCACCTTCAACTCTCGCAAAAGAATCATGGTCATAGGGATAGAAGACGGATTGCACAAAAGATCTGACCTTTATCGCATCACCTCACATGGCCACCGTCGGGCTCACCCCAGCCCCAGAAGTGGGTGGACTACTCACGCCTCATCGCAATAACAGACATTGAATGAAAAGAAATAACTTGCATTAACCATATTCAAAAGCCTTTACAATCCTGGCAATCAACTTTCGCTGAAAGCCAAAACCCTAAAAACCTTAGAACTCCTAAACTACTCTGTGGAACTAACTAATCGTCTCTGAAATTGAATATATAAAACTGAGCCCCCTAGGGCCTTATTTATAGGCTTGATTCCCTAGCTATTCTAGGAAAGAAGATATCTATCTATATCTAAAATTATATCTAAAACTTGAAAGGATAAATAAATTATTTTAAAGAAATAAATCAACAAGGAAAGGATAATTCTAAACTAGGTAAGTCTTCATGATGTTGATAGATCTTGTCTCCTTGATAATAGAACTTGATGGAATCGGATAGATCTTCGGCCAAATCGACTCCTTCGCGCCCAAGGAATCTCAATTCTACTCGGACAAGTCTCGTCGAGAAGTTTCTGGAAACGGCT
Source organism: Persicaria tinctoria (assembly GCA_037127255.1). NCBI lineage: Eukaryota > Viridiplantae > Streptophyta > Magnoliopsida > Caryophyllales > Polygonaceae > Persicaria > Persicaria tinctoria. The sequence goes on along the minus strand of JBANSL010000002.1, from coordinate 41,612,181 downwards.
CTACTGGACCTCGACCACGGCTCGTCGACCTCGAGTAGGGTGGTTCGTCGACTGGACTTCCTCGGCTAGATCTGCTCGATGTGGCTCGGACTTGGTTCACTGGCGCTTGTCGACCTCGAGTAGCCCTTGTCGATGTCGAGTAAGACCGGTCATCGACTAGGTCTCCTCGGGTGGCTCTACTCGACAAGGCTCAGACAACGCTCCTGGGTGTCGTCGACCTCGACAAGCTCTTGTCGATGTCGAGTAGGACTCTTTGTCGGCTTGGTGCATCCCGCTGGCAGCGGGTTTTCTTCCGCGGTAGCGAGTGGTCCGCTGCAGCGAGTCGAGTCGCTGGCAGCGATTGTCGCCTGGTTGTCCTCGGCTCCTCTCCTTGTCGACTCCGGGTGTGGCGTCTGGGCTTCGTCGATCTCGACTAGGGCTTGTCGAGATCGAGTAGACTTCCGGAGCTCGGGTTGGTCTGGCTCTCGATCAGGCTTTGTCGACAAGGTTGTGCTCGGAAATGCTCGTCTATGTCGAGTAGGGCCCACTCGAGATCGAGTAGCCTTGACTTTCAGCTTGGTTCCGCTGCTTTGACCTTGGACTTCTGTAGCGGTTTTCCGAGCTTTTCCGACCTTCTGTAGAATTGGTGTAAAATGCCTCGATTTCTGCGAATTAAACAGAAACTGGTGTAGATTCCATAATTTGGAAAATAAACATAAACTACATAGATTCTGTACTATCTAAACCCAAATGAATGCAATGTATACAGAAATTGATATAAAAGTTACTGTAAAACATTGCAAATTCCGCTCACAACAGTGTCCTTGTTGAAGAATGTATTTGTGCTTGTAGATTTAGATCAGGAGGTGTCCTTGTTGCTGGCCTCTTTTACTCTCTTATTTGGCCTTCATTGCTGGCTGTGAGTGACTGAAAAGTGTAGTATATGATGTCCTATTAGCATCAATTGGTTGTTCTGCTTCAATCATTTTGATTTATGCAGTGTGTGTTGGTGTTTAACTTTCAGTGGTAGATGACTGAGAGGCCTTTGTGCTAATTTTAGAACTTAAATGTGCAATTTTAGTTTGAAAAAATGCAAGTATAAAACTGAAAAGTGCATTTTTAGAACTCAAATGTTCTTAGCTTGTCAATATTTGGGTTAGCTTGTTGCTTTTTAAGATCTATAAACTCAATTAGGAATGAGCGCCTGATGTTCAGGATGTTGGTGGTTCGACTCCACCTGGATCTATATAATCTTTTTTATTCTTAGCTATTTCTGTCATATTTGTCAAACTTGAGCAGCTCACTTGTGTCAAAACTGTTAAATGAGATTAAACTCACCACTGACCATTGGTCATGGATGATGGAAACAAATCTATCTCTGATTTATTCAATCACTACCAAATTAGTTCTTCTTTGATCTCCATGGACTGGACAGGGCACTTGTTTAAGGTTTTGCTATCTCTATTTCATTCCCAGGGATGATAATCATAACCCAATGACAATATCCCAGATATGCAACTGGTATTCCTAAGCTTGCTGATTTCTGGGAAGCTTCTCCAAATGATTTTGAAGTATGATGAACAAATTTCTTTCACTTCTAGCTTTATAAGGCAATCTCAGATACATTGTCTCAATTTTACCTTAGATTTTTTGGGCGTTTTCTCCCGTTACTGCAAGATTCATATGCATATATGCAGTGCTGTCATATGACACTTAAATTAGTTATTCAGTACGATTTGCTTCTCGTTTTGTTCATTGCTTACTACATGAGAAATGCAACTTTATGGAAATAACATTTGATTTATCACTGGTTTTACATTTTAGTATGCATAAAGATTGACACTCCTTAGTTGTAGGAGCTTTCATGTTTTATGATCCCTTCAATCCTTCATACAATTCTGGATCTTGACAACAACAAATCAAAAAGGGTGATGCAAGTGTTGTTGATCGGTTACTTTGATTAAATAAAGGTTAAAGCAAAGCTGTCATATTGCTTCGACTCCCAGCCTAGCGGTCCAAAGTAAACGCCTATCTTTTTTCTCTTCTTCATGCTCACATCCTTTTTTAAAAATAAATTTTAATAGTTTAAGTTACAATTGGACATATGTCTCCATATTTGTTAGGCTAATTTAAAAGGGTGATGCAAGTGTCTGTACTATGAATCTTTAAAGTATACAACAAACCTAAATCAGCTGCATTTGACAAATTAAGGTTAGTGTGTACTATATATGTCATTGCTTGAAACACTTTTGATCAGTTGGCTGCCTCAAATCTTTTATTTGACAGAATGAATATGTATAAAATTTGGCCAATTTGATTGTATTTTTTAGAGTTGCTTTTGTACTAATTAACAGAACCACGTAGCCCTGACAGTAAAAAAGAGCTTTAGGATAAATTACACAAAGTTACCTTTAATTTAACTCAAATTGCACTAAGTCATCATAAATGTGCACTTTATAATCTTATTTATGCACTTTATAATCTTAAATTTCCATTTCGTAATCTTATTCATGCACTTCATATTATTATTCACACAATTCATCATTTTATTCTTGCACTTTATCATTTTATTTATGCACTTCATAATCTTAATTGTGCACTGTAGAAGCAACAAAATGAACAGCAGATTCTACACCAGGCAAATTAATACCAACTTCAACTAACGGGGGCAGGATACATAAATTGATGTTGCAAAAGCAAAACTCTTATTCTTGCACGTCATCATTTTATTCTTGCACTTTATAACCTTATTCATGCACTTCATATTATTATTCTTACACTTCATCATTTTATTCTTGCACTTTATCGTTTTATTTATGCACTTTATAATCTTAATTGTGCACTTCATAATCTTATTTATGCACTTCATATTATTATTCATACAATTCATCATTTTATTCTTGCACTTTATAATCTTATTTATGCACTTTATCATTTTATTCTTTCACCGTATAATCTTATTCATGAACAGGAACAAAAAGAAGACAATCATACATAGCCTATGCGGGATTTGAACCCGCATCTTTGTGCATGGCACATCGCCTTACCATTTTAAGCTAATAGGCTTTTAATGACACCGCGTATATTAATGCAAGTTTCGATACCAATTGTGCAACCTGAACTCTATTGAGTGCAGAAATAAAACATATTAGTGCACTTTTAGATACCAATTGTGCAATCTAACCTCTATTAGTAGAAGCCAAACAAAATAAACAATCAGTGACCGGTACAAAGTAGGCACCCATCTATCACACACTCATCTACAAAACCAGCATTTCCTTCATAAGCACTCATGAATGTTCAAAAACATTGTCATATAAAGATAGGAGGAAAGGTAATTAATTGTTATAAGGACAGAATCACACAAGTCAAGAGCCATAAGATCCGAGCACCCATATGCTAAACTTTCCACGCCCAAGTCACCCACGTTCTCGCACCACCCAAGATTAAGTTTCTCCAGCTGGCTGCAGTTGTATGCAATAGCCTGGTATAGAAATCCAACAGTTGGCAATGGACCGAAAACGACTAGTGCCGACAAAGAAACTTAGTCTGAAATAGTTCGATTATCTGCAGTGCCCTCTCTGTTGCAAAATTGACACAGCCACATAGGTTTAGAGATTTCATCTTAGTGCAGAAACTTGACAAAGAAACTTAATCGTATTCATTCACTTCATATTATTCTTTGTTCACTTCATTATTTTATTCTTGCATTTTATCATCTTATCTATGCACTTTATCATTTTATTCTTGCACTTTAAAATCATATCCATGCACTTTAAAATCAATTGCTTTTGATTTACTTGGATCCTTTTGAAGAGATCAGTTTAAAAGGGAGAATTGCATAGGAGCATAGAAAAAGTGCTAGTGAGAATGAGGTATGGATACTTGAAAAATGCATACTTGACTTTGTTCCATCAAATGAAATTCAATGATAGATAATTGATATTATCTCAAAGTAATGCAAATGGAAATGACGAGCAAGAACCTCACCAACAGTAAATCTAAGCTTTGCTTCATCTAGATCTTTTGTGCTCCCTTAGGAGAGATCCATATAGACTGAAAGTTGAAGTGTGCCCCCCTCCCTCACCACCTGAAGCCATAGAAATTCGCAGTTTTGAGGCAGAAAACACGCTGATAGCAATTTGGCAGCTGCCACTTTCACCTGTCTCACCCAAATCGAGTGGTCGGACTTGTCAATTTCATCCCCTCAAATTAAATTGAAACTCCACACACCCACACAGACACACAGGGTAGTTGATGCAGATACAATCGAGAAGCTGAGAGAGATGGTGATAGAAATGGCAGCCGCAAATCAGAAGAAGCCTCTGTCGTCTTCCCAAGTTGCCCACATTCAACAGCAACTCCACATAGCCTTCCCAGCTAGTCTTCACACTCCCCACCACCTCCCTTATGCTGCTGTCAGTATCCCTCTTTCTTCTTCTTTCTTGATTCTTCCATTCATTTTCTATGCTTGTATATCTATCTGGTTTCAGTTCAATTTGCGTGCCATTTTTTATTTGGGTCTCAAACATTCAAATCAACATCAATGCAATTACATGTACTGGCTGCTTCAGTTGATCAATACATATATATTATTATTTAAAACACATAAACAAAGAATCCTACAATATCCTTAATAGGCAAGCAACCAATATTTTCACCCTATCCCAGTAAACCATCCCTCCAACACCACCTACTAACAGTAGGAAGAAAAAAAAAAGAAGCAAATCCACTGATGATTAAAAGAAACCACTCCTAAAATAGAAAATAGAATTGAAGTTGCAGACACATATTTAAAAGTACTAGTAGACATGAAAAAGGAATGGGTACCTGCACAGAAAGCATGACAGCAACAGTGAGAATCTCCTATGAACATCCAATTTTTTTTGTGCACTTTATGATCTTATATTTGCACCTTACAATTTTATTTTTGCACCTTATTCATGAAGAGAAACATAGTAAGAGATAAACATAGATAGCTTATGCGGGATTTGAACCCGCATCTTTGTGTGTGGGCACATTGCTCTACCATTTTGAGCTAATAGGCTTTTAATGACAAATTGCGTATATTAATGCAATTTTAGATACCAAATGTGCAGCCTGAACTCTATTAAGTGCAGAAATAAGACATAATAGTGCACTTTTAAATACCAATTGTGCAATCTAACCTCAATTAGTAGCAGCCAAAGAAAATGAACAATCAGTGAGCAGTACTTTCAGAATAGTGATTATATGAATCTATTCAATACAAACTCAACCTTTTGTGCAGGAGACGATCAATAAGAAGAAGATAAGAACTAGACGATTTAGTTATTAGAAGAAGCCAACACTAGAACTAGAACTAGAGAATCTAGTTGGTAAAGAATAACTATATGCATCTTCACATAACTTGCATTGTTATCTACATTTAGAGCACTTACAAAAGAGCTAGAGGATCTAGTTTCAAGGGTTCTATCATTCTACCAGCAATACAATGTAAATATTACACATCACAAACTCAGTGAAGAAACAACATGCGCTATGAGTTGATTACAGACAATGCCTATCAAGAAAAATAAAAAGATGAGACAAGAGACTCAGCAGTACATGACAGAAACCAATTGCATTAGACATATTAAACTGAGATCATAAAAGGATCAACATTAAATTGAGATCATGAAAGTAGGAATGATATTAGACACAATATATTCAAATCAAAAGGCATTAATACAACCAATGACCCATCTGCTAATCACTAAACTATGCACACAAAAGATCAAATTGAAACTATTTTAACTGTATTTGCAAAGTCCAGGGTGAGTTAGAATATGTTAATCACTAAACAAATGCAGAGAGGAGAAATCAATAACCATTAGCCCCAATTTTTTAAGAAGATAAAGAGCAAATCGATCACAATTACACTGAGTTCTTCACAGCCCCAATTTCTGACGATAACCATTAGCCCCAGTTACTCAGCTGTTTATTTACACTTGGACTCGGTCTCCTGATCTCGACTACTTAGCACGCCTACATTTGTCCTGTTCTTCTAAAGTTCTCTAGTTAATTCTAGCCTTAGCACAAATGGCACCCTTCCAAAATTCTAGTCCTAACTTGTATCTCAAATCCAACAAATACAAAGAGAATAATTGCATCAACACATCAAAACCTAGAGCTCCATACATCATCAGACAGAAAATTGCAATGATAGTCTAAATAACAAGGTAATAGACGAGTAAGAGGTGAAGCTTACCAAACATTAGGGTTCTTCATCCCATGGTCACCAATTGCAGCCCGAAAGCCCTAATCATGAACATTGCCTCTAGATGGGCAAAGCTTCCCGAAAGAGACGAGTAAGAGGGAGGAGCAAAGAGCATGGGTACATCACTTGTTGAATCGGAGTGCTGGAATCGAAAATCGTGGGGATAGTCGGTGAGAGAGCAGAGATTCGAATGCGGGGAGAACTAAAGCATCGTCGTCGCCGCCCGAGTCCGCTTCTTCTTCTTGGCTTCAAATCAACAAGGCGGAGGTATGGCGCGGAAGGGGGTCGCGTATTCAGGTCGACTCCTGGCGGCTGCCTTCTGGTTCGGCCGAACTTCGATACCGGAGAGATGAAATCTCAAAGAGAGAGAGAGAGATTGAGAGAGGATGAAAACGCTGGCGCCTCTGTGGATCTCAAGCTCAGGTGTAAAGGAAGAGCAGCTCCATCCAAATCCGAGAGAGAGAGGAAATTGAGAGGAAGATTGGGCTTTTTTTTAAGCAGCCCGCGCCCCAAAACCACACTTAGACCCATTTTCACTTTAAGCTAAATTTTCACTTTAAGCCCCATTTTCATTTGAACCTTTACCTATATATATATAAAGTTCTAATGAAACACAAAATAATGAGAAGGAAAAAATTGATTTGATTGGTCCAATTGGATTAAAATAATATAAATTTATGTCCAAAAAATGCGTCCACCCAGCTGTCCTCGCGCGTTTCCCTGCTCCCCAGTCGCACCACCCGCTATACAGCGTCTCAACCATTTTGGCAATTAGTGTCTCTTGTCATTATTTGCATCTATCAAACTTTGTTAGTTAATTAAATGCCTCAAAATCGATTTTATAACTTTTAATATATATATTTTTCTAATTATAATTAAAATGTTTTCACATAAATTTATTAACTATAAATTAAGATACATATTAATATATATATTTCATAATAAAAAAATTCATTCTTCTTTTATTTTCTTTTAATGTTTATTTTCTAAGTATTTATTTGTTTGTTTTTTAAAATAAAACACTACTAGAAAACGCTCATATAATCTCGAAACTAACCTAGAACATAGCCTCAATATTAGCCTCGAAAATAGATTACCGTCGAAAATTCCCTCTAAGCCGACCTCAAGATACATTTTGAGGCGTAGAGGAGGGAGGTTAAATGTGGCCTCGAATAATAACCTCGAAATAATGTTTTCGGGGGTAAGATAGCCTCCAAATAATTTCGAGAGCAACTGCGAGATCATTAGTATCGAACTATTTTGTAACTAAATTCAGTGCTATTTAGCCTTCCAATTGCCTGCAAATGTAATTGGTAGGTATTTTCGAGGGTACAGATTTCGAGGCTAAAATAGTATCGATTCATAGCGTCAAAATAATTGAAGGGCAAATGCGAAAATAAAATAACCTCCATGCCAATTTAATCCCGACAATATTTTTGGAGGCTAACGTACTCTCGAAACAATAGTCTCAGGTTAATATTCGAGGCCACGTTTAACCTCCCTCTTCTACGCCTCGAAATGTGTCTTGAGGTCGACTTCGAGGTCACGTTCGACGGTAATATATTTTCGAGGGCACTCTATCAACTCATTTTATAGTCAATTTGAGGTTAAATTTAATATTTTAGTTGCCAAATTTTAGGTTAAGTTTAATAAACGTTATAAAATTTGTTGCCAAATTTGAGGTTAAATTCATTAGCATCTAATGCATTTTTATTTTTCAATTTATGCATGCATAAAACATAGATTTTACTTTAAATAACAACAATAAATAAAGAAAACATTAAATGCTTGAAAAAACCAATATTTCATAATTAAAGCATGCACAAAATGCCAGTTCAACCATACCCACAACCATAAACATGTCCTTGTGGCACAAAAGGTACTACCTCCAAGTTATAACCCAACTAATTAGATCAACCAATATATATTCTCATCCAACCATCTAAAGCAAAAGGTGCAAATGAAGTCCAAACTATTTGCACACCAATTAGTGTAATGGTTAGTTTTTACACTATATATCCACCATACCCATACTACCTAAGAGTTAGAGTTTGCAAGACCGGAAGGAGATGATGAAGCTTGACCTACTTGAAGGAGACGAATGACGGTGGATTGGAACTCTTGTTGGTTCTTTACAAGTTCAACAACGGTACTTCGTAGCTCTTGTACCTCATCTCGAATGCCTTGATCTCGAGCTTGATAATGAACTTGAGAAGGGGTAGCACTTACCTTGCCCGTACGAATAAGGCCTTTACCCTCTTCTCCCAATCCATAAAGTCTTCCATTAGATGGTCCACCATATGCTTCAGCCCAAATCTTTTTCTCCTTGTCTCTCTCTTGATGTTCACATTCACCATCTTCTGAAATGGGCTCGGCTTCTTTCTGAATAGCAACAAGCTCTTCATATTTCTCCTGGATTTTCAACAAGCAATTAAATGAACAAAGCCAATAAAAACATGTCAAAAGTTCAACAACTTGAACTTTTCAGCAACAATTACAGCTGTAAAACAACTTGTTTCAGTTCAATTTGATTCAGCAAAAGTAGCAACCAACAACTTGTTTAACAACACAAAGAAACAAGCTATTTACCAACATCAAACAAGCTATTTTGCAACATTAAAAAACGATTTTTCAGCAAGCAACAAGTTGTTTTGCAGCACAAAGCAACAGGTTATTTAATAGCACAAAGCAACAAGTGGTTTATCAGCACAAAAGCCCAAACCAAGCTGTTTATAACATCCAAAAATAAGCTATTTTCAGAACTTCACTTTAACATCATCAACAAGCTGTTTTTCAAAAATAAAAACAAATTACAATGGGCAAATAGAAGGACACTAACCACAATGGCTTTAGGCCGAGATCTTGTCTGTACCCCATCTTTTGAGTACAACATTTGCACCATTTCAGAAATCTTTGGCCTCTTTCCTTCCTTAACATCCTAAGAACCACATATATAAAACATGATGTTTAAAAACAAAATAAATAAAGCACAATAAAAGAACTAAGATTTAGCAAACACTTGAATTTGTATGTTTTCTATGTTTTTTTTGTTGATATAAGGCAAGGGTGTATGTTTTCTAAGTGAAAATCAGCAAGTATATGTTTTTTAAGTACACATTTAGCAATTCAATCAAATTAAATGAAAGTATATATAATTTAAGTAAAAAAATCAGCAAACATAAGTAAAAATGTAGGAAGTTTATAGACTTACAACTACATCAATCCATTTTGTCAACTTTCAAGAACCCCCGTGATAGACACCAGAAGCAATTGCTTTTTGAGAAGCTTTGTTTTGCTTGTTAACAGCAGCTTGGTGGATCATAGCCGGATCAGTTACTCTTTTATTTTCAACTCTAGCCCATTGGTCTTTCGTAACAAAGTCGGGAACGGTCTTCTTCTTACAATGCCCCTTGAAGACATTGGCAATGTGATCCGCTGCTTGATGGAGGAATGCTTTTTGCATTTGCACATCAAGGACATCCCAATAAAAAACGCTTCTACATTAACACAAAAGAGTGAAAGAATTACTAATTAAGTTATTTTAATCACAATAAAGTACATGTGTTAATAATATAAAGCTTGTAGATAGAATATCACCTTAAACTCTTCAAACCATACTTTTTTCACATCTCCCAGAACTTTGCTCACGCTTGTCCAATCGCCTTTGTAGTAACCACGAACGATCTCAGTCATCCTCTTGTATGCCGGCTGATAGGGCTCAAAGCAACTGTACAATAAAAAATAATATGAAATTAAGAAAAAAAAGGCGGATGAAAATATTTAAAAAAATCCAATAAAAATTGAAAGTAAAAATTCAAAACTTACTAAACACCAGGCCCGAAAAGCCCCTCATTCACCGGAGTATTAGGCTGTGTGCCATTAGCGGTTGTGCTATTAGGCTGCGTGCCATTAGCGGTTGTGCTATTAGGTTGCGTGCCATCCGTGGGTGTGCTATTAGGCTGCGTGTTTTGAGTTGATGTTGTATTAGGATGCTTGCTTATAGCTAGTGTGGCATTAGGTTGTGTGCCAGCAGCCGTGGAAGTAGGGGCTATGACAAGAGGGCTAGGTGAGACACTCAGATTTGTGGAAAACAGATTGCGTTGAATAACAAGACGTCGTTGTCCTTTTTCACAAGGCGGCATAATGTTCCTAAAAACAAGTAAAATTAAATTTGAATCCTAACTTTAAATCAAGTTAGTGCAAAGTAGAACCTACTCTAATATATAAGATAAGAGCAAAGTAGAAACCCTACTGTAATATATTTTGAAAAGGGGCAAAATTAAACCAGCTGCATTCATATATTTAAAGTACCCATTTATATACGAATTATAAGCTAAAAATTATATAGCAATCGAACATCATAATAAACCAGTGAACTCAAATCAGTGATAATAACACAAGTAATAATAACACCGAAAATCAGTGAACTCAAATCCCAAAATTAAGTTTAGTCCTATATGTCAGTTGTTCCTACATTTCTCTGCTTCTCTTTATATTACACATTTACACCTAAAAACTAATGTGATAAAATCCATAAAAGAGCTTTGTTAGTTATGTGATAAAATCCAAATACTCATGCTAACCTATATGCCCTAGTGAAAAGAAGCAACAGACAGAGACCTTAAATGGCAGTGCTATTTTATATATTCAATGAATCATTGAATTTCCAACAACGTATCTAAAAAAGATTGTTCCTACAAAATGTCAAACTTAATGAAAAAGAAAAGCATGAGGTGCAAAGAAACAATAAGGGTCTATATGAGGCTACGCAGATAGAGGGCTTGACTAGATCATACACGCAGATGGGGGGCTTGACTAGATAATAATGTCAAACTTAATGAAAAAGAAAATCATTGAATTTCAAACATTGTTTTAGATCATACATATATCATGCAATTTAACCACACACACTTGCAGAGTAGAAAATAGAGGCATAGGAGGGCTTGACTAGATGATTTTAGGGTTGGCTAGTTTTAGTTTCCAGTTTTACACAGCATGTCCTCATCCTTTTTTATTCGATTTCACCAGCCCTAGCAGGTTATTACATTATTATTACTCATGTAGTATATACAAGTAATAATAACACACCGAGGCTACAAAGCAACAGAACAAGAAACCCTCAAATCTCTTCTTCTTTCTGTCAAACCAGAGAGCGGGAAATCACACAACCCTATCACAGAGATAGAGCAAACCCTATAAATCCCCAATCAATTAAACAGTGAAACAAGATGAGATTATAGAAAATAATTACCTAATTTGAGGCTACTTGAAGTAGGCTTCGAGTGAGAGAAATGCAGGCTAATGGCGCAGAGGGTGAGAAATGCAAGCTGATGGCGCGAGGAAGAACCAGTAACACACTGAAAATCTGATGCTTGAGTACAGAACACCAATAGATCGATGGGGGAGACTGTAGTTTGTCTAGGGTTAGGTAGATCTGGCCCAGGAACCCTAAAAAATCAAGCAAATCCGAAAATCTTACAATTTCAGAGTGAGCAAAAGCTTGAATGAGAGAGATATGGGTGATATGTGAAGCGATGGGGGCGGAAATCTTACAAGGGGTCTTCGATTTTGGCCTGATGCCCGCTTCATCCTGGCGTTTGTTCTTTTGCCGCTCTCACTGAGAAGGAAGAGAGAGTGAGATGTGAAGAGGAATTGGGGGCGGCGCACTATGGTTAGAAAATCTTTTTATACCACCACCTCCTCATTCCCCTTTCACAACATCCAAAAATTAAAAAAAAAACACATTCTCACAATTACCTATTGATTTTAGGCGCCCAAAGACTACTCAAGAAAAAATTTAAGCGCCATTCACCACTTATTCACATTCTTAGGCGCCCTTCAATCCTTCATTCGCATTTTCTTAAATAAATTAAATAAATTCATCTACATTTATCCTTTTTTTTTAATAGCATATCTACATTTATCCATTTGTCAAATACATAACATTATCATTTTCTCAAAAGGAAACTTGAATGCTGCCCAAAGAGTCAGAACAATAATTGATTCATACTGTAAAGTTTCAGGTCAAAAGGTGAACTACCATAAGTCAAGCTTCCAAGCAACAAAAGGAATTTCAAGCTCCAGGATTGTCGAGCTTCGTAGCTGCCTGAATATTACAAATGAAAAATCGTTGGAAAAATATCTTGGTTGTCCTATTATTAATGGTAAAGTCAACAAACAAACATTTGAAGATATCGTCTGTCGATCTAAAGAACAACTAAGCAAATGGCGTGCAAACGCTTTATCGCAACAGGGGCGGGCAACCCTTATTAATACAAACCTGTCAGCTAAACCACTATACACAATGCAAAGCTTTATGTTACCTAGTTCAATACACAAAGAGCTTGATCAAATTAATAGAACGTTTTTCTGGAACAAAGATCTTCAACATCGACCTCTCATCAGTTGGGATAGGATTTGTAGACCGAAAAAATGTGGAGGACTAGGACTTAGGAAATCAAAAGAAATGAATGAGGCGCTCCAAATGAAACTTCTTTGGAAGATTCTAGCTGAACCAGATAATATTTGGGTTAAACTAATTAACTATAAGTACCTACGATCTTCTAACATCCTTGAGTACAAGAAACATGGAGACTTGTCTTGGCAATGGGCTAAAATGATTACTCTCATTGATAAATTTAAATCTGGCCTCATATGGTCAGTGGGGAATGGAAAATCTATCAAATTTTGGACAAATAATTGGATTACAACTTCCTCTTTGCGATCTAGGGGCGACTGTCCCCTAGGTGGCAATGTGGACGAGACGGTTAGTGATTATATTTTAGGAGGGAGATGGTGGACGGAGAAACTCAATATCGTGCTTCCCTCCAACATAGTCACAGAAATAACGGACATTCAACTACCAATATCCTCGTTCGAGGATCGGTTATATTGGTGGCCCAATAGGGCTGGTTGGTTTACGACCTCAAGTGCCTACAAGCTAATCACATCACGTTCATCCTCTAACATTGACATCAACGCTTGGATTTGGAATATTAATGTTCCGCCTAAAATAAAAAATTTCTTATGGAAAATCTGCCAGGACGGCCTCCCCACTGCCTCTAGATTAGCCTCTCGCGGGGTGTCTATACCTTCCACCTGTTGTCTCTGTGATGGGCCAGCTGAAGATGAGACTCATCTTTTAGTTGAATGTTCCTATGTACGCTCGCTTCAAAAGTTTCCTTCTCAAATTGACTCAACCATTTCCAACATGACAAACCAATCTCGGGACATTAAACCTCTTTTAGCCTTTCTTGGGAATAATCTTACTCCCACGGCCAAGATGGAGCTTGCCTTTGTTTGGTGGACAACTTGGTACACTCGAAACCAACACATATTCAGACAGATTCCCGTCCCAGGTAGGGACGCTACAATACACTTGATTAAAACCCACATGCACAACTGGAATAAAACATCTCGGATGGAGAGTGATTTTGATGAGGATCCCCCCCTTCGCCCGCAAAATCCTACACGACCAAAACAGAAACACGTAAACCGGATAACACAATGGCGAAAACCACCAACGGGAACGCTAAAATTAAATTTTGATGGGTCTACCTTGACAAATTCGGACAGCTCAGCGGGGGCTATTATTCGGGATTGGGAAGGTCGACCAATAACCATATGTTACCAAAAACTAGGAAAACAATGCGCCATCAAAGCTGAAGCGTTAGCCTTAAAATTAGGAGTCCAACATGCTATCCGACTCCGAATCGACAAACTTCATATCGAGGGTGACTCCAGCATAATCATAAACCATCTAAACAACCGGGCTAAATGCCCTTGGGAAATTGAGCTCATTCTGTCAGATGTTAAAACCCTACTATCGACTATGAAAGAAGTTTCTTTCTTTCATGTTCCCCGGATTGGCAATAGAGTGGCTGATAAGGTTGCACACCTTTTCCACTCTGCCAGGGGTGTCGATATTTACAACAATTCTGGTCTTTCAGACCTCATCCGTAAGGATGCTGTCGGGTAGAGCTAGCTCACCCGAATTCTTTCCGAATCAAAAAAAAAAAAATAATAATAATATTTATTCTAATTATTATATTTTTTTCATCTTGTAAATCTATATATAAATATGTGAAAATTAATAACTAAAAAAATTGACTTACTCTAATCGGAAGTATCATCATCTTCAACTTCATGAATAGTATTTGTATACTCTGCTTATTTATCGGACTCTAAAGGAAAATCTTCTTCTTCATCTTCATTTCCAATCTCAAAATTATTATCATCACTATTCTCATTATATTCTCCTTCATCTATACCACTTGATAGGGAAAGATTTGCAGGTAATTGATCAACAGTTACACCTACAAATTGTTCCCCAATGACCTCATTGCCATCTTGTTGTAATGGCTCTTTGTTAATTTTCTTAATTATCCACTTCTCATCTACTCTTCGTTGAGGCTTCGTCTTGCACACGACTCTCCAATCTGCACGACTACGACTTGCTCCAGGGTAGCTTGCATAGTACACTTGAATACATTGTTGAGCTAGAACAAAAGGCTCATAATCAGCATATCGCCTTCTCACATTAATCTCTTGCAATCAGTACTATGCATGGATGTTTTTTCATCAACTACTATTGTCATACCACAAACACTTGAATAACACAATCTTCTTGCACGACAAACCAGTGAACTCAAATCCCAAAATTTGTTCGATCATCCCAAAGAAGTCTGATTGTGTGCCACCAATGGAAGCTTGTACACACACACCGCTATTCATGGTTAATTTATGTTGACTGCGCTCCAAAGTTTCATATTTGTAACCATTGATGTAGTATGCAGGCCACGACAATACCTTTCTACTTGGCCCATGAGCTAGACTAAGTATGAGAGGATCTATAGTATGTTGAGGTGCTTTAGAAACCTATAAAAGAATCGAATGTCATACACATGCAGAAAGTGTGTTGATATTTAGGTATATGGTTGTAAGAATACTTACATAATCTTTGAACCATTGTAGAAAGTGTGTTGAAAGAGCATCTGCACCATATTCTTCCATAAATAGCCTACATACATGTGAACATGTACATATAAATATTGAAGCTCAAAATCACATAAATACACGTATTTTTGTATGTATAGACTTACTTGACATATGAGTCAACCTCTGGACAATTGAGCAAAATGTATGCATGTGACACATGCAACTCTTTTTCATCGTTTATCCATAAAATCCTTTCCTTTCCACCTGGGTAGCCTGGATGATTGAAAATTGAAATATGAGGATACTCATCATCAATTCGACCATCTTTGTTCCTATCTAGCCTCTTTCTCTTGTATGGATCTTGAGGATCTGGATAATGCTTGGTGAAATTCACGGTCTCTTCTCGCCTATATTCTTCAACTATGCTTGCCTCTACACTTTTCATATTTGAATTCTTCAATTTCTCTTTCAACTTAAACAAGAATCTCTCAAATGGATACATCCACCGATAATGGACGGGACCCGCCAATCTCGCCTCATATGCCAAATGTACAATAAGATGCTCCATGCAATCGAAGAAAGCCAGTGGAAAGATCCTCGCCAACTGACACAATATGAGGGGTGTATCACGCTCTAAAACCTCAATACGACGCTTCTCTAGTGTTGATGAGCATAAAGATTGGAAGAACAAGATTAGCTCTGTGAGAGGTCCCCATGCCTGACGGAAGAAGCTCTTTGAAAGCTATTGGCATAAGTCTCTGCATGAATACATGACAATCATGACTCTTCATCCCAACAAGCCTACCTCGTCCAAATTCACACATCGACCAATGTTTGAGGCATAACCATCTGGGAACCTCAACCCATTCAACCAATTCAACAACTCAGTCCTTTTCTCTCAACTTAAGTTGTACAACGCTTTTGGTTTTGGGCCCCTATGATCATCCTTTACTTCAAGCTCTGGTCGCTTACAATATTCTCGAAGGTCTTTCCTAACCTGACATTTCGAACCTCTAATGCAAAATCTGGAAAAGTACTGTCAAAATGCTTCCAAGCCTCTGCGTCAGAAGGGTGACAAATGAACCCTTCTTCAGTTTCATGCTCAGCATGCCAACGCATGTGGGGCGATGTCCTCCATTGCATATAATCGTTGCAAACACGGGATCAAGGGCAAATATCGAAGCACCTTTCGAGGAACGGACCTCCCTTTTGCGGTCATCTTCTGCTTGTACCTGGGACTATTACAGAACTTACAATGTGTGGGATTGCGATCCTCCTTCCAAAATAACATGCATCCTTCGACACACATGTGTATCTTCTTCACTGGCAAGCCCAAATCTGCAACCAACTTCCCACTCTCATAGTAGTTATTAGGAAGATTATGGTCACGTGGTAATAGAATACCCACGTCATGCATAAGTCTATCATATCCTGCCTGTGGCAAGTTATAATCGGCCTTGAACGATAAAAAATTACTCACCGCAGACAATTGTGTAATATCACAACCATGATAAAAAGGATCTTTTGCCGCCTTCAACACATCAAAAAACCTCTCAGATAAATACGAAGGGTTATCATCAATAAAAACAGAATCTGTTGTTTGATGTGGCATGTTCATTTCTACTGTAAGCCCTATTGTGCTTTCCAACCCCTCTCTCTCGTTATTTATATCAATAGAAGGATCATCTAAAGTGCCAACAGCTGAAGTACCAACATCAAACCACTGAGGAGGAACAAAACTAGGCCCAACTGCATCAAATACCATTCTCTGACAAGGATTCAAATTATCAAATAGATCCATTCCTACTCCAAAAAAGTTTAACTCGTTTATGCTCGACCTAGATTGATCTTCGGTTGGAATGGTTGGAATAAATGGTGGTTCTCCATGAGAAATTCACCAATAATAATTATCAATAAAACCTTTTTTTATAAAGATGAAGACGTACCGTTTCAATATCTTTAAATTTTGTATTCTTACACTCTGCACTAGGACACATGATCTTCTCATTATCCATAAATTGGACTTGTGATTTTGCAAAATTGATGAATTCTTCAACTCCATCGAGAAACAATTCATTCCAACCACCTCCATGTGGCAAATGCCTCATGTACGTCCAATCACGGTTACTCGTCTACAAGAGGAACAAAAAAAAAAATAGAGTGTGATAAGTACAATAGAACAAAAGATCGGTAGATATATAGTTAAAAAAAAACGTTCTACATTTACCCAGGAACACACTCTTGTTCTCGCCCTCAAATCGATGATTGGAGGCTATATTAACCTCAAATTTGCCCTCGAAACCATAATATTGTTGCTACTGGGAAAGGATTTATGCACTTGTTTACCCTTGAAATTATAAACTCGATGGCATATTCGATGTTAATATTTACATAGTATGTGACTCCATTTTCAAGCTATCTCTCTAACGATTTCTAAATCATATAAATTTTCTTGCTTTTCCACCATGTAACTTGTATGAAAATAAGAAAATAAATGTCAAAATGATTATACTTACCAGAAATGAAGATCAAATACCACTCTTGATCGAATTTAAGAAAATTTGCAAAGTGGAAAGTAGATAGGGAATGTGAGAATGGTTGAACGTTGTTGCTTGGAGAAAGTGCAAAGTGGAAGAGATGAACCTCGTACAAATTGGTAAAGTAACATAGGTAGTTAGGGGCATTTAATGCATTAAATAGGGCAGACAGATTTACCCTTGATCTTGCCCTCGAAGAAAATTTAATTTTTCGAGGTTGTATACCTAGAAATATTATACCTTTCAATCCATAATTAGAGGTTACTTAGCTACATTGTTGGCCCCTAAAAAAATCGTAACTATTAAGGATCAAACATACCCTCAACATTAGCCTCGTAATATATATTAAGTTGTTACGCCGTGAACCCTACCCTCCAAAACGTATTCGATCCTATATGCCCTCGAATATAACCTCCGGTTTACCCTCTAACAACTTCATTACTAATCTCGCTTGGCCATAGCTTCAAAAATGTGCCCTCGACTTTCATTTCGAGGCTAATATACACTCGGCTATGCCCTCGAACTGTACTTTCGAGGTTATATGGCATGTAAAAATAACCCCGGTTTTATTTCAATGGTACTTAGTGTGATGCATAAAATCTGCATCATAGTTGATCGATCTTGATCATGCCCTCAACCCAAACCCTAGCCTGCAAACAAGAACAAACGAGGTCGGGGCGAGGCTTGTCTCCCCCGGAGGACCCTCCGACGCTCAAGTCAGTCCTCGTCCTCCCTCAATCTGAGTCTATCTTCTATTATTTATACTAGTCGAGTATTAAATGAAAGAAACCGTTACGATATTAAATAAAAGAAACTGTTACCGTATTTAATTCAGTCAACGCTCTTAATGCACGAAACCGCTATCGTAATCAATAGGCGAAACGGAAGCATCAATGTCGCATGAAATACTCGCATTTATTGGTAAAAGACCAAAATGCCCTTGTGCTATGATGACGGGATTTTCTCTATCTCAATTTCCCCTCGGGTTTCTTCTTCATGTCTCGACGATGAAGGAAGCCGAAAAAAGTACACGGCTAAGTTTGTCGAGTGAGTGGCGATTTTGCCGGAGATGATAGTCGCTAAGCCCGTAATTGGCTATTATTTGTAAGTGGATATCGTTGGCCTTAATTGGCTATTGGCCGTAAATGGCTATCGTTGGCCGCAATTGGCGACTCTTTGGCTGTAGGTGGCGATAGTTGGCCATAAGTGGCGATTTTGATTGGCCGTAAGTGACGATTTCGTTGGCCTTAATGGCGATTCGGATTGGTCGTAAGTGGCGATTTCGTTAGCCTTAATGGCGATTCGGATTGGCCGTAAGTGGCGATTTCGTTAGCCTTAAGTGGCGATTCGGATTGGCCGTAACTGGCGATTTCGTTGGCCTTAAGTGGCGATTTGGATTGGCCGTAAGTGGCGATTTCGTTGGCCTTAAGTGGCGATTCGGATTGGCCGTAAATGGCGATTTTGTTGGCCTTAAATGGCGATTCAGATTGGCCGTAAGTGGCGATTTCGTTGCCCTTAAGTGGCGAATTTTCTGCCTTAACTAGCATTTGCTTGGCTATAAGTGGCAAGTCTTCTGCCTTAACAGGCATTTTCTTGGCCATAAGTGGCGAGTCTTCTGCCTTAACAGGCATTTTCTTGGCCATAAGTGGCGAGTCTTCTGCCTTAACTCGCATTTGCTTGGCCATAGGTGGCGAATCTTCAATTTTTCGAATAATTGTTGTAGCTTTGAAGACGTCGTTTCATGACATTTACAGTCGTTGGACCTGGTCAAAAACATTACAGTTCTACATAATTCAAAGCAATCAAGTCATTAGAAGATTAGTATTGTGATGTGTAGTGCCCCTAACGTGTTATATGCCCCTGCACACAATTTATATACCTTTTGCGGAGATGTAGTAAGCTAAAAATCTAGCTTGCAAGAGTTATATATATTCAACTTTTCTACTTTGGGTAAAATACCGAACCTCTAACTTGCTTTTTGTCTCTTTATAACTCTTGATGCCCCAAATCACTCGGGTTGCCCCAGGGCACTTTGTATTAGTGAATCTAGCTTGCCCCGATATCGATTGCGAGACTTGAATTCCTGTTTTACTCGGGAGCACACTCAATGCTCGTTGTTCATACTTATTCCTCCATAAACACCTATTCAAGAATACAAACACCAGCGGAGCAAACGAAAACAAAGCAGAAGGCACAACCCACTATATAATAAGTGCCAATACATGCTCAATTTTTATATATAGTGAGATAGATAACATGTAGAGCACCCGTCAAACTCATTCATATATATGTATTTGAAAAGATAGATCAATGAAATGGGTTCAGAGAGAATGAGCAAGTGTGCGGATGTAACATATTAAAGATAGAAACATCCAAGACACGAACTAGATTTATGCATGGCGTTGAAACAAGTATTTAAGCCGGTCAAATTTAATCAATTTCCGATCAATAACAAGCGGCACCTTGAGCGCCTACGCACATCAATTAACTACGCAACGAGTTCAATAACCCAAAAGATTAAATCACAACTAATTAACCAAACAATATGTCCACCAATTTGAATCACACAATTCACATGCTCTTGCAATTCTGCTAAATATATATGCAGCTTGGGGCTGAATTTTATCTTGTTGTAAGTATCGATTATTTCCTGCTAATATAAATTTGGGCAAGAGTTTGCCAATATCTCAAATAAGATATTTGGTCTAATTCCTATATTTGTGGAAGTCTGGGCCCATTTCCTGCAAACACAAAAGTTGGGGCGAAATATGCAATTAATCTATAGTTTAAGAAATTACCTCTTCTTCTTCACGGGTTAGGTTAGGAATCGTGGACGCCGCATCGGTGACGCTTGGACTATCTACGGTGGACGAGCAAGAGGGTATAAGCCGGTGAAGGACTGGAGGCGGAGACGCCGAATCCGGTAAAGAGGGCAGTGGAATCCGGTATGCTTGGACCCGAATCACCGGCACGGAGCTGTTATTGCCCCTCCAACGAGTCGACAACCATTTGCGATCAATTGGTGATACCGGCGGTGGATTCTGGGGGCGCTCTTGACGCGAATCGACGACGATTGTGGACCGATAGTGGCTCGAAGGCCTGTGCGTGTGCCCCTAAACGGGTGGCTGCCGGGATGCTGATTCGGTTCCACCGTTATTGGTGCCATCGCCAAAAGGATGATCCATTGATCTAGATTTTGGCTATGTGCATAGTCAGATCTGCCGCCTTCTGCGCCTCGACCACGCGACATCGTATATCCTACGACTTCTCCTCGATCGCTCGGGACACGTGGTTGTTGTTGCCTTATTCACCAGCGATATCGACGGCAGTCGATTCGTTCCGGTGAGCCTTGCCTATGCTTGGGATAGGTCACCTTTTGCCAGCCATGGGAGCTATCGTTGTTGACGGCGGTTGTTCAATCAGTAGTTACGCAGTGGAATCGAATTGGTTTGATTCCTTCCTTGTTGCGATTAGGGTTCCGATCCTATTGCTTTTCGATCGGTTCCCACAGACGGCGCCAAATTGTGATGCATAAAATCTGCATCATAGTTGATCGATCTTGATCATGCCCTCAACCCGAACCCTAGCCTGCAAACAAGAACAAGCGAGGTCAGGGCGGGGCTTGTCTCCCCCGGAGGACCCTCCGACGCTCAAGTCAGTCCTCGTCCTCCCTCAATCTGAGTCTATCTTCTATTATTTATACTAGTCAAGTATTAAATGAAAGAAACCGTTACGATATTAAATAAAAGAAATCGTTACCGTATTTAATTCAGTCAACGCTCTTAATGCACGAAACCGCTATCGTAATCAATAGGCGAAACGGAAGCATCAATGTCGCATGGAATACTCGTATTTATTGGTAAAAGACCAAAATGCCCTTGTGCTATGATGACAGGATTTTCTCTATCTCACTTAGCATCCAAATATTTTTTCGAGACCAAATTCGAGGGTATTGGCTACGATTGTACCCTCAAAATAATTGGTAGTCAAAACCTTCGATGCTATAAAGCGTGTTTCTAGCAGTGAAATGGTTCATAAATCAATACTATATATTTCATGAATCACTACTCTTTATTTCATGAAGCACTAATATTTAATACGGAGTAATTATAAAATTTTCATTCTTCTTTTATTTTCTTTTAATTTTTAATTTTAATTATTTATTTATTTATTTTTAAAATAAAATGGTTCATGGACCAATACTATTTAGGGTAAATTGCATCTATCATCCCCAACCTTTAACCATTGTTTCATTCAAGTCCCTAAACTTTAACTTGTTCTAATATGGTCCTCAAACTTTCATTTTGGTTTCAAATATGGTCCTTCTGGCTAATCAAGCGTTAATTGTCGTTAACTTGAAGTCTTGAATTGCACGTGTGTACTGATAAGTGTTTGTCCAATGTGAATGACACATATTAGATTACAATTATGTTAGAGAAAAATGACATTTGACACAAATAAGTGGAAATTTCCATAAATGAAAACTAAATGAGATGAAATACAAAGAAAAGTATAAGGACAAAGGAAATTTTAATAAATAACAGTTTTTGTTTTGTCTGCAAAATAATTAATGGCAGGGACGGAACCGGGAATGAAAATCGGGGTAGGCTAAAATTGTCTTATACAATTATCAAAATTTTAACAGTTATTAATATCACATGTATACTACATATATACACACCTAAAAAAAAACTAATAAGGAAAAAAATAAAATATACAATAAATAAATGTTTTTGATATATTTTTTTATGGAGAAAAAATAAATTTGTATTTAATATAACATATACAGCACAAAAAAAAAAACTAAAGAAAGGGTTGGGTAGGTGGGAACCACGGCAGGCAGGCAAAAACGCAAAAAACTGGACAAGGGGGATTCGAACCCGGGTGGTTTTGGCTACCCACGTATTGAACACTGAAAAACAACCAGCTGTGCTACACGGGTTATATGATACCTACTACTCCTAATTTTATATGTTCCAAAATTTTGGGGTGGGCTGCAGCAAAGCCCAGCCCACCCCTAGGTCCGTCCCTGATTAATGGTCTTTAACCTATGTCTCAAGGGTATAATTTAATTAGAGATTTAATTGGATAATATTTTTTGAAAATTTTATTATTTTAGCTTTTAAAAAAAAGATGTTCTAGGTTCACTCTTAATTTTTTAGTAGATTTTGTTGTTTCCAATTAAAGTTCTTAAACTATATACTTCCTCCATTAATTAAAAATTATCGTTTACTATTCATTCACGTTTTTAGAATGATAAAAACATGTATAAAATATTAACTTTTTTTTACATTTGTGTTTATAGATTCATACTTAATAGTAATAAATATGAAATTATTAAAAAAAATATTAAATCTTTTTATATTTTATATAGTTTTTAAGACCTTAAAAAGTGTGTATAAATAGTAAAACGTCAAGTTTTAATTAACGGATGGAGTATGATTTAAGAACATATATTGGAAAGACCAATAAAATAATTTTAGTGGGGATTACTATGTTAATCTATCACCGGTATAGCTAGTAGAAATATATTTTTTCTTTAATTTTAATGAAATGATAGAATAGTGTTAATGATATACTAATATGTCATTTGCATTGCAAGCACTTATCAGTTACCACTAGACCTGTCAAAACACAACCCGACCCGGTCGACCCGACCCGACCGCCCGGAAAATTTTCGACCCGAACCCGGAAATTTTGACCCGGAAATTTTTTTCGACCCGAACCCGAAAAACCGGAAATTTTCCGGGTCATCTGGGTTTCGACCCGGTGACCAGATTGACCCGGTAATTTTGACCCGATTTTACCCGATTGACCCGGTGACCCGGTTGATTTTTAATTAAATATAATTAACTTTTTATATATAATTAAAATTTATTGCAAATTTGTCAAATCATGATTTTTTTAATTTAAAATGGAAAAAACTGACAAACCCGAAATCGACCCGAAATGACCCGAAACCCGGTCAAACCCGGGTTCTAGTCAACCCGAAAATACCCGGGACCCGTTTTACCCGAGACCCGAAGTGACCCGACCCGAACCCGACCCGAATGACCCGTTTGACAGGTCTAGTTACCACACACCCCAAAACCAAATTAACACTCCTATATTAAAAAAAACTAAATTAACACTTACCATATTTAACGGCAATTAACGTCCAATTTGATGGAAGGATCTATTTGAAGACAAAACTAAAGTTTGAGGACCACATTAGAACAAAGTAAAGCTTAGGGACTTAAATGAAACAATGGTTAAAGGTTAGGGATGATAGATGCAATTTACCCTACTATTTATTTCATAGACCAATACTATTTATTTGACGAACCACTGCTCTTAATTTATTTAATGAATCAATACTCTTTATTTCATGAACCACTACTATTTAATAATTGTAAAATTTTCATTCTTCTTTTATTTTCTTTTAATATTTATTTTTAATTTATTAATTACTTATTTTAAAATGAAATGTTTCATGAACCAATACTATTTATTTAATGAACCACAACTCTTTATTTGATGAACCACTACTCTCTATTTATTTGATGAACCACTTGGTATAAAAACCCTGAACCACTTCGTATAGAACCCTTGAACCTTGATATATAAACCCTGAATCACTTGGTATTTAAACTCTGAACCACTTGGTATAAA
Organism: Persicaria tinctoria; assembly: GCA_037127255.1. Classification (NCBI taxonomy): domain Eukaryota; kingdom Viridiplantae; phylum Streptophyta; class Magnoliopsida; order Caryophyllales; family Polygonaceae; genus Persicaria; species Persicaria tinctoria. Next base: position 41,587,839 of record JBANSL010000002.1, on the reverse strand, counting down.
ACCGCGAACCATTTGGTAAAAAAATCCTGAACCACATTGTACAAAAACCCTGAACCGCTTGGTATTAAAACCCCTGAACCACTTGATATTAAAACCCTGAACCACTTTGTACAAAAACCCTGAACCATTTGGTATTAAAACCCTGAACCACTTGGTATTAAAACACTGAACCAATTGGTATTACACTTTCATTTCAAGTCTCTACTATTTATTTCATGAACCGCTACTATTTATTTATTTCATTATTCTTTTATTTTCTTTTAGTGTTTACAACAACAACAACAACAACAACAACAACAACGTGCCCAGTATATCCCGCTTGAAGCAGGGTCTGGGGGGTCGAGTTGTACGCACCCTTTCCCCGACTAGGTCGAGAGGGTGTTTCCTATTGACCCAAGACAAGTCCTCGAAAACAGGACAAGACTCCACACCAGAGACAACCATAAGACATAAAGGAAAAAAGACCACACACAAGAAATAAGAGAAAGATGCGCAAAAATAGGACGAGACGGCAGGAAGGCGTGATGCTGGAAACACTGCACCCTACTAGTTTTCGACAATTCTAATAGCACTCCTCCACTGCACTCTGTCGCGTGACATCTCCTCTGTGAGTCCCAAAATGGCCAGGTCCTGTCGAATCACTTCACGCCAGCTCTTCTTTGGACGACCTCTGCCACGCCGGACATTGTCGATTGCCAAATGGTCACATCTGCGCACAGGCGCACTCGGATCCCTCCTCTGAACATGTCCATACCATCGCAGTCTCGCTTCCCGCAACTTAGCCTGAATACTGACCACTCCTACCTTTTCTCTAATAGCCTCGTTTCTGATTCTGTCATGCAAAGTGACCCCACACATCCATCTGAGCATCCTCATCTCGGCTACCATTAGTTTCTGTTCATGTGCCTTACTTGTCGCCCAACACTCTGCCCCATATAGCAAAGCTGGTCTCACCACCACTCTGTAGAACTTACCCTTAAGCTTAAGTGGGACTTTTCTGTCACATAGAACTCCTGATGCAGCCCTCCACTTCTGCCAACCTACTTGAATTCGGTGCTTGACATCCATGTCGACTCCTCCATCGCTTTGCATCACAGATCCCAGATACTTGAAACTGTCTTTCTTTGGAACAAGGTCCCCACCCAACATGACCCCCTCGTCACCCACTTCCTCTTCACCAAATCTGAAAACCATATATTCCGTCTTTGTCCTGCTCAACATAAAGCCCTTCTGTTCAAGCTTATCCCTCCATAAATCAAGTTTGCTGCTGACCCCTATCCTAGTCTCATCCACCAGGACAACATCATCCGCAAACTGCATACACCACGGGATCCCACCCTGGATACTTCCTGACACCACATCCATGACTACTGTAAAGAGAAACGGGCTCAAAGCTGAGCCTTGGTGCAAGCCCATTTGCACAGCAAAGTACTCAGGGTCCCCACTATGAGAGTACACACTAGTCTGTGAACCCTCGTACATATCCTTAACAACCTTCATGTAGGATTCTGGAACCCCTTTAGCTCTCAAACATTCCCAAATAAGGTCTCTTGGCACTCTGTCGTATGTCTTCTCCAAATCAATGAAAATCATATGCAGATTTTTCTTCCGGTCTCTGTATTTCTCCACCAAGCGCCTCATCAGATGAATAGCTTCTGTAGTAGATCTTCCTGGCATAAAACCAAACTGGTTCTCGGAAACGCTAACCAACCCTCTTAGTCGTCGTTCAATAACTCTCTCCCAAATCTTCATTGTGTGGCCGAGGAGTTTAATACCCCTATAGTTGTTGCATTGTTGTACATCGCCCTTGTTCTTATATAATGGGATTAACTTGCTGAGTCTCCATTCATCTGGCATCCTCCCTGTCCTGAGAATAACGTTGAAAAGTTGGGTAAGCCATTCTACCCCCTTAACGCCTAAACACTTCCACACTTCAGCTGGAATCTCATCCGGCCCCACAGCTCTCCTACTCTTCATTTTACTTACAACTCCCTTCACTTCCTCATAAGATAGGCGTCTGCAGTGTGAAAATTCATCACAACCACTACTGCTCGAATTACCATCTGTTGCTCTAAAACCCTCATTAAGCAACTCAGAGAAGTATCTCTTCCATCTCTGCTGAATCTGCGTGTCATCCACGAGCACTCTACCCAACTCGTCCTTAATACATCTTGGTCTGTCCAAATCCTTACTCTGACGTTCCCTGGCCCGCGCCAAGGAGAAAAGCAATCTGTCTCCCCCCTTCTCATCCAAAGCCTTATACATATGCTCAAATGCCTTTTCTTTAGCTTTTGCCACAACCACTTTGGCTTCTTTCTTGGCGCGTCTGTATTCTGTTAGTCGACACTCCCTATCGTCCTAGCTGGTACTACTCACCAAACTTCTGAATGCCATCTGTTTCCCCCTGACCGCTTCTCGCACTTCTTCATTCCACCAAGTCTCGTTGCCTTTGTGTCTGCTACTCCCCCGAGAAATGCCCAAGACTTCTGAAGCTGGTCGCCGGATGCAACTAGCCGCTAAATCCCACATGAAGTCTGCATTGTCCCTAGCTGTCCACAATCCTCCCCTCTCTGCCTCTACTAAAATCTTCTCCCTCAAGAGTGCCCCATTCTTTTAGTGTTTATTTTTTTAATTAATTAATTATTTGTTTTTAAAATAAAATGGTTGATGAACCAATATTATTTATTTCATGAACCAACACTATTTAATAATTGTAAAATTTTCATCCGTCATTTTTTAATGTTTATTCATTCATTCATTTATTTATTTGTTTGTTTGTTTGTTTTTAAAATAAAATAGTTCATGAACAAATTCTTTTCATTTAATGAACCACTATTCTTTATTTGTTGAACCACTACTCTATAATTCATGAACCACTAGTACAAAAGGGGGGACTAGAGCACGCTTTTTTTATGCATGGGAGCACACTTCTCGTACTGTGCTTATAGTGAGTGCGCTCCCAAACAAGCACACTTACTATTTAACCGTGATCTCATATTTTAAGCACGGTTTTGTGTTGAAGCGTACTTAAAATTGTCATACGACCAATTATAAGAACGCTTCAATTGAAGTGTGCTAAAAAAATAGTTTTAGCACACTTTTTTTCAAGCCGTGCTTAATAATAAGAACGCTTTAAATGAAAAGTGTGCTCTTTCATATTTCTGTAAGTACGCTTTGAATAAAAAATGTGCTCTTTCATATTTCTCTCAAGACCTCTTGCACCCTCGAACCAAGACCTCTTGAACCCTCAAACTGAATTCGTCCACTTTACACTCTTGCCACCCGAGCTACGGAATTTTGTTGTAACTTTGTGCATTTACTTAATCTAATTACTAAAAAAAATTCTAAATATAAAAAAATATTTTTTTTTCGAGAACGGTTTATAAAAATAAATGAGAACGCTTTAAAAGAAAAATGTGTTCCCTCTAGTTAAATTTGGTTTTGGGAAGACACTTTTCTTATAAAACCGTGTTCATTTTAATTTTTTTAAGCACACTTTACATGAAAACCGTGCTAATTATTCCTTTAGAAACAAACGAGAACGGTTATATAGAAAAGCGTGTTGATTTTTGTTAAAGTTGGTTTTGGGAACACACTTGTAAAATGAAACCGTGTTCGTTTTAATTTATTTTTAAGCACGCTTCACATGAAAACCGAGCTAAATAGTTTTCAGAAATAAATGAGAACGGTTTTATAGAAAAGCGTGTTCATTTTAGTTAAATTTGATTTTGGAAACACACTTTGAGAATTAAACTGTGTTCTTTGTAATTTTTTTAAGCACGCTTTATACGAAAATCGAGTTAAATATTTTTTTACAAATAAACGAGAACGGTTTTATAGCAAAGCGTGTTTTTTTAGTCAAATCTTGTTTTGGGAACACACTTTGAAAATTAATCCGTGTTCGTTTTAAGTTTTTTTAAGCACGCTTTACACGAAAACTGGTCTAAATATTTTTTTTAGAAATAAACGAGAACGGTTTTATGGAAAAGCGTGTTGCTGTTAGTTAAATTTGGTGTTGGGAGCACACTTTTAATATAAAATCGTGCTTAAAATAAAAAAAATAAGCACGCTTGTCAAAAATTGTACCCAACTTAGCGTGCTCCACCCCCTGTATTTGTACCAGTGAACCACTAGAATTTATTTCATGAACCACTTTTGTTTATATATGCTGAACTGCTTGGTATTAAAACCCTGAACCACTTGATTTATAAACCATGAACTACTTGGTATAAAAAAAACTGAATCAATTGGAATAAAACCTATGAACCACTTGGTATTAAAACCTTGAATCACTTGGTATTAAAATCCGGAACCACTTGGTATATATAAAACCCCTTAACCACTTGGTATTAAAACTCCTGAACCACTTGGTATAAAACCCCTAAACTTCTTGGTATTAAAACATAATCACTTGGTATAACTTCATAAACCACTTTGTACAAAAACTCTGAACCACTTTGTATAAAAACCTTGAACCCCTTCTTTACTAGAAAAAGAAAAGATAAACATAAAACTTAAAAAAACTTGTTTATTTTTTCTTTTATAATTAAAGCATTTGAAATGATGGCCATCCATTTGGGATATGCTTTGGAGGATTATAGAAATATGAAAATTGGACGCTTGAAGGGCTACGAGCCGAGGCTAATTCAAATTCGTACGACTTTGAGCAGGCAACTAAGATCAGGAGGCCGCTCCCATCTTTCTTAAGAGGACCGAGTTGCGCGCAGAATCGGCTTCATCGAAAATCAAAATTGGAAGGCCAAGAGATTTGATTTTGGTCGTTTCTCGAAGAATCGAGAGGGTGCCGGAGAGAAGCGATTGGAAGGCGGTGGGATTAGGAGAGGCAGTGCGCAACGCTCGAAATCTCGTCGAAGCAAGATGAGGTCGAGGTCTGGTAGCATCTCGGAGATGGAGGCTCCGGCACCGGAAAAGGAGGGAGGCATCGGGAGATCGATAAGTCACCGACGGCGAGGGAGGATCCGTTGCGGTGGACGCAGTCGAAGCAGCGGTGGCCGGAGGAAGCGTCGAGAGAGAAGAGGGAGAGTACAGAGTAGAGGTTGGAGGAGGTGGGAGATGGATAACTTTCAGGCGCGTGAGACTTTAATTTTTTCTAGTGAAACCGACCAATGAGAATCCTTCTTTCCTTCTCACCATAGAGATTCTTCTCACTTGAACCCTCCCATATATATATATTTTCCCATATATATATATATGGTCTTGTTAGGTACACCGTAAATGATGGTTAAGGATTTGCACGTCGTAATTAACGTGCATGCACGTCCTTATTAACGTGTAGGCGTGGAACTGTGCACGTCATTAGCAAATGAGAATTGGCACGTCCTTAGCAAAGTGCAATACCTCACGTTTCTAAGGACGTGCAACTTTGCACGTCATTAACAACGTGTAAGGTTGCACGTTGCTAAGGGCGTGCAACCTGTCCGGTTAGGGTTGAAGGCTTAAGGTTAGAGTAGGGTTTAGCGTTAGGGTTTAGGGTTAGGGTAGGGTTTAGCGTTAGGGTTTAATTTGTCACCTGTTTTTTTGTCAACTCATATTTAATTTATTCTCATATTTACAAGCAAATAAGTACACTGTATTATTGAATGAAGGCAGTAGCTAGTACTCTTAGTAGTAGGTAGTTGCGCTTCAATTCAGTCTGTATATAAGTGAATACTAGTATTGACGAAACACCAAAAAAAAAATACTCCCTCCGTTCAGCAAAACTTGACGTTTTACTATTCACACATGCTTTTTTAGGAGCTAAAAAATATAAAAAAATATCTAGTTTTTTTAATAATTTCGTAGTTATTATTAATAAGTACAAACTTATTAAAAAAATTTTTAAAAAAATGAATATTTTATATAGTTTTTATCATTCTAAAAAAGCGTTTGTGAATAGTAAACGACAAGTTTTGCCGAACAGAGGGAGTATTTATAATCATATGCATAATCGGGTTCCCGCTATATAAATAAACCCGATTTTAGGTTGATTGTAAACCCGACCAAGATGTGGGAAACCCCACTAAAAACTCCTACCGACACGTGGCATCCATGCCTCCCTCACACATGTCACGAGGAATGTGACACTTGGCGACGAGTGGGCTAGCATGAAGAAGTGCTTGTACTATAAATAAGAGGGTGAGGCCTCATAAGCAGTGGTCGGAAATTGGGATCTCCAACGGCTTAGGCCCTAAAGGGGAGGCCCTAAAGGGCTCCGTACTTCTCGCGGCACAGGTTGGGCCGTGTTGAGTTTCTCGGCGCGGGTCAGGTAAGTTCGTCGGGAGCGCCCTGAGTCCCACGGGGTCCACCCCAGGTCCCACCTGATGATGCCATAGAAAATAGGCTATATAATAAACACGGAATATTACGTCATAAATGGGTCACCCAATGCAAAAGGACAGTTGCTCCCACCATTAACCTATCACGAGCAAAGCCTCCAACTAGAACCAAAGAGCTAGGCTTAGCGCTGCCAATATCTATTGACCTTTATTTCCCTCGCGACTCAAAACTAGTTTAGTAATCAAAGCTAACTCTCCTTTGTATCTCGTTAGTCTTCGAAGACCGAGCAAGCAACTCGCTGGCTCAAGCACCTCGCGGAGGGCCTCCGATCGTAGCTTGAACCTCTCGGAGCGCAATTGATAAGTCCCTCGATGCTGGAGATATGCTCGCAGAGGACCTCCTGCTCGTAGCTGGTAAGCTCATGGAGATAAACTTTTAACGAGTATAAATTAAGTCCCTCAACGCTGGAGCTATGCTCGCAGAGGGCCTTCTGCTCATAGTTGGTAAGCTCGCGGAGATAAACTCTTAACGAGTATAAACTAAGTCCCTCGACGCTGGAGCTATGCTCGCAGAAGGCCTCTTGCTTGTACCCGGTAGGCTCGCGGAGATAAACTCTTAGCGTGTATAAACTAAGTACCTCGATGCTGGAGCTATCGCTCGCAGAGGGCCTCCGTTCGTAGCTTGAGCCTCTCGGAGCGCACTTGATAAGTCCCTCGACGCTGGAGCTATGCTCGCAGAGGGCCTCTTTCTCGTCGCTAGTAGGCTCGCGGAGATAAACTCTTAACAAGTATAAACTAAGTCCCTCGACGCAGGAGCTATGCTCGCAGAGGGACTCCGATCGTAGCTTGATCCACTCGGAGCGCACTTGATAAGTCCCTCGATGCTGGAGCTATTCTCGCAGAGGGCCTTCTGCTCGTAGCTGGTAAGTTCATGGAGATAAACTCTTAACGAGTATAAACTAAGTTCCTCAACGCTGGAGCTATGCTCGTAGAGGGCCTCTTATTCGTAGCTGGTAGGCTCGCAGAGATAAACTCTTAACGAGTATAAACTAAGTCCCTCGACGCTGGAAGTATCGCTCGCGGAGGGCCTCCGATCGTATCTTGAGCCTCTTGAAGCGCACTTGATAAGTCCCTCTATGTTGTAGCTATGCTCGCAGAGGGCCTCTTGCTCGTAGCTGGTAGGCTCGCACAGATAAACTCTTAATGAGTATAAATAAGTCCCTTGACGCTGGAGCTATCGCTCGCGGAGGGCATCCGATCGTAGCTTGAGCCTTTCAGAGCGCACTTGATAAGTCCCTCGACGCTGGAGCTATGCTCGCAAAGGGCCTCCTGCTCGTAGCTGGTAAGCTCGTGGAGGTAAAATCTTAACGAGTATAAACTAAGTCCCTCAACGCTGGAGCTATGCTCGCAGAGGGCCTCTTGCTCGTAGCTGGTAAGCTCGCGGAGATAAACTCTTAACGAGTATAAACTAAGTCCCTCGACGCTGGAGCTATCGCTCGCGGAGGGCCTCCGATTGTAGCTTGAGCCTCTCGGAGCGCACTTGAAAAGTCCATCGTTGCTGCAGCTATGCTCACAGAGGGCCTCCTGCTCGTAGCCGGTAAGCTCGCGGAGATAAACTCTGAACAAGTATAAACTAAGTCCCTCGACGCTAGAGCTATGCTCGCAGAGGGCCTCCTCCTCGTAGATGGGAAGCTCGCAGAGATAAACTCTTAACGAGTATAAACTAAGTCCCTTGATGCTGGAGCTATCGCTTGCGGAAGGCCTCGGATCGTAGCTTGAGCCTCTCGGAGCACACTTGATAAGTCCCTCAACGCTAGAGCTATGCTCGCAGAGGGCCTCCTACTCGTAGCTGATAAGCTCGCGGAGATAAACTATAAATGAGTATAAATTAGGGCCCCTCAACGTCGAAATTCTCATTCGCGGAGAGCTTCCTTATAAAAGGCTTAATTCTCTCCCTAAGAGATACGTAGGCAACTCACTAATAAGTAGGGTACAACCCAGACGAAACAAACTTAGTTAAAACTTTACGCCGAAAGTCTGATATATTGAGTACTCTTCCGAAGGATGACGAAGTACAAATGCATATGTTGCCTCGTTTGAATCAAATCCTTGCTAAGTCTCATCTTACCTAGGGTTCAAGGAGTTGTGACGAAACACCAATATATATATATATAGAATATGGATCATGTGTACACAAGCCTTATTGTGTATCATGTACACAAATCTCGGCCTTTGGATCAAACCAAATCAAAGGCTCACAATAATCAAAATAAAGAAAAGAGAAAAGAAAAGAAAAGGAGGGTTGTGAATAGTGACGAGGGAAGTAATTTTTTGGCTTTTTCGTTATTTTCGGCCATTTTAAAAAAATATTTTTTATTTTTTTTGATGTAATTTATTTTTATCTACCTATAGACACCCACTTTGCATATGTTTTGCGAAAAAAAAAATTACGATAACAATTGAGCTTAAGAGTTTTCGTTTTATTTGTGCCCAGTTTTATTATTCGGTGGAATTTGTGGGTTTTTTGATATTATTCATTGAATTATATATGTTTTTTTTTTTTGGTTCTTTTTGAATTATATATGTTTATTCAATGGAATGTAGTGTTTTTTTTTAGTTCGAAATCATTTGGAGCCACACTAAGCTTAAGGGTTTTTGTATTATTCATGCCCATATTGATCATTCGGTAGAATTGCTGATTTTTTTGATATTATTATTTGAATTATGAATATTTACTCAATGGAATGTGTGTTTTTTTTTTTACCAATTTATTTGAATATGCTACCGAATAATTAATAGTATATATTACTATGGATATAGCTTTATTCCATGGTTTAGCTTTATTATTCAATAGTATATATTACCATCGAATAATATTACCGAATAATATTGTAACACCATCGAATAATTAAGTTATACCATTGAATAATAAAGCAATATCATCGCATAATCCGTCAATACGATCGAATAATATAGTGATACCATCGAATAATCAAAATGACTAACCTACAAAACATACTCATACGACTGAATAATCATTCATATACTAGTGCATAATCATTCATACTCAACTGCATAATCATCTATTGGAATCAACGGCTCAGATTTGTGTACATGATACACGTTAAGGGCTGAGTACACCGGAACCAACCCCTATATATATATATATATATATATATATATATATATATATATATATATATATATATATATATATAATCATATGCCTAATCGGGTTCCCGCTATATAAACAAACCCATTTTGAGGTTGATTGTAAACCCGACCAAAATGTGGGAAAACCCACTAAAAAATCCTACTAACACGTGGCATCCTTGCCTCCCTCCCACATGTCACGAGGCATGTGACACTTGGCGACGAGTGGACTTGCATGAAGAAGTGCTTGTACTATAAATAAGAGGGCGAGGCCTCATTAGCAGGGGTCGGAAATTGGGATCTCCAACGACTTAGGCTGGATTCCCTAACTTTGAGTGCCCCTTTTCAAGCGGGATTAGTCTCGGCTAGTAAAAAACCGAGGTTGATGAAACTTCTCAATAGGGGAGGCCCTAAAGGGATCCGTACTTCTCGTGGCACAGGTTGGGCTGTGCCGAGTTTCTCGGCGCGGGTTAGGTAAGCCCTTCGGGAGGGCCCTGAGTTCCACGGGGTCCACCCTCGGGTCCCACCGAAAGTGGAAACCTGAAAATCGAGTTTCGTTAAGTATTAACCTTGAAGTTACACAATGAAAAGTAAATATATATACAGTTGACATTCCGAGCCATTCCAAGCGTTTAATGTTTAGGGATTAAGATTTAGGGTTTGTGGTTTAAGGTTTAGGGTTTATGGTTTAACACTAACATCAATCAATTTGGAATAAAAATCAATAATTGTTAAGGTTTTCATTCGGATAATATGCGGATAATATTACATTGCACCGAAAAAAAAGGTTTACATCCATAATTGTAATAGAGCGATGGAATAAAATCTAGACAAAGTGTAAAAGGCGACCGGACTCGACACCTAACGCTCGGAATCTGTCAAACTGAGCTTGAAAATGAGCATCCCATCCTTCGACGCTCGATTGATGATGTGCAACCCATTCTGGCGCAAGCGGCGGAATAGGAGCGTTAGGATGCAACCAGATCTATGAGAATGGAAAAATAGAGTTAGAGTATTGACATATGGATGAAAAGCAAGAATAGGTACTAATATAAGCTGTTTGAGGTCGCACCACGACACAATGGTCTTGGTTTCCGATGTAGGCTAAACCAAGGGTTGCCGATTGAGGATTGTTACAAGGTGTCGGCGAGGACATGGGGAGATATGTGAACGGATGATGCCAAGCTAGGACGACGAGAGGAATCTGATATACCGTTGCAAATACTAAACCCATGATGGGTAGCTCTATCCAACGTCTCCTATCACCATGCACAAGTCCCGCCCATCTCTGGTTGTCGACGAACTGCTGGAATGAGTACCCTCCCATATAACAACTGGCGTAGAGATCGGCGTGATCCTCCAAGTGATTGCATAATAACGTTTTCAGTTCCGAGAAAGCAGACTCGCCGATCGGTGATGTCAATGACGCTGAAGCACGATAGCCATAATGACCATCTCCAATAGTGTCCCTCACACCCTCAATATGTCCGAGCATGAAGGGATCAATGTTGTTTTGACCCTAGTTGAACCCTCTGAACACATCATCACGTCCACGTCGAGCTAAGGTCGCTTGTGGATGATGTCGAGGAGCACGTGCTTCTTCTCTCTCAAAATTTGCCCTGAACTCCTCGTATGGCAACGGGTTGGTTCTGTAGGCATTCCTCGACCCCCGAGGCCTCCTTTTCGATCAGACGCTTGCAGATGAGGGTGGGTGGAGTTCATCGTCGCATAAATTGTTGGAAGACGTGTATGAAGATGACAGCTCATACGGGAACGGGGTGACGTCGATGTCAGTCTATGACAAACTCTCCAATGTCGGTCTGTGCATTCCGGAGGAATGTTTTGTTTTTCGACATCCTCTCATAACTTGTGCAGATAATCGAAGCACTTTTTGGAGATTAAAGTCTTTACCTCATAAAAAAGGTTGACTTTATACGCCCTCGTTGTCCATTTGAAGCGGTCGATCTCCAAAGTAGTTTGCAGCTCATGCAGTTGGCAATCATTGACTCTATAGATTACATCTATGATGACGCAGAAATCACCAGTCGATGAGTGAAGCACCTCCTTGAGAACCTTGTGTTGACCCTCAACTCTGTACACAGTTTCAAGTAAATATTGAAGTTCATACCACTAAATGTTTTATGACATATCATATTGTAAGGGGAGATAGGAAGTACGGTGTAACTGTTTGTTGTACAAGTGCCGAAATGTAAAACATTATTTGTGTAGCATCGTACGATGTTCCTTCTATACAGAAGCCACACGACCTCTAAATATGTCATTACATCTGGGAATGGGTGTCATCTCTCGTGTAGAGCCGGACGACGTCGGTTGAATGAGTCCTCCGACTTCGAATGGAACAAATCTCAACAGTTGCCCTTGAAGATGCCAGTGTGACTTAAATTTTTTGTGATCTCCAGTGCAGCTTCCTCGCATCTTCTCGTAACATGTACCCAATAAAGAAGATGTTGAATGTTGGAGAAGACAACATTCAGTGCCGCCAAGAGACCCAACTATCGGTCTGTCATAATATCTTGAGGCTGAACATTCCCAAGCGAGATCTGAAGCTGACGCAACACCCAAGCGTATGTGTCTTCGTTCTCGTGTGACATGAAAGCATATAATTATGGCATGAGGGTGTGAACCCGACCACCACACACAATGGAATCCCATATCTGCAAGTGTAAATATCTTACATGTGCAGTACTTTATAATTGGCTATATGTGTAATACTGTAATCGTAATTGATTGACATACGCATTTTTTTTGTACGTGTTGTCCAATATGATGACGTAATGGAACCTTCGGAGTAACCGTATCCCATCAGGGTGCGCTAGGAAGAGGTCGCTCAAGACGTCGTTGTCATCTGGATGTCGTCTGAACTCATAGTAGTAACCCATTCCTCGCAGACGATGCAGAGTATCTTGGTTCATCGTCCGACTACACCTTTCTTCGGCGGCCATCTTGTTAAGCGTGTTGGTAAGGGAATGCGATGATGTGACGCTTGTGTCATCCAACTGCCTCAATCCGTATCCAATATCTTTTGGAGGAGTACCAATTTCCTTCATCCACCTAACCATCTTCTTTTCCCCCTCTTTCATCTGTCCGGCGATGGCGTGACCCTTCAAGCTCGTAGGTAGCCCGTGGTTATAAACACCGTGGGTTGCCGTCATAACCCAGTGACCTGGCAAGCCTTCGTGCCCGTGTAGAGAGAATGGACATCCGTTTACCTTCGATTGCGTGCTTTGGAGCTTCCTCCTGCGTGGTCGGTACTCCCCATACTGCTCGCAAGAAAGGAGAACCCCGCCTGGACGGTTTGACGCCCCCGTCCAAGACCGCTTGATTATTAAAATCATGTAGTGTTTTAGACCCAAGCTGTCCTTGAAATGCGTAACCATTTCTTTATGATCAGTTGTCTCGTACCTGCAGTAGCGGTGTGCATCCGTCTAAACCCTTCGCACCTGCTCGGGTAGCCTTACCAAGGCCCCTGTAGAGACAGGCAACGACACCTTCACCCCGTGCAATGTCGGTCGTCCGGGGGATGTCCCAAGCAAGGTCGAACATCATCGATGGGACCCGGCTCTGCGACTTGTCAACAAACAGAGTCTCGGCGAGAGCAGTGGATAGGTACCTAAGGTGCAGAAATCGGCGCTGGGCAGGGTCATCTCCTAGTTGCCCCCCTCCCGTATGGATGTGGAGACGATGCTGCTCAGGATCAGCTGCGGCCTGGAGGTCATCAACGGGCGCGGGGTCGATGAGTGGCCCGTGTCTCTCGATCCACTAATCCGTCACCACCCCAGCGGGGGGGGGGGGGGGGGCGCCAGTTCGTCTGTATGAGCTCAGGGCCTGTCGAGTCACCTGGTAGTACTCGGTGACCATGAGGACTGATATGCGATATATTCTATAGCGCATTTAGTAGTTTTTGTCATCATTTACATGTCATTATGAGAGGTATTTGTGTGAACTTGGTGATTCGGAACCTGTTGAAGAAGTTGAAGAAATCATGCAAGTTACAGAAGAGTTGAAGTAAAGAACTTCGGAAGTAGCTGGAATCTGGTGAAGCTGACGCGCCCGCGCTGCACTCGACGCGCCCGCGCTGCTACCCGGCGCACCCACGCTGCTAGGAGGAAGTGGCCGCGTCGATTCACCAGACAGAAGAAGCAAGTCAAAGGCTGGCGCGCCCGCGCTGCTACATGGCGCGCCCGCGCTGCTACATGGCGCGCCCGCGTCGGTCCCTGAAGACGGAGTCTTATCCGATTTTTCCTATCTTATTAGTTTTAATATTATATTTTATATTTTTACGGGATGATAAACCCGAGTTTATTAGGTTATATTATGGCCGAGAAGGCAGCAGTAGAGAATTAGGTTATTTTCCAGAGACGTATTTTCCCTTTTCTTCATCTCACAAACCCTATGATTTGGTTGTGAGTATTCTACTCTTGTTTGTCCTTTGTTAATTGTTTCGCTCTCCTGAGTTTATTGCTTGATTGCTTATTATTGGTTAATCTGGACTGATCACCTAGGTTTATCGATACTAGTCATATTGCTAGGGTCTCCAATTCCAGGTTTGGGGTTGTAGATTCACTGTAGCAAACACAATCACCATATGCGGGTTGCTTGTGGTAGATTGTGAAGGAGATTCGATTACAGGCTATTTTAACGGGTTGTTAGAATCGCTTGTATCTCATTATAATTCATGTTTGAATGCTATTGCTTTATTATTTGGTGAAGGTTTTCCCTTGTAATTTGGTGATAAGTGCTTTTAGGACTGGTAGGACTAAAAGCTATTACACGATCTGAATTGAGAACAATTACTGGACATTAGAACTTGAGATTCATAGAATGCGATGATGAACCATCTCAATTGTTGTGCGGATAATTACCTGGTGTGATACTTTTCCATCATATATTCACAACCTCTAATTGCAACTTGTTCTGTCACCATTGCTTACACACAAAACTCCCCCTTGAATCGGTTACTTTTGGGTAATAATACTTGCTCTTACAATTGATTCTGTTTCCCTGTGGGTTCGACCCTAACTTACCTACTATACTTGTTATAGTTTGCATCTTAGGAATTTACTTTGATTTGGCATGGCGACTTTAGGCCTGTCAAATTTGGCGCCTTTGCCGGGGAAACGGTTTATCTTTGTTCTTGTTTGTCTTATTACCTGTTTGGGTGCGAACCTCTTGCATGGTCCGCACTCGTGCTACTGATCCCCATCTTGTTGATTTTGATTGGGAAATAGACAGGACATACCACCGCCGCCATAGAGAACATCACCAACATTCCCAACAACCTGATCTAATGGCTGGAAATGCAAATCAGACGATGCGACAGCTGACAGCATCAAACATCACACAGCAGGCACCTGCTGTGACAAACCCTGCTATAGGGGATGACAACCATTTTGAGCTAAAGTCTGGGCTGATTCATCAACTACCCAAATTCCATGGATTGGCTGGAGAAGACCCCATCAAGCACATGGGGAAGTTTCATAATGTGTGCATGAGCATGAAACCAGCCAATATAACCGAAGCACAGATAAAGATGAGAGCTTTAGGGTTTACGCCGGTCGATGCTGCGGATGACTGGTACTACAGCCTTCCTACAGGGAGCATCGATACTTGGCCTAAGCTCCACAAGGCCTTCCTGGAGAAATTCTTCCCTGCTAAGAAGGAGAACACCTTGAAGAAGGCAATCAGCAATATAGAGCAGGAAGATGATGAAACCCTCTATGATTACAATGAAAGGTTCAAGAAGCTTTGCGCTAATTGCCCTTTCCATGGCTACAGCACGAAGGACCTAGTCTTATACATCTATGGGGGATTGCTGGAATCTGATAGAAGGATGATTGATGCCGCATGCGGAGGAAATATTCTGAATGCCACGCCAGAGGGAGCTATGGAGAAGATTCAGGAAATGGCTGAGGGGACTAGAAATTTTGGGAAGTCCACCAGAAAGAAAGGGGTCAACTCGGTAGACTCTAACCAAGCCAAGGATATTGCTGAATTGAAGGAAATGGTTAAGAGGCTCACTCTGCAAGGGACTCCTCAACAACTCAAGGCTTGTGGAATCTGCAGCGATAACTTCCACCCAACTGATGCGTGTCCTACACTCCAGGAAGACACCGCTGAAGTATGTTTTTTAGGTGGAAATGGACCTCAGAGACCCAGACATGACCCCTACTCAAACTCCTACAACCCAGGGTGGCGGGATCACCCAAATTTCAGATGGAGGGATCCACCAAACCAATCACAACAGCAGCAGCCACCTCCCTACAATAAGAGGCAGCAGAGTAATGCTCCATCTACTGAGTCCATGCTCAATACCCTGACACAGCACTTCACTGCGCATGTTCAAACAACTGAATCGAGCATAAAAGATATACAGAAACAAATGGGGCAAATGGCTGAAGCAATCACGAGAATAGAGGCGAAGACGTCAGTGGGTCTACCATCTCAAACGGTGGTCAATCCAAGGGAAAACGTCAGTGTTATAACTCTTCGGAATGGAAAAGAGCTGAAAAGTCAGGAAGAAGAGGAGAAAAGCACGCAGGTCTCCGACGTGGATACGCCCAACACTGAAGTGGCCACGCCCAACACTGGCGCGCCCGCGTCATAGTCTGACGCGCCCGCGCTGACCCCTGATGCGCCCGCGCTGAGTTCTGGCGCGCCCACGTCGAGTCCGATCTCGCCTGAATCTGAGCCCTATGTCGATACATATGTACGACCGAACTTTCCCCCTCTTGGGTCGGAGAAACCAAAACCTCCGTTCCCTGAGGCTCTCAAAGAGAGGAGGATAATCGATGATTCAGAGCTTTTCGAGACATTTAGCAAGTGTCAGGTGAACATTCCTCTGCTGAAAATGTTAAAAAATGTGCCCAAGTACGCCAAGTTCTTGAAGGAGCTTTGCACGGTAAGGAGAAATCAGAAGCTGAAAGGAAAAAAGAAAGTGAAAGTAAGTGAGCAAGTCTCCGCTGTGTTTCAGAGGAGAATGCCAAAAAAGTGCGCTGATCCAGGTATGGTTACTATCCCTTGTGTCATTGGAGATGTAAAATTTGATAGAGCTATGCTTGATTTGGGTGCTTCCATAAATGTGCTTCCCTACTCACTTTACAAATCGCTAGATTTAGGACCTTTGCATGAAACTGGAGTAATTGTGCAACTAGCTGATAGGTCTAATAAATACCCTAAAGGAGTAGTGGAAGACGTATTGGTTATGGTCGATAAACTGATTTTTCCTGCAGATTTCTTTGTCCTGGATATGGAACATGATAAGCATGATGCGCCTATTCTGTTAGGTAGACCTTTTATTAAAACAGCTAGGACAAAAATTGATTGTGTCTCTGAGACACTAACAATGGAATTTGATGGAAAAAAGGTTGAATTCGATTTATACAAGGCTATGAAACATCCTGTTGATGACCATTCTCTGTGCTCTATTGATGTGATTGAACCATTAGCTCAAGATATATGTGATATGTCTAGGGAAGATGAGTTGCAGTCAATTATTGAGAATGCTATTGACGAGTCCTATACAGATTTTTCAATTACATCTAACATGCAGAAATTAGCAGCCCAGATGGATGTAGAAGGTAAGTCCCCTACTCTTTTGGGCATTGGCCCCAATCTACTGACTCCAAGCGAAGTGTTTGTTCCATCTGTTGTGCAGGCACCTGAAATTGAACTCAAACAACGCCCTAGTCATCTTTGCACTCTTGATGTGGAGATTAAGGACAAGAAAGGAGCGGAGAATTTGGTGGCTGACCACTTAAGCAGATTGGTGAATGAGGAGGACAAGCCGGAGTCACAGAAACCCATCTTAGGCACGTTTCCGGATGACACATTATACAGAATCGAGCACAAAAGCACGCCGGAGTCTGGCGTGCTCACGTCAACAGCTGACGCGCCCGCGCTGCTCCATGGCGCGCCCGCGCTGACATCTGACGCACCCGCGTTGACCTCTGACGCGCCCGCGTCGTTCCCTGACGCGCCCACGCCATTACTTCTCAGCCCATCTCAGTCCGTTCTAGGACTTCATTCTGTAAACCCTTGGTACCGAGACATTGTGAACTATTTAGTTTGTGGGGAATTTCCTCCGGATCATACCAAGGCCCAGACAGAGAAGATTCGAAGAGAAGCGAACCACTATGTGTGGGATGACAGCTTGGACAGAAAGTTACACCTTTCAAGGGTTCCCGCATTTGTCAATGAGATGACTGGTGTTGGTGACCCTGGTGGAGGAACCTAGGCCAATCAAGGGTCAGTTAGTCGAGCCAGCGACATGAAACAAAGGCGCTGCTTGGGAGGCAACCCAAGGTATTGCATTCTTTCCTTTAACTCGATTTTATTCTAACTTGTAGGTAATAAACACGGAGTTTCTGGTGACGAATTGCACCCGCATTTCGGACCCACTGCACCCGCAATGTTAATTTTCGTCAAAAAAATAAATAAATAAATAAATAAAATAAAATCCGACCACGGGCTGGAAAACCCACTTCGGGCCAGCCCGCCAGCTTCAAGCCCACCATCAGATGGCCCCATCATCACCAAAACCCTACACCCCCCACACTCTCTCACCTCACACCACACATCCCTCTCAAACATCCTCTCCTCCCACTCTCCTCTCACACCCACTCTAACCCATACCCACACTCTCTCTCACTCCCCTGCGCCACACTCAGCCACCGGTGAGCCTCCACCAGGACCCCCACACACCGGCACCGGAGGGACATCGGCGGGCTCCACATCGACAACTGCTTTCGACGATTTCCGGATCTGCAGAAGTCGCCGACGCGGCCGCGCCACCCCTAACGCGCCCGCGCCTGTCAGAGAAAACCCCCAATCGGCTGACACACCCGACGCGGCCGCGCTGCACCCGACGCGCCCGCGCTGCTACCCAACGCGCCCGCGCCACCTCCAACTTGCCCGCGTCTGCCCCTGCGCCGAGATTCCGCTGTTCTTCGTGAGTTACTTCCGTTGTCCTTATTTCGATTCCGATTTAGTCTTATTATCTATCGAGTATGAGTTCATCGGAGGAGGAGGCGAGTCGATCTGATAATGGGTTAGAAATGTCTGATGAGGAATGGGCTATTTACAATAAGGTTAGCTGTGTCAGTTCTACGAAGTATTTGCATAGAGAGACACTTCATAGACTTCAGATGCTAGATTGTATGCAGAAGTGTCTAGCTCACGCTGGTATTAGTGAGTTTTTGGATTTGAGAGCGGTAGGATACCCGGAACTGTGCAAGCAGTTCCTCGCAACATATCAGCTTTACCTTGGGGAGAACAGAATTAGAGGGGTTGCTTTCAGATACAATGGCACTACCTACAGGGCTTCTGCAGCAAGGTTGCGAAAAGCTTTAGGAGTCACTAAAGCCCCAACTGATGGATGGGTGACAGCCGCGACCGACCCAGACCTAGTTGCATTCTTTAAAGCGGTGTCGGGAGAGGACTTCTTGACCAGTAACGAGTACAACAGCAGGATTACTCATCCTGTCTTCCATATGTTGTGCAAGATCGTTTCTGGGACATATTATGGGCTGGTCACAGATACAAAGCTTTCCATGACGCACCTGAGGTTTGCCTACAGCGCTGTGCCTACTGCAGATTATACGCCTGACTGGGTTAGGCTCTTCTTCGATGGCCTCGATAGGGTCAGAAAGGATCGCAGTGCCGCGGGACCAGAAATGGTCTAGAGTGGACTTATTACTCGGGTCGCCATTGCTGCAGGCGTTGGGCAAAATAGGTTGGAGGAGCTGGAGGAGCAGGTCATAGAAAGGACCTATACAGAGGAGTATCTGCGGAGGTGTTTGATGCAGGATACTGCACCGGATGGGGGAGCCATTTGGTGCACGGGCAAGAAGAAGGAGCATCAGTTCAGGCTCCCTAAGCCCCTTCCGTGGTCTGAGACTTGGGTTGATTGGTACATTGAGGCCGATTACTTTCCGACGTCAGTTCTGGGTAGAAGGCGTCGCCTGGAGGTGGGTAGCAGTAGTGGCACAGCTGGAGCTGCCACGATGGAGGATGCGCCTGTGGCTCCGCAGGCTTTTGTTCAGACAGATACACAGGGTTTCACACAGAACCCACATCAGGAGATGCCTACTTATCAGACCCCGTCTCACGGTTGGGATTCTCAACCGACATTTCAGAGCCAGCAGGATGCACATCAGTGGGCCCCTTGGCCCGCATAAGCTTTTCAGGATGCCCATCAGCAGCCTCACTAGTGGGGCTACCTGGTTGATCAGATTGGCCTTCTGCGCCAAGACGTGGGGAGTTTGACGACAGTGACGAACCAGATTCTCCACCAGCAGGCCGACATCCTAGAGGGCTTTGGCGAGTTCAGAGAGATGAGGGAAGAGCTGCGCCGCATGCGAGAGGATTACTCTCGCCACTATCCACCCCCTTAGTGAGTCCTTCTGTTTCCTTTCTCCCTACTTATTTCTGTCTTCTTTCACATTGAGGACAATGCTTCATTCAAGTATGGGGGAGGGAAAGGATTCACACATCATGTACATATTTTATTTCAGCATTATTTGCGTACAGATTCTGAACTTGTTATATTTATAAAAAAAAAAAAAAAAAAACAGAAAAAAAAAGAAAAAAGAAGCAATCAAAATCCTGGGATGAGTTGAAGACCCGAAAGGGCGACTCAGGCAAAAAGCAGGTAGTCTGGCGAGCCTTAGGCTTGGCAATATGAGACTTGAGGGAAGTGAGAATGTTTATGTGAGTACCATCTTTGGAAAAAAAAAAGGAGTGGCTTGGTGAAAACCCGAAAGGGCGCCTTGGCAAGATGAGCGTTTACTTTGAGTGTTTAGGATTGATCTCTTGGCGAAGGCGACATAAGAAGTGGAGTGATAAGGAGGTTTTCGGGTAGGCCACTGGGAGCTATAAGGTGTAGGTGGTTGAGATACAATTGTAAGTCTTATTTCCTATTTTGATTGTCTTTTGTGCTGATTGTTGAGATGGTGAAAACTACTAGTACTTAGTGTTCATTTTCCTTGTACTGTCTGTGAACCTTTGAGATTTATGGTGAGAGTAGGCTTAACTTCTATGCTTACTCGGGACGAGTAAAGGTTTAATTATGGGGGAATTTGATATGCGATATATTCTATAGCGCATTTAGTAGTTTTTGTCATCATTTACATGTCATTATGAGAGGTATTTGTGTGAACTTGGTGATTCGGAACCTGTTGAAGAAGTTGAAGAAATCATGCAAGTTACAGAAGAGTTGAAGTAAAGAACTTCGGAAGTAGCTGGAATCTGGTGAAGCTGACGCGCCCGCGCTGCACTCGACGCGCCCGCGCTGCTACCCGGCGCACCCACGCTGCTAGGAGGAAGTGGCCGCGTCGATTCACCAGACAGAAGAAGCAAGTCAAAGGCTGGCGCGCCCGCGCTGCTACATGGCGCGCCCGCGTCGGTCCCTGAAGACGGAGTCTTATCCGATTTTCCCTATCTTATTAGTTTTAATATTATATTTTATATTTTTACGGGATGATAAACCCGAGTTTATTAGGTTATATTATGGCCGAGAAGGCAGCAGTAGAGAATTAGGTTATTTTCCAGAGACGTATTTTCCCTTTTCTTCATCTCACAAACCCTATGGAGAACTAACTCTCCTTTGTTACACTTGGTTCTTTGAAGCCTTCAATTGATTTGGTTGTGAGTATTCTACTCTTGTTTGTCCTTTGTTAATTGTTTCGATCTCCTGAGTTTATTGCTTGATTGCTTATTATTGGTTAATCTGGACTGATCACCTAGGTTTATCGATACTAGTCATATTGCTAGGGTCTCCAATTCCAGGTTTGGGGTTGTAGATTCATTGTAGCAAACACAATCACCATACGCGGGTTGCTTGTGGTAGATTGTGAAGGAGATTCGATTACAGGCTATTTTAACGGGTTGTTAGAATCGCTTGTATCTCATTATAATTCATGTTTGAATGCTATTGCTTTATTATTTTGTGAAGGTTTTCCCTTGTAATTTGGTGATAAGTGCTTTTAGGACTGGTAGGACTAAAAGCTATTACACGATCTGAATTGAGAACAATTACTGGACATTAGAACTTGAGATTCATAGAATGCGATGATGAACCATCTCAATTGTTGTGCGGATAATTACCTGGTGTGATACTTTTCCATCATATATGCACAACCTCTAATTGCAACTTGTTCTGTCACCATTGCTTACACACAAAACTCCCCCTTGAATCGGTTACTTTTGGGTAATAATACTTGCTCTTACAATTGATTCTGTTTCCCTGTGGGTTCGACCCTAACTTACCTACTATACTTGTTATAGTTTGTATCTTAGGAATTTACTTTGATTTGGCATAACGACTTTAGGCCTGTCAAGGACCTGCTCCGCCTCGGATAGATGTGACAAACACGGCATACCCTCAATCCGAACCCCTAGAAGGTAGGCTACGTCGTGCAGCGTAATGGTCATCTTGCCCCACGCAAAATGGAAGGAGCTAGTCTCCGGATTCCAATGCTCCAAGAACGCCGTGACTAAAAACTCGTCCACACCCTCCCAATGGAGGGTCCACAGCTGCAGGATGCCCGAGGGAATCAGATCCTGTCACAAGGTCCCCGGGCTCTCAAAGACGTACGGGTCAAACGCAGTCAGGTGACTCGCCCGATGGTGGATCTTCAGCAGCGACAGATCCACAGTCGCATCCCTCCAAACCTGGTAGGCTCGGTGATGCATGTAAGACAACAACAGATCGCCCGAAGGCAAGTATGGGAAGACCCGTGTAGCCGGTCCATCAGGTTGCGCAGGGATGGGTCCCGGCTCCTCCAACCCCCTACCTGCTCCTGCCCTCCCTCCTGCCTCTCTTGTCTGTCGTCCACCCCCTCTACGACGTCAGGGATGGTGTCATCCGCAGACACCAACGAAATCGGCGGTGGTGTGCGGGAGGTCAAAGCCTCAGCATCGTGGGTGGCGGAAGTAGAAGCCTCGTGGACGCCGAAAGTAGATGCCTCATGGATGGTGGGGTCAGCTGAGCAGCCAGTCTACCCCCGTGGGCCCGTCGACCCCCACCTATCTCAGTTACGCACATGTTGAGTAAATCGTCGGACGACAATGAAGGTTGTTGCCCATCCATCGGATCACCAGAAGCGCGAAAATCAGGCAGACCCTGCCAGAAGCTGTCATCCTCGTCGTACGGGGGGCTTCTCATGGTCTTCTGGGTGCCCTCTAGAGACAACATTAGATCATCTACTGTATGGGTCTAGATCTCCTCTCTAACAGCAGATACCATCACCCCCTCCTCTCCCCCACCCTCTATCGTAAGCTGACTGACCATTGCCCGGTCGACGACCCTAACAACCTGTAGGGTACCATCAGTCCTCAAGAGTCGCGACGCCTGTTATTTTAAAATGTTTCAATGTATGTTACTTCATGTATTACTTATGCTAATTCATTTGATGCATTTGGCTTTTAATGTTTTTTCAATGTGTTATAATGTCTTTTAATGGCTTTGAATTTATTTTAATGTCTTTTAATGTCTTGTAATGGCTTTCAATGTCTGTTAATGGCTTTTATTGGCTTTTAATGTCTTATAATGACTTATAATGACTTTTAATGTCTTATAATGACTTTTAATGGCTTTTAATGTCTTCTGATGTCTTTCAATGACTTGTAATGTCTTTCAATGGCGTGTAATGTCTTTTAATGTATTGTAATGGCTTTGATTGACTTTTATTGTCTTCTAATGTCTTTTAATTTCTTTTATTTTCTTTTATTGTCTTTTACATACATACACATGAAATAATATAAATATTTCAATTTATTTAAACTATAAAACTATATTATAAAACTATATTAAAAAAAACTATGAAGCTATATACAACTATATTATCAAACTAAAAATCATAAAAACTATAAACTATATACATTTATAAAACTATAATCTATAAAACTATATTATAAAACTATTAATATCAAATAAAATAAATAATTCATATAACATGCCGGTGGAGTCGGGACGGGCGAAACCTCCATGCAACGCTGCTTCCGCGGCGGTAATATGGTTTGCATCTCCGACACCGACTCCGGCACCACCACCTCCACCGCCTGCAACTCTCCGGCAGCCACTGCCGCCGACGCCATCCTCTGGTCCTTAGCCGCCGCACCCCCACCGCCCTCCACCCCCGTCTGCTCCTCCTCCGCCACCGCCCCAGCCTCCCCACCACCACCACCCTCCACCCCGCTTTGCTCCTCCTCCGCCACCGTCGGGAGCACCTCAGCCTCCCCACCACCACCACCCTCCACCCTCTGCTCCGCCTCAAGACCACCAACACCCACCACCCTGTGCTCCTCCTCCGTCACCGCCTCAGCCTCCCCACCACCACCACCCTCCACCGCCACCGCCACCGCCAGGGCCTCCTCCGTCTCCATCTCCATGGCCTCCACCTCCACTATCGGGACCGCCATCTCCTCCATCTCCGACTCTCTCTCCATCTCTTTCTCCAGATCTCTCTCTCTCTCGTCGGAAGCTCGCCGGCGTCTCTCTCTCTCTCTCTCTCTCTCTCTCTCTCTCTCTCTCTCTCTCTCTCGATTTCGGTTGGGGAAAGTGAGGAGAAAGGGCCACGTTTTTTCGATTTTGAAAAAACGTGGTTGCACGTCGTTATGGACGTGCAGTATTGCACGTCGTTTTTGACATGCAAGACTGCACGTCATAAACGACGTGCATACAAGTTTTTTTTAAAAAAAAAAATTTACGTGCGCGCACGTAGGCATGCTTTGTGCCCTATCCAACATGCACGTTAATTACGACGTGCATGCACGTCGTAATTAACGTGAGGATTTGCGGTGTATATATCTTGGGCGTGTATATATATATATATATATATCCCTCCATTCCAAAATAGACGGTCTTTTGCTTTTTGACACGTTTTTTAAGGAGTAAAAAACTGTATAAAATATTTTTTTTAATTAAAATTTTTATACTATTTGATACTTATTACTAATAAGTATTTAGTTATATAAAAAATTAATTAAAAAATAATAATTCGTAGAGCTTTCCGTTCTTCAAAAAGCGTGTCGAAAAGTAAAAGACCATGTATTTTGGAACGGAGTGAGTATATGATAAGACCATCCACATCCCAAAGCTAAAATGTTAAATATGAACTCCATCCAAAATAAGTGTTCACATTCCATGTATTTTTGCTATCCAAAAAGCTACAAAAATTTAACCCCGTTCATATACCCATGGATTGTTGAGAGAGTGCAAAATGGGTGGGCCCCTCTTCTGCCACAATTGTCTACTTCACTTTTTTCGTTTTCCATTTTTACTTTTACCAAAAAACATGCTTTTCTATTACTTTCACCAAAAAGGATGGACCATCCAAGCAAATTAATTTGCAGCGGTAATAAAATTTCAAACAAATGTCCAAGGGTAACATTTTGGATGGGCACCAACAAAAACAATATTTATACGGAGCATGAAAGCACTAGTTATGTGCTTCATTTTAATACTACCAGCCAACTCTCAAATTTCTCTATTTTCTTCATCTTTTTCATTAAATCAAATATTATCATGAGTTCATCAAAGAGAGGTATGAATTGGAGTATCTCCGAGGATACAACTTTATGTAAAGCATGTGTTTCTATTTCCGAAGATGGTGCCATCGGGAATTATCAAGCCTCCGACTCTTTTTGGAATAGAGTTTTAACCTTATTTACTCAACACTCGACAATTGGGGTGTCTCATAGTAGAGATTCAATTGAATCTCATTTCGAGGTTATTAATCATCAATGCTCTCTTTGGAGGGAAAGCTTGAGGAAGGCAAACGCCAATCCGCCAAGCGGTGTTAACCAACTCGATGTGGTTAGTATTTATTTTGCTCCTACTATTATATTTTGTAGTGATTGCATACTTATTTTTGTAAACAAATGTGTAGTCTAAAGTATAAATTATGGAGTCATACGTATACATATAGCTATTACATACTTATTTTTGTAAACAAATGTGTAGTCTAATTTGGCACGTGCGATATTCACCAACGATAACAAGGGGAAGCCGTTCAAGTTTGATCATGCTTGGTCTATACTAGAAGGTTGCGCAAAGTGGAACAATCAATTTACACCGCCTATTTCTATACATACATGTCGCATTGAAGATTCAACAGAAAGTGGCTCCCCCATCGGAACTGGTAGTCCTAACTCACAAGCCTGGAGCAGTCGTATCAATAGGCCCGAGGGTCGTAATAAAAAAAAAAAGCTAAGTAACAAAAGGGCCAACTCTACTAGGATTGATCCGGAGGCTTTCGAAAGTTTTATGGTTAAAATTAACGGTGAGCGCTTCTGATGACTACAATGTAGAGACACGTGAGAAAAATGAACTTGAGAGAATGAGGATCCAAGTGGAAAAGGATAAGGTTGAGGTGGAGAAGAAGAAGGTTGAGTCGGAAATCATGCAAAGAAATGTTGACTTAATCACGATGGACCTCTCAAGGTTTTCTCCAAGGAAGAAAAATTGGTTACGACATCAACAAAATCGTTTGCTGGAAGAAGACAATGTAGATGTATCGACACCCTCGTCAAGAGACCCCAATTGCTATTATCCCAACCTTGCGAGTGATGATAACTATTAATGTAAAAGAATATGGACTTTATTTTATGGGGAATTACTACTAAATACCACACTTTGATATTTGGTTTGCAAAAATACCTAGGTTTGAAAACAATTGCATCAATATATGAAAATTTTCAAAAATACCATATTTAATTATCAAAATACCCACCACCCCAAAAAATCGGGAAAAAAAAGTTCAATATTTTTGGTATTTTTCATTTTTCTTATATTTTTCAATTATATTAAATAATACTAAAAAAATCTAGAATTAAAAAAAAAATCTCAATCCCAATCCCTACTAACTGTTAGCCCCGACCGACTCAATCCAATTCCTAACCAAAACACACAAGAGCAGTCCCAACCCTAAGTCTACAGCGCTCAACCCCAAGTCTCCGGCGCTCGGACCTTAGCCCGCGTCTCCGACTCCGTCGCTACCCTCACCGTTCGTCGCTACGACTACACTCTGGTGCCCCCAACCGACCCAATCCCAGCGTGAGAGGCTCCACTGCTGCTCTCGGATGCGCTGTCCATCGATTTCAGTTTCAATTCGGTAATGGTAGGATTGTCTTCCCATCTTCAGTAGTTATATTTTTGGAAATTTTTGAAGAAAGAAAGCGTGATGCATATCTAGTTTAGGTGGATTTAAGTTTTTGGAATGGCTACTTTTATATTGAGCTCTTCCGGTCCTCCTAAATCCAAATTCAAGTACAACACATACGGTATGTGTTTGTCTTTCTGAACTACTTGATTTCTTCCACGAAATTCTGGAGAACTGGAGTTAGTTACCTCAAATTCCTGTTTTGATGCTTTGAGTCGTAAATTTTTTTCCTCATGTTTATTGGACTAATAGAGGAATTAACAACGATTGAATTCAGTAAGAAACCGATAGGGTTTGCTGAATTTGAGATTTGGCAGGCAAAATTTGGATTTGCCTGTGTTAATTATGCAATCAAACGTGTTGAAGCCTGAAATTCTTCTATAGTAATGTCAAGCAAAACATGAGCTGATATGCTGTTTGATTTCTATGGTTTCTTGATGTGCATCAAGGTGATGCTCAAGTTTTGAAAGATGAGAATACAAAGATGTTTCTTTAGAAAGTGGTAGGCCATTAGAGTGCTAGAACAAATTAGAGTTTGGAAGAACGTGAAGCAAGTCCAATCCTCCATTTGAAGAAACTAAATAATTGGGTAAACCCTGTCAAACAGATGAAATTTGCTAGATTTAATTTGATTAATGAATTTGAGGGTGGTTTTATAATAAACTCCTTTTTGGCAGATTAAAAGTGTTTTAATTCAGCTTTATGCTCGTTCAGGACATGTTGTTCTTGATCTTGCATGTGGAAAGGTCAATGTTTTTAAATGATGAGTTAATTCATGTATATGAGGCATTGAAACTTATCTTTTTTTATTTCTAATGTCAGGGTGGGGATCTAATAAAGTAGGATAAGGCAAAGATTGGATATTACGTTGGCATTGACATCGCCGAAGGATCAGTATTGTTCAGTTATCTTTTTATTTTGCTTATGTTGTCTTTCCTTTGACCATTATCTAATTTGAAAGTTTCAAATTGGGTACAAATTATGCATCACTTCACTTTGAATTACCAATAGCTTCTACTTTGATTAAGTAAATTGTATGAAAATGAACAGAGGCATTGTTTCCTTCTTTTTTGTGGAAAGGACCATATGATAACCCCATGGTTTATAATCATAAAATTGATATATATGTAGAATATCATGGGTAATTGGTTCATATGTCAAGTCTGTTTACTAGCCATATATTGCTTCAATATCCCTACATCTGAATCTTAGAAATTATTTGCAGATAGAGGATTGTCGTACATGTTATAATGGGGATGGAGACCAACATCAATATCGTAAGAAGTTCTCCTTTCCTTCTCTCCTTTTATGTGGAGATTGCTTTGAGGTATGTTAAGAGTAAAGTCCTGTACTTTCTTCGTGAATTAGTCAATGGACAATCTGATAAGCACAAGGAGGTGGTAGTGCTAGACTCATGGTAGACAGTCAACCTGGAGAAGGAGGATATTATGTTGAAATATTGTGAAGAAGAGCTACCACATCTTTATGGTAAGAGCTGGAACGACATCGAGTTCCTTTATATTCCATTCAACTTTCAAGATAACACTGGGTGGCTCTACAAACCGACCTCGGGGATTATATTATGGAGGGAGTATGAGATGTGCCGAAAATGCATATAGACGGAGTGTATTCACAAATAAGTGTATAATGGTGATGTATAAATTGGATTATAGACTCTCGGGGATGTGGATGGTCTAACGTTTCACCTACCCGGGGTAATTACCCTCGTCCAAAAGTGGAAAAAAGGTAAAGGTAATCATTGAGAGGGAGGAAGGTAATAATTACTAAGAGAGAGAGAAAAAAAAGGTGGCTTATGGGCTTAAGCCAAATAATCCACACCCTATAGCCTGTCGAACTAAGCATATAATAACATAAAATAATATTTGGCTTGTGTGATTTTGATGCCTCTTTCGAACTAGGGTGTGGATTTTGAATATAATCCTTAAAAGCACACAATCCAAATTGAAACATTATAACAATCCACACCCTAGTTCGAAAGAGGCATTAAAATCACACAATCCAAATTCTTGAATTGACAAACTTATATTCAAAATCCTCAATCCAAATCCCTAATTTTTTAAACTTTTCAAAGACAACATACCTTCTTTGTGTTGGTTGACTTTGTCTTCAACCTCTTCCTCTTGGCTGTAGTCGGCACAAAACTTCCTACGAAGCCGTCGAAATCTTTCGACGACGTCGATCGGCTTGCAAGATCTCTATGTCGCCAAGGAGATTTCTTTTTCAATCGTCTATCGAGTTCTCTCTCAATCGCCAAAAAGCCCTCTCCTCCATTCGGCATTGTTTCTTTCATTCTTTTTTTTTTTAAATTCAAAACTAACGAAGAATCTACAAGTTTGTCAAATTTAACCCTTTAAGTGCGCGAGGTGAAATACCCTTAAATGCCAGGGTTACCATGCGAAAATTGCAAAACTTTTGTACACCCCGCGAAAAACGCCATACCTTGAGGGTACTTGGCGAAATTTCCTTAATAATAATAATAATAATAACTCATACGTCCTTTTGGTATCATTGTTCATGACCCTACTTTCGATGATGCTTGGCGCATTTTTAATGAGACCACGAGTTCTGATCTTCTACGCAATCGTAGTGAAATCGCTGCCCCCAAACTTATGAAGAAACTGGCAGATATATATTTTGCGAAGGTTGCTGCTACATCAGACTCTGTTTCTCATTGACTCCGCGACATGTGGCGTTATGGAAGTATCAGTAGGGTGCTCACTCATCTGATTGGTTGCATGTAGTTCCTATTTCTGGGTTGGGGTAGACTATGAATGGAAGGACCTATCGTAGTGTGTTTAGCTATCGACTGAGAGTTCTATCACGGTGTCCAGGCCCTATCCTGCTTGTTCTCAGGTCTTTGATGGTGATGTTTACAGTTACCATGATGTGACCTGTACTGGTCCCGTGGGCATTAAACATCGACATAACCTCGTTCGTGACACCTTATTGGATATCTGCTACAGGTCTGGGATTTCTATCGGTAAGGAGGTCGATATCGATTCAATTGATGGGCATGATAAGCCTCTTCGTCCGACGGATTTGCTACTTTATTTTTGGGATATAGGACGGTCTGTGTGTGTAGATCTGATGGGATCCTCCCCCTTGACTTTGTCTGGGATGTCTGACTTTGTGCCCGGTCGTACTGTTGTTAATGCTGCTCAGCGTAAGTGTGCAAAGTATCGGGATTTGTGCACTGCGGCTGGTTATAATTTTCCTACCCTTTCCCTTCTCTTCATTGAGAGAGTTAGATACGGATGTTGTTGCCTTGGTGAAGCGGATTAAAAAATTCTCGGTATCTCAGGATGCCGGGGCTCGTACTGCAGCTTATATCTTTACTAGACTTAGCTTTGTTATCGCTAAGGCAGTGGGTGCCCAGATAGTATCTCAGATGCCCACTAATTTCTTGTAATCGGTTTCTTTGTAATAATAATAATAATAATAATAATAATAATAATAATAATAATAATAATAATAATAATAATAAAAATAAATAATAATAATTAATAATTAATAATAATAATAATAATAATAATAATAATAATAATAATAATAATAATAATAATAATAATAATAATAATAATTTGGTGTCTAAAGTGGCGGCATCTTCGGTTGGTAAAACCCTTAGGCCTTATCTAGAGAATGCACAGTTTGGGGTGGGTGTTTCAAGTGGCGGAGAAGCGGTGTTACATGTTGTTAACAGATTAGTAGAATCTCAGGGCTATGGTAATAGCATGACTATGCTTCTGGTGGATTTTAAGAATGCTTTTAATCTGGTTGATCGCAGTGCGTTGATTAAAGAGGTTCGTCGTATGTGCCCTTCCATCGCCCATTGGGTTGAGTTTTGCTACGCGCGTCCTGCTCGTTTATATTACGGTGCTGAGGTCCTCTATTCGTGTCAAGGAGTTCAACAAGGTGACCCTCTTGGCCCTTTACTTTTCTCACCTACGCTGCATCCGTTGATTCGTAAGGTTATGGATAACTGTGAGCTGAAGCTTAATGCTTGGTATCTTGATGATGGGACGCTAATTGGGGACACTTTGGTGGTTAGCAGAGCACTTTCCATTATCCAAAAGGATGGTCTGGCCTTAGGACTTCATTTGAATGTTGATAAAACAGAAATATTCTGGCCTAGTGAGGACCCACGTTGTAGGAAGGTTGGGGTTTTTCCTGAGCATATTTCACGCCCCGTGGGGGGAGTTAAGCTTCTCGGTGGGGCTGTTAGCTTGGATCCTTCGTTTAGTAATGAGGTGATGGTGAGAAGGGTTTTGAAAACCAATGATCTGATGGAGGCTACCAAGAGGCTAGACGATCCCTAGTGTGAGTTATTGCTTCTGTGAGCCTGCTCGGGAGTTTCTCGCCTCTACTTCGCAATGCGAACAACCCCACCTTCATGTTTTGTTGATGCTCAGGGAGTTTTTGATGATTCTTTGAGACTTTCACTTGAACATATAGTTACACTTGGAGGATCAGGCTTTGGCCCTATACAGTGGCGCCTTTCCACTATGCCTATCGATTATGGTGGGCTGGGAGTTTACACCGCGACCAACACACTTCATTACCCTTTTCTTGCTTCAAGGCTTCAGTCTCGTGGTTTGCAGGATTGTATTTTGAGGGGATCTGGAGTAGTTGGTGATGGGGATGCTTTTGGAGCAGCGACTTCTAGTTGGAGTAAGGTCATTGGTAATGATGAATTGGACATGAGTACATTACAGCCGTCCCCCTATCTAATGAAGAAATTGGCTAGCTGTTATTACAATCATGTTGACAAGCATCTCAAGATGGAGTTTTCTCTTACTAGTAGGCAAGAAGCTCTAATTGCAAACCTGAAGCTCCCTATGGCCCAACAATGGCTAAAAGCTGCACCTATACCCGACCTTGGTCTGGTTATGAACCCCGCTACTTTTCGGTCCATCATTAAGTATCGTCTTGGGATTGAGTTGTTTTAGGCAAGAGCCAAATGTCCTGCTTGTGAGAAAGGCATTTTGGATCCGTGGGGAGATCACGCCCTAGCTTGTGCTGCTGATATTAGTGTTAAGCACCGACATAATATGGTGCGTGATGTTTTATATGATGAGTGCTTGAAGGCTGGAATTTCGGTTCGTAAAGAGGCGCCTACCGGTATGGTTGATGACAAGGGGGGTGAGCTACGTCCAACTGATATTCTGTTCTATAATTGGTTCCAGGGCAAGGACACTTGTGTTGACATTACGGGTACTTCTATCTTTAGCTCTTCTGGTCTTTCAGGTTTCATTCCAGGTAGGGCGGTTAGGGTAGCTGCTGAAAACAAGAGGAAAAAATATGAGGATGTTTGCAGAGAAAAAGGATATCATTTTATCCCGTTTTTCTTCTCTACTATTGGTGACTTAGGAGATGATGCCATGGGACTTCTCAAGCGGGTTTGTGGATTCGCTAAGGGGATACCTGGATATAGTAGGGATACTTGTCACACTTTGATTAGAGTTGCTTTTAGTATTCAGAAGGGTTGCGGAGCTCAGCTTGTTAGCCGGCTCCCATCCAATTTCATGTAAAAACTTTTTCTAGTAATAATAATAATAATAATAATAATAATAATAATAATAATAATAATAATAATAATAATAATAATAATAATAATAATAATAATAATAATAATAAGCATACTCCTAATAAACCACTCTCATCTATTATTTTAGACTTTTAGTTAATTAAATCTCAAAAATAAATCTTGTTTTTCAAAATTTATTTTCATAGTACATTGTATGGTTAAATATAATATAACTTAATTTTACAAGTCTTAGCTTTTTTCGATGAAATTTAATTAGTTTCTTTTAAAAGTTAAAGGTACACCCACGCCCTTTAAGTTTTTTGAAATTAGATCATATAAGTTTATATGAACATGAGCTTGCAAAGCTTATAAGACTCGTAAAATTGGGTTGCATTAAATTCAATAATACAATTTTACTGGACGTTGATCAGAATTATCAATGTTGACCATCATTGTCGAAATTATAAATGGTCAAAGAGAGAATGAGGGGAAGGAGAAAATGGGATAAAGGGAAGGAATGCTAAAATTGTCCACTATGAACAATTACTTAGTTTATTTAAAAAATGGACATTTACTTAATTATGCTCATTTTTTTAGACAATCACTAAATTAAGTCTATTTTAAAACGGAAGGAGTATTAAATAAGTACGGAGTATAATTGTTGAATTTGTGTATAGAAGACTATGATAACTCCACTCCCTTGATGAAAATCGGAATAAGTTTCAAAGGCTTTGACAGTCTGTTTTTGTCAAAGGTCTTGAAGCTTTAGCAGTATTGATGAAACACAAAACCCGTTATATAAGATATTATGTTCGAATATTATTTTATGTTCGACTAGGGTTCTACTCGATGTCGAGGAGCCCTGGTCGATCTTGACCCCATACTTAGTCCTTGTCAAGGCATCCGAAAAATAATGAATCCACAACGACTTACCTTGGTCCGTGTCGATTGGATTCTCTGTGTTTTCCTTGAGGATTGCCATGATCTCCTCCACCTGGGCTTCCATGTCCCTCTTTTCTATCTCCCCAGGGATCATATTTCTGACCTTGGGTTCCCCGCAGGTGATGTAGCCAGCTGAGATAGATTTGACCTCTTCCATAGGACCTGTATGCCTTTCAGTTTTATTAAAGGAATACTCAATTACCTCATCACTGATGTTGAAGGTGAGCACTCCTTTCCTTACGCTTATGTTGGCATCCACCGTCGTCAAGAATTAACTTCCTAAGATAATTGAACAAGCAGGATCTTCTTGCATATCAACTATTAAGAAATCAGCAGGGACGAAGAATTTACCTACTTGTACTGGGACATTTTCCACCATGCCTGTTGGAATGACCACCGTGTTGTTGGCCATGTAAAGTCTAGCATCCACAGGCTCCAAGGCACCTATCTTAATCTTGGACCAAATTGTTAAAGGCATTATACTTACACTAGCTCCAAGATCACATAGGGCATTAATTTTGTATGGACCAAATCCAATAGTTATAGCAAACTTACCTGGATCCGGCCTCTTCTCCAATATGTCCAGATGGCTGCACTCCTCTGTGATTTCCGCCATCGATCGTTTTTTGCTCAGAATCTCCTTTAGGAACTTGACATAGGATGACATTTCATTGAGAGCTTCTGTGAAGGGGATGGTGACGTTGAGCTTCTGAAGCATCTTGATGAAGCGCTGAAACTTTTTCTCTGTCGGGTCCTTTAGAGATTTTGTGGGGAAAGGCAGCTTCTTTTTCTTAGTCGGAGTCAGAACAGACGTCGGAGGTGCTGCAGACTTCTCTATGTCGACCAGGGGCTCCTCGACATCGACAAGGGTTTTGTCGACATCGACCAGATTGGGCCTAGTCGAGTTGCTGTGTGGTGCAGACGAGGATTCTGGAATTTTCTCCTCGAGGTCGAAGAGGCTCTTGTCGAGATCGACCACGGCTTTGTCGAGATCGACTTGCTGTTCCTCGTCGTTCTGCTACTTTCCGACCTCGATCTGGCTCTTGCAGTTGATGGCCGCTTCTGAGTTTTATAGCAGCAATGTGTCCAGTCTTTCCCTTAGGATTTGGTTCTGAAGATCCTAGAAGTGTCCCTGACTGTCTAGGGATTCCGGCTGCTAGCTGACCAATCTGTGTATCAACTGATTTCCTCCAGATATCAATTTCCCCAAGCCTAGAATTGACACCTTACATCTGAGTATAGATGGAGTTGAAGGATTGCCTAGTTTCTGAGTGGTTTCTCCGTATCTCCTCCAGGACTGTCTGTATATCATCCTTCTTTTGATCCCTTTCTGGATGTCCTGGAGCTCTGTAGGGCGGGGGGTTCCTAGGGACACCTTGGTTCCACTGTGGTTGCTGAAACCTTTGGTCCCCCATGTAGCGATTGGGACCCCCTGCGTAAGCTACATCCTCATGATGCTCTGCCATCCTGACTTGTTCTGTGTGGGAACTCAGGAGTGGTGTGCCTTTGCGATCCGCATTCAATACAAGGCTGGTTGACAGAGAGATACTTGACTTGCTTGATGAGCTTCTTATTCTGGTCTCTGTAGTATTGCTCCCTAACATCGGGATCAATTTCCTTTGCTGGCTCATAGAGAGGCATAGATGGTGCTGGCCTGGCGTATGGGTTCTCTTCATAGGTTACAGTAGACCCATACTTGTTGTCGTAGGTAGTGAGCTTCTCTAGCACACCCCATGCGTCACTTGGTGGCATCGTCAGATACTCGTAGCGAGTATAATTGTTGATTCTGTCCTCAGTGACTTGATCAAGAGAGTTGAAGAAGATCTCCTGAATGATGTAGAGTGGCTGTCCATGAGTAGAGCAAGATCGTAGCAGTTCCTTGTAGCGTTCCCATGCCCTTGCCAGCGGTTCCCCTTTCTGTTGTTTAAAGGCGGTGATTTTCTGGCGGAGATGTGTTGTTTTGGCTGGTGGGAAGAATTTGTTCAGAAACTCTTGCTCTACTTGGGCCCAGGTTGTGAGTGATTTTGCTTTCAGCCCTTCCAACCATTTCAGTGCAGGCCCAGCGAGAGACCAGCGAAAAGATTTCATCTTGACATATTCCAAAGTTGTACCTTCTGCAAGAGTACGGCACATATCATGAAAATTAGTAATGTGTTCAAGAGGACACTCATTAAATCTGCCGTAAAAGGCATTATTTTTAAGCTCTATAAGAAACTGAGTGCGAATTTCAAAAGAGTTTTCAGGGATTAGAATCGCCGATTCAGGCACGACGAGAGTTGGGTGCATGTAGTCCTCTACCGTGGTTGGATACTGGGCAAGCTCATCCTGTGCTTGTTCCCTTGCTGCTCTCTCAGCGGCGATAACAGCATCCTTTGCGGCCAATTCCCTGTTAAGCCTAGCGATCAGCTGTTCCTGTGTTTCAGCGGCCGCCATGATCCTTTTGAGTTTGGAGTGGATGTGTAGGTAGCGCTCCGGTTCGTCTAAGCTGTCAAACTCAGGTGTTTGACCAAAACGACGCATACACCTGCAAACTAACTCAAAGAAACAGTGAGAACTGACTACCTAAGGCGCGATTGATTGCTTCCCCGGCAACGGCGCCAAATTTGTTGTTGCAGGAGTAAATCGAGTATTGAAATAGATATGAAATAAAGATCAGACTGACTTCCCTGTCTCAGCAAATAAATACAAGACTTCCTCCCGTTGTAGTAAGAGAAAATCAGGATCGAATCCACGAGGAAGCACGTCAGCAGTTCTTATGTAGCAACAGATCTCACAGACAGAGCAGCAGAAAGACAGAAACAGAAATAAACCCGGCAAGGGCAAATAAAATAAAAGCAAAGAGCAAAGCAAGAAATAAAGCAAAGACAAAGCAAAAACGAAAAGCAAAGGCAAAGACTACTCGACCTCGACAAGAGGTACTCGATCTCGACAAAGAAAATAAAGACAGGAACTTGAAATCGACAAAGACAGAAGAATCACAACTCGACTAAGACAAGTCCCTACTCGAGATCGACAAGCACACTACTCGATCTCGACCAAGGCTCCTCTATGTCGACAAGAAACAGTAAAAGACAGAAATTGCATAATTAAAGACAAACGCAGAATTTCGATAGAAATAAACTCAATATATTAAAAGACCTCCAAGGCCAGGGTTTCAATACCACAACGATAACCATGCAAAGTAACACATAAAGGCATAAAAGATCATGCTTTCCATCAAATAACTTTCGTCATTAACAAATAGGCATATAGAGGCTTTCGCATAAACCCTAATTGTTACTAACCCTTTTTCACATAATTAATCCAAGTTGCATTAAGATCACTTTCGCTTCAATAACACAAACAAGGATCACCTTCAACTCTCGCAAAAGAATCATGCTCATAGGGATAGAAGATGAATCGCACAAAAAGATCTGACCTTTATCGCATCGCCTCACATGGCCACCGTCGGGCTCACCCCAGCCCCAGAAGTGGGTGGACTACTCACGCCTCATCGCAATCGCAGACATTGATGTATAAAAAGAAACTTGCATTAACTATATTCAAAGCATTTTACAATCCTGGCAATCAACTTTCGCAGAAAGCCAAAACCCTAAAAACCTTAGAACTCCTAAACTACTCTACTGGAATTGAATTGTGTCTTGGAATGATTAAAACTGAGCCACCTAGGGCCTTATTTATAGTCTTCCTTCCCTAGCTATTCTAGGAAAGAAGATATCTATCTATATCTAAAAGGCTTAAAAGATAAATAAAAGACATAATGGAATTAAATCAATTAGGAAAAGATAAAACTAAATAGGGTAAGTCTTCATGTCTTGATAGATCTTGTCTCCTTGATGATAGAACTTGATGGAATCGGATAGAATCTTCCGCCTTCACGCCCAAGGAATCCCAAGTCTAGTCGGACAAGTCCTCGTCGAGAAGCTGCTGGACACGTCTCTAGTCGACCTCGAGTAGGGCTCGTCGAGCTCGAGTAGCATGGTTCGTCGACTGGACTCCCTCGGCTAGGACTGCTCGATGTGCTCGGACTTGGCTCACTGGTGCTCGTCGACCTCGACAAGAGCTAGTCGATGTCGAGTAGGGTTAGGTCATCGACAAAGCTTCCTCGGGTTGGCGTGCTCGACTGGCTCGGACGAGGACGCAGGCGCTCGTCGATCTCGAGTAGCCTTCGTCGACTTAGAGTAGAGATGATCGTCGACTAGGCCTCCTCGAGTGGCTCTCCTCGACAAGCTCGGATCTGGACTCAAGGTCTCGTCGATCTCGACAAGGGTTCGTCGAGATCGAGTAGGGCTCTTCCCTTCCGCTTCCGCTCCCGCGAGTTGCTTCATCCGCTGGCAGCGAGTGGCCTCTTCCGCTGCAGCGAGTGGTCCGCTGCAGCGAGTGGAGTCGCTGGCAGTGAGTCTCGCCTGGTCGTCCTCGGCTCCTCTCCTTGTCGACTCCGGGCATGGTGCTGAGGCTTCGTCGATCTCGACTAATGGTCCTCGAGATCGAGTAGGGCCCGAAGCTCGGGTTGGTCTCGCTCTCGATCAGGCTCTACTCGACAAGACGGTGCTCAGACATGCTCGTCTAGGTCGAGTAGGCCTACTCGAGATCGAGTAGCCTCGACTCTCAGACTAGTTCCGCTGCTTTGACCTTGGACTTCTGTAGTGGTTTTCCGAGCTTTCCCGACCTTCTGTAGAATTGCTGTAAAACGCCTCGATTTCTGCGAATTAAACAGAAACTGGTGTAGATTCCAAAATTTGGCAAATAAACATAAACTACATAGATTCTGTACTATCTAAACCCAAATGAATGCAATGTATACAGAAATCGATGTAAAAGTTACTGTAAAACAAGGCAGATTCAGTTCACAACACCAGGGGCTCTCAAAAACGCTCAGCGAAGAAGCCTCTCAATGCAAAGCAGAAAGGGAAAAAGAAAATCATCGCTGAGGAGGTGGATGATGATGAGGAAGAGGAGGATCTCGACACCATTTTGGAACGGGATTCCGCCAAGGAAGTCGAGGAAGAAGCTCTGAGAAAGAAAAAGGTCGAGGAAGAGGCCGAGCTGGCGAGGAAACTGGCCGAGGAGGAGGCCGAGAGAATTCGAAAAGAGGCTGAGAAGGAGGTTCCCACTGAGGAGGAACCAGAGGAAGAAGAAGAAGAGGAAGACGAGACTAGCGATGATGAGGATGCTGAAGGAGACAACGATGACGCTGAGGGGTCCGCTGAGGACTCGGGGTCTGAGGACGAGGAGGAAGAGGAGCCAGAACCTGTTGCCTCTCCTTCTCCTTCTCCTCCTCCCCCGTCTCCAAAGAAGCGGAAAACCCCACCAGCGGCCAAGCCTCCATCTCCCAAGCGTGCCAGGAAGGGCACTCTCAGAAGTCTTGAAGCGCCTGCCAAGAGGACTGCTCCAACACTTGCTCACAGGAAGAATGCTGATCCACCCGCCTATATCCAGGTAAACCAATCCTTACCCTCTTCATGGTTTGAAGATGCTGAAACGGCTTGAAAGTGGGTAGATGAGTTTCGAACTCGTAAGATTTGCTGTTCTGATTTTTTAGATCTTGCGTTCTTTGAAGCTTTGAATTTACCTTGCATATCTCTTCTCAAACAATCCCCTGCCTGGACCCTTCTCAACCTTGAATCTAACTACTATCCTCAACTTACCCGCCTGTTCTACATTAACCTAAAAGCCAATCACAATGCTGACGGTTGGTCTTTGGAATCCATCGTCAAGGGGGTTAGAATCTCTTTCAACTCCATTAACTTTGCTGATTTCCTTGGCCTGCCGAGACCTTGTTCACCCTCTCCCGAGAACACAACAAAAGAACAATGCATAGCCCTTGCCCGATCCAAACATCTCCTACTCGAAGCATCCAACAACACCTCAAAACAGCTTACCCACTCATACCTTACCCTAGAGGCAAAGATTATTTTTAACATCATTGTGCGTTGCCTCTTACCCCGTCTTAACTATGGCTCGCTCCTTACTGATAATGCCATGATCCTTCTATACCGCATCATAAATGGCCTTGACCTTGATCTGGCCTACACTATCCTTGGATCCATGGCTCATGCTAGAAAAGCCAGGAAAGGCAATCCCCTCCCCTTTGCCACCCTTTTGACCCATATCTTCAAAGCTTCTGGAATCAATTTCAAAAATGAAGAACAACAACGTCATATGGGTAAGTTCGACTCCAAGAGCCTTGAAAAGATAGGCATCACTCGGTCCCCCCAAGGGACTTGGAGTCTTGCCTCTCCTTCAAAAGCTCTTCCCACTACCTCAGCCGTTGATGAACGCATAGACAACCTGGAGCTGGGCTTGGAGGAAGTTCGCCTGGATATTAAGGAGTTGCACAAGGAGTTTGTGACGGAGATGAGCGGGGTAACCAAGCTGTTGCAAGGTCTGTGGTCGCAGCTCACTGACGATGTTCCGGACGATAAAGCTTAACCCTATCCTACCCTACCCTAACCTAATCTAAAACATTGTTGGTTTTTGGATACCTTTTCAAAAACTTTTGGAGACTGTTTTACCTCCTCCCTTTGTTGAAAGACAAAAAGGGGGGAGATGATCTGTGGTGTTAGACTTTTTAAAACTGTTGCGATTCAAGGGGGAGATTGATAACTCCACTCCCTTGATGAAAATCGGAATAAGTTTCAAAGGCTTTACCAGTCTGTTTTTGTCAAAGGTCTTGAAGCTTTAGCAGTGTTGATGAAACACAAAACCTGTTATATAAGATATTATGTTCGAATATTATTTTACTTTATTATATGCTTCCATTATATTATTATATATACACTAACCTTTCAGGAAGCCTTTTCGAATATTATTTCCTTCCTTATGCCGTAAATCGAGAAGATTCAAATCGGAAGATCATGGCTTCAGAAGTTTCCAAAGATAGAAGATTGTGAAGAATCCAGCTCAAGCCATGATCCTCTCTAGCCGTTGGTGAAGATCCTTAGGCGCCGATTTGTTTCAATATAAAGAAAAGGAAGAAGAAGACAGCTATACGTTGGTTGAACACAAGCATTCATACACTCAAGCCCTCAAAGAGAAATCTGTCTTCTTCGTGTGCTCTCTACTAGTCCTTAAGAGTCTGTTATTTCATTTCAAAGCATTCGAGAGTTACAAAGTGAGCTTATAGGATATATTTCATGATAGTGTTATACTCGAGAATTTGTAACTCAGGAAGTGGACACTAGGCGATTGATTCACTAAGTGTAAGAGGATTGTACTAGATAGCATAGAGAGGTGGGGCTCTTCTAGATTGGTCCAGAACTCCAAGGGAACGTGAGTTGACTAGATTGCAATTGTATAGGAGAGAGGCTTCTCGGTGAGCTATTAGGATCCTAAGTCTTGTGAATCAATAAAAGCCGGTTGAATCCTAGGGTTGTGGAAGAACCCTAGGCGGGGACGTAGGCCAAGTTCGTGCCGAACCTTGTAAATAATTCATCGAGTCCTTTATTTACTGTTTTACCTTATTTCCGCACTTGGTTCGAATTGTCTAACTTTGTGATTCAGGTTTTCAGAGAAAAGACTAAGTCTAATCTCAAAGGGTTTTGGCACGAGCTTCAAAAGTCTTGAGACTATCTGCGAAAAACCGGCATATTCTATTCAACCCCCCTTCTAGAGTATCTTTACATTACTTAGTTTTACATTATCGAACCTTCAGACTAGTGTGCACTAATTAAACAAATAATTAATTTCCTGGGGAGTGTCCATGCTTGTTTAATTAGTTTTTTGTCCATATAATCTCTAATTTTTCGGACAAATCTATCCCTCTTGAGATCGAAACCTGGATCTCAGATCTCTCTCATCTCCTTCTTTCTCCTTTTCCGACAACTCTCTTTCTTCCTCCGCACTATTTGATTCCCTCTCCTCTCCTGTAACCCCCTCTGTTAATGTATTTCTAGACTTCTTCCCCAAATCGTTTCATGTTGACGAAGCCAAAGGAAGTCGACGAACAGTCAGATGGCCGATCACTACGATCCTAACCCTTTCGAAGAGGAAGGCGTTAATCCTTTCCTTGTAAGTCCTTATTCGTCATCCACCGATTGATTGTTTGAGAGGAACTTATTTGACTTGTGATTGTGCTTCATCCGCGGGCTTTCACTGCCAGGCTTACTTAAATTTTGGTTGTTACTAGTTTCTATTTTGTGTGTTTCCCCTTATTGACTTATAATTGATTAGGTTTGAGCCTGTTGATTGACAAAGGACCTTCTTTCGTGTTTGATTGGTGAATTATTGCTCATAGGTTTTTAGATGGTTTGGATTGTTGTTCCTTAGTATAGTTATGGAGTTGTTAGCGGCAATGTGTATTAGAAAATGTTTTTTTAGGCGCACTCACTATTTGCTGAAAAAAATCATTTAGTTTTTTCTCCCAATATGCTAAAATATTGTGTAAATTAGTCGTGAAAGGATGAATTGGCGGCTAAACATAAATCGACATTTTCATAGTTGGAATGTCCGAAGCGAACAAATCATTCTCCGACCTCCCGCTCTTGCTGAAATCTCTTCATTTGTTGAAATCTCTTAATATGCAATGTTGTTGTAATTACTACCAGATTTTGAATGGTTGTTGTTGAAATTTCTTAATTTGCTGAAATTTTTGTTGTAATTGCTGAAATTGGTGTTGAAATTGAGCAAAATGTGGTCGGTGCTTGAGCTTGAGCTTGAAACAGATTATGATATGTACTTGAGCTTAAGACTTTTCTTCTATTCAATTTAGTTGTAGCAGAAATTGAACAAAAAAATCAAAATTCAGTGATTGAGCAACTTCGGTTTCAACAACGTCGGTGTGAGCAACTCATATTTCAACAACCCCGAATTGGGCAACGTCAACGTCAACAACTCCGGTTTCAGCATACGATGTACATTTAGCTGATATAAATAAGTTGGTGGATAAAAGGCTAATAAAGATGAAAAATATGGACGTACCCTTAAACAAATCCCACCGTGACGCATTGAACTTCCAGATCCCGCGCGAACAACATCGATCGGTTCAGAAACGCCAGAGGTTTCGACACTTCAGTTCCCTGTAAATTCCATTTCGATTTCAGCCTAGCTTTCACCGCAGATCTGCTCAATCAATCAAAATTGATTCAGATAGAAAATTACTAGTGGTGTCGGTGATTTGGTGAGAGAGATTGAGATATGCTCGCAAGTTAACCCCCGAGGGAGGGGTTGAACAACTCGCGACTTTCAAATTGGAAGGTGGATTCTTCTTTCAAGCCATTCAAGACAATGATTTAACCTTTTCGGAGTATGAATTGCAGATTGACCTCGTCGGTGTTCCCGCTTCATCTCCTCAGCACTCGATTCCATCCGATTATCTGCCCACCTCTACAAACAAGGTTTTGTTTGAAACAAACTTAGCCCTAATTTTGATTTATTTTATGAGAGAGTGTTTTTGTGGCTGTGCTTTTTGCTTTTGGGATTGGGTTCCTTTCTTTGTCTCTACGCCTGCCATGTTTGATTCTGTTCAGATGGTATAGAACAGAATCGAACATTTTCTGTTGTAGTCTATTAGGTCGATCTAAATGTTGAATTAGACCGACTCACTGGGTTGTGATCAGAACGTGCATATCTATTAGGTCTACCTTCAATGGAAACTATGTTT
Source organism: Persicaria tinctoria (assembly GCA_037127255.1). Classification (NCBI taxonomy): domain Eukaryota; kingdom Viridiplantae; phylum Streptophyta; class Magnoliopsida; order Caryophyllales; family Polygonaceae; genus Persicaria; species Persicaria tinctoria. Next base: position 41,545,143 of record JBANSL010000002.1, on the reverse strand, counting down.
ATAATCAGCTGAAGTGGGTATTTTCACTTGCTCAGGCTGGCTTTTCCTGACTGCAGGTTTTTGTCTTTTACTTGATTTGTACTTCTTGAGGTTATGGTTTTCCTATCTGGCTGGATTTTTATTTTTAAATAATTGAATTAAAATTGATGCCCAGTGTCATATTTGATACGCAGTTCTAATCTTATTTACTATGCTTCAGCCATCACTCCCTTTAGTAAATGCTCTTGCCCATTATAAACCTTCCTATATCGAATTGTTTATGAGTTCTTGTGCTGCAATCCAAAAGTAAACATCCGCTTAAGTAGTGATATATTTTTGTGCTAGTGCATTTCAGTGTCTCACTGTATTGGTTCTCGTGCAGGATGAAAAGTTAACTATGCCTGATATTTTCTTTGAGACCCTTGGTGGAGAGTACAATGTTATTCAAATCCAAAATAAAATGGGCTGCACTTGGAGGGCTGATCTTGTCTTTCGTGTCCCTAGTGGTTCACTTGAGCCTTGCCAAATACTCAACTGTAGATCTTGTTCAGTACAATGCATTAAAAGTTTTCACTGATGATTTAAGTTTAGGGATAGGAGAAAGGCAGGTATGTTAGCGCTGAGGTGATTTTTGCACTGTAAATTATTTATGTTCTAGTAATCTACTCATTGAGTTTCTTCCTTATTTGAGCTTCACAGGTTACTGCAAATAAAAGGCTGTGGGGAACAGTGAAGTCTTTCCACTCCTTGCAACCTTATTCGAATGCTAGAACTGTATATCTGGGTAATTTAGCTGTCTATTTTGTGTTTTTGTTTTGATGATTCTGATTTCATCTACTTCTATTCTGCAATTTTTTCCTGCACTGTTAAAAATTTAAAATAATTTATTTATCTCCTTTTTTACATTGACATAATATGACCCGTGGAAATTATTTATGGCTTAAAATTTTACTCTATTTCCACTTAAAAATTCTTGCATAATATGAGGCATAATATCTTTTTAATATTTCAGTGGGTGTGCTAGGTCCAGGCATCTGAACCTGGTTTTCTGTCTCTTTATATGTGGCCATGTTTTTTGGATATGAGTGGTGTGAGTATGTATGAAAATTAGCACTGATGTCCTAAAGGTCCATTTCTTTAATTTGTGCTACACTTCAAACCTGAACCTGAACTAGATTTAAATATACAACAAGTGTTAGGTGGACTTTCAATGTTTCAACCTTTTAGCTCACTATTCTGTATCCTTTTTTTTTTTTTAATAACACTATTCTGTATCCTTGTGCTTATGTTATGGTGTTTTCCCAAATTTGCACTTATCTTCTTATCTCAAGAGTTTCATCTTTTTCCACTGTGTTACAGAGCCTTCTGATCTGGGAAATGGTTTCATATATGCTAAAGTTATTGGGGGATTTGAGAAAATAAGAAGTTCGGTATGTTAATTTGATTCCGGATGCTTTTGCTCCTGCTTCTTGGTTTTGTTTACACAAGCTTTATTAACTTGACATTGGATACCAATGGTATCTGTCCACTTGCCAGATTCCTGATCTTGTTGTAGTAGCACGGCTTTTGAATGCTACTCTGGTGATTCCAGAGATTCAAGAAAGTTCTCACTGGAACGGCATCAGGTTTCCTTATAGTTTTTTCCACCTAACTTAAATTTGAAGTTGCCCAAATCAGGGTGACAATAAGATTGCATGTTTTCTGCCATAGTTCAATTACTTAAAATAATAAAATAATAATTTCTTTTTTCGTTGTGCAGCTCTCAGTATACAAGCTTTTCATATCTTTACAATGAAGATCAATTTATAGCAGCTTTGCGTAATGATGTCATCGTTGTGAAGAACCTGCCTGCAAAATTGAAAGAAGCCCGAAGGCAGAAGCACTTGCCAACTTTTAAGCCTACTCGTTCTACCTCCCCAAGCTACTATTTAGATGAGGTTTTACCAATGTTAAAAAAGTCAAAAGTTATTGGTTTAGTGCTGTTGGATGGAGGCTGCCTACAGGTAACTTGTATCTCTATGTCCCCTGCCTTACCAGTTTCAAGCCATTACATATTGTTAACTGAGTTGGCATAACTTGATATTATTGTTGTTGTTGTTGTTGTTGTTGTTGTTGTTGTTGTTGTTGTTGTTTTTATTTTTATTTTTATCAAATCACTTGACCTTATTACTGGTTAGATAAGCATCTCTGTTTTGAACCATTATTCTTTTCACAGTTTGATGACTTTGTGCAAGTAATAATCAATATTGTGATATACTTCTTATTATGGTTCCATAATCCATATGCAATAAATAGTCTCATAAGTCATAATTCATGTTGCCCATGCCAATCTTTACTTACTTTGGTCTATTGTACTATATTGCTTTATTTTTTACCTCTGTAACTTAAAAAATACTTTTCATGACTGCTCTTTAGTGCATCCTCCCTTCCTCTCTTTTGATCAACAAGTTTCATTGTGTTCTTCAAAATGCATTCAAAATCTTGAGTATCTCCTTTATTTCTGTTGGTCTTTTGTCTAGAATATTCTTCCTCCAAAATTGATAGAGTATCAGAGGCTTCGGTGTCGGGTGGCTTTCCAGGCTCTTCGCTTCCGCTCTGAAATTTTGGCGCTTGGGCACCAAATGGTTGAAAGGTAAGAACTTTTGTCCTGTAATGCAATGGGTATCTGAATTATCAACTAGCTTAGATGTGTAATGGTACATGATTAGCATTGGTTTACTGAGGAAAGATCAACTTCTTTACAGTTAATGCTTTATTATGTTGGTTCTTGCTTTCATGTTCTTGATCTTACTGCAGCTCATATGTTTCAGTTCCTCTTCTAACACTTGACAAAATTTGCTACTTATTCTCATAGGTGATCCGTGTTAAATTATGTCTTATTTATATGATCTTGTTGGAGCAAACTGGTTCTCCCTTTAATTTTCTTACATTTTTCTCAACAAAGAAAAGAGCCTCGAAATTCATCTTTAATTCCCCGCATTATACTGTTATGAAATAAAAAGCTGATTCAGATGATGATGCATGCCTTTAACAGATTAAGAGTTGCAGGCCAACCTTACCTTGCTTATAATCCAGGCCTTGTGAGAGACACATTAGCTTACCATGGCTGTGCTGAGCTTTTCCAGGTGACCCATATCTTTCTTCTTTGATTAATTTACCCTTCTTCTTTGTGTTTATTTTGCATGAGAAGTGGATGTCATCAACTCACCATATATTAGTCAATATTTTCCTGTTTGACCAATAGTTGAGTCCAAGTATAATGGTAACCTCCAATATTATTTATCTAATGTTGGTAAACGATGTATTGATGTGCAACAGTTGTTCTACCATTAGTATTCATAGATAGACCCCTTCCTGAATGTGGTCCAATCACTAATAGGCTGCTGAATATATCCTTATGATATCACTGAGGGAGCACGATCATTTATTTTTCTTATCTTTTCGTTTTTGTTGTTACTTACCACAATGTTTGAATTAGACATCTGGATGGAAACTATCTCATCCCAGAATCTCTTCTGGAATTCTTGGGGATGCTGTTATTTTGGAAAATTTTATTCCATATGACAGCATCAGGATTTGGGCAGCTTCCTGGAGCAAATGCTCTCTCCTTCTCACTGACAGATAGCAATCTTAATCTTCCTTGATTCGCACTCTTTATTTTTCAGGATGTTCACACTGAGCTCATCCAACGTCGGAGGGCACAGATGGTAAAGCAAAAGATCATCAAAGAACAGCTAAATGTAAATTCGCATGCTAACAAAATGAAAGGTTCATGTCCCCTGATGCCGGAAGAGGTATGGGCTGCTCATTTACATATTCCTCTCATGACTTCTGGCAAAAAAACAGCCTATTAGTTGCTTATGCATCTATAAAGCTTACTTTGATGCACTTGAATATTTGCATATGTGCTGCATGTCTGCATCCATTATGGACTAGAAGCTCCCAGTCCAGCTTTGCATAAAAATGGGATATTGAGATCAATTTATAATTTAAAATAGTATAGCCTCATAATTAATCCTTTGCTGTTTTATGAAATATCATAGGTAGGACTATTACTTCGGGCAATGGGTTATCCTCCCAGAACTAGAATATATTTGGCAGGTGCCGAAATATTTGGTGGTCAAAGAGTTCTTATCCCTCTGCGCGCCATTTATACCCACTTGGTGGATCGTACTTCATTGTGCAGCAACCAGGAGCTATTCAACTTATTTGGAGCAGAGAAACCTCTACCGGAGGACACAGTGGAACCTCCACCAACCAAAAGTGAACAACAATTAAGAGAAGAGTGGAACAAAGCTGGCCCTCGTCCCCGTCCCCTTCCACCATCTCCTGATCGTCCATTTTATCGTCATGAGAAGGAAGGATGGTATGGTTGGGTCGCTGTAAAGGATTCTGAGCCAGAGCCTTCACTGTTAGACTTACGAAGGCGAGCACATAGGCTGTTGTTTGCAGCTCTTGACTATATAGTTTCGGTGGAAGCAGACACTTTTTTCCCTGGGTTCCACAATGATGGTAGTGGATGGCCTGACTTTTCAGGCTTGGTAATGGGACATCGTCTATATGAAATGGCATCGTTAAGAACTTACCGACCAAACAGGTATTCGCCAATTCCTCTGTTCTTCAATGTTTTGTAACTTAATGAAACTCTTAATTCTAGTCCTATATAGGGATGGGTTCAAGTGAGGAGGAGTCTTGTGGAGAGAATACTCCTCATTTCTCACAACAAGACTCCTCACACTCCTGCATAGATACATTTTATAAATACTCCACACTTTTCATAAAAGTGCATATTTATTAAATCTAACACCTGGAAAAATAATATGAAAATTTTCGATTTAAAAAGTGCTTAGTTGGTGAAAAAAAATGCACATCTAATACCTATGCACTTGATTGTTTATGTACATAATTATGCACCTTTTTCCTGAAGATGTAAATATATAGATGAGGGCCATGAGCATGTCTGATATTCAATCAATTATGCACCTTTTTGCTCTTCACTGTTAGAACGCTCCTCATATGATCCTATCCCTTCATATATCATCTGATCATGTATCTTTTGCCGGTGTCTTATTTTTACATATTGTATTTTCATACGGTTGGCCTATCCATTACAGGAACTTGATATGTATTTTACATTGTTTGCTGCATTGTGCTTTGCTGAACCATCTGTTGTGTCCTGTCTGACCGCACACTGAAATTTTCAATCTGAAATTTCTTGTGGTTTAATTCAATAGGATGGTTCTTGTGTTGTTTTCTGTATAACCGTCCGTAACGGAAGAATTCTGCCAAACCCTCAGAAAAATACATAAACTCAAGACCTTTTTGTTTGGAAACATATCCAAGATCCATTTGGTTTTTGACTCAGCCTTTGCTTTTTATATAATTTCGCCCTCTTTCTCTCCGCTCGGTGAGCAGGAAATACCTGGCCAAGCTATTCAGTAACATCAGCGACCACCTTTACTACCCGAAGCACAACTGGACAGTCTCCGTGAGACAACACTTGAACAAGAGCCTGGCGGAGGAAGGTCTCTTAAGAGAACTGAAGTCGTCAAAGCCAGCTTCCTTCTTGTCACATCCTGTCCTGGAATGTTCTTGTAAGCTTTCCAGTTCCACTGAGATCCTGGATCGGGTTTACAAAGATATAGACAAGTGCCCCAAGTGGATGGACCGGGGCATCCTTGAAGAGAATGGCATGACAGGAGATGATTCGCAAGAAGACGAAGGGGAAACCTACGAGCACCCAGAACCTGACGAGGGTAGCAATGCAGCTCAAACTGTGCCTTCTTGGGAGCAAGATGAGGAAATGGATCCCAATGACTAGAAGGCTAGCTCACAAAGATTTCAGCAGTAGAGGCCAATTTTTGGAGGTTTTATTTATTTTTATTTTATTTTAACCTTCTGATCGAAGGAGATAACTTAGTAGTAATAAAATCTCTATTGGGGGATTGGAAATGCCCGTGGACAATAGAGATGCTACAAGCTGATATTTTGTCCGACATTTCATCCTTCTCTTATACTGTTGTTCGTCATATTTTCAGGGAATCCAATGCGGTGGCTGACTACCTTGCTCGTAGTGCCCATGCATCCCCTGCCGACGGAGCTTGGGAAGATGATCCAGAACTGCTTGTTCTCGTCCGCAAGGACGCTCTAGGAAGGGCTCCGGTCACCCCCGGCCCGTCCTAATTATTATCTTGCGTCAAAAAAATAAAAAAAATAAAAAAAATAAAAAAAATCAAACTATACGTAGTTGTGTTCTTTTATTCTATAGGGATTCTTTTGGTCGTACCCGATTTCAAGGGTTTTTGCTGCTCGTTAAATCTCTGTAATATAATGTATTTGATAGACAAAGATACTTCAATTCTTTATGTCAAAATTACTAGAGGCTGATAAACTTTCTAAAGGAAAAATTTGCTCAAATATTTATTTAGAAAACTTAATTAGATAAATGTCCATATTGAATAATATTAGGTAAATGTTTATAAATTTTATTTAACACCAACACTATCCTTGATATAAATATTAAACTTTTTTCCCTTTCATGGTTACGTCTTCCTCTCCATCTCCTTCTCGCTCAATCACTGCTGACCGGCCTCACTCAACCATTGTTGGCCGCACCTGAGGTAAGCTCCACCCTCTTCCTCCTCCACGTCCTTCTCAATGTCCCTTACTCCACTCCTTGTCTATCTCAATCTCCATGTCCCTCTCTCTCAACCATGGTTGGTCACACCTAATGTAATTTCGACTCTCTCAACGCTCCCTATCTCAATCTCCCTTGTCTCTTCGCCTCTCCTCGTGCCCTCTCAAGCTCCACTTTCGGTTCCATTTCCCTTTTGATTTGAGCAATTTTGTCATTTTACCTTAAATTTGACCAAACTTGAACAATTTTTTGAAATCCCCTTTGTGAAATTATGTGATGCTTATGTGAAATTTCAATGTCATTGTTTGTAATCTAAGCAATTTTCGGTTTTGTTGTTAATCACTTTGTGATTTTTGAAGTTTTGGTATCACTGATGACAATTCATTTTTTTAGGGTTTGTTTTTTCTTAGCTACTTCAAATGGACCATCCAAATGGTTAATGTTCTTTTTTATGATTCTAATTTCGTTCTTACTTTATATGCTACTCAGTTTTAGGGGTTGAGCATTGCTTGTTTGTTTGGTGACAACTATTATTTATCTTGAGTTTGCATCATCAACTAAACTGAGACTATCAGGGGTTTAGTATTGCTTGTCTGTTTGGTGGCAAATGTTATGTATCTTGAGTCTATATCAACAACTGAACTAAGTTTATCAGGGATTTAGCATTGCTTATTTGTTTGGTGACAATTGTTTGTTTGCTGACAAATGGTATGTATCTTGACTCCGTATCATCAATTGATCTGAGACTATGTTTCTGGTGGATTTTAAGTCAAATTTATGTTGTTATTATGTTTTTTAGACTGGTGACAATTAATCACCTATGTTTATGGTGATATTAATTCATAGTTGTTTGGTTGTAGAATTATATGTTATGTTTTGTGACAACTTATTTATGTATTGTTTCCAGCTAATAATTAATTACCTATGTTTATGGTGACACCTATGTTTATACTTCATTCAATCTTGACAATAAACATTGGGTGACCTTGGATATTGATTTGGATGAGATGAATGCAAATGCTTACAACTGCAATACGAGTCTTGTTGATAAGTGTGAAGACTTGTGCAAATTGCTTCCAACACTAATGAGAAAAAGTGGAAGATTTTGAGATTTTGATGACGAGCCATTTTCAATCAAGAGGGTTGATGGTCTTGCACAGAACAATAGAGGGTATGTTTTTTCCCCATGTGTTACGATATATTTCACTTTTAATCTCATTTAGTTATAATCTAATTTTCATTCTCCTTCTGTATTGCAGTGGAAGTTGTGGTATGTTTACCATCAAATATACCGAGTGTCTTGCATTTCATGGTGACATTGAAATTATTTCTAATGAATATATGGATGCATATAGACAGAGGATTGGATGGCTATGGATTTGTTCAAGAAGTTTTGGACATGAGATTTTTTGGACTATTGTCACCATTTTAGGATGTTAAGTAATAGTCCATCATGGTGACTTGTCTCAATTGTTCCCATTTATTTTGAAAATTAATGTAATCTGGCAATTGAGGATTTATAACTTATTTTCATTATTATGGTGACTAACTTAATATATGGTTTCTACTCCTCATTGAACAATGTTTGTATTTTTTTAACGGTTTATTTACATTTGTTTATGCTCAATGTATGATGAATACCTATACTTAAATTATATTGTATATAAAATTTTCTTTTGCTTAGCTTTATCCCTTCTAGGGTATATGCTTCCCTCATTTTAGAGTTTCAGTTTTGGTACAAAAGTAAGTTAGTATTAGGTGACAATGGAGGCGAGAGGGGAGACGCATGATTGGACGAAGTCAATTCTGATGAAGCTGAGGTGGTCGGGCCCGAGCGTAAAATGGTCGTTAGTCCCACCAAAGATAAACTCAACTCAATAATTAGTATAACAGTAGAGTAGAGGTCAACCACACAAAGAGAGTGCGTGTGACTTATGTGATTTCGATGTCAACAATGAGAGAGAAGAGAGAAGTATAAAGATGTAGATAAAGCAATAATAGAGATGAAAGCAATAGTGATGTAACAAGAGCAATTGTGATGGTGGAAAACAATATAAATGAAAGATATAGTTTCACTCATGACTTCGCAACAGTGGTTGATTTCTTGATCATTAGGCTTCTTCCTAGTTAATTGATTTCTATTTAGTTATTCTAGGTTTTGGTTTATATATATTAGCCTTAGTAGGTCGCCTCTTTGAGCACAACTAAGGCCCTTACACTCTAAGATGGGAGGTGAGTAGCACAAGATCCCAAACTCCTAGCATCTAGGCACTATCACTCCCGTCTCGTCGATTTTCTCACCTGGTTGTAAGCCCAACTATCGCTTCCACTAAAAGAGATAAACCCTAGATGTCAACCTTCCTACACCATCAAGATTCCCGAACTGTTCAAGAAAAACATGTTGATTACTTATGGATTAAGTGTAACACCCGCGTCTCACATCGGATATCAGCCAAAATAGAATACAAACGAATATTTTAAAGATAGAAATAAATCTTCTCGGATAAACTTCAGACTATTTTGCAATGATCTGGCCTTATCACTATCGGATAATATTCTCTGTATGATCAAATTCTTTGATCTTGACATGGTCAAAATGATGAGGAAAACGAATGAAATGACCCATTTGGGGAAGTCAACGGGGAACTCATGGAAGTTGTAGAGTAGAGGCGGATCTCAGTGTAAGCAAACCCAACTGCGACTGTGTAGAAAATTTTGATGAAGTTAAAAAATAATAATTTTGCTGGGTAGAAATAATTATAATCTCAGTTTATTTTGTACCAAAACCCAAAAGAGGAACAAAATCAGTGAAGAAATGTTGCGCTTTCTTTCCACATGTGGTTCTTTTGACTCTTGTAAACTGCATTTATAATTTTTTGTTTTCAAAATCTGGAAATTGATAGGCTTTTTCATAGTGTGCTAGATTAGTTTAATTAATTAAGAGTTATAAAAATCTCAAACGAGTTGTTACGGTTTTGGGGATATGGTTTCCTTAATTGAATTTTGGCTTACCAAGAATATTTTCGCTCGCCTAGCTTTGAAACATTAGATCCGCCATTGTTGTAGAGGTCAACAAAGAAGGGTAATAGGAACTAATTTGGTGGGTCAAATTGCTCATAAAAAGACAAATATAAAGGAAATTCTTGCATGTACTACTCTTTGTTTTTCATATCATATTTTACAAATATGGTTGTTTAAAATCATGTGTCGCCTGGATGGAAGAGTAAGGTTCAAACCTTGTCATGTTGCCAAAGAATATAATCAAATGATCAAATCAAAAGCAAAGACTACAATTAAGCACACCTTATCTCCCAAATCTCACAGCAAATCCAGCTATCCCACATTCATCAACAAAACCTAGTAGATTCAATACAACAATGAAGGTTCTAAGCTCTACAAATACTATGTCTCTGAGATACACTTCTGGATCAGGCCAAACCAGGCCAACAGCAAAGTCCAGTGACTTTTGTTAAACATAACAATCAACATTACAACCTTTGTGGGGATTTCTCGGCTCCCACATTCCACATCTATATCTTTAAACTTTGTAGAAGGGGTTCCCTCCTCTTCGGTAAAATTAAAATCGTAACCTTCAAGACCCATTACAGCTATATTTGTGTTACCAATGCTAATCTTTACTCTAATTGCCTATATAATCCTCCTATTAAGGCTCATTGCAGGTATCATAATGAGCATGCATGGGAACTCTATGGACAGCTGGTGGCGGTTAGGAGGCGGTTTATTACCGTTCTCTTGATCTCTGAGCTCATCTAACCTATGAGAAAGCAATATGTGGAGGTTCACCAAGAAAAGAAGCAAACATTCTATAGTAAATTGCCCTTGGACATTTAACCTGGAAATCCTCAAGAGGCATGCAGCATCTCCAAGGCCAGAGGTATGATTGTGTTCCTAGTAAATTGATCCTTTTCTAAGCATTTAGTTCTGATTAAACACAAAAGAAAGTTTTTTCAAATTCCTAGTGCTTCCATGTTAGAATTTGCTATAAATACTCATTTCATTATAAGTAATCTGCACACCCTCCTTTCTTCTCTTCTCACTCTTGCTAAGATTGCCTACTTTGTCACCATGGATCACCAAGTCTCTTATGTTGAAGCCCTCATCAATACCACGAGACAAGGTATCATCTTTGATCGTGTCCCCATTCAATCTCATGCTACTGAACCCCTTACTAGTGAGAATCAGAATGCCACTTTGAATGATGCTGATCACCGAATCCCCCAAGCCACTCCTATCAACTCTGCCCCTGCTGATCAGATTCCTAACTCCACTTTCATCTTTGATCCCTACACTATCTATGGTGTTAAGGATCTCCACCAAAAGCTCACTGATTTCAGTCTTGTGGGGAGGTTTGTCCAGGGCCATGTCGACATCAAACTTGTAGCTGGGAAACTCAAAGGTGAATGGAAGAATATCAAAGGCACCTGGGCGGTTGACACTATTGGCAATGACTGGTTTATTTTTCGGTTTGCCAATAGAGAAAACCGAGCCATTGCATGGTCCAACAAGCCTTATCATGTGCAAGGTACACTCTTAGCTCTTTACCCTTGGTCTGACAACTTCAACCCGATGGAAGAAGACACCACCAGTGCTGATATGTGGGTTAGGATTCCATCCTTGCCTCATCAGTTTTATACTGCTGAAGCTATCTCCCACATCCTTTGTGCTGGAGGTGTTGGTTCTCTCATTAGGATTGATCAAGCCTCAAATGTCAGAAACAAGCTCAGGTTTTCTCGTGCATGTGTCAATGTCTCTCTTCTAACCACTCTTACTACCTTTGTGACTGTGAGAAAATCTGAGACTGAAACCATTAGGATTAGGATTTGGTATGAATATTTTTTTACGTGTGTGGTTGCTGTGGTGGATATGATCATCACTATGATCAATGTCCCCTGAATGCACCAAGACCAAGGAAAATCAATCTTATCCTTGAAGACAATCCTAATGTTGATTTGCTAGCCCCTGTTCAAGCTCATGTTCAAAATCCTATCCCCAATGGCATTCGTTTTGTTACCACTGCTAGTGCCTTCACCCCTTACAACCAAGCTCAAGAGTTCAGCATCTCCCAAAGCATGATCCCAAGGACTGGAGACTTTGGTCTTCTTCCTGTCAATATGCCTACTGTCTACTATCCCAAGCCTCCTAGTCAATCCCTGGTTATGCCTTCATACCCCAATGAGCTTATATCCCACCTGATTAACTTGAATAATGCCCATGTTGCTAAAATCACTAGTGAGTCCTCCACCCCTCCCTTTACCATTGCTCCATCCATCCTTCACACTATCTTATCCTCTACCAATGCCAACTCTATCACCATTCCTGTCCATGTTGAGAACACCAACGAGCTGATGACTAAGTCCAAGGATAAAGGCAAGATGATTGACTCAGGAAATGATACTGATGACTTCTATCACTCTCTAAGATCCGACACCTCTGTTGTGAGAAAGATGGGAGGCATTGTCATCCGCCAGGATGACGATGATGCCACCATGAACACCTCTGAGCAAGCTAAACGTAAGGATGAAGATGACAACAATGAAGCCTCCTCCCATGCCAACAAGAAGTCCAGGAAGAAGAAGAATTAATTTTGATAGGTGGTATTAAGGATCTTTCTGTCTGGAAGTTGTGCAACAATGATGCTAAGACTATCTTGTCCTATGCTGTTATCTTTTGCTATGCTAGTACTTGTACTTTTGAAACTTCTGGTGGTTTGTTTTTTTGTGAAATGGTTGTATCCTTGGAACTGGCTAGGCATTCCTGATGGCTTGCATGTTCTTAGTTTTTTCTCCCCTATTTTCCTCTGATGTTGGGGACAGATCTAGCCTCTAGGAACACCACTATCTATAACCCTATGCTTAATCATATTATTGCTCCTATTTTCATATTTACTTCTACTACTGGTTCTCCTTTTTCTTCACTTGCTATTTGGTTTTGTGTGTATGGCCTTCCTGGAGCTTTACTGAGTGGAGATCCAGGTTACATTAGCAGTAGAACCATGCAAACTAAAGGTATGTTCTCTACTAGAGCTCCAACAAAACTTTGGTTGAGCCTCATATCTTTACCCTCGGGTGAAATGGTGGCAAACTACCCCAACCTTACACATCAACACTCAATCCAAACCTTCAATCATAAACAACTTATCCAGCATCAACAAGCAGTATACTTAGCTCAAACAAGTTTACAAAGACATCATCAAGTTAAGCAGTTCAAAACAGCACTCAGTGCTTCTACAATGCCAAAGATTGGTCTAGATTGGTGTGTATGGAAGCTTGCTCCCATACATACTATAGACACCAAGGCTAAACCTCAAATATGTACCAGCCTAGTAGGCCAAAATCAAAATTACACTTATGATTAAGATTGGATATTGGAATGTTAGGGGGTCTAGGCGCCCCCTCTTTCTCCAAGAAATCAATCAACTTAGATGCAACAATTGCCTAGATATCTTAGCCATCTCTAAAACGAAAACAGAAGAATCACCTACCGAAGCTCAAATAAGAACTACAGGTTTTAATCAAGCTTTATCAATAAGGCAGTTGGCCACAAGGGTAGTATCTGGATCCTATATAAAAATAGCCTTATCCTGAACAAAATGCAATGTTTTGAATCTGGTAAAAGATTTTACATGGTTCAAGTAACTGTTGACAGCTTCACATTAGCTTTACTCTTTAACTACGCACCCTCTGTAGAACAAGAAAAAGATGAATTGTAGCAAGAAATCTTCATAGTAGTAAACAAATACAAACTCCTAGTCTTAATCATTGGAGATCTAAATGACATAGAGAAGGATACAGAGAAGATTGGAGGTACCAATCTAGCTATAACAAGATTTAGAAGGATACTCAGTATCAAATAAGAGCTTAATCTACACACTCTTCCTTACATCGGCTCCACATTTACATGGAGGAAAAGTAACTCAACTACAAACAACACTTACGAGAGATTGGATAGAGTTCTAGCTCATCAAGAGATTTTTACTAAATTCAGCAACTTAAAACTTCAATATCACTCCTTTTCCTCCTCGGACCATTGGCCAATTACATTGTCACTAGGAACAAAAGACCAAAAAAAAGGATCACCATTTAGATTTGAGATGGCTTGGTCTCTACATCCTAAAATGAATGATATAATCACAAAAGTTTGGTGTAATAAATTTCATGGCTCTCAAGCTTATAATTTTATGAAAAAACAACAACTGTTAAAAAAGAATATAAAAAAATGGTCCAAAAATCAAAATAATAATATACAAAAACAATTGCAAAAATTAGAGCCAGAAATTCTACACTTACAAAAGCTACTTCCCTGGGGTTCCCTAACACCAATCCAAGAAGCAAAACTAGCTAATCTTGAAAACAAAAGGAAGAAAATGCTAGAATTTAATTGTAAATTCTGGAAGCAGAGAGCAAGAATTAAACATATACATTTAACATATAAAAACACAAATTACTTTCAAATCAATGTCAAAATAAAAAATTTTAAGAGGGCCATGAACTCATTTACCACCAAACAAGGTCAGGTCATAACTAATCAGCAAGAGATAACAGATCAAATTACCAAGGAAATGGCTGAAAGGTTTATCGGGGAACAACAGAGAAAAATTAGAACTGATGCAATCCGAAATATCCAACCACAAATTACCATGAAGAAAATCAACAACTTATAAAAAATCCAAAAAATACAAAGATTAAAAATACATTAATGAACATGGCAGAAGATATAAGTCCCCGGGTCATGATGGATTCCCTCTAGAATTTTATTTAAAATACTGGAATATTATGGGGTCTTCCTTCTTAAAAACAATTAAAGCGTTTTTTCACTCAGGCAACATTCTAAAACAAATTAACCAAACCTTTATTGCCTTAATTCCTAAAGTAGAAGACCCACAGAACATCAACAACTATAATACTGTGTACAAAGTAATAGCAAATATAATTAAACCAATTCTTCCGAAAATAATAAGCCCCTTTCAAGGTGCTTTTGTAGAAAGAAGATCGATACAAGACAATACCTTAATTGCTCATGAAGTATTTCATACCTTTAGTAAACAAAAAGGTAAGAAAGGATGGATGGCTTTCAAGCTAGACATGGAAAAAGGCATATGATAAAATTAATTGGGCATACATAGAAGCAATCCTAAAGAAGATGGGATTTCATCCAATGTGGATCAATTGGACGATGAAATGCATTACTACCACAACATTTTCAGTACTAGTTAACAATTCGGCTGGTAAACAGTTCAACCCAAACAGATGAATTAGACAAGGTGGCCCTTTAGCCCCTTACATATTTGTAATGGTAATGGAAAATCTAGCAAGAGAATTACATCAAGAAGCAATAAAGGAAGATGCCCTTGCGGGCATCAAATTAACTAAGCAAGGAACTCCTATACCCTTCCTCACATTTGCAGATGATACTATAGTTTTTTTCAAAAGCATCCCATATGAGTTTGCATACTATCCAAAACTCACTAAACAACTTTTCTAACATTTCTGGTTTAACTATAAATTATAGTAAAAGCTCTATCCAGTTCTCAAAAAATATCAACCCAACATTAGCTACATCCCTTGCTACCCAAATGGGTATTCCATATCTAAAACAATTGAGAAATATCTAGGAATCCCTCTTGTCAATGACAGAGTAAAAATTGTGTCTTCGAAGATGCAATAAAAAATTTAAAGAAACAACTCTCTAAGTGGAAATTCTCATCCATATCTGAAGCATGAAGAGCCATATTAACACAATCAAATATGAGCTCAAAGACAAATTATCTAATACAGAACTTTCTACTGCCAAAAGGAATACTTAACCAAATAGATCAAATTAACAAGAACTTCTTTTGGAACAAATTACAATCTGAAAGGTATACACCACTAATAAGTTGGGCCTCTATATGTCAACAAAAAAAGGAAGGATGACTTGGAATCAGAAAAGAGGAGTCATTAAACGAAGGACTGCAGATGAAACTTCTCTGGAAAAATTTATACAGACCAAAACATCATGTGGGTTAAGATCACAAAGGAAAAATACTTACAAATCTCGGGTATAAATGAAAGGGATACACGAAATACATCTTGGCAGTTTGGGAGACTACTATCTTTAAGAGAAAAATTCAACTTAGGACTGCAATGGCTTATTGGCAATGGAGAACAAATAAATGTATGGAGAGACCCGTGGCTTGATAGATCCAATTTTAACCAATATCAAAATTCAGAAGATCCAAATCTCAAAGTAGCTCATCTATTAAATAACCAGAAACAATGGAATTTGACACTACTACAGAGAATATTCCCAAATCATATTGTTGATCAAATAACACATATTAAAATAACCACATGGGACACCAGTGAAAAATTAGTCTGGAAATTTGAAAAAGATGGTAGATTCTCAACTAAATCTACTTCGCTTATAAACTTTAATAGTAATAGCAGAAACACGAAAGATCTCAAATGAATCTGGAACCTCGATTTACCACCAAGGATTAAGAACCTCATATGGAAGATAATGATTGATGGATTATCCACCACCCAAAGATTAAATAAAACTACAATAGAGTGCCAACACAATGCTCACTTTGTAATTGTGAAGATGAGAATGCTACACATTTATTTATCAATTGTAGCTTTGCCAGAAAACTTATCCAAAACTATGAAATTGCATGTGGCAAAAACCTACTTCTTATAGACGATTATAATGAAGATATTATTGACATTCTTCATTCTAAAAAAATGAATAAATCAGCAATAAAAGAATTAGGCTTTATATGGCAAACAATTTGGGACAACATAAATAATGTTATCTTTAAAAATAAAAATCCTAACTCAACAATCAATTTAGCTTTTGAGATAGCCTCAAATATAAAATGCTGGAATTCGGAAACGGAGTTGGAAAATAAACCAACCACTCGAATCACTAATAGAAGAAACATTAAGTGGACTAAACCCCCGAGCTATATCTATAAAATTAATATAGATGGCTCAGTTAAGCCCACGGGTTCTTGCCATGTGGGAGGAGTCATTCGTGACTCGGAGAGCGGTTTATTAGATGTATTCTTTCAAAATACGTCAAGAGGTTCGATCTTACAGACAGAGGCAGAAGCATTCATTGTAGGCATGCAGGGGCAACAAGCAGAGGAATTCGGAACGCTGTATTTGAAAGTGATAATCAGACTATATATCATCAAGGCAATAAACAAGGAAATCAATACTCCATGGGAAGTCATCCATCAAGTTGAGAAGATTATGATTATGGCTTAAGTGTTCGAGCTTATACAGTTTAGACATTGTTATAGAGAAGCCAACTATGTAGCTGACTTCATAGCTACAAAAGGTATCGATTGTATTAGATCTACATCTCCTCTTATTAAGGAGATGTACTCCGTCATCCTTAGGGATGATCCTGTTAGTTTGTTACGTTTCTCGTAGAAAACTCCAACTATTTGCATACTGGCAAAAAAAAGACAATTGAAATAATTAATGTATGTCCAATTTGCAAAGTCTGACTCGACCACCAAAGAACTCCACACAACTCACCCGAATCCAGATCCGACTGAAACTCAAAATGCTAGTATCATGCACAACTCGAATTAGAACCCGAGTCCGACCCATTTTGACCCGATACCTGAATGAATCCAAACTCGACCGACTCATACCTGACTTGTCCTTGACCCGACCCGAACAAGACCAGACTCATTCCTATAATTACTTTAATTGGCTTATTTTTAAACATTCATATATTGTGAATTACATATAATGAGATCTAATATAACTAAAGAAATGATGTTTAATAGCCAATAATTAAGATAAACAAAAATAATAATCATTTTATAATAAAACTAAATCCCAACCCGAAATCGATTTGACTTGAACCAACCCGACACCAAACCGACCGAACCTAAAATATATTCTACATATGACCCGACCCGACATATGACCCTATACCCGAACCCAACCGGAACAGCGCGCCGATTGCCACCTCTAAACCGAACATATATATGTATGTTCACAGTAACTGAGAGATATGAGAATTCTCTAAAAATCGAATAAACTTCTATTCGTATTAATTAACCCTCCGTATGATCTAGTGAAGTCAAAAAGCAAGAGGACAGTGTAAAGGAAGAAGGGAAGGAGAATAAAAAACAAAAAGTCTTGGTTCAAATCCCAACTCTTTCACTTTTTATTTGTTTTACTATATCATTAATGTTTCTTGATTTCTCTATATATTTTTTTTTGTTTCTATCGACTATTTCATTAAAAAAATGTCATATTTATGTTTAAATTAAACATTTAACATTTTCTTTCAATATTATTTTAAAAGTAATTATTCGTGATTTACATTTAAAAAAATCACAATTTTAGTGTTTTTTAAATATTTTTTTAAAAAAATCTTCTTAATAAGTATACACCAAAAAAAATATTTCACGAAATTTTTTTAGCACCCCCTGACCGTTTGTTTTACTATATCATTAATTCTTCTTGATTTATCTCTATATTTTTTGTTTCTATCAAATATTTCATTAAAAATGTCATATTTATGTTTAAATTAAACATTTAACCTTTTCTTTCTATATTGTTTTAAAAGTAATTCTTCGTGATTTACATTTTCAAAAATGACAATTTTAGTGTTTTTTTTATATTTTTTAAAAAATTCTTCTTAATAAGTATACACACAAAAAAATATTTCACGAAATTTTTTTAGTACTCTTGACCGAGAATCCTGGCTCTGTCACTGCAAGAGGGGAAGTCAAAATGATTAGGACAACGAATGAAATGAACTAGGGCTGGCAAATGGTACGGAAATTACCATACCAACCACGTACCAACCATAAACCGACTATGTTGGTAACCACACTTGTGGTAACCAACATGGTGGTAACCATCTTGGTGGTAACCAAATGAAGATGGTACGGTAATGGTAATGAAATCTGAATACCATGGTTACCAAGTATATATATATATATATATTTTTTTTTTATTTAATGGTTTGTTTTTATTACCTTTAAGTTTTAAGTTTTTTATTTATATTTAATTTTTTTATTTTGACCTAAATTGGTCATTTCTACATTTTCTACTAGAAACAGTATGAATATTTTGAATGTTTGAAGACTTTGAACTTGTTTTGTTTGAACTTGCATGAACATTTTGAATGTTTGAAAACTTTGAACTTGTTTTGTTTGAACTTGAATGAACATTTTGAATGTTTGAACAATTGAACTTGGTTTGTTTCAAGACTTTGAACTTGATTGGTTTGAATTGGTTTGTACTTTAGGTTATGAACTTGATTTATTTGAAGTTTTAATAGGTGGTAATCATACTATTTTTTGTAACCATATTTTTTCGTTTCGATAACTTTGATGACTACCGGAAGCTAGCCAAGGGGTTTCAAAAAAATACAAACAGAATTACAGTTTGGTAACCATGGTAATGTACCGATGGTAACCATAAGCCGTGGTTACCAGTGGCGGAACCTCAAGCTTAACAATAAGGGGGCCAAACAAGAATCAATAAATTTCTTTTAGGGTTTGGAACCGGGTTAAACCGGAGGCTCATCACACACTTATTTTATTATTTCAATATATTTTATTATTTCAATATGCAAAACACGTTATTATTTCAATATGCAATATACAATTAGAAGGATGGACATTTTGAAGCCAAAATCCTATCAATCTATCATCAAGATTCAAGAAACCTCCAGAAAGAGATGAGATGAAATAGGTTTTGGGAAAGCGTGGGCAAGCGTGGGCAATTGGGCAATCCTAGCAATTGTGGGCAAGCGTGCTGGTAATTAACTCCATGGAAAGTTGTAATGAAATAGGTTTTGGGAAATTGGGGGAGAGATGAGACGGAGTAAGGGACAACTCTACACATACACCAAGTGTATGTTTAAATTCTACACCACCAATTATATTTTGACATGTGTCTAATAAAGAGAATAAAAGAAAAAAATAAAATAGTTAAATTTTGTTTTTAATCCAAAAAGTTCAAAATAACCGTAATTTTTTTTTTCAAAGTAACCGCAATTGAAATTTTCAACCCCAAATAATTTTAATTTAAACTATTTTCATCGGACAAAAAAAAAAGACTTTTCCTTCATTTTTATATATTATTTAGAAATAATTAAGTTACTTTTGATTTAACATTTAAATTACTACTGTATTAAAATTTTCTAAAAAAATTAGAAATATCATTAAGCTAATTTAGATTTAACCTTTCAAATTACTATTAATATTTTAAATTTGTGATTAAATTTGTTAATATTTTCAAAATTAAGGATAATATGTAAAAAAAATATTCTTTCCCAGTTTCATTTAATTTGATCAATTCTCATAACACTTATTGATAGAATCATATTTTTCACAACAAAATAAAAAGAATAAGATTTACAATAAAAAAAAAACAGTCACGTGAGTAGTAGTGGTGTTTGAGTGTTTAACTACCCTTTTAAAAAACTAAAAAAAAAAAAAAAAAGCCTTCATTCTAATGTACACGTGGCCAATTATAATTGGAGGTGTATACATGAAGGGATACACTTAGTGTATGTGTATCACCCTCCCGGAGTAAGGGACTACTGCTACAGGAGAGGCAATCAAGTGTCAAGTAGGGTGTGGGGGCCACCTCGCTCATTCATTGTCCAAACTTTCCCTATATGGAGTATATACTACGAAGTATTTTTTTTTTGTGGGGGCCAGGGCCTCCTCTGGCCTCCATTGTGTTCCGCCACTGGTGGTTATCACATATGCGGTAACCACGATTTGTGATTGGTACGCTGAAGGTCGCACAACCCACATACGGAAGACTCGAACAACACATAAACCCAAAGAGGGTTCCATCTCAAAATCAATTGGCAATAAGAGTAGTAGTCCACCAACCTTATATGTTGCTTAAGTATTCTCTAAACCACGGATGTGGGACAACCACCATTCCAACGTAAGGTGCTTGTGATTGAATAACCTTGAACCAAAAACATAGAAACAATTGGTTCCCATTACCGGCGATCTACCACCGTGCTTAATTATCTTGATTCCATTGATCTGTTTTTATGTTTTAAGTGCCCATTGTTGATTAATTATTACTCCCTCCGTTCAACAAAACTTGACGTTTTACTATTCATGCACGCTTTTTTAGGAGCTAAAAACTATATAAAATATTGACTTTTTAAATAATTTTTTTTAACAATTTCGTAGTTATTATTAATAAGTACAAACTTGTTAAAAAAAATGAATATTTTATATAGTTTTTATCATTCTAAAAAAGCGTGCATGAATAGTAAACGACAAGTTTTGTTGAACGGAGGGAGTAGTATTTGTTTTATGGATATATCTATTGTAATGCTGTAGAAAGGATCTCCACCTTTGCTTGTTTTTTCCTCCCTCAATGGCAGTTATGACTTAAATTTCATTGGTGGATGATCTGTGGGAGGATGATACACATACACTTGGTGTATGCTGGTGTATCTTTTTTCCAAGTGTAATTTTTTTTAAAATTTATCCATTACTTTTAAAATTGTAAAAATTATCCTTACAAATTTACTTTAACACTCTATTATACCCATATTATAAAGAATTAACCCTAAAAATATCAATAGTCACTAATTATACTCTAAATTTTAAAGGGTGAACCCTAGAAAAATAAATTTTGGAAGAAAAAAAATTGGTGTATCCATACACCAAGTGTATGTGTAGGCTTTTCCTGATCTGTGTAATAGATTATCCGCTCTTCCACTTTTAAAACTGCTTTACCGGTTTTTTCAAATCTACTTTTTTAAACAATTGCTATTCAGTGCTATTAATTAAATTAATTAATTAATGTTGCATTAATTTGTATCTGATATATTTGCCTTTGCACTGATCGTTGTCCATTTTGCAGATGACACTGACAGAAACACAACTCAACAACTCACTCTCCTTTGCTTGATCTGGATCAATTTTTGGGGATGTCTGTTTCTTTGTTGTGGACTGGCTCATTGGATTATGCATCTACTGGCAGCCTTGATTCAATCAAGCTAGTTGTGCCGCAAACTCGAAGCTCGGTTTCACATGGACAAATGAAGAATCATAATAGGTTGTGGAGGTGTCCTCCCCTCAAGGTAAAGAAGCAAACCAGAGGTGAGATTCCGGTGTGGTCGAGCATGGTGACAAGCTCAGCTGGCGAAATGGCCATCTCATCCGAGCAAAAGGTCTATGATGTGGTTTTGAAGCAAGCAGCACTTGTTAACAGGCAGTTGAGATCTCAGAGTGATGTGGATGTGAAGCCTGATATTGTACTTCCTGGTCAACCAAGCTTGATGAGTGAGGCTTATGATAGGTGTGGTGAGGTTTGCGCCGAGTTCGCGAAAACATTTCACTTGGGTTTGGCCTTAGCACCCTCCTCTTCTTGCTCCTCATCATCTGGCCCCTTTGTTGCTTATTGGGACTTGTTTGTTTCAATGCTTTTGTGTTGATTTTTAGGGACACTGTTGATGACTCCTGAGAGGAGGAGAGCTATCTGGGCCATATATGGTGAGTGTTCAACATTAATATTGGAAGCCCCAATGGGTCATGTAATCACATCACAAAATTGTTCGAGTTATAAATTTGTTTCTGGTATATGGCAGATATTGGGTTGGAGTGTCATTTTTATACGCTATAGCGGGTGTTTGGTATGTGGTTGGAATGAAAATTTTCACTAAATTCACTAGCAAATTCAAGCAATTTTGAGTACTGATTTGCAAATTGCAATACCAAACAAACAAGCCCTTAGATATTCTGGTTCATGAGATCAGAATCAGCTCAAATTTTGATTTCTGCACAACAAATTTCAACATATTTTGAGTACTGATTTGCAATATCTTTCTTGGAGAACAATAACCAGGGACATGTTAAAAAAATCCGCCTATCTTATCAGCATCCGTTACTCATACTATTAGATATACAAATCTTCAGAAGCATATAAGCCAAGTGGTTCATACTAAAACTAATTGGCTATAGGAGACGTAGCCCATGTTATATACTAAGCCTTGTTTGTTTATATTATCAATGTGGAATTCTTTGGATCTCTTCACATTCTCTCAACATAGACTGGTTGATTGAATTGTTGTTTACTCTTTCAAAAACAAACCATTTTCAATCAATTAGGAATTCATTTTTGGGCATGCCGGGTATTTTTATACGAAGGACTATTGCCGTTGGTTTACTTTAAGTGTGTTTGCATTTAGTGTGGTGTAGGAGAACAGATGAGCTTGTCGACGGGCCAAATGCTTCGCAAATAACCCCAACTGCTTTGGACAGGTGGGAATCAAGATTGGAAGATCTATTCAGAGGCCGCCCATTCGACATGCTAGATGCTGCATTATCTGATACAGTTGTTAACTTCCCGATTGACATCCAGGTTCTTACATGTTACTTTGTCCCCATTCAATCACCTTAGAGGCTCACACATTAACACCAAATATCCGCAACTTGCAGCCATTCAAGGACATGACTGAAGGGATGAGGATGGATCTGAGGAAGTCAAGATACCAGAACTTCGACGAGTTGTACCTCTACTGTTACTACGTAGCAGGAACGGTTGGGTTGATGAGTGTTCCAGTCATGGGTATTGCGCCGGAATCAAAGGCTTCAACGGAGAGTGTGTACAATGCTGCACTGGCATTAGGCATCGCGAATCAGTTGACCAACATCCTTAGAGACGTTGGAGAAGAGTAAGTAGTCAACATTTGATGAATTGTTTCTTCTCTTAGCTTCAGATCTTTATCAACAAGCCAATCGAAATCTGTTCTGTTGGACATAAGTGCAAGAAAAGGGCGCGTTTATCTGCCACAAGATGAGCTTGCGCTGGCAGGGCTCTCGGATGAAGACATATTCGCTGGTAAAGTCACTGACAGGTGGAGGAGTTTCATGAAGCAGCAGATCAAGAGGGCTTGGATGTTCTTTGACGAAGCAGAGAAAGGAATCGTAGAGCTCAATGCAGCCAGTAGATGGCCGGTATGCCTACAAGAACAATGCTTTTTTTACCATCCTTCATGTTGTGAAAAAACACGAAAAAACTAGGGATCGTCCTTACAAAAATGAACTCATTGACAAGGTAATGACATGAAAGATTACATGAGCTGATGAGTACCTTTACGACATGTAGGTGTGGGCATCGCTGCTGTTGTATCGGCAAATATTAGATGAGATTGAAGCCAATGACTATAACAACTTCACGAAGAGGGCGTACGTGAGCAAAGCCAAGAAGCTAGCCACTTTGCCAGTTGCGTACGCCAAGTCCGCCATGAGGTCCTCTAGGATGGTGCCTAGTTTATAGCATAAATTGATGAGGATCTTAACTGGTCTTGGATGTGCTTGTATTGTATAGACTATGCAGTTGTATATTGTAAAAATGCAACATAATGTCGATAGATAACGCCTTTGTGTTAAAATTCTTTGGCAGAACAATTGATTGATCTCAAAACTCAACCAACCGAAGTTCATTACATTCCTCTGCTCTGCCTCTAAAGGGCAAATCAGCCCTTAATAGGCTAACCAATTGGCTGTTGCAAGACAACGATTTCGAGCCTTCATCAACCCTTGCACATATGTTTGCTATCCGACTTCTATCACAAAAGATTGTAAACCACTCCTTACATATGATTACTTTCTTCCAATTTTATTAGAGTGAGATATTTCCATTCTTTTTAACAATATGGATGAATTGCAACCCTAATTCCACCGCACCATGATTAAACCAAGCACTCCAACTTCTTCATACAAACCAGACCCAACACAGATCTCAATTAGAATCGACAATATAACTTAATCCAGCACACCCTAATTGCTTCTTCCCTGGCACTACGAGCAGACTGTTCAGAGACAACACACCACTCCTGCAAGGTTGATGCCTGCGAAGACAGAATGAGCAAAGAAGTACTGCACACATCCCAGCTGCATCCTCCATTTGTTGAGGGCCTGAAGGGAGGGAAGACAAATTTGGCAATCCTACCCTAGACACCACAGTGCTGCACTTCAACGGTGATTCAAAGGATGAAATAGATACGTTGCCACTGAGAAAGACAAACACCCACAGAGGCAGACATCGCCTTGTGAGCCTTGGCTTTGACGAACCTTAGGAGTTTGTTGAGTTTGCAAATGAACAATGAAAACAGGGGGTCTAATACGAATTGGGGTTTCATTGATCATTGTAAGGAATTTGGGAGTAATTAGGTCTAATACGAATTATAAGGAGTCTAATTATGTCCTTTTATATATGCTGATTTTTCCCATTTCAGCAACCATTCAATAGATGTCTAGAGAGTAAAAGAGTAAAGCCCTAAAACATGAACCCAACCGAATTCAACCACAAGAAACCTCACCAGCATCCAGCATCACAACTGTGCAAATACAGATCAGAAATTGACAGAGATCCATTGTTTGAATATACTGGGTTATCAGTGAGGCAACACTTTGCATTGTGGATGAAGAAGTATCGCATATATTTGGTTATTGACACACAAAAAAGGAGAAAGTGCAGCATGGAGTTTAACCAATTTTGATGCAGATGTACAAACCTACAAAGTGGGCATAGTGCAAGCTATAATCATTTATACTTAGGAACAACACGACCCTGCAGCTGTGTTTCTTTCTGCAGGCCTATCGATTAGAACCATCCCTGCTGGATTCTGAGGAGCTTGAGCCCTTGGAAGTCTTTTGGCTGTTTTGCATGAAAAGAGATATATTAAGAACCAAATGTGCAGTTATTATTTAAGCAGTGGCTACAAACGAAAGGGCATGGAAATGGCATCTAGTTATATTCCGATTCTAATTCTCTTTCAACAGGAAACTTCTCCTGGGGTCTCACTTTGACAATAAAAGTTGGACGCACACATTATATAGTATTCTGTTTAACAAAGAGCAAAATATGAGGAATGATCACATAAAGAGCACAATAGTTGAAGTGAGTTGCAGTTGTTAACGCACCTATTTCATAGAATATATCATTGACATTAAGGGCAGTTTTAGCAGAGGCTTCCATGAAGAAAAGGCCATTCTCTTCAGCATACGTGCGTGCTTCCTGCATAATCATTTACTAGTATGAGGTCCGCGCCTTAGCTCGGGTTGGTTAAAATTTATCAATTTAACTTTGATAAAAGTGAGTTGATTTGTCAGTTCCTTTGTTAGACAGAGCAACTGGGCAACAACATTGTCTGTTAGCAAGGATGAACACTTTATAAATACTTAGACTACAAGCTTGAACCATAACTATGGACTTACATCAGCTGGAACAACCCTCTTCTCTTCTAAATCAGCTTTGTTTCCAGCAAGGGCCACCACCATGTTTGGATTTCCTGATTTAAAAAAAAAGGGGAAGAACATCACATCAGCATATGTAAGAAAATTAAATCATTAACAGGATAATACATTAAATTGTACCACAACAGGCAAATTATATCTAATCACCTTGCTTCTGAAGCTCCTGTACCCACTTCTTTGCACGTACAAAAGACTCCTGTAAATCAAAACATTCAGTGAGGTTAAAATAGATGCAATTCAATTGGAAAAAAATAAGGAAATTGTTTAATGCGTGGGTCAAAAACATCTTAGCAATTTAATAAACAACACAATTTTCCTAAAAAAATCAATCCACAAGTGATATGTGGTTGATACCAGAATGTTACATTTTACCACTTCAGAAAACATGGGCATAGATCCCTTCCATACGATTAACTTGTCCAATTATCATCAAATTTTACCAAGATTCCACATAAAGGGACCAATAACGCATATTAAAAGCCTGGTTAGCTAGATAACTACATGGAAGTTAAATTTTGAAACAGGAATTTATACATTTTGGATCCATAGCATAGACAAGGACTTGGAGGCTGAAGCAAGCAAGTAAAATATGAAGACACGATAGGACAACCATAGCATACATAAAGACATGTGAGGCAATGGTTGAGCAAAAAGTATTCAGTTAGGACATGAGATAAGACAGCAACAAGACCCCATTCTATGCCTCATTACCAAACATTTAACAATCCAATTGAGAACAAATGAAGCTGTATATAGACAAAGTTGGCAAACTAGAAAGAGAAGTATAGAACTGACGGAGGAAGTGATGTCGTAGACAATGATGGCCGCAGCTGCGCCTCTGTAATACATGGGAGCTAAGCTGTGGTATCTCTCCTGCCCAGCAGTATCCCATATCTCAAACTTAACTGTAGCATCATTCACCGCCAATGTCTGGGAGAAGAAAGCTGCTCCTATGGTCGATTCCTGTACAAACAATAATACATTACCGGATAATCAGGTTTAATAACACCGTAATCAGATAGATATGACCTGGTCTACAGGGAACAAAAAACTCCCAAATTGCAAAACTTGTATCGAAATTATGAGGGGAACAAGATCAAAGTAAACTCTCAGATCAGATGAGGGTTCAACGAAGAGAACGGGGACCTGAAATTCGAGGAATTGACCTTTGACGAAGCGGAGGACGAGGCTGGATTTGCCAGCTCCCATGTCGCCAAGCAAGACCTAATCGAGACCGATCAAAAGCATCAAAACACAATTCAAAGACTACAAAAGTTGGATTTCACTTCAAAGGCGTAAAGCCCTAAAGTAGATGAAACATGGGAGCTTGTAGAACTCACGAGCTTAGCATTGAGATTGTTGTGGGCGATCGTCGCCATCTGAGTCGCCGACAGCAAAGGAAATTGAAGTTTTGAAGAAACGATCGTCGAGGAAGCGAGAGGGGAAATAATTGCAGAAGCGGAATGGAATTTCGGTGGAGATGAAGATGGGAGTTTTGTTTTCTAAACTGATTTTTTTTTTTTTGGTTACAATTTTGCCCTAAATTTAGGAATTTATAGTCAGGCTAAGCTCGCGCGGTTTTGTTACAAGTCTCAAGTCCTACGTATCAATGGGCGCTGAAAAAGCATTCAGACTTTAGCCTCCTCCGCTCCGCTGAGGGCCTGAGGCGTCGTTAAGATCTATGTGTCGACAAGGCTCCTTGAAGAACAAGTATAGAAATCTCACAGTAAAAAATCCCTTCTTTAGTTTCAATCATTTTCCAAATAAATTGGGGATTTCGTGGATTATGGATTCAGATTCGCTTTTTCATCTATCCCATCGTCCAATTTGAGTAACAAAATCCTTTCTTTCATATCTATGGCTCGCATGTTCAATCCCGTTCTCCAATACTTCCTCTCTGGTTGGTTATGTTAGTGGCGCTACCCTCTCCCTTCTCATCGTCGTCTATCGGTCTAAGACCACCGTCGACATCGCCATTGACTCGCTTCTTGAGTTCGATTTGTGTCTCAAATCCCCCCATGTTTGTTTCCGAATAACCGGGCGCCGGCTTAAGTGTACTTCAGTTTGTTCTGTTGCCTTCGGGTCGATTCTTGAGTCCTAGGCTTGGCTGTCGGCGGTGGCGCTCCGCTGTTGTGGGGGCCTCCTGGTGTCCTCGGGGCTGCTCATCTCCAAATCCTCCCCCGACCCCTTCTGGTAGCTCGTTACACTGCACTTCGGTTCCCCTTACGCACAACGTCGTCCAACACTGCTAACATGAAGCAAACACGGTCGCTGATCATATCGCTAAATCTATATGGAACTGTAACCTAGCCTGCCTTCCCTCCTAGACCATCCGCAACACAGTCGCTGATCACACCTCCTGCATAAATGGTAGAGTGTTCTACGCACTCGGTTGAAATCATATTGTTTCTCACTTCCTACATTTCAAGATTGTGTGCATTTATATATGTGATTTGACAATACATTTTCATACATATATATAGGGTGTGTATGGTTGCACTATAAACTGTTAAAATAGTAGTAGAATTAGGTACTTTATATTTAAGTTGTATATGGGTGCTCATTTTACCTAGTTTATAGTTAAAAAAAGTAGTTAAAAAAAGCCAAGGAAGCAAGCCTTTTTTGCTGTTTATTTGGTTTGAAATTACCACAATAGATCTAATAACAACCAAATAAACTCCATTTTTTACAAATAAACCCTTTTTCATCTCATACGGTGTTTATATTATTTCATAATCTTTCAACATTTATTTTACACATTTTTTTAATTTCAACTGTTTTTAAATTTTAGTCACTTTTTTAACTTCGTCTCGTACGGACCCTATAGTTTCATATGGTATATACATTTTTTTTAATACAAGAAAATTAGGAATTAGGATACAACTAACGTTTACAAAAGCGCGCAACTATATCGTAGAGCGTCCTTTCAGACCAGAACCTTGAGTTCTTGATCAGCTAGCAAATCCTCATTGGTAGGGAAACTATACGCCATGTGTGCAACCCGATCGGCGACAACATTGGACTCCTTGAAAATATGACGAATAGAAACAGAATTAAACCACAAAGACATAGACCTAATGTTAGAAATCAGTAGTTCAATACTCCAAGGGCAGCAAACATTGTCCAAAACTGAGTTAATAACTTGGAGATTGACGGAGGGAAAGTCGTTGATTCAACTCGCCAAAAATAAATCACAAACAAACAAACTAGTATAGTATGCAAGTAAGGGGTCGAACCCTAGAGAATCAAGTATTTCTAAATATTGTGTATTTATCAATATAAAAAGATAAGATTTTTCTGAATGAAAATAAAAGAAAATAGTATTGACAAAAGCAAATAGAGGATAGAAGAATAGCGTTTCCACCTATAAGTTCTCGACTTTGGTTGGTTTTATTGATCATCGAATCCTTTTCAAGTTATTATATTTTCCTACGAATTCCTTTCGTCTTGGTTTAAGTAGATTAAAAGTCCTACGAGTCCAATTAATCCCTTACACCTCAATGCAACCTTAACACGGTCAAGATTTAACAAAGAGATAACAAATAGTCCCAAGAACTTGAGCATATAAATAACACCAATTAAACACGGTAAATCAATGTTTAAGATATATGTCAACTCCCTACATAATCATGCTTCAAACACGGAATCCACAATCTTATGCGTGCTACTACGGAAATAACACAAATACGAAAGTATTAAATCCTAGCATGAAATCAATATTATCAAGGTAGCTAATCAAGATAACATCAATAACATAATCAATATCACATAAAGAAGTTGAAAGAATTATAGAGGAAAAAAAATTCAATTAGAAACTCACAAACCACCAACCAAGTCTCGAAAGTGTAGGCGGAAATTAGAAAATTAGCCAAACATGGCTTACCTAAACTTTCTTCTCTTCAATGGTGATTTCTCTACTTGAATCCATAGCAAATTAATCCTAAAACATCCTATTTATAAGCCTAAAGTCTTGCATAAATAAGGTAAAAGATAGACAAATAAGATAGAAACTTCCTAAAAAACTAGATAAAAGATAGACTTTCCATATACAATCCGGAGTCATTTTCGCTGGCAGAGAATAGAATATTGCTAGCAGGGAATGACCTTAATTAAGCTACTGTTGGATTTTCGCTAGCACCTCGCTACCACACTCGCTGCTAGCGAATGCTCATGCCTTAGAAATTCGGCAAGCCTCCTTGATTCCGCATCAGCGAATCCACCCAGTCGCTGCAGCGAGAGCAACCTTCCGCTGGCGCGAGAGCTCCCACTCCCTAAAGCGAGTCCGGTCTTCCGATGAAGCGACTCCATTCGCTGGTGGTGAGTTTCCTTTCGCTGGAAGCGAGTCGTGCTGCTCCTGGACATGCTACCGCTGACTCCTCTCGCTGGCAGCAAGATTCTATTCGCTGGCAGCGACTCATGCTCAAACACTTGCTCAAACTTGATTCGATGACTTGATCCGCTGCAGCGGAAATCCATTCGCTGTCAGCGAAAATCCAGCAGAACACCATCACATAGATCTTCGAAAGAGCTTTCCAACGCATGCTCATATGCATCGATCGGACATCCGAGGCCTCCGGAAAGTGCGTTACAAGTTCAGCTCGCCAGGCGTACAGCTTTCGCGACTCGTCCTTGTTTTCGCTCTTAGACATCGATTTCGTGCTCCGTTGTTCCTTAGCTTGTTCCATGCTTTTTGGGACTTCTTTGTTAAGCTCTCTAAAGTCTCGCTTAGCCTTACTTAGCTCCGTTCCTCGTGTTCTTTTCCTCGGATCTACGAATCTACATAAAACCATCGAAATAGCGTAGATTCCGAACTTTTCCACAAAACGAGCGCTAATCTAATTAACACTAAAACATGAATATATAACAATGAAATGCACCTAAACTAATCTATAATGCCTATTGGAAACATGCATTATCACCCTTAATGAATAGATTTCTAATGCCCAATTCCCTTGCTCAAAGCACTACAATCCGTTCTGTATAGCAAGAGCTTTAGCATATAGGGCGGATGCATTGTTACAAAGGCCAGAGCCTGCTGAAATCACGGTAGCCATTGACTAAAAGCATCAAATTTCATTGGAAAAAACCTCCTGCTCAGGCTTTCAAATTTAACTTTGACGATCTTAGGGGGGGATATGGTATATACATTACTTCTTCTTTGATGAACTATACATATACTATATAGTATAGGAAAAATGACAAGAAACAATATAAACTATCACCCGTGAAACAAAAATAATATGAACCTTAAAAATAACTAATTTGTATACAAACTATGGTATCATAAACCAATTTTGATATGGTCGTTAAAATTTTTAATCAATATGCTATTTTGACAATCGGAGATACAATTTGGGGTTAAAAATTTAATTAACATAAAGTTTAAGGAGACAATATTTAAAATAAAAATTCAATTTCTTCCTACTCTGCATGTTCTTCACCTCTCTCAATCTCTCATCCATTGATGGAGTGATGCTGGTGCGGGACGAGCGCCGTTAGCACTTTTGCCCTTTGCCAAATAGTAATTAAATCCTAACTTAAAGCTCAAAACCAATAGATTGGTAAATCAATGAATTGATAAACCAAACAACTAATAGTATAGCGATGAAATTCGGAGTCGAACCCACAAAAAGAAGCGACTTACTACTCAATAGCTCTAACAAAGACTCTTATGACAAAAGAAATGACTTATGATAAACTGATAAGAAAGTAAATTAACCAACTTTATAATTGCAAAGTAATTGATAATAAAGTAGAGAAGATATTTCACCTGTAATTCTCTAACAATGGTTGAGATTCATGGTCCTAAGATTGATTCATTAATTATTCATAAGCATATGTCTACTTGACTAAAGTTGAAGGATCTGCAGGGATACAATCACCTTATTCAATATCACTAAAAAATAGCATTAATGACTCAAGTAATTAGACTAATTGGCATATCGATTCAATGCAATTAGAGACAAATAGGCGCAAGCCACAATCGGTCTAACAACATCTGACGATATAGATCAATAGAAATCATCCGCTACAAAGACAAAGAAATATCAGTACTTCAATACTTTCGTTTGCTATATATCAAGAACACAACAATGAATTCATAGCTAAGATGCAATTTCTAACATGGTGATCAATCATAGAAAGGAACACAAATATAATCAATAGACACAAGATGATAAATATAATCATGAATAACTAAATAGAATCAAATCCTCACAATCTAAAAAACCATGTCTCTAACCAGCAGTGGATAGGTAAGCTCAGCAAGACTCATGAAATCGCCCAAACCTCCTTTCTCAAGAAGCCGAGAGACATCCTCAAATAATCTCAAACGTCGCAACGTCGGGGAATGAATTAAAGAACAACGTGGATCGATAATCCCTCTTCTCAAGCTTAGCCAACACTCCTCCTGCTCCCAAGTCATAAAACTAGGCATCTCCATAGCAGGACCCAACGACACAGTGCACAAACTTGAAGAAAACCGTGAAAAAACGCCATAAAAACGACCAAAAACGATCTCTCTGCAGGTGACGGCGGGCGCCGTGGACTACAGTAACCAAATCTGAGCACGAATGTCGAGGAA
The DNA here is from genome assembly GCA_037127255.1 of Persicaria tinctoria. NCBI lineage: Eukaryota > Viridiplantae > Streptophyta > Magnoliopsida > Caryophyllales > Polygonaceae > Persicaria > Persicaria tinctoria. Next base: position 41,512,662 of record JBANSL010000002.1, on the reverse strand, counting down.
TCAACGTCCAAACTCCTACAAACTCAAAATTTGACGACCAACTTGGTTTCAAAAGCTTTCTTTGGTGGTATGTATGAGAATGGCATGGAAAAAGATTGAATTTGATGGGTGAAGGATAGTGATGGAAAGTGTTTGGTGGGTAAGAAACTCAATTGAAACACAAGGCCGACTTTAGGCTTTTGGAATGGATTCATGTAGGATCTTGAGGGGTTTATGGGTTTCTTTGGAGACAAAGTTTTGATTGATCCAAAATAGGGAATGAGAATTTATGGAGAGTTGGAAAGGGAATTCCATCTATCAAAAGAAAAGAAAATAAATTAGAAATATATAGAGATACTAAAAGAAAGATAAAATAGATAAAAGATAAAATCTACTCCTAAGATAAATGGAAACTAATCCAAGATAGAGCAATCTAATTCTAAGATATATACAAAGATAGATAAAAATAACATAAGATAGAAAAGAATCTACTCCTAAAGATAAATAAAATAAATCTAACCTAGAATAAAAATATGGAATAAAAACTAATCCTAAAACGATAGAAAATCAAATCTAACCTAAAATTACCGGAAATAAAAAGATAAAATAGGATAGAAATTACTCCCTTCCAATGTTACCAAAGATCCAGACGCGTTCGTGAACAGTGGACGGCGGCGGGCGCCATGGATGGGGCGGCGGGCGTCGGGATGTCCAGAACGTTATTCCGTCATTCAATCAAGCAAAATTCATCTACCAAAAGGTTCTAACACTACACTACTTCAATGTACAACAAAAAGATTTGTCCTATTTTATTGAATTGAAAAACTAAATGCGAAATTGAAATAATTTTACCTAAACTACCTTGAGTTGCCTCCCAAGAAGCGCCTTTGTTTCACGCCTTTGGCTCGACGTGATGCATTTCTTGATCAAGTTATCCCATCAAGATCCTCCACACTTGTTCTTTTCTTGACAAGAGGGGGACCTTAGGAATTTCTCTAATGTATCCATCAATTGCACCAATCAATTCCATATTGAAATGAGTTTCTCCTAGAGGTTGCCCTGAAAATGTAAAAACCTCAACATTGTTAAGAATCGATTTTTCATAGGGAATAGCAATATAATCATTTGAATTAGACACAATTTCATGTGGCTTAAACAAATTCTCAAATTTTCTTTCATTGTCATATTTCTCTAAATCAACTTTCTCTTTGTTAGAAGACTCAATATGCAATGGTTCATTCTCAATAGAACCATCTAACAAACTATTTGATTTATTTCTATGATCACTATCATTAGAGTCAAGAACATCCACATAATCATTAGTAGAAGGAACAATAGGCTCAAATATAGAAAATTCAATCTTTCTATCATCCAACTCCATGGTTAGGTACGTAACCTTCAAAATAATCAATCTTAGTCTTAGCCGTTCGCAAGAATGGCCTTCCCAAGATAATTGGGGTTTCAAGCGTGCCTTGTTCCATATCCAATATTAAGAAATCAGCTGGAAATATCAAATCATTTACCTTAACCAAAACATCCCCAACAACTCCTCTAGGGTTAATACTAGAACGATCACCGAGTTGTATAGTAACACCAGTTTCACACAATGCATTGAGACCTAAAAACAGGTACAAATTATATGACATCACATTAATTGAAGCACCTAGGTCTAATATAGCTTTTGTGAAGCTAGCATTACCTATTGCACATGGGATAGTAAACATACTTGGATCTCCGCACTTTTCAAGTAATCTTTTATGTAGCAAAGCATAAACATTTTCATTTAAACTTACATTTTCCTTCCTTCACATCCTTTGCTTGCGTTTCATCGTGCATAATTCTTTCAAAAACTTTGCATAGTGAGGCACAGTTTTGATCAAATTGTAAAGTGGAATACTTACCTCACAATGAGCAAAGGTGTCGTAAAGAATTTGTTCATCTTTCCACTTATGATTAGGTCTTAAGGCATGAGTAAAGGGTGGTGCAGGTCTTGGGACCTCAAAAGACCACTCATTGGATGATTTCCTTGGGGATTGCACAACGTCAGAAATCAGATCTCAGACATGAGAGGGCGGCGGGCGCCGTCATCAACAGTGTGCGATTCCGAATTTGTGTTGTCTTCCTCACCCACATCAATCACTTCCTTAGGTCTCTCTTCAACATTCCTAGTGGGCACATTCTCTTGTTTTCCTCCTCTAAGGATCATGGCACTCACATTCTCCTTCGGATTAACTACCACTTGTGATGACAACTTCCCCGAATCTTTTGCTTTCAATTCTCTAATCTCCTTAGCCATTTGACTCAACAATTTCTCCTGAACATTCATCTTGTCCAGAAACAACCTCAATGTATCATCTTTATCTTCTTGTTGAGTGTTTCTTTGATGATTCTCAAATTGTCCTCTTCCTTGATAAGGAACTTGTTGCCGCTGACCCATGTCGTTGAATCCACTTTGATAATTTGAATTATAGCCCTGATTGTAACCATTGTTACCAAAGTTGCGGCGAGGTCCATAATCCGTAACACTCAAATCAACGACATCTTCTTGAATCAAATGACACTTATCATTCGGATGGGTTGGATCTCCACAAACACCAAAAGGTTGAGGTTGCTGAGATTGATTCAGTTGCATAGCCATTTTGTTCACTATCTCAGTGAGCCTATCTAGATCGTCCTTGCGACCATTTCTAGAATATTCCAACTTATGAACTCCTCTAACTCCCTGGTGTCTCCCATATTGTTGCAATGCATTAGCCAACCCTTCGAAAATTTGCATTGCTTCCTGATGTGTCTTATCCAAAATATCTCCTCCACTAGTAGCATTGATAAAACTCCTATCGGTGTCAAGCAAGCCCTCATAAAGATATAGCACTAGATCATCCTCGGGTATACCATGTTCTGGACAACTATCCTTAAGCTTCTTGAACCACTCAACATACTCATAAAAGCTCTCCGTAGGTGATTGCTCAATACTAGATAGCTCGTTCTTGAGTTTGTTGAGGTGAGTCGCATGAAAGTACTTTTGCAGGAAAGCTTTCTTCAATTCAACCCAAGTAGTAATGCTTTCGGGGGGTAGGTAATAAAGCCAATCGCTTGCAGAATCTTTCAAGGTAAAGGGGAACACTCTCAACATCAATTGGTCATCGGTAAGGCCTTAGGGTCTAAGTATATCGCACACACTCAGAAAGGTAGGAAGGTGTTTGTTTGGTTCGTCCCCAGGCAATCCATGAAAGTAGGGTAAAATAATAGACCAATTAGAGTTGTACTCAAATCTTAAACCCTCAGGGATATCAAGAAGTCTAATTTCAAGTGGTTGAACACTCAAATTAGGTTTCTTATGGTCCTTCTTGACGGATTAACAACTTCGTCTCTCATCTCCTTGTGTGTGTCAAATTCGAGCCTCCTTTTCAACCTAAGAGATCTTTCAATCTCAAAATCAAAAGATAAAGACAATGAATTAGAAGATCTAGTTTGAATCATACAAGGACGCAAAAGACTCAAAGAAAAACAAAAACAAAAATAAGAGAATCAATGATAGAAATAAAGAAAAGCAAACTCCTTTCTTCTCCCCGGCAACGACGCCAAGACATTGGTGCGGGACAAATGTCGTTGGCACTTTCGCCCTTTGCCAAATAGTAATAAAATCCTAACTTAAAGCTCAAAACCAATAGATTGGTAAATCAAGGAATTGATAAACCAAACAACTATTAGTATAGCGATGAAGTTCGGAGTCGAACCCACAGAGAGAAGCGACTTACTACTCAACAGCTCTAACAAAGAATCTTATGACAAAAGCAATGACTTGTGATAAACTGATAAGAAAGTAAAGCAACCCGCTTTATGATTGCAAAGTAATCGGTAATAAACTAGAGAAGATATTTCACCTGTAATTCTCTAACAATGGTTGAGATTCATGGTCCTAAGATTGATTCATTAATTATTCATAAGCATATGTCTACTTGACTAAAGTTGAAGGATCCGCAAGAATACAATCACCTTGTTCAATATCACTAAAGAATAGCATTAATGACTCAAGTAATTAGACCAATTGGCATATCGATTCAATGCAATTAGAGACAAATAGGCGCAAGCCACAATCGGTCCTAACAACATCTAACGATATAGATCAATCGAAATCATCCACTACAAAGACAAAGAAATATCACTACTTTAATACCTTCATTTGCTATCAAGAACACAACAACGAATTCATAGCTAAGATGCAATTCTTAACATGGTGATCAATCATAGAAAGGAACACAAATATAATCAATAGGCACAAGATGATAAATATAATAATGAATAACTAAATAGAATCAAATCCTCACAATCTAAACAACTATGCCTTCGAATCACAGGCGAAGCTTTGAGTTTAGCAACTCATAGGTAAAAAACCTCTATTCTCTCTCAAAACGTTCAATGTCTCTCTAAACTCACAATTGTTCTCGTCCTGAAAACAATAGAAATAACCTATTAAAGATACTCGGAGAAACTTAGAAACTTACTACAAACGGAGGAGTCGATCCAAAGATACTCGGAGCTAAAGCAATTGAAAACTGCAGTTAACAGACAATGTTTGGGAAGAAGATGTTGATTCTAAAATTGGATGCTTACTATTCCAAAAGAATTGCCGTAATAAAGAGTATTAGGATCTGAAAGGACTACCGTTACAAAAGGTGATCGATCCAAGATCCAAAAATGAAAAGAAAATCCAAATAAATATGTTCGAATTTATAAACTAAACCTCGGAACAAGATCCCTGTTACATGGAAGATTGGAAACTCATATGCAATTATGACCAACTTTGACACCCATTGTTCTCCACTATACTTAATCACATAATTAACAGTCTCAATTTTAAATATATTGATTCATTTTTTGGATCTGAATTTTTGGGTTCAAGAACCCTAATTTTTTAAAACTCGAAATCGATACTAATTTCCTCCAAATTGTCCAAAAAACATCCTACAAAACAACAATAACAACATTCTAAGCAAATCCCCCTTGCTCTGGAGTCCGGATGGCATTAACCCTGAAAGGAGCGCACAACAACAAACACTAGAGGAGGCGTTGAGGCAGGATGAGATAGGAGATAGGTCGATCGGAGTTGCTTGCATCGATTGTTCTGGGACGAAGAATACATGGTTTTCAGTTTTGGGACGAACCGGAATCTGTTCAATTTTTAGACAAAGAACAGTGGGCAATGAGAAAGGTCAAGAACAATGGAGAAGGAGGAAGGAGAAAGGTAAGATGTGGTATAAGCATGTTATCCCTAAATTATTATGTTAATCATATTTCAAGCCCAAAGTTTAATTTGCAAATCAAAGCCTCGAGAAATGTTCTTCATAAAGTTGAGGGGATCTTTATATGATTGAAACAATCTAGGTGAATGTGGTGCAATCGTCTTAGCGAATACCTTTAGAAGGAAGGATATAAGAATGACTAAGGGTGTCCATGTATCTTTATAAAAAATATATGAATAAGAGTTTTCCATTATTGTAGTATATGTTGATGATTTAAACATTGTTGGAACCCTGAATGAGATTGCAAGTATATCTAGGTACTTGATGAAAAAATTTGAAATGAAAGATGTTGGGAAAACGCGCGCTAGAAGCCCGAGGCTTTAGATTGAGCAGAACTAAAACAGAATATATGGATTTCAACTTCAGAGGGACAGATCTAGCAGATGAAGGATTGATGCTTCAAGAGATTCAGATTCCTAGGAAGGATAATTTCAAGTATCTAGGATCGATGTTGCAGAGTGCTGGAGGAGTTGATCTAGATGTCAAGCACCGTATTCAGAGGGGATGGCAGAAATGGAGGGCAGCCTCAGGCGTGCTATGTGAGAAGAAATTGCCCTTGAAATTAAAAGGTAAATTCTATAAGGTTGTGGTGAAGTTGGCTATGCTGTATGGAGCGGAGTGTTGGGCGCCTACAAAGATTCAGGAACATAGCCTAATGGTAGCTGAGATGAGGATGCTCAGATGGATGTGCGGGCACACCCGCTTGGACAGAATAAGAAACGAGATTATCCGTGGGAAAGGTGGAGTTTGTTGTATTAAGGACAAGCTGAGGGAATCTAGACTCAGATGGTGCCTCATATGCAGAGTCGACGTTGTGGTACGTGCCGAAATCGAAAGAAGGTAGTCAGTTGAAAGAAGGGGGTCAGCCGTAATCAGGCTGAAGGGTGGCGATGGTGCCTCATATATGAACCTGAAGTGCGGAGAAGACCCGTGGCCCCTGGCGATATATGTCGGGCCATTAGAGACGGAGAGCTTTGAAGTGAAGCAACCTGCCGGGGAAGAACGCCTCAGTGGGCCACCCTCGTCGCAAAAAGTGGACAATTTGGCTGAGATTGTTAACGATGAGGCATCTGGTAAGGCACATCAAACCCCTTTTGTGTGTAGATGGTGTGTTACATGCTGGGGGAGAGGTGACCGAGGTCATACGGAAGAGTAAGAAGCTGGCAGCGATGGACAATCCTGACAAGGGTCATACGTCAGGTGACAAGGGAATTTGTTCAGGTGACAGGGCACAGGGTCTGCATGGGATGGACAATCCCGACAAGGGTCATACGGCAGGTGAGAAGGGAATGTGTTCAGGTGACAGGGTACATGGTCTGCCTGGGATGGACAATCCTGACAAGGATAAAACGTTAGGTTACAATGGAATGTGTGTAGGTGATAGGGTACATGGTCTTGAAGTGTTAGAGTTGGGCGAAACAGATACCTCTTCAGGTGAGACGGGGCCTGGTTTGGATGTCAAAGTCGCAGCATGGAAGGCGTGTTACGCGGATGTGCTATACCCACTCCCTCCAAGATCAGAATGGAGGATTCCCCCTAGCATGTCCAGCATGACGTGCCTCCCCTCGGCTCTGAAGCGGCGGCCTGGTCGGCCCAAGACATCCATGTACCCATCCCAGGGAGAGTTTTCCCGCGGGAAGCGTCGTCGTTCGTAGCTATGTTGCTCTGCTTGTGGTCCAACTGCTTACCTCATAAGCTGGGTTTTATTTTGCATTATCAGTTTTTGGGGTCAGGGGTTGGACCATTTTGAAAGGTATGTGGTTAAGAATTTCGTAATACTTTTGTGGTTAGTAGGTAGGTTGGTGTAATTAGGTTGGTATAATTTTGGGTAACTAGGTTAGGGAACAGGGTAAGTAGGTTGGAGTCCCCTTTGGGTCCATGCACATTTCATAAACTTCAGGTATTAGGCGTTGTAGTTTGGTGTAATTGTGGGTAAGTAGGTTGGTTAAAATTTCATGTATTTTGTGGATGCACAGTTACTTATTCTGTAAATCGAAATGGCATCAATATCAATTTCACATGTCACATGTTATTATTCTCCTGCCACATGTCATAATTAACGTGTCAACTTTTACCCGTGTCACGTGTTTATATGCCCGTGTCACCTATAATATATTACGTGTCACCATTAATTTCACACATTCGATATGAAAGCAATTACGTGGATAGAGAAAACCCCAACTACAGAGGATGTTCATAAAAGTATTACATCCACTGAGCAATCAAAGTCATAAATGAGTGAAACAAGTAACCAACTGATATGATAATGTCCTAAAAGTTGTAACCAACGACATGAATCAACAAAGATCAAGTAACGGATGTTCGACAACGAGGTCAACCACGCAATCATATAAATTTCAAACTGGTTTATAACAGTCTGTCATGGAAGATGGCCACAGCGAGCATGTGTCTATACGCCCCGATGAATGCGTTGTCCAGTCCCTCGAATGTGGGGGCATCTTTGGTGAGGAGTTACATGAACCTGATGGTGTATGGTCAGCAGTCTCCGCTGCAATAGGGATGCGAATGGTCATATTCAAATGGCTCGGCTAACACCGTACCGCACGACGATATAGAATCTAAGGCCGGGCATGGAATTACCTCTGCTTGTTCTGCGGCACCTGTTTGTCGCGGTATAGGGTGAACTCCTTTGGCACCTTGTCCACGTAGGTGGCCTTCAACTCCGGGTGGGCATTCATCAGTACGGGGATGAAGTTCGTGACACATCTTAACTGTGCTGGGAGATGACGATCTATCACGATGTGAACATCCGGATCATAAACCCTCACCTGCCAGTCGTTCAGATCAATCGCTACGGTGACCCAATGCACATTCATGAGGTTCAAAGGCAGAAGGATTAGTTCCACCCCTGCCCATGACATGCCCACAGTCGCTGGGGACCGGCCGTCGAAGAAGCTAAGCAGCTTCTTATCCACTTTTTAGTTGTCCGCATTGCTGCTATATTTTTCCCACTCTATTTGCAGAAGCCACCCAAAATAGGAGTCCACAACCGCAACTCGACTGCTAGCTTCACCTGCCCTCTCCTTTAGGCCTTTGCGTAGAAGATAGCATGCTTGCTCCATGTGCTGCGTCAATGACAAACATCAGGACAAGCCATTTCGCATTCAATAAACAAAGTACAACGCTGAGCCGGCGTTTGTACCTCACTGTTTACCCAAAATGTGGGCGTTTGTAAGGTTGTGAAGAAAAGGTTTTGTCAGCTCCGTGCCATATCCACTCTTCCACTTCTTCCCATCCCCGCTACATGGCCACAACGACAATGTTATGTGACAGACATCGTTCCTAGCACATTGTCGATACAAAGACAGATTTGGGGTACCTTTCCATCCACCGGCCGAAGGCATCGTTGTCGGACACAGATATAAGTCCCAGCTCCATCGCGTCCGCGAATTGGACCACTTCCTTCCCTTTTCGGCCCTGCGGTTTCATCACAGGGGGGAACTTTGCGTCTCCAAGATCTCCCGGATCCCTCTTAGTCTTCTTGCCTTCGACTCCCGTGTCATGGAACTAACAATTGCATGCCAATTAACTACAACACACTTTTCACATTTTAGAGAAAATACAATGTCCACTTCCATAAAAATGTACCTCCTCTGGCGATCCTTCAAGTGACAGGTCATCCGCTTTAGGTATACCATCCATGTTCCCGACCTCTTCCCCTTTAGGTGTACCATCCGGTGTTGCGACCGTGTGGTGGTCGTCCTCGTCCTCTCCATGATCCCCCTCCTTCATTTGACGAACACCCCTCGTGTGTTGATGCACACGTCCTCCCTTGATACACACGTCCTCAGATTTGTAATCAACGAAGAGTGACAAGTGGGATCCAAGTATCAGAAAGCAAAGGAGGGACAGAGATTTGAAGGAAATGGTGTGCGGCTTACCACAAATCCGACGATGAATGTGCTCCGGCGTGGCCTTTGTTGCAATCGGCGGCCTCCCACTTCTCAACCTCCCTTCTCAACTTGCTCCGGCGTGGCCTCTCCCTTCACGTGGTTGTAGGTAAAAACCCACTAACTATTCCCTTATCTTTTGGGAGATTCCCTTGTTTTACCCCAACTGTAATAAATGGAAGTTGTTGGAAATGTAACTTCCTTTTGGGAGATTCCTTTTTTTTTTCTTTTATCTTTACAGGCAGTCAAAATAAGGTAACTTCCTATGAAATATAGCCACGTGTCGTTTCTACCACACACGTGTAACGTCCTTGCATCACGTGCTTGCCATTTTGCCCAACTGAATTATCTAACCCCTGCCATGTGTTGAAATCCTCGTGTCACCTTGAGTGAAACTCCTTGCCGGTTTTCATCTCAATTATCGAACTTGTTTCTTTGTGTATATGCATCGAGTCAATTAGACACCCAAAATGGTCATAAATAAATGCTCGTAATCAAGCAAGTACAATAAGTATGAAGTCTTACTTCCAACATTCATGTCCAACCACAAAATAATTGTCAGCCCCTAATTCAACTATTCAAGGTAATTGTATCGAAACACCCAAAGGACAAGTTTAAGAGCAACGTTGTTCACAAAATACGACAACAATTCACTTCCATAACTACACCCCAACGATAATCAGATGAAGCGTCCACCGAGTCGACCATGGAAGATGGCAGCCGCTAGCATCTGTCTGTACGCCCCAATAAACGTGTCGTCCAGCCCATTGAAGGTGGGATCGGTCTCCATGAGGAGCTCCATGTAGAGGTGGCAATCGGGCGGGTCGGATCGGGTTCGGGTTCGGTTAGTCGGGTTTCGGGTTATTCGGGTTTCGGGTAATTCGGGTTTCGGGTCATTCGGTTTCGGGTAATGTCTAATAATTTGTTCATTTGGTTGGGTCGGGTTCGGTTTTCGGTTGTATCGGGTTTCGGTTCATTCGGGTTTCGGTTGTCTCGGGTTTCAGTTATTTCAATATTCATTTTGAAAAATTTACTAGAATGTATCTTAAAGTTCGGGTTATATCGGGTTTCGGTTGTAACGGGTTCGGATCTTAATGGGTTTCGGTTGAATCGGGTTCGGTTCATTCGGATTTGGGTGAGTTTCGGTTATCGGTTATTCGGATTTCGGGTCCAAAATGAGTCGGGTTGATCGGTGTTCAAAACAATCGGTTCCGGGTCGACCGGGTCGGGTTTTCGGGTTCGGGTCGGGTTTTGCCAGCTCTAGCTCCATGAATCTGATCGTGTAAGGGCCACAGTCACCACTGCAATGACGGAGATTTTGTCAAAATAGAGGAGATATCATCCAGTGAAATGAAATACAGGCGTCGCACCCAACATACCTGAGCTTGTTCTGCGAAAGGCGCTTGTCGCGGTGTATGCCAAACGGGGTTGGAACCTTCGATGCATACAACGCCTTCAACTCATGGTGTGCATCCATGATGATGGGGACGAGGTGGGTAACATGCATCAATAGGGGTGGGAGCTGGCGGTCTATCACGCAATGCACATCGCAGTCATACAGCTTCACTTTCCACTCCTTCAGATCAAGCGCGACGACAACCCAATGTTTGCTCCTCAGGTTGAGGGGTAGGAGGACGAGGTCCACGCCTGCCCACGGACGGCCCATGGGCACCGGGAACCGCCCATCGAAGTATGAGATGACTCTGCTACTCGCCTTATACCCCCCGACGTCTGAGTTGTACTCCTTCCACTCCCTTTTCGGATAGGTGGAGAAGTAGGAGTCCAGGACGACGACTCGATGACCAATGTCGTGACCCCTCTCCGCGAGTACTTTACATAGCAGGAAGCATGACTGGTCGAAGTGCTGCAACAAGTTAACCCCCATTACAACCCACAACATAGTCCAAGTGCAACCCAAATGCGTATGTAAGGCGAATCATAATCAAATGTGATAACTACAATATACCAGCTTCGTACCTCTGAGTGGATCCAATAGCGGGGCGTCTAGAGGGTGGTAAAGAACTCCTTTGACAGGTCCCTGCCGTAGCCCGTTGACCGGTTCTCAGCTTCCGCACTGGACCGTATAATGGAGTGGAATTAATCAATGAGTAACCTTGCCGTATAATGAAGACTGAAATGAGACGATGGGTTACCTTGCGAGCCACCCCTGTAGGGCCTCATAGTCGGCCGCAGAAACTAGTCCCATGGCAACAACGTCACCGGGAACGACGTCGTCCTTCCCTTTAGAGGCCCGCGGTTTCTTCGCTGGTGGGCCCACATCCACTGTTTCATCCTTCTTCGTCTTCTTGGACGCCTTTCTCTGAAATACGTAGTCGACGAACAACCTCTGAATTCCCAAAAAAATTTCCCATGTCACCAAACATAATAACCCTTGTCGCCTACCTAACATCCCCATGCCACAATTGAAAACATAAAGGATGAATGGCACGGGCCACGGGGAGCGTACCATAGCAACTTGTCGGGGCTTCTCCACAGCTTTAGTACAAGTACCCTTTGGTACAACATCACCAGGTTCCACCTGGAAAAGAAAAAGGGGTTCAATAAGTGTTTTCAATAAAGTAGGGTCAACCGAATAAAAGTTCAGAACTCAAATTCAATGCCAGAGTTGCTTACCTTATCCCTGTCTGCTTGTTCAGGCTCCCCACCGGCTGCTTTTGAGCTCTCTATTACCCCTTGTACATGTTCGGCCTAACCAAAAAATTCAACCCTTTCAGTTAATGCGCATCTATCTTGTTAGACAAAATAAAACGCCATGTCACTCTACATAATAATCCATGTCATCATCATTTCATAACGACATTGCCAAATTCCACATCAACATAAGACAAGACCTTACCTTATCACCTTCTTGCTGGCTCGACTCTTTCTGGAGCTCAGTACCAGTCCCTTGTGGTATATCAACATCAACATCAAATAACCTGCAAAACCGATCTACAAGTTAAATGGATTCCAATATGACTACCTTCTTTCTATGAAGTGACGCAGGCCACTGGACCTGACCTTAGCAACTTGTTCTTCGTACGGTTTTATGAACCCATGTGCTATGGTTCGAATCCGTAGTCAATCCGATTATCAGCGTTCCCACCATCTTCTGTTTCAGTCTGGGTAACGTCATGCACCTGAACGTGGAAAACGAAAACATTCTTGCAAGTGAACCCCCTGAATCCCATGTCACACAATAGAGCACCGCATGTCATCACTACAAAAAAAAAAATTGCATTAGCCACCGAACTTTAGAAACGGCGTGATTTTGCCGTTGCAAATGCAAATTTTTTGACACGGGTAAGCAACGGCATCGACATCTTCACTAATAAATGCGACCGCAAGACATTGCCGTCGCAAAATTACAACTTTTTTAAAAGGAAAAAAAAAAGTTTTTAACCAAAAAAAAAAGACGTTGGGCATAACCTAATCCGCCTCTCATCTACTTGCAACCCTCTCTCTCATTCATTAGCCGCCTCCAAACCTTCCCATCTCTCAGATCTGTCTGTGCGTGCATCTCCTCCTCCCATGGAACCTAGTTCTCCATTCTTCTTCCTCACGCCTCTCCTCTTCATCTCGAGATATCCATCTCTGTCTCACTTCTTTCATTCTCCCCCTTTCAGGTTTCAACCCAAAGCGAGATGTGTATCGCTTGCTCCCTGCCGATGTCGATGCTAGAAGGCCAAAACCTGCTCCTTGCTATTGCCGGCGCCAGGTCAGATCTGAGTTAGGGTAATTGTTCTTCTCCAGCTTCTATTGTAGTATAGATCTGAGTTAGGGTTTACATTTATGGGATTCTAGTTTCAGCTTAGTTTTTATTTACAGTTGGTGGTGTAGAATCAGGGCTTTTGGCTTGTCTTCTTGGTACTGAGGATTCGGGGTGAAAATGGTTGTCATGGACTACCTAAACATCAGCGGCGCACTGTCTAGAACACGATTGGACAAGTTGAATCGGTTGCCGAATCTATCGCCCTAGTTCTTCTTCGCCCTTCTGATTCTTCTTCTTCTTTATACCAACGCTAGCTACACCTATCAAGAACAATTTGAGGCAGGCAGATATGGTGGCTGTCAAGCAGGTTCGTGAAAATTTCCTCTGATTGAGTTCTTATAATACTCTAAATTGTTGATTGAGTCAAAACTTGCCCTGTTTGTTTTAGGGTTTGTTCTTGACGCGGTAGTTTGATCGAGTAAGTCTTCGGTTCTTGGCCGGTGCAGTTGTTTGTCCTCTCTCCCTAGTGGTTTTTGCTTGCCAAACTTCCTTAATCTAACTCAAGTTTGGTATCTCTTAGATTGGTCGATCTATTTTAATTTTTTTTATTTGTGAAATGACTGCAATTTAGAGAAGACAAATAAGTTGATTTACCTTACAAGTAGACTGAGATTGGTTATTTGAACATGTGCATTATTTACTTTCTTGTGTTTAGATTCTTATCATGTTCATTCTTTGATAGTTGGCTTGTTAGTAATTTTGATTGTATGATATCAAATCTGCAATGCAGTAGTTGTTTCACTTTTTTGTACTACCATTCATTTTTCTATGCATAGATTTATTAGTTTTATGTCTTCTAATTGGGTAGGGTACCTAATTGGGCAATGTATCTAAGGTTTTGGAGATTTAGTATAGGGGTTTTCATATTTCATTGTTGAAAGTAGTAACAAGGGTGCATTGCATTTCTTGTTTGCTTCGGGAATCATCTTCCTATAAGGTACACATATCGATGAGACTTAGCAAAGACAAAAAAATTAACTATATTATAAAAATAAGGCTGAATTGATACAAATAGAATATGACAGATTCAAGGCTGAATGACCAGCTTTCCAAAGAAATTTGACCATCAAGTTTTTAATTGGCTTAGGCTAATTTGGTATTTAGACATATTGGTCCATGTATGTGGAGGAGATATATAAAATTCATTGATTAAGACTTTGATAAAGAATTAATAACCAGAAGTCTTATAAAATTAGACTACCATCCAAATTAAAAAACCAAGCAAGCTAACAAGCATACTTGTTAATATGAGATAAAAAATGAGCTAGCCTAGTTGTTCCCAATAGCTACTATGGTTCTATAACTGGAAAAGAGGAGCCACTAACAAGGTATTATATAAATTTGTTCTTTTTTTTTCTATAATATATATTTTGGATTTACTACTCTCTTTGCATGTTAAGTGAACAAAAAAGTTGTTTGGATGTGATTCAATGCATTCGAACATGATTTGTTAATAGGGGAACCACTACTTATTCTATTTAAAGGGGGGCTGGAATAATAGGATGCCTTTGATAATGAAAAGAAGCTAGATTGAACAATAATGTTAGACACCTTAATTTGTGTAAATATATAGTGCTTGATTTGATTAGTTCTTTCACCCTAAACTTCTAATGTACGTTAGACACCTTAAATTGTGTAAAGACTAGCATGTGAATGTCTTAATATAGTTATTGTAGGTGATTTCATCCTTTTAAATCATTTTCTTTTGACCTAATGACATTCTTTGCTTCCCATTCTCTTATATTTCCTTGTATATTAATTTGGATGTGTGAATATTTTACATGTTTCCTTAAAGCATTTGGATTTTTTTATAGCCTGCGTGAAGTGTTTATCGAAAAGAGTTTATTGGAGAATGGAGTTCAACTCTTACTGTCAAATTGCTCAGAAGATTCATCGGAATAAGAGGGCCAAGTTTGGAACTTAGATACTTGTTTTTGATCAAGTTTGGAACTCTTACTATTAGATTGCTTAGGTTTATGTATGTACTTGAAACGATTGAAGTTTCGGAATACTCTTTTGATGTATAAAAGTTGTTGATTCAAAACTTTTTGGCTATTGGAATTGGAATTCAATTATGTCTTTGAATGTTGGTAGATAGATCTAGCAAGTGAAATAAACTTTTAGCTCAATGGTCATGGTAGTAATGGTGTTACAACAAAGCAAGCTGGAAAATTAACATTAGCAACGGGAAAATTACCGTCGCAAAAAGAGAGCCAGAATAAGGAAACAAATGGGTTTTTTTGGCGACGGTCTCATCCGTTGCAAATTATTATTTGCTACCCCAGGGCTAGCGACCGAAGATTTCCCGTCGCATAACCGTCGCAAAAAAGTTTTAGCGACGGCAAACCTATTTTTTGCGACGGAATTGTTCCGTTTCTAAAACAATTTTTTTTGTAGTGCATCCAAAAATAAACTTACATCCTCATTCTCCTTTCGTGCTCCCAATACTCTGTCCTCAGCATCGCTTTTTCCAACTTTCTCACCAACGATGTCCTCCGCGTACGTCTCACCCAAAAGTCCATCTCCAGATCCATCTTCCTCTTTATCGACATATCCAACCTCGTTTTCACTATCCCTTACTCTTTGTTCCTTGCCTCTTCCCATCCATTTACCATCCCGCAGTTCATGGATCGTCTCCGCCAACACTTTTATCCGCACACAATGAGTTGTTACAATCAATCCTAGATACTAAGTTCAACAAACCAGATCACAAAACCACCTTCTCCTCCAACACTTTTATTTCCCGTGTCACCTAGTGTATGTCCCATGTCATTAGTCTATTTTCCCAAGTGACTGAACTTATTAAGATTATGCAGAAAATAATGCGAAAGAATGAAGTACCTTCTCATCCATCTTCTCCAAGGTATCCATAATCTTGTCGAGTGTCTTCACCACACTATCCCTAGCACCATCCGTCTCCTCAGCTCGTGCACTGGTTCTTGCCGGGGGGGGGGAGGGGTCAACATGACCATCATAATGGTGCGCCAACGGCCGCACAATTTCGTCAAAAAGTCGGTCAGGCTCCTCATCTAGATGGTTGCACCCACCCAACAATGACAGCTCGCCCTTCTCCGGCAGTAGCAATGGGTTCTCAGTAACCGTAATGACTTCCTCCCCGTCCGGGTCCATGCGTTTGACAATGCTGTCATAGGAAAGGTTGTCTTCGTTGGCAAACCACCTCGTGCACCGAGGGATCGACTTCTGGGACAGCTTGTTCGCAAACACGACGCCGAAGTCCGGAATGGATTCATATAGCCAAATCTGCATAATGGAGTAAAGTAGCATGAGGGTGGTGGATAACGTTACCTGGAAGGCCATCGGATATCCCATCAGCCCGATCTAAAGTGGTCTTTGCTCTTAGGATCGGGCTTTAAGTCGGCCAACCGCCGCTCAACGGCACCGGAGAGCGAGTTGTGTGTGGTCTCGTAAACAAGCCTCCCTCATAGATATGCCAGGAAGCGTTCGACATTCTCCACGAGCCTGACTATCCACCCCCGCAAAGGCTTCCTCTCCCCCCCCCCTCCCAACAGCACTGCCTCCACGATGAAGAGGAAAACGAGCTTGAATCTCTTCCTTGCACTCGGCTCCTTCAGCAGACATCTCTTCAAGGCGAACTCAAGCTCGCCCACCTTCACGCTCTCCGTTTCGAAGAAGTCATTCACAACTTTGTTGTCCTCCTCCATTACCGTACGCTTCACTCGGCCACACTGGAGCCCCGTGACAATGGCAAACTCCTTCATCAAGAAACGTCGCAGCTTCCCCTGAATCATATACCCTGTCTCCCACTTCTTTTTTGTCACCACTTGCCGTTGTAGGGCGTAATGCACTAATTGGGACGAGAATTGGCACCGGTTCGCCAGCGGGATGATCCCGCAAAATTGGTTGTCCAGCAGCTTATCCCAATCGTACGGGTCGATGTAGTTGTCGATGTTGGCAAGCATCACCAACCTCGACCCTTGGTTTACCCGTCCCCGGAAGTGCTTTTCTTCCGGGACACAGTAACGGGGCACCCGCTGCTTGTCACACTTTGCATTTTTTGTCCGAACCATTTGTCTCCTGCAGTTTAAGAGCAACAAGAATTTTCCAGATATTTTTTATTCCATGTCACTCAGTTTCTAAACCCATGTCAATCAATTTCTAAACCCATGTCACCAATGTCAGACAGTTTCTAAACCAATGACGCCATACATTCCACATCAACTCCCGAAATCTCAATTTGAAACTAATGGAAATGTGTTTACCATACCTAATACCAATCCAACTCCACACCCAATGTCAAACACCCAATTCCAGTTTCAGATTCTAAGCCCCTGTCACCCAGATTTCCCACCCATGTCACCCCCTTTCTCTTTACCACACCAGATTTCGATATTAAACACATGTAAAACCTCCATCCTTCTTCTTCAATCAAACCCCTAATATTCCCCATTCCCAATTTCAACTCCAACCATAGCCATCCTCTTCGGCCTTCCTAAACCCTAACCATCGGTTTGCCCTATCCATTCCCCAAAACCGCCCTTCTCTTCCTTCAATCGCAACCACCATTGTCACCCCTCCACAAGTCAACCATGAACCCACCTTTGACATTTAATCCCTTACCGCCATAGTAGGTTCCTTCAACCTCCCATCCCAAACCCCAGATTCGAAGAATAGGGACAACAGAGAAAGAGGGCGTACCTTGTGGTCGGCGGCGTTCTTCTCCACTCCGATAATTCCTGGCGTCTCTTCTTGGAGAGATGGAAAACCGATGGAGAGAGATGGAGTGTGGTGATGTGAGGCATTAATTGCCTTGTCAACTCACCCCTTTTTTTATGTTTTATTTTTTTTATTTTCCCGCCCAAAACCGGCTACAATGGGTGAGGGAACGGGCACATTTGTGAAAAAAAACAAAAATGGTATATTTGTGCAAATTTTCCCCCCATTGATCTATTTGTACAAGTTTGGCAAGAAAATG
Organism: Persicaria tinctoria; assembly: GCA_037127255.1. Taxonomy (NCBI): domain Eukaryota; kingdom Viridiplantae; phylum Streptophyta; class Magnoliopsida; order Caryophyllales; family Polygonaceae; genus Persicaria; species Persicaria tinctoria. Next base: position 41,494,743 of record JBANSL010000002.1, on the reverse strand, counting down.
GTCCATCCATGACCATTTTGCCTTAAATGAACTCCAAGTAATCCATGTGGGGTATATGGGAAAATCATTGGATGACACTAGTGTCATTTGACACTAGCCATTCTTTCCTAATACTCCCTCTATATAATTATAGATTACTATCTTAAATTAATTACCGGTTAATACTCGTTTTTTTTAAAATTTGACGGGTCCCACCACATTGAATTGGCTTAAAAAAAAAGTTTTAACACAAAAACGCAAATGGAGCCAAAAAATATTTCATTCATTAAGCCAACCAAAAATATTTCATTCATAAAATTTTAAAATTATATTGGTGAAGTACACAAAAACTATACTCTGTATTTATTATAATTAAATTTAAATAAATATTGTATAATGAAAGAAAAATGTAGGGGGTGGGCATATATGGGAAAGGAAGGATCGCCCCCATGTAATTTTTAAGAGACGATTTTTTTTTTAATCTTGTACCGAGCTCGTTCCTCGCGGGATGGAAGTCATGGAACGTGACTGGGATGGGACAAGTCTTATCTAGGCCTGTCCACGGGTCGGACCCGCCGGGTCGACGGGTTCGACCAATCGGGTCACGGGTCGGGAAAGGCATGACCCGCACCCGAACCCAGGGAATAGCTGGGTCGGCGGGTCAGTTGATCCGGTTGATCACGGGTCGACCCACCGGGTCAACGGGTCGACCAATTTTTTTAAAAAAAATCATTTTTTTTTAATTTTACCCTAAATCAGCCATTTAAAAAATAAAAATAAAAATTGTCGACCCGGCGGGTCAATTTCACAAAATCTTCAACCCGAACCCGTAACCCGTCTGACCTGGACCCGCCAAACCCGTCGGGTCACGGGTTGACCCGTGACCCGTGGACAGGCCTAGTCTTATCCCTCAAGCTAGAATTATTATTGATATTGATGTGTTTTATTATTATATTTCTATTAAAACTTATTCTTCTAGATATATTTAATGTCCAAAAATTATAATTTCAATAATATCCTTTTCATTAGTTTTGATTTCCATTATATTTTTTTATTAATTCTCCAATTTCTCATATCCTTCTTCTTTGTTCATTAGCCAGTTCCATCTTTACATTATTAATTTATTGCGATGAAAATAAAAATTGCTAAAAAGATAATTAGTATTCTTTTTATTTTAATCTCAAAAAGTGAGAAATTTGTTAGAAGAACAAGTTCTTATACGAAAGAAGTATCTTTTTTTTCTTTTTTAATTTACCTTAAACATGATTAGCAATTATAACTAAGTCAATGATAAAAAAATACGAAAGAAGTATCATTTTTGTACTAATTTTAATGATTTTTATAGATAAAAAAATATTTATTTTTAATGACATAATATTTTTTAGCAAAACATATCACTTCAATAATCAAATTAAATATTCACAAACTTTATCACAAAATAAAATAAAACACAGAATTTATTTGAATGGTTATTGAATGGATTTTGTTTTAACAAGCATGTTTTCAAACTCGTTGATTTTGATTTGTGCATAGCACGAGTAAAAGACTAGTTATATTATATTATATATGTGAGACAAGATGATAATTTTGGGATGAGGAGTTGCCGTCTTGATCCTATCTCGCAAAAATTCACTATTTTTCCCTGAAATTTCACTGGGATTAGGACGGGACCGGAATTTGCGGAATTTGTACCCACCCCTGGAAATATATATAGGAAACATACTTATACAAAAACTTTATTGTGATTTGTTGTGTTTCATTTCATTTTTATTTGTGATATTTCTAAACTTTTATCTTGTTTTACGACGGTTAGTCCATTTTTCGATACATCGGTTTCTGTAGTTACCAGACAATGTATTGTATGGTACTCCGTATCTCAAATATTTTCCTTTATAAAAAAAAAACGCTACTCTCCCTAATCCTCCATCTCAAAATTTCAATAAGTGAATTAAAAAATTTACCCTCTCCTTCTCAGAACAAACATAAATAGAGAATATGTTATTTGTAAACATTGAATACAATACATATAACTCTTGTAATAAGTTCACTTACGTTAAATGTTTGTAAATATGATTGATATTTCTAATCCAATACTCAATTATAATTTTATTGAAGAAAAAAAAGTAAACTTTGTTTACTTCATTTTCTTCTTTTGTGGATGAAGAATAGAATAAAGATTAATCATTCTCGTCTTATTATATTATGTGTATTCTAAACAAAAGAAATGCATTTGGTTTTGTACAATTTTAAAAGCATAAAGAGCAATTTTATGCATGTTGTTGTTTACATATAATAAGATGGCGGTTTTGTGCAAATTAGTTTTACAAATAACGGATGGAAAATAAAAATCGTTTGAGTAATTTTAAAAATAACGAATCATTTCGTTCTAAATTTTTTGGAAATAATGAGAGATTTTGTGCTAAAATTTTGGAAATAACATGTGCATTTGTTAAATTTTAAAAATAAGGGTGGTCTTGTCACTTTTGTGTTAAATTTCCGCAAATAATGGGTAGTTTGTGCAATGTTAAAAGTAAGGTTAATATAATGTTATACTTATAATAAATTATTAAAAAAATTATTAAAGTTTTAAAATAATGTTATACATATTAAGTATAAAATTAATATAAAGTTAATATTTTATAAAGTTTTTTAAAAATAATATTTTGTAGCATTTTTAGGTTTCCTATATACCATGTTCAAAGTCAAACATATATTAGAATCATAGTTTACAAATTACAATAATAATATAAGTGTTTAAAATATTAATTTTAGCCTAATTAGTAAGGAAAAAAAACAGGCGTGGAAAAAAAAGAAAACAAAAAGGAAAGTAAAAAAAAAAAACCTTCCTTAAATATCACTAGTGTCCCACAAACCATAAACAAATCTTCATAAGAACCCGATGAGAGAGAAACTCCAATTTTTCCCCTTCCCAGAAGCGGTGAACCCTAAAACAATTCACTCCTCCAAATCCGATCGAAACGACAGCAAATCTCATGATTTTCAAAGGGCTTCAGTCGATCTTGCTCTTCGGATCAATTGTAGAGCGGATAATCTCAGCATTAATAAATGCAAAAGCAAGTTGAAGGAGAGAACAGTTCGGAAGAGATGGTCTCAAGTTTGTGCGAACAGTAAGGGGTCCTGTTTCCATGAGAGGGAGGAAGTTATTTTCCAGAGAGTCAAAGGATTTGGAAGTTATTGGTGGTGGTGGGCTGTTGATTGGTTCCTTCCGCCACAAGGGAGAATTAAATTCAGAGGTTGGTTTGTCATGAATTGCTCGAATGTTCGTGGGTTTCTGAATCTGTACGGTGCAGATTCGGATTGCAGGAAGTATGGAAGGCGTCTGCAAAGGTACTGTTATCCCTTCTACTCCGCCAATGTTCAACACATTCAATTCGTCTATAAAAGGTGGGTCGGAGAGGGTGATAATCACCTCTCTCTTCCTTCTGTATTCTCAAACATATCTCAAACCTTACTTTTTTGTCTCATTTGGCGAGGAAATATGGCGGAAATGGCCCATTTCAAGGGCAAACAGAAGATTCTGGAGGAACCTGTGGTGTTCGGCTCTACAAAGGGCCCGACAACTCCTCCTACCTCTAAGCCTTCGGCTTCCAAAAATCAGTCCAAGGGGGTACCTGGCCCCGCGGACAAGGGTTCTTGCCCTGCTTCTAAGTCATCAAAAGGCAAGTCTAAGCTTCCTTTTGATGTTGAAAAATACAAGGCTCGCTTGGCGGGGGTCAGAGAAAACATACTCAACCTGAGGAGCACTACTCTGTATGCCACGATCATTGGTGATCCACTGGATATTAGGGAAATACGCAAGAAGATCCGCTTCGATTGGAAGTTCCTTGAGGGGAGCTTTCAGGTGATACCCATGGCAAATAACTGGTTTGAAATTATGTTTACCCGCCCACAAGATCGTGACAGGGTGTGGAATGGCCGCCCCTTCCACATCCAGAGCCAGCTGCTGCTTCTTAAAGAATGGCGCCAAGGATTTGATCCTATGTCGGAGCCCATCACCACGCTTGACATGTGGATCCGGATCCCCGGGCTTCCAGCCGAGTACATCAGTGAGGAGGTGTTGACCTCCATTGTTGAAGAAAATGGGTTTGGTACTGTACTTAAGCTGGATGCTTTCACGGCTAAGGGGAAGCGGGTGCGGTATCCTAGAATCTGCATTACGGTGGACATCACAAGGATCCCTAACAAGTGTGTGCTTGTGCCTAACGAACATGATCAACTGGTGGAATTCCCGGTGTGGTTTGAAGAGTTTCCGGAGGGCTGCGGGAGTTGTGGCAGCCAAGATCACTTCTTTGCGGATTGCCCTCAGAGGCGGGGACCTCCTCCCGCTCCTGCGGTCCCTTCACCTCAGCCAGTTGTGGCTGATCCTGTGGGGGTGGAGGTGCCTTCGGGTGATGATGATCCTAAAGATTGGATCCATGTTGCTTCTAAGCGCAAGAATGTGCCAACTGATATGAAAATTGGGAATCTGAAGTCTGAGCTGTTTAAAAGCGTCGGCATCAATGCCATTCGATCTGATTCTTCTTCCTCTCGTCAGTCGATCCACTCTGGAAGTCACTCTTCTTCTCGTGTGGGTGATCCATCCCAACTGATTCACCAGACCTCCCTACAGGTTATAGGGGAGATGTTTCCGACGCCACCTGAACCTGTGATGCCCGAAATCCCAGATGATGAGACCTTCCAGGAGCTGCTTGCAAACTCGGATCCGACCATTGTCGTTATCAATGATGATGAGGACCCTATGATGTTCGAAGAATATGATGCAGAGCCACCGATGGAGGGCTTTGATCCTATGCTTGAGTACACCCAGGAGGATTTCGAGGTGTTCCTTCAGGATGTTCCTCCTGGCGAGGAATTCCAGCTACCCAATCTCAGCAATCCGGCGGCTCTTGCAGCGTCCATTCAAGCAACACCAGGTCTGTTCTCTACTACCATTGCTGTTGCCAATCAGATGGAAAATTTGGAAGTGCTAACTACTTCTAACTCTGAATCGAGCAAAAGGAAGGAAGGACCCGGGGAAGGCGACACTGCCTCATCACCTCTGATGGGAAGCGGCGTCAAGAAATCTCGTCATGAATAAACCGCTCGTGGTCTGGCTTGTGACGGCGCTAGGGGGGCGTCGTTTCACCCTGAAGCCTAGGTATGTATTACCCCTGTTTAGCCTAAATTATCGGGTTTGGGTTAAGCTTGTTTCCAGTATGCTGCTCTTACCCTCGGACTGCATAACTAAGAAGCATTGTCGTAGTCTGTCAGTTCTTGCTGTATGGTCGCATGAACTGTATGTAAATATGGGTTTGCTTGATGGTATCCTAGTAGTGGTATGTACCCTAGTACTTAGTAGTGGTCCTTGGTTGTGTTGGCACCAGGGGCGCACTACCTTGTATGATATTGCAGTTGATATTAACATGTTATGTTCTACCTACTGTCTTAACCGTGCAATGCATTATCTTAAACTTGTCTTGGCCTGGGGGGGTTTTGTTATTCAGCTCCTTCCCATTATTATGGTCCCAAATTCTGTGACTAGGAGCGTAACCCATTCTTGGGCTATTACCAAAAATGATTATAAGAAGATTAATCATTTATACGTACAAATTGAACAGAAAGTTATACTTAAAAGAGTTGATTGTCAATTTCTCTTTGAACTGTTGGATTTAAAGTTACAATTAAATGGTATTGGTTGCATGGCCTTTCACACTATTTCCATTAGTATCAATTCTACATTGGCCTATTGGTATAATCTTTCTAACTTTGAAATCAAACACTATAGTGAGCTGAATGCTCCCCCACTAGTCCGTGCAGACAGTCAGTCCATTTTTTGTTGGCTCTGTATAAATCCAAGAACACAATGCCTTACCTTGACCATGTATAAGCACCTGACTCTTTGCTCCTACCTCGATAAAATGAAGGCGCATTCCACATACAAGAGGTGGAATCTACCACGAGATGTTTTGTCCATCAAGATCATCAAATGGATGTTCTTTGGCTTTCAAATCCCGTGGATAAATGTTACCTCTAAAACAAAGCACAATAATGGCACACGCCAAATACCACATCGCAAACAGAATATCAAAACAAACACTAAAGAGATACAACAACAACATAAATTATTTACTTTTACCCAATATATGAAATCATGGTTTGGGGTTTGGGAGAGCTGGTGTTCCATCGGCTCTAAACACAGAAAAAACAAGATGAACCAATACAAAATATACAATCTGATTCCCACAAAATTTGAGAGCCGGATACATGCCTCGGGCTATCAAACGTGTGTTGCCCATGAAGATTAGCTTTTGGAATTGTAGGGGTATGGGAAGGCCTACCTTCTGGACAGACATTACCACAAGATGCAAAGCGGAGCATATTCAAGTGTTAGCACTAGCAGAAACAAAGACTGAAACTATTCCTGACCCCTTAGTTTGGCGGGGTGCGGGTTTTGACAAAGCCATTTGGTCTCCTGCGCGGGGCAAATCAGGTGGTATTGGACTATTGTGGAAAGAAAATGGCCTTCTAAACGAAGAAGTAGAAGTTATCTCTCAACTAAACCGCGCTATTACAATCAAATACACCAACACTACTGATAACTTTTCTTGCTTAATTTGGCTTGTTTATGCTCCGCCACATGAACAAGATAAAGATGCGTTCTGGGGACCGGTAATTCAGGCAATAAATCAGGCAACTATCCCATGCATAATTATGGGAGATCTGAATGAAATTGGCAACTTTACAGAAAAAGAAGGTGGGGCTGCCACGCACCCTCGAAGATTTGCAAGACTAATGGACATCAAAAGCCAATGCGGTTTAGAAAAGATTCCGTCTTGGGGAAATACGTTCACATGGCGGAAAAAACAAGCCAAAGACGGAAATATAAAAGAAAAACTGGACCGTGTGTTAGTACAGAATGAAATTACACAAAAATATCCCTCTGTATGTACAAAAAACGGGGCCTTTTCGTCTTCGGACCATTGCCCAATTACAATTGAATTAGCAACCAACCAAACTTTCAAACCTCCCCCTTTCAAATTCGAGAACTGTTGGTTACAACGCGGAGATTTCCGGAACATTGTTCGACAGTCTTGGCGTTTCCAATGTCATGGTTCGGCTATGTATCAACTAACCCGCAAAACACGCATTCTAAAAGACAAAGCAAAGACATGGAATAAGAAGACTTTCGGAAACATATTCAGTCAACTGCAAAAGGTGGAAGAACAACTACTGTTGGTACAACAGACACAGAACCAAGGGACAAACAGTAGACTACAAGTGAAAGAATGCACACTAATAAAGAAAAAGGAAAAACTGCTACTTTTTCAGAAATCCTACTGGAACCAAAGAGCTAAAACCAGGCATATTAAATTATCAGACTCCAACACAGGATATTTCCACAAAATAGCTTCGGGCAAGCGGAATAGAAAATGTATCAAAATCATCACAACAACAGAAGGCACACAGATTGTCGGGGAGGAAAACATCAATAATGAAATCAAGAACGACTTTCAGAAGAGATTCAAAAAACAGCCGATCAATAATTCAAAACTAAACGAATATCTCAACCTCATCTCAACTGACATCACAAATGAAGATAACAAAATGTTAACGGCAATCCCCTCTAATGGAGAAATTAAAAATGTTGTTTTCTGCCTTGGGAGGAATAAGGCTCCGGGCCCTGACGGTATGACGGCCGAATTCTACAAGGCATCATGGGAAACAGTAGGTCCATCTGTTATCAAAGCAGTCAAAGGGTTTTTCCTCTCTGGAAAAATCCTCAAACAGATAAATCATACGTTCATCACTCTTCTACCAAAAAGGGACAACCCGATGACAACTGCTCACTATAGACCGATCAGTTTGTGTTCAACAATCTACAAAATAATATCCAAGATTCTTACAGAACGACTTAAGCGTGTCCTAGGGAAACTTATCAATCCCCTTCAGGGAGCGTTCGTCTCTGACAGAGCCATCCAAGACAACGTTCTTATAGCCCATGAAATATTCCATTCATTCAAAACCCGAAAAGGAAAGGAAGGTTGGATTGCTTTAAAACTAGATATGGAAAAAGCATATGACCGGGTGGACTGGGAATTCACTGAATTAGTTCTATTAAAATTTGGATTTCACCGAACCTTTGTCAGTTGGGTCATGGAATGCATCACCTCTGTGTCATTCTCTGTCCTTGTCAATAATGGACCCACAGATCTGTTTATCCCAACGAGGGGCCTTCGACAGGGGGACCCTTTATCGCCATTCCTTTTCATTCTTGGTGCAGAGGTTCTGGCTCGGCGCCTTGTTATGGAGGCATACTCTCCAGATAAGATGGTTGGATTCAGATTTGGATCTAACGGTCCCTGTATCCCCTTTCTAGCCTTTGCAGATGATATTCTGATATTTCTAAAAGGGAGCACTAATGGGTGCCACAGGATTAGGGAGATTCTAGATGACTATTGCGAAATCTCGGGGCAACTGGTCAACTACCATAAATCAGCATTCCAGGTCACTTCGGGAGTGGCCCGAGGGCGCATTCCCGAGCTTGGCGGGGCGCTCGGAATTGCACATTCTAACTCAATCGAAAAATATCTCGGATGTCCTATTATCAATGGGCGGGTTAACAGTGAAACCTTTAAGGAGGTTATCAGTAAAACAAAAGAACAACTCAGTAAATGGCGTGCTGATGCACTCTCGCAACAAGGTAGAGCGACACTCATTGGCTCAAATCTAACAGCGAAGCCGCTGTTTATCATGCAAAACTTTATGTTGCCAGCAACAATGCATAAAGAACTAGATACAACAAATAGAACATTCTTTTGGAATAAGGATGCACAACACAAACCGTTAATTGGATGGAGTAAGATCTGTAGACCGAAAAAGGCAGGCGGGTTGGGCATTAGGAAAGCAAAAGAAATGAATGAAGCCTTACAATTAAAACTATTGTGGAAAATTCTTGCTGAACCGGGCAATATTTGGGTCAAAATAATTACCCATAAGTATCTAAAAGATGCACACATTCTACAATATAAGAAAGCAGGAAACATGTCTTGGCAATGGTCGAAATTATCAACTCTACTTAACCAATTTAAATCCGGCCTCATCTGGTCCATTGGAAATGGAGCAACGGTCAAATTTTGGACTGACAACTGGGTATCAGAAGTAGCTATAAGTAAGTGGGAAGAGTGTCCTACACAATATGATGCGAATGAGAAGGTTCGTGAGTATATCCACAACGGAAAGTGGTGCGAGGAGAAGCTCCGTCACATACTACCAGAGTCAATTGTAGAACAAATATTAGCCATTCCACTACCTGTTTCAGCAATGGAAGATAGGATTTACTGGTGGCCGGATAAAAAGGGGTGGTTTACTACATCCTCCGCATACAACTTTATTACAAACAACGAATCATACAGAAGCTTAGATTTTTCATGGATATGGAAACTAAACATTCCACCCAAAATCAAAAACTTTATGTGGAAAATCAGTCAAGCTGGACTGCCTACAAAAGCCAGACTCGCCTCACGGGGGGTCTCTGTACCATCCATGTGTGACAAATGCCAAGATTGTTGTGAGGATGACATCCATGTACTTATTGAGTGTTTTCCCAACCTTATGCGAAAGTATTTAACCAATATAGAGATGGGTAATCTCCAACAACTTATAGAGGACAACAGAGAGATGGGAAGGGTGCTACAATGGCTACAAACCCTGTCTAAACATAAAATTCAGCAGATTGCTACGAATTGGTGGGGTATTTGGTATTTCAGGAACGGGTCAGTCTTCCGAAACCTACCATACCCGTCGGAAACCAGCATTGAGGAATTCTGTGTCAGACAATTAGCATTATGGCGTCGTGCCCGTCATTTTGAGGAATTGGTGGATCATGCAACTCCTCACTTGGGTGACTGGGTAGGCCAGAGGCACAAAAAATACCATACTAAGCAGAAGAAATGGTTGAAACCACCAACGGGGATGTGTAAATTAAACTTCGATGGATCCTCTCTCCTCGATGGTAGGAGTTCTGCTGGTGCTATCATCCGGGACTGGCATGGAAAAGCAATTCAAATATCATATCAAAAATTAGGGCGCCTTTCGCCCTTAAGAGCTGAAGCTGCTGCTCTAAAATTGGGCATTATAGAAGCCAAAAAACTAAATATACAAAACATCATTATCGAAGGAGACTCGAAGATCATTATTGACTACATGCAGAACAACATAAAATGTCCGTGGGAGATTGAAATGACTCTGTCCGATGTGCAGGTCCTCTTAAATAATATGGGGGAAGTCCGCTTCTCTCATATACCCCGCGCTGGCAATAGAGTGGCTGACAAGGTTGCACACCTTGGCCACTCTGCCTTTGGGGTACAGTTAACAGCAAACCAAGATCTTCAGGATCTCATCCGCAAGGATGCCCTTGGATAGTCATCTATCCAAATTATTTCCTAATCAAAAAAAAAAAAAAAAAAAAAAAAAAAAACTAGTGTCCCACAAGTATATTTTTGTAAATTAAGGCTTCCTTATTTGATCATTTGGTGACCTCGATCTTTGATAAAATATGAGTAGTTTAATTAAACATATTTAGATGAGAGGCCTGATATGTATATACCGGAAGTTTTTCTATCGATCACCTGATTTCTATTAGGGTATATGGGGAGATAACTATGAGATATCTGTAAGTGGAGATGTGGAGGCAGGAACTTGTAAGTGTGAAGATATGGATATAAACATAACATAATTGAAGATAATCGATTACAAAATATGTATTCATGCGCTGCAGGGATGGAGGGATGGGGCATGAGGTGGCTCGAGCCCCCTCTAGTTCGGAAGAAAAAAAAAATAATGTGTTTTTTTTTTAAATTTTGGATAATTTAAGTCTTAAAAAAAAAGTTAAAAAGGATAACAAAATTGTAAAGTATGTTTAGCATAGTTTGTATGGTTGGCAAAATTTTGAACCATGAGGTCTTTATGTTTAAATCCCTATAACTTTATTTTGTTAAAAAAATGTCTTAGCTTTTTAAACTTAAAATAACTATTTAAATCACACATTCAATATTTTTTCTAATACATTATTTACAAAAAAAAATTGTAATTTATATATATAATAGTACAGTTCTAGGGCCACGGCACTATTTTTCAAAAATAAAAAATAAATTAATATTATACAATTAAATAAAATATTAGTTTAATATTTTGAATTAAACTTATACAAATAAACTCAATCAAGATGGACTCCATTGTGATAGTAATTAAAGATTTACATATAGACATAGGTTTATATTAATTTAATATTTTAAAATAAACCTATAGGTTATTTCAAAGATAAAAAAACAATTGGAAAAATAAAAAAAGTAGAAAATAGAGGGTTTGTTGAATTAGCTAAAATCAATGAGAAGATAACACTTTAGAATAAGTTTTTCTGATTTAAGATAGTATATAGGATAGATATAGATTAAAAAAAAAAATATTGAGTCCCCTCTCGAATTTTTTTTGCTCCGTTACTACCCCTGTGAAAGATCACTAGCTATCATGCTTGATTATATTTTTTCAAATTGTTGGAAAACAAGTAATTACCTGCAAGGAAAGTCTTTTTTTTATTAGGTAAAAATTCGAGTTCAGGCATACATGATACTCGAGTCGGCAGAAGAAAATCCATCCATATAAATAATACATAATAACACAAAACATCATAGAAGAAAGAACAACTCAACCAATCCATACAAGTTGTCATCTAGCAGAGAAGTCGAAAGAGAATCAAGACGCGCCACGAGTGTCAAGAACGTGGGAGAGTGCAAAGACTCTTGACAGTACTCCAGCCGGAAAGAGTGACTCCTGAAGATATGTGGATCACCGACGTTGCCTCCACCGAGATGAAAGATTTTCGAAAATCACAAGAAGAATCATGATCCGTTGTGGATCAAAGAGAAAAGTTAAGTTACATATGCTAACTGAAAAAAAAGGCGATAAACCCTACTCCTATAAATTACGGAAAATAAGAGCATGTAAAATTAGAATAAACATTTTTATAAGAGTAAAATTAGATTGGCAATGGAGACCTTTTGAATGTCATTTTAATAACATGCAATAATGTTTGGGCGAGGAAACTTCCTTGACAGATGCAAATTATGCAATGGTCAATTCAATTGGTTACCTAAAAGCAGATGCACCGGTTGAGTTGGAACTTGGAAGAATTATATCTTGTGAAAGTGTCGAGGGAATGAGTCAAATTTTGGAGAGATCGAATACTATACATAATACATGATAATGGACTTGGTTAAATATTTATGCTCAGCTTGTTATGGAGGGTAGACACTGTGATTGGCTGTACTACCTATTTCAATGCTATCTTAAAGAAAAGATTGAAGATCCTAAACCATATCAATTTGTTTCCTCAATGTGCAGATTTGTGAAGCCTCGTTCAGAGATGAAACGCTTTACAAAACTGAAGCAAAGAACGGGAAGAGATAATGAAGGCGGACAAAGAAAAAACACAGAGACTGACCAACGCTCAAGAAGACAACAGAAAAAGAAAACTAAAGAAGAAAACCATCGGGTAACTCAATCTAAATTAGAACCCCTATCCTTTGTAGATTGGATAGCATGTTCAATTGATTCAAATGATAAAGAATGAGATAATGATCAAATTGGACAGAAAACTTGTTTTGCTTGTGAAAACGAGGGCATGTTAAGCTATGAACGAGGAAAACATGGAGGCTTGATTGTTGAACAACTTGCTGAGCTATCTACTCGTGCAAACTACAGTTTGAAATTTACCAACTATAAAGATCATAGAAGTGACAACTTGATCAAGAAAATTGCAGAACTATCTTATTATAAACGGATTTACTTACCACAACCTCTACTGCAATTATGTGCTAATGACTTGAAACGAGAGCAATGGAAGCAACACGATCAGGAAGGAAAAAACCAGGAATTGAAAAACTCACTTTTGTGTAAGTGGATTTCAATAAAATATGAATGGATCTGTGAATATGATGTGATGAAAACCGAAAAAGAAAAAATTAAGAGCTACGATCAGCACCAAAAGTTTCTGATTAAGAAGGATCCACGAAAAAGAGAACATAAAACCCACTTCAGGTCCACCGTTGGTGCTCCTAAACGCTATTGTGCGAGATTGGATAGATTTCATGAACTAATTGATTTCCTTAACACCCTGCAAATTAATTTAGTTGAAACTAAGATGTATAGACAAGACTATACCGGATTGCTCTTGATCATTACAAAATCCGTGAATACAAATCCTAATCTGCAGCTGGCATTGACTGTTAAACAGAAGAAGAAAAAGCAACCCGTTGAACCGGGCACATGGAATCCCAGAACAAACCCAAATCAGAATAAGTTTCATGTATCTCTGAACAGACAAAAACAAAGAAAAGGTGAACAACAACTACTGATTATGCATGAGCTTAGCGACTTGATGGTGAATAGAAATGAATCTTGGGTGTATTATTATCAATCGAAAATTTTGTTCTCGACGGAGTTATTCATATCGTTTCTAAACGTGATCCCCACTTCATGCTTAGTCATTGAACTTTCTATTGATCAAACAACTATTGACATGAATGTGACTTGGGATTGGAGGTATAAGAAAAAAAATTGGAGGAGAAGTAGTAGCAAGAACAACAGAAAAGAAATGGGTAATAAGAGCTATGGGCATGGAAAAAAAACCAAAAAAAGACAGCTTTTGATGCGAACCCTCCTACTTGCATCACGAACAAATACTTTGATCCAAGAAAAGATTACGGAACAGAAACCCCCAAATCAAATAAGTTAATATGAGAGTATGCTCATGGAACATATGCGAGATAGGTGGCAAAAACCTATGGACGGAAATAGACTCATTTTGTAAAATTGAGAAAATTCAAGTAATTGCTTTACTAGAGACAAAAATTGAACGACAACCAAAGGAGACAGTTTGGATAAAAATCTGGGTTTGATCACATGATTTGGGCCCCGGCAACCGGAAGGGCCGGAGAATTATATGTTTTTATGGAAAAGTCATAATCTTCATAACGACTCATTAGAAATGGTACATACGGATCAAAGATGATATGAAAATAAACATAGAAACATTATTATTAACATCATATGCGTCTATGGACCACCTAGTGAATGGAAGATCAAACTTTTGGACCAGACTACAACGATACGTCCAAACCTTGGAATACCTGTTCATGATCATGGGAAAATCTAAATGAAATTCAAAATAGCTCGGAAAAAGAATGAGGGATAGAATCACATCCGAACAGATATAGAATATTAACAGAATTTAAAGACAATCACTTACTACAGGAAGTGCCTACGTCTGGGAACATGTTTACATGGACTAAAAATAGATCCAATAACAATAACATCAAGGAAAAACTTGATAGAACCTTAATACAAGAGCAGATACTCACTTGGTTTCCCAACATTACAAAAAAAAAATCATGCATTTACGTCATCAAATCACTGTCCTATTGTAACAGAGTTAGATAACCAAGAACAATACAAGGCCCAACCTTTTAAATTTGAAAAAATGTGGACTACACGAAAAGATTACCGACACGTGGTCCAACAGGCTTGGAGATCAAATGTTGCGGGATCACATATGTACAACATGGTGAAAAAAACGCAAATACTTAAGCGATTGACTAAATAATGCAATAAGAAAACATTTGGAAATATATTCCGTCAATTAAAAGAAATCGATGATTCACTCATCGATTTACAAAACAGAAATGGAATATCCCAAAATGGAAACGATATCTAAAAGCATAACAGAACTATAAATAAATGAGAGAAAATCTTATCATACCACAAAATGTATTGGACCCAACGAGCAAAAACAAAACACCTTAAACTGACTGACACGAACTTAGGGTATTTCCACCGAATGACATCAGGAAGGAGAAATAGAAAATTCATAACGGAAATACAAACTATAGATGGCACACTAGCCACAGGAGAAGAAAATATTACAAGGGAAATAAAAAACGATTTCAAAAAAAGGTTTAGGATGCAACCCATCAACCATAACCTCCTAAATGATCACCTCTTGCTAATCAACACAAAAATCACTGATGATGACAATTCGAAGCTAACTAAAAAGATATCAAACCAGGAAATAAAAAATGCGTTCTTCTCGATTGGAAAGGATAAATCCCCAGGACCTGACGGAATGACGACAAGATTTTACCAGGAATATTGGGATATTTTAGGCCCATCAGTCATAACTCATAAAGGCAATCAAAGGATTTTTCCACTCTGCTCGAATCCTAAAACAAATCAACCACACTTTTATCACATTGATCCCAAAATGTGACAACCCGACAACTATAAACCACTTTTGACCAATAAGCCTTTGCTCAACTATTTATAACGCTATAGCCAAAATCATTGCAGAAAGGATGAAACCGATTTTAAAGAAAATTATTCACCCCATCCAAGGAGCATTTGTATCTGACAGGGCTATCCAAGACAATGTCTTAATAGCCCATGAAATCTTCCATTCATTTAAAAGTAGACGCGGAAAAGAAGAATGGATTGCCGTCAAACTAGATATGGAGAAGGTATATGATAGAGTAGAATGGGACTTCCTACTCGAAGTTCTAGAAAAAATCGGATTCTACCAAAAAAACCGAACATGGATAGAGCAATATGTCTAGACAGTCTCTTTCTCAATCTTGGTTAATGACAGCCCCACGGACCCCTTCATACCAGGGAGATGGATCAGACAAGAACACCCACTCTCACCCTATCTATTCATCATAGGAATAGAAATTCTTGCTAGGAAACTACAAGACGCTTCAAACTAGTCTGACAAATCCATCGGATTCAAAATATGTAGATCATGCATGATAATCCAATTCCTATCCTTCACAGATGATATGATAATATTAGCCAAGCTGAACCAAGACTCGTGTCGAGTGGTGAAGAATATTATTGACGACTATTGTGCCATATCCGGACAAAAGGTCAATTTCCACAAATCCGCCTTTCAAACTAACCCAAAAGTCCCGAACAGTACAAAATAATTGATCCAAAGTACGATCCATATAACAAACCAGATAGCACTTGACAAATACCCAGGTTGTCCCATTATCAATGGTCGAGTCAACCGAACCACATTTGAAGAAACAGTGACCAAAACTAGGCAACAACTCACGAAATAGAAAGAAAACTCCCTTTCACAAGAAGGAAGGGCGACCCTAATAAGATCAAACCTGGCAACTAAACCAAATTATATCATGCAAAATTTTATGCTCCCGACAACAATCCATAAAGAACTGGACCAAATAAACAGATGCTTCTTCTGGAACAAAGATCAATCCTTCTCCCACCTTATTGGCTGGGACAAGGTGTGCAAGCAGAAACGATTGGGAGGCGTAGGAATACATAAAACAAAAGACATGAACCAAGCACTACAAATGAAATTGCTTTGGAAAATCTTAGTAGAGCAGTGTAACCCGTGGGTCCAAGTGATCAAAGAAAAATATCTGAAAGAAACTCCCACAAGGTCTAATATGGAACTTGAAGAAGAATTATGCAAAGGACTAATATGGAAAATCGGAAATGGAAAAATGGTCAATTTTTGGAAGGACATTTGGCTAGACGGAAAACCACTACAAGGTCCACAACATCCCAACATCTCAATCAACGAAAATGACAAGGCGGAAAAATACATCGACGAAAATGACAAGGCGGAAAAATACATCGACATCAACAAGAAATGGAATATTGATGAATTATCCAACATCCTCCCGATGGATGTGGTCAACAAGATCGATAACATCTACATACAAGAACACGAAATAGAAGACATACTATACTGAAAACCAAGTAAAAATGGTTGGTTCAACACGGCAAATGCCCTAGCACACATCACAAAGCAAAACACGAACGAAACTAATGACACGACATGGATATGGACCCTAAACACATTCCCGAAAGTCAAGAACTTCATTTTGGAAACTTGCACTAGATGGGATTTTGACGAAAACCAGACTACCAAACAAAGGCATTCATGTTCCACTATCTTGCGCTTTGTGTGATCGGACGGATGAAAGCCTAATCCATCTCTTTATCGAGTGCCACCACACCCTACAATTGGTTCACAAAATTGAACCAAACATTGAAAAAGTGATTCAAGAAATTAACACTAGAAACAAATCGATCAACAACATTGTATGTGAAATTTTTACTAAACTCAAACACGAACAAAAAGGAAGACTCGCGATGACATGGTGGAGCCTATGGACAAGCAAGAATCGGCAAGTATTTGAAAACATCAATACAACCTCCATACATATTATCGAGAACTATATACCAAACAAAAAATACAGAACTGGGCTGCCTCTAAATTAACCTTTGAAGAAGAGGCCATACGCCACCACCAGAAAACTCGTACAACTCAACAACGGAGCAGAAGAAATTTGAGATAGAGCAAACCAGATGAAGGATCTTTCAAAATTAATTTCAATGGATCCAAACAATCTTCGGGTGAAGCTTCTGCAGGTTTCATTATCAGGGACCACAGTGGGGCAGTCATCGAATGTGGCGGCTTCAAATGTGGACACATCTCGGCATTAGCTACGGAGGCTCTAGCGATAAGAGGAGGCATCGCCAAGGCAAAGGAACTTCGGCTTCCATGCATCATGCTTGAAGGCGACAGCCTGGACGTCATCAATTGTCTGCGAGGTCTATAGTGCTGCCCGTGGGAGATCAAGATGCTGATTTCTGGCACCCTGCTCCTACTCCAGCATTTTCCTAGGGTGCAATTCGTTCATGTCTTTAGGGAGGTCAACTCGATCGCCGATAGGATTACGCGTTTAATCCACACAACGCCTACACGGGACCTTCTCGCTGATCTTGCTCTGCGCATTCTCATTCATAAGGATGCCCTTGGGTGGTGATCCAGTAGGGCCTGACCCCATCCAAATCTTTACCTTATAAAAAAATGCGCGAATATATAATTTTTTTAAATGTGAATTAATGGCAAAGGAAGAAACAAATCTGATAAAGCAAATGTGGAACTGTTCGAATTAATGGCTCACTGTACCAAAGCAAAATGTAGAAGGATAGATGAATTAATGGCAAAGAAGAGACGAAAGCAAAGTGCAAAAAAAAGCAAACAAGGAGGAGGGTTGAAAGGGGGATTTTAGAGCCGAGGATCACTGTACGCCCGTGATGTACGAACGGGTCAACGGTGCATCCGTTGGGTGGTGATCCAGTAGGGCCTGACCCCATCCAAATCTTTACCTTATAAAAAAAATGCGCGAATATATAATTTTTTTAAATGTGAATTAATGGCAAAGGAAGAAACAAATCTGATAAAGCAAATGTGGAACTGTTCGAATTAATGGCTCACTGTACCAAAGCAAAATGTAGAAGGATAGATGAATTAATGGCAAAGAAGAGACGAAAGCAAAGTGCAAAAAAAAGCAAACAAGGAGGAGGGCTGAAAAGGGGCTTTTAGAGCCGAGGATCACTGTACGCCCGTGATGTACGAACGGGTCAACGGTGCATCCGTGATGTGCGGCTGCGGATCAGAAGCATCGTTGTGTGCGGTCGAACTTGCTAAGAGGATTTGATTACATGTCCCAATCCGTGCCCTCGTGATGCGTGAACTCCACTCCGACCGCGCACTCGCATTCCGCAACTGTGCGTGGCTCCTTGCATTTAGCGAGAATCTCACTGTGTGAATAGCAAATTTGTTGTTGTTGTTATTATTAATATTATTATTATTATTATTATTATTATTATTATTATTATTATAGTAAAAACAAATTACACAAAGTTGGTTGGAAGCCTCGTAATAAATTGGGCTCCAACACCTTTTTGAATAGTAAAACCAACTCTATGAAAGATAAAATCGCCCTTAACAGACCCACTATCATGACTATTCGTAACCAACTAAATCCGTTTTAGGAAACCGATAGCACCACCCCCCAACTCCCCAAAGGTGGAGAACACAAATGCCATGAAGCAGTACCCCTTAGCCGCACAAATATCTGCATACTTTCTCTCCTTCCTTTCCGTTGCTTGAGAGACTACCTTGCCAGCTACAAATGAGTCATTGGCTCTGGTCGTGAACGGCGACGCCCCCACTACATCAACACAAGTGTCTCTACCCTTGTCCCACCCATACACTAACAGATCACCCGGCCTCAGCTCAACACCATCATCACTGCTCATACATATTGTGTCGATGCTTAGTCCCTATGCCCCTACTGCAATGTAGAGCATGATTTCCAAAAGGATCCATCCTATCAAGCTCACAACTGGGACAAGTTGGATAACCACTAAACATAGGAATTGAAAGATGGTACTGGAGGAGAAAACGATATTGTCGCGATGGCATGGTCTGGGCAAGCCCCTCAATAGGAGTGGCCAACAGAAAATCTTGTGCTCTTTCTCCTCTCACAGCCTGTAAAATGTGTAACTGTCTTGGAGTTGGATTAAGGGTAGACACTAAGTTATCGTCAATGAACTTGAAGTATCGATCCGCCATCACTGACATGAATTTTTTGGGGGCGGGGGATACAACTAAGTCATCAATATTCGAACTAACACAAGTGACATACCTCGAAATGGACTGGGTGAGAACAATGTCAGAGCTAATATCAGGGCGTCCGGGTGTTGATGTGGCTAAACCAGCCTGATGAATGACTCTGGAAAAAGTATGAGCATGCACATCCTGGCGAGCTAGATTACTCAAAATGAAGGTTTGGAGTTCAGCCGTTTGTAGACGGGATGCAGTGAAGGCAAAATGACTAACATCATATGCCGTGAGCACGCCAAAACCACCAAGCTTTAACGGAAGAGTGGCCTGACGCCACTGTCATGGGTCAAACCCAGGACCCCCTGCAGTAATAGCATACTCAAGGGAGACCCGCAACTCTTCATCAAAACAACCAATAACACCAAAAAGAGCATGAGGGGAGCAAGTACGAAGGGCTAACATCATCTTTGAGACACCAATACAATTCCTGAGAAGGAGCAGTTCGCATTGGGGATCATCGAGCTTCCTTACATCCTTTAAAACCTCTAACGCCTTGTCAACCCTCTTCATAACCAACCTATTGCAGAATGTATCATTGTTGCTGGTTGGTCCGCCTAACAATTTCACCCCCAATTTGGGTCTAGAAATGTTAGATGGAAACAAACCAACTTCTAAGCTCCTCGCATCTTCGGTTGGCCAGAACAATTCAGTTTTCTGAATGTTAATGAATAGCCCCAACTTCGGACCCTCCTCAACCACAATCTTTAGAGCTTTAGCAACCTCAACGGTTTCACCAGCTAAATTACCATCATCTAAATACCAAGCATTGATATCAAGAACACATGAGGTATTGATTTTCGTGACAAGCGGATGCAGAACCAGAGCAAACAAAAGCGGACCTAGGGGATCACCTTGCTGCACACCTTGACAAGAGCGCAAAGGAACGTCCTGCCAGTAAAGACGAGCAGGTTGGGCATAGCAAAATTCAACCCAGGGAGCAATAGAGGGGCAACGGGCACGCACTTCCCGAATCAAAGCACTCCTATCGACAAGATTAAATGCGTTAGAAAAGTCCACAAGAAGTAAGGACCTTCCACTTTCCAGCCCTTTATCCACCAAAAGTCTGTTAACTGAATGAAGGATAGCTTCACCGCCCCCAGACACTCCTACACCAAACTGGTGTGTGCCTAAATATGTGCTGAGCTCCTTGACCATGACAGAAGAAGCAACTTTGGAAACCAACCTCCTCCAAATGGACCCGACTGCAATGGGACGGACACCCCCTCCCAGTTTCAACAATGGCGTGAGGGGTGCACTCGCCACAAACTCTGCAAGTACACGAGGACACGAGCCTGACAGAAAAAGATTAACAACCCTCGTGATGGCCGCAAGGAGCTCACTGGAAATGCCGTCACATGCACCACTAAGAATCTCAACTAAATGTTGTGCTCTAAGACCATCCTTACCATAAGAAGTACCTTTAGGGAAACTTCTAATCCTGTTGAGGACCAAATCTTTACTAACTGACAACGCAGGCACTGAAAGAGGATCACGTGAAACAACCGGCGCGGGGGAGGTGGGGTGTTTAGCAAGAAGCTCAACAACTGTGTCATCATTGAAAGGGGCAACCCCAGAAGAAGTGAGGACTCTAATAGCAGCAGCATAATGACCATCTCCCATTTTGCGTTTGCACTGAACCACATTCAACTCAAATTGGGACATGTCTTTTTTCTTCTTAACTGTATCGGAGGTGTGAGAAGTAGATGGAGTGAGTATATCCTAAACAAGGGAATGCATCCCTCCTGGCTCTCTCCATAAAGCCAAGGCAGCAGCCATAGAAGCAAATTGATCCCTCTTCCTTCTATCAGACATGCCCTTAGGGCGACCCCGCAACGCTTCCATATTAAGAACACAAGACGGGAGAAAAAACAAATGAACCCAACAGGAAACATCCGATGTTTGAGCAATGACCTTGCAAAGCGCTTCAAGATATGCTCTTCCAAACTCAAGACGGAGCTTGAAAGGGATACTTTTGGAAGTCACAAACCGTTGTTCAAGAAAACGCTCAAACAAATGCTCATCAAAAACCAAATCCCCTGGCCTAGCACTGCCAACATTATGGGTAACAGGAGAACCCTGATCCCCAGAAGCTAACAAACAAGCAGAACCGGAAGGTCTCAAAATACCATGAATGACAAACGACTCCCCATTATCACCACACCCCGGCCCGGCGATAGGGATCCCTACACCTCCATGCTTACATGCCATCCTAACCGTGTGATTACGCAAACACAGACCACACATCCACCGACCAACTCGTTCGAGATTAGCAACTAGCAAATCATAAACAACCACGTCCGAAGATATTACCCCCTTGTACTTGTCGACAGCCTCTGGTGTACTGAAATGCCTAGACCTTTACATAATTGCCTGATATTATTATTATTATTATTATTATTATTATAATTATTATTATTATTATTATTATTATTATTATTATTATTATTATTATTATTATTATTATAGGAATGTTTTACATAAAGTTAGATGGGAGTCTCGTAACAAATTGAGCTTCAACACATTTTTGAATAGTAAAACAAACTCTACGAAATATGAAATCATCATTAACGGACGACGACCCATGGCTTCTTGTAACCAACTTAACCCCTTTCAAAAACCCAATAGCATCGTCTCCCAATTCACAAAATGTGGAGAACGCAAAAGCCATGAAGCCATACCCTTTAACAACTTAAACATTAGCGTACTTCTTCTTCTTTCTTTCAGTGGCCTGAGAGACCGCCTTGCCAAGTAAAAATGAGTCATTGGCTCTAGTCGTGAACGGCAAAGCCCCAACCACATCGATACAAGTGTCTCTCCCCTTGTCCCACCCATAAACAAGTAGATCACCCGGCCTCAGCTCAAAACCATCGTCATTGCTCATACATGTATATGCTTCCTTCTGAACTGCAATGCCCACTTTATAAAAAATGTCTACCAAAACATCTCGAACCATGTTATGTCGGTGCTTAGACCTGATGCCTCGACTACAATGTAAAGTATGCATGATCTCCAAATGGGTCCATCTTGTCAAGCTCACAACTGGGACAAGTCAAATAGCCACTAAACATAGGGATCGAAATATGGTATTGGAGAACAAAATGAAACTGTTGAGACAACATGGTCTGAGCAAGGCCCTCAATAGGAACATCAATAAAAAATCTTGCGCTCCTTCCCCTCTCACAGCTTGCAGAATGTGTACATGCCTCGGCGTCGGATTGAGCGTAGTCATTAAGTTGTCATCAATTAACTTGAAGTATCGATCCTTCAATACTGACATGAATTATTTGGGGGCGGGGGATACAACCAAGTCATCAATATTCGAACCAACACACGTGACATACGTCGAGATGGATTGGGTGAGAACATTGGCAGAGCCAATGTAAGGACATCTAGACGGTGATGTCGGTAAATTACTCAAAATAGATGTCTGGAGCTTAGTTGTTTAGAGACGAGATGCGATGAAAGCAAAATGACTAACATCGTGCACAGTGAGCACACCAAACCCACTAATTTTTAATAGAAGAGTGGCCTGACGCCACTCCCATGGACTAAACCCCGGACCCCCCCTACAGTAATAACATGTTCAAGGGAGACCCGAAGCTCATCATCAAAACAACTAATGGCATCGGGGAGGGCATGAGGGGGCACGTTCGGAGGGCAAACAACAATCTTGAGACCCCAATAGAATTCCTTAGAAGGAGTATTTCACATTGGGGATCTTCTAGCCTCCTCACAGCCTTTAGAACCTCTATCGATTTGTCAACTCTCTTCATAACCAAGCTATTACAAAATGTACCACTGTTTCTAGCCGATCCTCATAACAATTTCACTCCCAATTCGGGTCTAGAAATGTCAGGGGCGAACAAACCAACTTCGAGGCTCCTCGGGTCTACAGTTGGCCATAATAGTTCAGTTTTCTGAATGTTAATGAACATCCCCAACTTCGGACCCTCCCTAACCACAATATCAAGAGCTTTACCAACCTCACCGGTGTCCACTGCTCGAGTACCGTCATTTAAGTACCAAGCATTGATATCGAGAGCACAAGATGTATTAATTTTGTTGCCAAGTGGATGCAACACTAGAGAAAACAAAAGCAGACCAAGAGGATCACCTATTTGCACGCCTTCACAATAGCACAAAGGAACATCCCGCTAATAAAGACGAGCAGGCTAGTGTTGTGCGCCTAATTTGCCATGTTTTATATTGACTTTTATAACGATTTATGTATGTATTTCATACATTTGGGTTAGAATAGTACATAATCTGTGTAGTTTATTCTTATTTTCCAATTATGGAGATCTACACTAGTTCTTGTTTAATTTCGCAGAAATCGAACGCACTTTAGAGCTTAAAGGAAAGTCATGAAGAAGCTAAGGATGATGCAGCTGGAGAAAAGCCCACTTTTCACCATGCATCATTCTGAATCAAGTTCTGATGTCTTCATGAGAGTTGTAGCCCTCAAAAAGAGTTTTCCAACGCATACTGATATGCATCAATCCAACAAACGAGAAATCAAGAAAGTGTGTTTCAAGACAGATGTAGAATGCTGAAACCTGACAGGACTAGTCGAAGTCGAGTAACGAGACGAGCAAATGATCAATCAAGGAGAACAGTTCTAGTCGACACTTAGTAAAATACTCAATGTCGAGTACCTATGTCTAGCCCAGAAGTTATCCGAGCTCGAGTGCAATCCGAGGAGTCACAAGGCTACTCGGCGTCGAGTACTTCCCCGAATCATTCTGAGTCGAGATCAAGTGGAGTTCGAGCTATGTGGATTACTTGCAAGAGAAGGCACGTGATGTTTTATCCGGTCAAGTGAAGATCTACCAAGATGGAAGATGTTTATCCACTTTAGATAAACTTACCTTAGAGATTTATTTCTTTTATCAAAATTTTATCATAAAGCCTTTAGATAGGAAGTTTTAGATATAGATAGACTATTCTTTCCTAGATTAGGTAGAATGGAAGACTATAAATAAGGCCCTAAAGGTTGAGTTTCATTCATTAAATTTCAGAGAGACAATTCCAATAGCAAGTAGCTAGAGAGTTTAGGAGTTAAAGGCTTTTAGGGTTTTGACGCTTTAGCGAAAGTTGGAGTGTCTGGATTGTAAAGGTCGAGAATTTAGTTTAATGCAAAGTTTATTTCTTTCAATTATGGTTCCTATGGCGATGAGCGAGTAGTCCACCTACTTTTATCTTGTTCTATTCTTCATGCTTCATCTTTGATTGAGAAATTGAAGAACTCATGTTGTGAAACTTGGGTAGTAATTAGAGTTTCTATTTGAAAGACTATAAACACAATTAGGGCTATTAATCGAAAGGTTTATATTCCTACTTGTCGGGATTGGTAAAAGCCTTTTCCTTTGTTGATAAAGTTGCCACCTTTTGTGATCTATAATTCCGCTTGCATGGTTATTGTCGTTGCAAACCCCGGTCATGGGAGTTTTCGTTTGATTTGTTTACAACCTTCGAATCTAACACATTGGTTATTTTCTGATCACGCTCCGCAACCATCCTCATACTCTTCGGCCATCTTTGCCGACGCAAACAAACGTTTTTACAAAATTACTTGACAAGAGGAAAACCTATCGTTGTTCTTGCCAAAGAATACTCAAACTCACAACTAGTATAGTGTGTAAGCAAGAGGTCGATCCGCAGGGAAATCTACTCAATTCAAGTGCAAGTCTAATCGCTAATAGAGAATATGGGGGTTTTTGGTGTGAAAAAGATCCGCCTTTTATCAAAGCGGAAGCAAGCAAACAAAGTAAATTGATTGTAGAATGCAATGGGGAGAAATAGGTTCACCTACAATTTATCACTTCGATTGATGAATTCGATCCTTGTTTCAGCCTCTAGTTCTTGTCTTTTCCTATCAATGTCCTTGTCCAGATCTTAGGTAGATTACTAGTCCTACGAGTCCTATCAACCCTTATCTCTAAATAACCCTAACACGGTTAAGATTTAACCTAGAGATAGCATTAAGAATATAAATTAACCAAGGTACATGCAATATCAAGCTACGAGTCGATATTTAACATATATTCAACTTCCTACACATCCAATTAGTCCAAAGAGTCCTAAAGGGATATGATTGCCACTTGGGTTAAGGTTCGCTACGAGGAATCTGCAAAACCCTAGCAATTGAATGAATTTACTCTAACTAGTTAATCAGACCAGAGAGAATAAAACACATTTAAGCAATTAAGCACAAAGAAGTCAAAACATTGGAACAGGAATAAGAACTAGATTAAAAAACTCACAATTCAACAATCAAAGATCCAAAATGTAAGCGAAACCTTGAGAGTTTAGTTGCTCATGCTCAACGGCGCTCTCAACAATTCTCTAAAGTGCATAAGGTTAATGGAAGAATAAGTTAGAAAAGTCTTTTAAAAGCCTCTCAAGAGTCGGCCAAAAATATATTTAAAAACCCTAATTAAAGTCCAATCTTGAATTGGCATTTCTGCGTAGGCCGCGGGGCAGCCACTTTAGGCCACGGGGCGGCCAGGCGATTGTGAAGTCGCTCATCAGAGGTTCGGGTCGTGGGGCGGCTAGCTTGGCTGCGGGGCGGCCATACTGTTCACATCTATTTTCCCTCTTCGAATTTGTTCTCGATGTATACATGAAAGTTGTAGATCTCGAAGAGAGCTTTCCAAAGCATGGTTATAATAGTCAATCGGACCACCGAGGCCTCTAGAAAGTGCTAAACAAGTTCAGCATGTCTAGCGACAACTTTTGCTGACTTGTTCTTCACTTAGGCTCTCGAAATTCGACTCCACTCCCGTGCTCTTCACTTTTCTTCCTCAACTTGAATCTTCCTTCATTCAAGAGTCTCCTCACTCCTCGTCGGAACCACATTTACCTGAAATTAACCATAAAATTGCATAGATTCCGACTCTTCCAACACCACAGGTAAACATGTAATTGTAACTAAAATATGCACTATTCATAACTAAACTATGCTAAATGTAATATATAATGCAATACTAAACATGCTCTATCAAATTCCCCCACGCTTGAACCTTTGATTGTCCTCAAGCAAGTGAAAACTCAACTATGCAGCCACACAGATTAGCAATTCATGTATCCACCTCAATAATATTTAAATGCATGAAAAACTTGCAAACACAATATATTAACAACATCATAGCACATAATTGCAATAATCAATGAAATCAGGCAATCTTATCCATTCTAGACCTCACATGGAATATGTGTTTCACTCACGCTCAAGTGTTTAGGGTTAAATGTTTACGCTCAAAACTCAATCTTCAAAAGCTTAGCTACAATAGTCTTGCACCAGTGTTCTAACTCTCCACCGTTGGTGACTCTACACACAACAAAAATCATGAGGTCTTTCGATTGAGTTGTAATGGGGCCAAGGTAGAACATATAAGTTATGGAACAATTTAGGCCATGTGGTGCTCATAATCCGGGATATAAGGAAGCAACCATATCATAAAACCACTCATAAATTCATCATACCATAACTCTACAATGTCATACAACACCAATCTCAAGCATAAAGCTTTACAAACCATACTCAACTCATTCTTTTATTTTTCTTCTTCTTCTTCGTTTTTTTTTTTTTTTTCCTTCTTCATGCTATATCAAATGATTTTCCTTGACCTTTACCCCTAAGTGAATTTGATCGTCCTTATGTCCCAAGTAATAAATGTACTAGCAAAAATCAAACATCTCATAAATTTACCTTAAACATATAATCCACCACTAAAAATCATCATCCACAATATAAATATTCACCAACCATTCCTAATTCCCGGATAAGGTCAGGCTATCATTGGCTATGGAAAAATCTTGTGGAGCTACAAAAGAATAGGCCATTAGGCTCAAATTGGCTTCAAGCAGATGATAGTATGCAAGGTGGGAA
Organism: Persicaria tinctoria; assembly: GCA_037127255.1. Classification (NCBI taxonomy): domain Eukaryota; kingdom Viridiplantae; phylum Streptophyta; class Magnoliopsida; order Caryophyllales; family Polygonaceae; genus Persicaria; species Persicaria tinctoria. The sequence goes on along the minus strand of JBANSL010000002.1, from coordinate 41,467,312 downwards.
TAGAATCAAATAGGGCTAATGAAGGTGCCTCAATCATGTTTAAGTCATGTGCATAAATCATTATATGCAGCCTTGAAAAAGATATCTAAATGCAAGCCAAAGAGGAAGGAATTGAAGAGAGTACACTCAACAAGCAAGAGGAGTAAATAAAGTGCAGTCGTGAATAGGCCAAAATAAGCTCACCAAGCCATGTCTAGAACTTCAAGATCACCCAAAATTCCAAGATCTTATGTGCTCAATCATTAATCAATCATGGTCACCAAATAGTTTAAAAATCACATATCGAAGATTTTGACATTCCAAGCACACCATGGGGCATAAATCTCAAATAGATAGAATAGAGGACAAACGGTATTCATATGGGGAAATAATACCTAATCCTAACAATGCAATATATAAATAACTAATTTTTATTTTTATTTTTGGGATTTTTTTTATAAAGACTGGCATGCTGATATGCAATATAAACTAAAAACAAAAATAAAAGTGCAAACTAAAAATAAACATGCAATCCTATCATACCATGCGATTCTTCCCCCCACACTTAAATCAGGCATTGTCCTCAATGACATAAAAGACAACAAAAGATAAAAATATGAAGGAAAGAAAGAAAAACTGACTTGTTCACTGCGGTGGTGGAAAGTGAGGAAATGGAACATTTCAGTCCTGCCAGAGATCGTGGGGTGGCCTGGAAAATTCAGCTCTTCAACGCCTTTTCTCCCTGCGGTGTTAGCTTCCTACAACCGAACAGAACCAAAACTAGTCTGATAAAACAAAAGACAGAGAGGAAAACATAAAACTTACCTTGGGTTGCCTCCTAAGTAGCGCCTTTGTTTATTGCCATTGGCTCGATAATTTATTCATCTACTCATTCAAGACTCAAGCAGACATCGTCAGCGCCCTCAAAAGCAAATCAAACTCTCGTGCCCAACCGATATTCGAATGCACACTAAAGATGAAACAATTGGTAATTAAAAATATAGCAATGAGAACCATTACCAACTTACCCTTCATTCGAGCTTGATTCTCCCTCGAGGGTATGTAGGACCACCAACACAGTTCTGCTGGTGGTTTGTTGAAGTAGTGGCTCCATGGATCGACATATTCACCAAAATCTCCCAATTTGCAAAAAGTACAAGTTTCTTGTTCGGGAACCAAAGAAATTGATTCAAGACTTGGCTCCTTGATAGGCGAGTTGGGGATGATCTCTACGAATGGAGGGAGCATCGAAACATACTCAATCTCTAGGGTCGTCTCCTGAGATTTTGTTTCGCTAACCACTAGATGCTCTTTTTCATTATCGGAGAATTCATCGTTGCTTGCATCTTGGCTTTCATCAATTTGAGGAATAGAACATTGCTGATTTGCCAACTCCTTCAATGTTTGAGAGAATCGGATAATTGCTTCCCTATTTTGATTCACCATCTCACGTAATTGCCCTATTTGCTCCATCAAGACATTGGTTGAATCCTACAAGGACGGGTCAGAGTACTCTATTGGTTGAGACATCGAATTGTAGGATTCTTCCCCCGCCGATCGGTCACCCATGCAGCAGAAAAGATCCCATAGTCCCGACACTCTTAAACCAACAAAGCTTTCATTTTTTATGGATCTGGAAAGTTCTTGAGTCTCATGAGTCATGCCCTCAAAAACGCAAAGCACCACATCTCGCAAACTATCTCGAAATCCTCGTGAATAACGGATGTCAAATAAATTTTGCACTCTTGTGAGATAATTGTGAAAATATTCTCCCTCAAACTGCCATAACTTCAACATCTAGAAATATTAGCAATAAGGTGTCGTGAACCGTAAGATAGGTCCACGACGGGGTTAGATGTAATTATATACAACAGTTAGCGATAAAAAAACACAATAAATTGATAATAATTCCCCGGAAAAGGCTCCAAATTTGACAAGAGGAAAACCTGTCGTTGTTCTTGCCAAAGAATACTTAAACTCACAACTAGTATAGTATGAAAGCAAGAGGTCGATCCACAGGAAAATCTACTCAATTCAAGTGCAAGTCTAATCGCTAATAGAGAATATGGGGGGTTTTTGGTGTGAAAAAGATCCGCCTTTTATCAAAGCAGAAGCAAGCAAAAAAAGTAAATTGATTGTAGAATGCAATAGGGAGAAATAGGTTCACCTACAATTTATCACTTTGATTGATGAGTTCGATCCTTGTTTCAGCCTCTAGTTCTTGTCTTTTCCTATCAATGTCCTTGTCCAGATCTTAGGTAGATTACTAGTCCTGCGAGTCCTAGCAACCCTTATCTCTAAATAACCCTACCACGGTTGAGATTTAACCTAGAGATAGCATTAAGAATATGAATTAACCAAGGTACATGCAATATCAAGCTATGAGTCGATATTTAACATATATTCAACTTCCTACACATCCAATTAGTCCTACGAGTTCTAAAGGGATATGATTGCCACTTGGGTTAAGGTTCGCTACGAGGAATCTGCAAAACCCTAGAAATTGAATGAATCTACTCTAACTAGTTGATCAGGTCAGAGAGAATAAAACACATTCAAGCAATTAAGCATAAAGAAGTCAAAACATTGGAATAGGAATAAGAACTAGATTAAGAAACTCACAATTCAACAATCAAAGATCCAAACTGTAGGCGAAACCTTGAGAGTTTAGTTGCTCATGCTCAACGGCGCTCTCAACAATTCTCTAAAGTGCATAAGGTTAATGGAAGAATAAATTAGAAAAGTCTTTTAAAAGCCTCTCAAGAGTCGGCCAAACATATAATTAAAAACCCTAATTAAAGTCCAATCCTGAATCGGCGTTTCTGCGAAGGCCGCGGGGCAGCCATCATTTGCCGCGGGGCGGCCAGGCGATTGTGAAGTCGCTCATCAGAGGTTCGGGCCGCAGGGCGGCTATCTTGGCCGCGGGGCGGCCATACTGTTCACATCGATTTTCCCTCTTCGAATTTGGTCTCGATGTCAACATGAAAGTTGTAGATCTCGGAGAGAGTTTGCCAACGCATGGTTATAATAGTCAATCAGACCACCGAGGCCTCCAGAAATGCGAAACAAGTTCAGCATGTCTGGCGACAACTTTTGTTGACTTTTTCTTCACTTAGGCTCTCGAACTTCGACTTCGCTCCCGTGCTCTTCACTTTTCTTCCTCAACTTGAATCTTCCTTCATCCAAGAGTCTCCTCATTTACCTGAAATTAACCATAAAATTGCATAGATTCCGACTCTTCCAACACCACAGGTAAACATGTAATTGTAAATAAAATATGCATTATTCACAACTAAACTATGCTAAATGTAATCTATAATGCTATACTAAACATGCTCTATCACTATTCGATGTCGACTAAACTAGTCGACTACTGACTTCTTAATCTAGGGTTTCTTCTCGAGGTCGATTGTTGTTTTTATCTCTGCAGGTACCCGACCACGACCAACTTACTCGACGTCGAGTAGTTTCCTCGACATCGACTACTCCAGTGCCCTTTTCTTGCTCGAATTCGACTATGCTGACCCATGTCGACTACTACCTAGTCGAGGTCGAGTACTCTGGAGTCAATTTCTGGACGTGATTCGCCTGCTATCTGAGAACCGCTGACCTACTTCCTCGAGTATCGATCCTAACTACCTTTTGCTACAACGGGAGGGAGTCTTGTAATTATTTGCTTGGAACCGAATCGGTTTGCTTTATCTTATTTATATTTTAATTGCAAGTCTCGATTTCCTCTTATCAACAAATTGGCGTCGTTGCCGGGGAGGCATTCATTCGCGCCTTAATTATCTTTATTTCACAATTTCCTTGAGTTTTCTTTTGCAATTGTATGCGTCATTCTGGTCAACTACCTAATTTTGACGCCTTAGACGATCCGAAAAGCCTTCTACGCATCCACTCTAAACTGAAAAGAGTCATGGCGACCGCGGAAACACAAGCTGAGATGATCGAAAGGCTTTAGAGGGAGCTATTGGCCAACAACACCGCTCTCGCCGCTGAGAGAGCACGCGCTGAGCTCGCCCTAGATCCCATTAATGTTAAGAATTACATGCACCCGACTCTTACAGTGCCTAAATCGGCTATTTTAATCCCTCTTAATGATTTTGAAATTCGCACTTCCTTTCTTTCTAAAATTAAAAAGAATCCTTTTGAAGGAAGACCTAATGAATGCTCTCTCGCTCATATTACTACTTTTTCTTATATATGCCAAGCTATTGCTGAAGGCGCAAATCTTAAATATGTTAGACTAAAAGCTTTTCGTTGGTCTCTTGCAGGGGTAGCATTAAAGTGGCTCGAAGGGTTGACCCCGTGATATCTCACCACATGGGAAAAGGTTAGGAATGCGTTCCTCACAAATTCTTTCCTCCTGCCAAGACAGCGTTCCTTCGCCAAAAGATTACAACTTTCAAACAAAAGCATGGGGAGCCGTGGGCACGAGCATGTGATCGATACAAGGATCTACTACGATCCTGCCCTACTCATGGGCAGCCACCGTATGTAATTCAGAAGATTTTCTACAATTCTCTTAACTTACCCAACAAGGAGAGGATCAATCAATACACACAATATGAGTACCTTACTCAAACACCAACGGAGGCTTGAGCATCCATCGAAAGGCCCACCAACTTCGACAACACCTATGAGGCTCATGTGGCCTACGACGACAACACCACTTATGCAAGGCCAGCCCCATCCATGCCCCTATATGCGCCTTCTAAGAAGATTGATCCCGACGTCAAGGAGCAATTCTATAAAGATCGGAATCGCAAGCTCCTCAAGAAAGTCAAATTTCTATCTGTTAACCAACCTTGCATTGAATGCGGTTCACACCGGCACATCACCACTGAGTGCCCACATGCGGAACAAGTCCACCTAGCGGAGATGCGCAAAGAAGCAGCTTGAGAAGGGGGTCCCAATCAGTATATGGGAGCCCAACGGTTCTATCAACCACATTGAAACCAAGGTGCCCCTAGAAAACCCCCACCATACAAAGCTCCAGGACATCCAAAAAGGGACCAACGGAAAGATGATCAACGGATGGTCCTCAACAAGATGAGAAGGAATCAAGCAAAGCACGAGCAATCCACCAGTGCCATCCAAACTCAACTACAAGGCCTCAAAACAAGGTTTGGAGAGATGGACATCTGGAAGAGAAACATAGAGATCCAAGTGGGTCAACTCGCGGCACAGATCCCATGACCATCCTGAAAGCTCCCTAGGCATACAGATCCAAATCCTAAGGGGCTATTCGGACACGTCGCCGCTGTACAACTAAGGAGTGGGCACAAACTACGAGATCTAGAGGTCAGAGAAGAGAAGAAGAAGCTAGAAATCCACTCGACGTCGACCAGCACCTAGTCGACATCGGCCAGAAAGTAGTCGACGTTGACCGGCACCTAGCCGACATAGAACAATCACAGGACACAGAGGAAGCTTCTGCACAGCAACAACACTCGACGTCGACTCCTGTAGTCAATGTCGAGGACCCTTCAGTCGACGTCGATCACTTTGCACCACCTCCGAAAGCTGATCTGAAACCAAAGAAGACGCTTTTGTTCCCTTCAAAGGCACTGAAAGATCCCACTGCATGTAAGTTTAAACAGTTTGTGAAATTCCTTCAGGAACTAAATGTTTCAATTCTTTTTACAGAAGCTCTTAAGGAGATGCCTGCATACGTCAAGTTCCTTAAGGAGACCCTTAGCAACAAGCGATCAATCACAGAAATCGCCAGCAATTGCAAAAGGATGGATTTCCCTGAGAAGAGACCTGACCTTGGCAAGTTCTCTATTACTATGGGATTTGGACAACATCGATATGAGGCACTATGTGATCTAGGAGCAAGCATGAGCATTATGCCCTTATCAATCTGGTCAAAGGTAAAGATAGGAGCACTAGAACATGTGGATGCCAAGCTATACATGGCAAAAAATATAGTGGCCATCCCTACATCAATGGTTGACGATGTCCCTGTCCAGGTTGGTAAATTCTTCAATCCCACAGATTTCCTTGTTATAGATATGTCGGAAGATCCCGCTTGTCCTATTATTCTTGGTAGACCTTTTCTAGCTACAACATATGCCAACACGAGGTCTTAGAATTCTCTTTCGTGCCCCCAAAGGAGGAAGTTTCATGGCTGGAGGTAAAGAGCATAGGCAACCACGAGAATGAACAAACAACAACTGAGGAATTAAGGCGCCAAAATTCTAGTCGATGTCGAGGACACCTAGTCGACGTCGACTACTCCACTCGCCGTCGAGTACCCTCACTCGATGTCGACTTCTCCTGTTGAGCGACAGACTTGCCAAAACTTTAGAACACAAAGAACTTTAGAGGGGACCAGGCCCCATGGCGAGCTAACCTAAGCAGGATTAGGACTGGAAAGAAGAAGAAGAAGGAGGGCAATGAATCATATAAGGACAACCACCTATCAGCTGAGCTGGAGTACTATAATCAGGACCTAGATGATCTAGGAGAAGGGCCAAGCACAAGAGAACCCCTCTAAATGTGACAAAAATAAAATTTCCCTCAAACAACTTCTTGAAGGCGAAAAGACTCATTTAACATTAACTTACAATATTGGTAAAAAAAAATCAATTCATTGCCTATAGATATTGGTAGCACTCAGGAGTTGGCAAATTAATCAAACATGTGTTTGGCAATGCGTTTGTAAACAAACACTACTAAGCTGCCAATACTGAGGTGATTTAAAAACAAGCATGTGGAACATCTCAAGTTACTTTAGCTTATCTTTGCAGAAATCACAGAACTAAGATTTATGTTAGTTCAGGGTTTTTTTCTCACTTCCCGCAGATGATGTAATTTCTGTAAACCTCGAGAAGAAGGAAATGAAGATTTACATACCGTTGTAATGACAGATAAATATCATCACAAGAACAGGAGCCACCATAAACAGTTTCCAGAACGATGTGAAATCAACAACATGAGGAAGCAATGTAGGCATTGCCTACAAACAAGCACCAAGACCATTTTAAGCAGTGTATGAACATTCCATCAAACATTAGCTCCATATATTGCCAATTTAATAAAATACCAATAACTGAAACCCTCAATTCTCTTACCTGCTAACTTGATCTCTTGATACACTACCAAGATTTGGACAAGCAAAGCTAATTGCAGAGGACATTAATTATATGCAACAATCTCCTAAGGGAAATTTATAGTCATAGATAATATTTCCAGTCAATTCATAGCATTATTTACATAAATAAAGAAGATGGCAATCTACAATCAATAGCTAACAAGTAATAATTCACAGAGAGAGAGAGAGAGGAAATGAATACCTATGATGATCATATACACAATAAGAACACCAATATTGTTAACCATAACGGCAACCTGCAACGAGATCCTTCCCGTGTTACCAAAAGCATCGCCCATAACATGGTCGTAGGAAGCCGCCTTTCCAGCCCGACTGAACTTAATCAAAACTAAAGTTCAACAAAATGAATATCTATGATGTTTTCAGCCACAAAGCCCTTCCTGCATTCAGCCCCAAAATCTGTATTTTTAATTTGATTTTGGACTGTCTTTTGAAAAAGATATATCCTTTTAACATTCAACGTTCATACTGCTAGTATCTACCAAACATGGGAGTCGATTGCAATGAGAAGAAACTTCATACTGCTCTTATCTACCAAACATGGGACTCGATTGCCAAAAATGTACTGAAAAAATGATATGATATAGTTAAAACCTGCTGAAAGCCTTTAATAAGTCTAAATATCTTTGAATCAAATCCACTCTCTTTGTATCTTCAATGATGATCTGATATAGCTTTTAATTCAGATAATTGTGCTTTGTAATAAACAAACAACAAAGAGATCAAGGCAAGATGTTAGCAGATATACCTTAACGAATCTGTAATCCAGCTATAAATTGAGGCCAAGAAGCACAAGGTCCCTTTTTCCAGCATAAGAGTCACCATCAAAATCTTCATTCATGGAATCTTCATTATCCTGCATTGGATCTAAACTCATCAACACAGCTTGATCTCAGGAATCAGGATTAGTCACAGTACAGTACAGAGGTTGCATTCATGAAGCAAAGCTACATGAACCAAAAGCAAAGCTACATGAACCAAGTGAAAACGAAGACTTTTGTGATTTTTCATGGAAAGATGATATTTACTGAAACATTTATTGTAATTCACAAGAACAGAACTACACTCTGATTCAATTAACACCAAAATATGAGAGAAAAAAACCCTTCAATACACCAAAGTATTCATTTTGGCTTACAATCCAAAATCGAAGGCCAAGAGGGAAGCAATCTATCAATGATTAATGGAATTCGAAGAAAATTTGCGCCTAAAGCGCAAATTTGGTAAGGAAAAGTCTGGTATATTCAGAAGCAAAGATGGAACAAGTAAGAAAACAGAATCAACACTTACCTACAATACAACCAGATCTGAGGTGATGAAGGCCGCTCGCTCACTCCGGCTGCTCGACCTCGCTCGCTCGGTGCTCCTCTGCGGCAAGACCAGACGAATTGGTGTAGGTGACAAGCAGATCGATGGGAGAAACGGTAAAATCGTCGGTTCGGAGAGATGATCGGCGTTGGAATCACTATGACCGGAGAGAAGAGCGGTAGACGGAGCACTCGGGAGAGAGACGGAGCACGTAGGAGAGAGAGACAAGGATTTATATTTAGGAAATTTTACAAAATTGTCCCAAGACGTGGACATTTCGCAAATTATGCCCTATTTCGTGGCTATTTCGCAAATTGCCCCATTAATAAAGGGGCGATTACTACGATGTCCAAATTTTTGGGCTTTATTAGGAAAATCTCCACCACTCACTCCATATTAGCAAAATGTCCACCCCTAAAATAAAGTTGCTGAAATTGAGTTTTTTTTTTTTTGTTTTTTTTTCCCGCGTTGCTGAAATTGCTGAAACCGAAGTTGCTGAAATTGAGTTTTTTTTCTCCATATTACCATTTTTTTCCCTTTTTTTTCGCGTTTCCAGAGTTGTTGAAACCCTTGTGCCACCCTCTGTTTCAGCAGTTTTTTTTTTCACGTTGCCAAAACCGGAGTTGCTGAAACCCCGATTTCAACACTGTTGTTGATGCCGAAACCCCCCTCATGTTTCAACATTTTTTTTTCGCGTTGCTGAAACTGTTTTTTCCCGCGTTGCTGAAACCCAGATTTCAGCACTGTTGTTGATTCTAAAACTGGGGTTTCAGCAACGTTGTTGTTGCTAAACCCACGGTTTCAGCAACGTTGTTAATGCTGAAACACTGATTTTACAAAATGTTGTTGATGCTGAAATTGTTGCTGAAACCGTGTTACGGGGTATAAAATTTAGCTTGTGCGGGATTCGAACCCACGTATTTGCGCATAGCACATCGCTCTACCATTGAGCTAAGAGGCTTTTAAAGGAGATTTAAAGCAAGTTGAACAACAACAATTTAAGAAAATTCTAGTTTTAAAGCAAGTTCAGGAACAACAATTTCGGCAAAAAAGAAGGACCAAACTAAGAGTCCTCACCAAAAGAGTAAAAATATTCCTCTCATGGGTCTAACTCCAAATTTCCTTCCCAACGTTGTTGTTGAAACCCCGATTTCAGCATTGTTGTTGCTGCTGAAACCCCGGTTTCAGCAACGTTGTTTATGGTTTCAACAACGTTGTTGATGCTGAAACCCCGGTTTCAGCAACGTGTTGCTAACATAATAAACAAACTCACCATGTCCATTGTTTGCAGCAAATTGCCAAGCATGTGAACATGCTCCTCTTCATCATTCACACCATCAAGCATTATGTACTCAATGAAGCAGTCCATGACAATTGGTATCTTGTAAACCACTATGATCACAGTGCAATCTGCAAATTCCACAAAATTGATTTCAGCATAACGAATTTTGCTAATAAAAATTAATTTTAGCATTTCAAATCCCACAAAAAAATTTGCTTTTGTTGATGCTGAAACCCCGATTTCAGCACTGTTGTTGATGCCGAAACCACGGTTTCAACACTCATTCTCTTTACTACATATGGATAAAATTATGCGAATCATATATTTAAGAATTAATTTCAGCATTTCAACCTAACGAATTTCGCTAATGAGAATTAATTTCAGCATTTCAAATAAAAAAAAAAGGTAATAAACTCTTCAAAAGTTTCAACAATGCAAACGAAATTGCTGAAATTACAGTAGCAATCCAAAGATCTCAACAAAGCAAACTCAATCACAATAGCAAGCTAACCACAAATTCATTGTTTGCTACTAACGAGAATGCTTAAAACAAATTGCTGAAAACTTGCCGGAAAGAGGTACGGGAGATTGATTTTTCGTCCTGCATCGGATCACCAGCATCTTCTATGATGAAATCAAACCGCCTCCATCTCCGCGAAATCGTGATGGTTGCAGCACAGGAAACGTTGCCATCGTCGTCTCCTCCATCTTCAACCACCGCTCAGACAGAGATTGAATCTGCAAAATGCGACTGCTGCGGGCTGACAAAGGACTGCACGCCGGTGACAGCGGCAACTCAGGGACGGTAATACAATACTCCTTTCCCTGATACTGCAACTAGCGGATGTCTAGGAATTTATCCTCTCGGTGCAAATAGAACACGCTTCCTACTGACACCAAGCGAGATCTGTTGATACACACTGCATCTCGGAGGCCGCCATTGGTAGTCGTGGCCGCCTATGTCTTCGCGTTCTGCGATGTAGGATGCCTGGTCCACTACGGCTAGATCTACTTACAATCCGCTCCCTCCCCCGCCTCGCAGCAAGGCCGTCGTCGTGGCTGCTTGGTCCACTACGGCCAGATCTACTTTCAGCAAAGACGACGAGGAGCAAAGATGAAGATGACGGGAAGAGGTCCTCCGCCTCCACCGAATCTCCAGTAGAAAGAAATAGCGATCGAAATAGGAGAACGCAGGGAGCAGATCTGAATCTAATTCCCGATCTGGAACGGTGAGATGCCATAATCGAATTCGTTCTTCAGCAATATCATCGTCGGCTCCTCTGCTATGTGCACCCCGCTCCTCTGCAGTTAGATTTGAAGTATCGTCGCCGGAATTTCCAACCGACGGACGGAGATCTAAGAGATTTGAGGGAGAAAGAGATGAGGAAGCGAGGAACCAGTTAGCAGTTTGAGCGAGAGAGGCGAACAAGAAAGAGGCGAAGAGGAGATTAGGTTTAGATAGGGGCAATTTTGTCCATAAAATTTTACATGGACAAAACCCCAATTTGCCACACTTGTTGGACAATCCGTCATTAATAAATGCTAGTTAATTGCATGCGAGCGTTTAATTTGATTAAGCTAGTATATTCTAGTGTGTTAGTTCCTATATTTAATTCAATCTCATCCATTTATTCTCTTCTCATCCAACACATACTATTATGTTACACGTTACACCGTATTTTTTTTTCATCAGAACTTTACCCTATATATATACAGGGGTGCGCTCCGGTGAAAACTAAAATTGCGGTAAAACCCTGTGAGGACCGGCTTTTTAGCCTGGTTCACTTGCTTTATAGCCCGATTATGAATAGAATCGGTCTATAAAGTCACAAATTTTAGCTCGATTCTATGTAATTTTAAAATATGAGTATTTTAGCACGATTTTTAGGCCTGAGCGAACTATAAAGTCATGTGTTATTTTAAAATTGGAGTTTTTAGCACGATTTTTAGGTTGAACTGAGTTGTATAGTCACTTTGTGATTGAGGTTTTTAGCATAGGTTTCAAATAAACCAAGTTATAAAGTAGTCCTCACGGTTTTTACCACAATTTGAGGTTTTCACCGGAGTCAATCCATATATATATATATATATATATATATATATATATATATATATATATATATATATATATATATATATATATATATATATATATATTTCGATTAATTCATTTACCACAATAAATGCATCCACACTTCCCCCTCTCTCTATCATGATTCCCTTCAGGCACGGAACCAGGAATGAACTTCTGGGTGGGCTGAATTTTCAATATAATTTTTTTGTTTTTTTCCTATTTTATTAATATTAAAATTAATAATAAAATAATTAAGAATACAAAAGATAGTTATTACTTCATAAAAACTAATCATATTTTGGGTAATAAGTTGATATTAATAAGGGGAAATCGGAAAAGGAAGGAAACTATGTTCACAATTAACAAGGGGGCAAAGCAGGATGGCAAATGCAAAGGAAAAAAAAAAAATAAAAAGGAAGCTTTGTTTCTGAGGTGAATCGAACCCAGCACAACAGTTCATATTGTCATGCTTCACTGCCACCTGGGCTAGCACCTTCAATATGTGTTATCCTACCTATTTTTTTTTTAAATTGGGTGGGCTGCAGCAAAGGTCAGCCCACCCCTAGGCCCGTCTCTGATTCCCTCCCTCTTTATTTGCACAACCCGACACATTTCCTCCCTTCCTCTCGATAATCACTTCCCCTCGCTCCCACATCTTACACAAAGCAACTCACTGCCAACATATTAGATGAGAAAAATTGCAAATATGACATATCCTCCCCCCCCACCCTGGGCCATTTTTTTAAAAAGGGTAAGCAACTTGAGTTCGAGTTAGCGGACTTGCAATAAAAAAGGCATTAAAGAATGGCATCATCATCGGGAGAAGATGTGTGATTCTGTCGACGGTCATGTTGGTTTTCCTGAACATGTATCTCACATAGCCAACCTTCATGTTTTGTCAAAGAAGCCCATAATCTGCTATTAGCATTTCCACTTCCCAAGGACCATGTAAGGCAATTGATGGCCCTAAGGCAGTCGTCTTCAATGCACACTGAATCTAAGCCTAGCTCATGTGTCTGTCGGATGCTAAAGAACATGGCTCTAGCTCTAGCCTCTTGTGTTTTAACATTTTCACACGATGCGACACCTAAAAAAAACCCTCAATGCAATTACTCAATGTCATCAAATTTTTGTAAAAAAAAGGAGGTGGTGGAGTTGGTATATCCATGTCAATTACCCATAAAAATAGGTATAATAACAACTTAAATCATCCAACAAAAAAATAAATAAATAACAGCTCAAACTGAATAATACTCTCTCTGGTAATTAAAACATGTCGTTTTAAACATTTGCACATATTTTAAGAAAGAAAATAAATTCAAATAAAAATACACTTATGCCCCTAATTATTACTTTACTTTTCCTTAATTTGGCAAATAAAAACCGGTCATTCGAGGTTCGAACCGGAGACCTTTGAGTACTACCCACAAATTCTTTCCGATTGAACCGTTCCGAAATGGTTAAACTACAACTAACAAATCTCTAATCATGACAAGGGTAATTTTGTAAAGTGAACACAAAATACCTAAAATGCTATGTTTTTCTTAACAAGATTTTACTCCTAAAACGACATGTTTTTCTTAAGGGATGGAGTGTGGGAGTACCAAAGTTATCGCATGATTCCTTTAAAGAGGAATTCAAAGGTTTTGAATGTTATGGTTCGTTTGGTTTAAATTTTGGAAAGGCAAAAAAGAAACGAAATAAATATAATTCATTTATAGTTTAAGATACATTTAAAAAAAATTAATCATTATCTTCTTCTCCCCACTTTTCCCCTCTCAATCACCTATTTTGCTCCTCCCGGCCTCTCTCCTGGGTTCGTAATTTTTTCCATCGGTGTTCATCGTCTTCGATTTTCACCCTTGTGCGGTTGCCGCCCATCACCTCCACCTCTGGCTCTTAATCTCCTCATCGATGGCCTCGTATCAACTAGGTTCCAACTAATCCTCGGGCATCCTCCTTCCTGCCTCCCCGATTCCTCTTTCGTTTTGGAGATTTGTGGCCCTCTTGGTCTTGTAGGGACGGGGTTCATTTTTTGGGGCTTTCGACTTCTGACGTTGTCGTTCTCCCTGTTCCCCATCCCCGTCTATTCATGGTGTCTGCATTGTCTTCTTCCCTGGGTTGTTTCAATCGGAGGCTTTACAGGGGCTCATCTCTTTCCTTGTTTCCTCTACACTTCATCTGTCTTGTCGCCGTCCTTGTTTGGGTTTGCTCCGGCCGAGCTTTCGATGTCACTCTACAGGTGTTTCGACTACCGGAGCTCCTTGCTTGTGGTCACTGAAATCCTTGGCGTGCAAGTCTTGTCTAACCTTGCTCCTGCTTCGAACATGTCAGTTGTCCTTGGCGTGCTGGCAACAGCCTAAAAAGAAAAAAAATCACCCGAAATGGTTTGACAAAATCTCAAAAGGGTTTTTGGGTGTGTTGTTCTTGGGTGATTCTCATATGCTCTTTTGGTTGGTCTCCCCTGTCATTTTCTTGGTTGGAGCTCTGACGTCTCGGAGTCGGGTCTGGCTAGGGTCGAGGCAGTGTGTATCGAAGCGTGTCCGTGATCTGGAAATTTCCTTGGAGATTCGTCTTCACCGCCCACAGGGACTCATAATGTACTGCTAGCCAGCAGTGTCGCTGTTTTGGTGGCGCTTGGTTTCGGTTTGTAGTCTATGTTGTCCCCAACGTGTTAGGATTAGATTTGCTAGGTCTTCCGAAATTGTTTTGTTTGTCACTGTCTGGGTTGCACCTTTTGTTAATATCATTGTATGTTTAAACGGTTCACCGTCTGCCGACTTTGTCGGCCTTTCATGGTGTCAGGCCTGTCTGGCATTCTCGAATTCTTACCTTATCAAAAAAAAAAAAAAAAACCTATTTGAACAAAAGGTAATCATATCTCTATACTCATCTAATCATTATCCTTCCTATCTTAATTTTCATACAAAAATTAACATTATTCTATATCTAGATATATTTTCTCGGACAAAATTCGTTTTTCTATTCCATTTACTTTACATGCTTATATCATACAATCCCTTAGTGCAAATAAGATGTGGGAGATAGTAGACTTACCAAACAACAATAAGCTAGCAAGCTCGAAAAGGGTGTACAACGTCTAACACAAAGTGCATGGGTCAATTGAAAGATACAAGGATTCACACAAAACGAACTGTATAGATTATACCTACACCTTTTCATCAGTTCAGAAAAATTACAACTAGTAGAGCCCCTACTACTTTGGCTATCAAACATGGCTGGAGTCTGCTGATTAACATAATACATGAATTTTGTATAAAACATATTATAACAGAAGCACAAAATGAGCTGAATGCTAAGAAAGAGATCTTCAGTCCATCATCAATTTTCATACAACTGCAATGTTATTAACAACGTTTTCAACAGTACAAAGGGTAGAGACATTATAAGTTCATGATGTGCAAACATTGCAACTCTAAAGTGTAGTAAGAACAAAACGACTAACCAGAAATCCATAAGAGTTATGATTTACAGAAGCCAGCAGTTTATTGCTATTTGTGTCATAGACATGGATGACAATTGACAAGCAAATTGCCAAGAAAAGGGAAAGAAATGGAACAGCCAAAAACCACAGAAGATGTCAAATGAACAACAGTCTATTGATATTGATAATCTTATGCCAGAAGCAGACCGACCCCGGATGAAATCATGCACAGGGCTAATCCTGCTGTAGCTAAGAATCCGTATTTCCTGCAGTCGAAGAAAGGAACTTATTTTCACACCAGAAGAAGTCCTTTTAAGAGAGTATATAGTTTGCTTAATGGCAAAATTTGGTGATTCCTTCTAAAATAAAATTTTAAAAAAGCAAAATTCTTGCTTGCTCTTTTCAGAATTCAGAAACCCAATAACACTACTGCTAACTTGCTCGAATACATGTATAACTTTTGAGACCTAAACATGTTCCTTCACATCTCATTCTTCGTCTTCCAATTCACAACATAAAGAGCCTAAAGTCCGATACAGTGTTTTCATATTGGAATTATAAAGAACAATGCAAAATCAGATTAGCAGCAAATTATGAAGAGGAGAGAGCTTGGTTATATGTATTACCCTAGGGAGAGACGGTTGTCGGGTACGCCGGTGGAGTAGCCGGTGAAGTAGAAATAGCGGCTGATGACGTACACGACGCCGAGTGCGGAGGAAATGCAGGGATGCCTAATCCCTCCCAGCATCATCAGCGTGAAGAAAACCGGCATCTGTTCTAGCGAGTTCTGATGCCCTCTCTATGAACCGCAAATTTTCGAAATTTCATAAGTAATTCAACAACCGCCGAAACAAAATTCGATTCATATTTCATAGGCTAAACCTAATTTCATATCAGAAAGGGTTACCTGAACACAATTGAAGAGCTTGGCATCCTTGTTCTCCGATTCGGAAGCGTACATGGTGGGATAGTACACCTTGTACCTGAATTTGCCATTTCAATACCACATTTATATCAAAATAAAACAAAAAAAGTTGAGTTTCAAATGGAGGAAATCAATTGAGAGTGATTGAGAAAGGGGAGAAGAGGAGTGTACTTCTTGCGGGCTTTGCCGACCTGTAAAGCCATCCAGGCATTGAGGAAGCAGTAGAGAACGATCACCAAAATCACGTATCCATATTCACTTGACACCGTCATTTGAACTTCTCCCATCTCTCTCTCTCTCTGCTACGGAGCACAAGTTTGGAACTTGGGAATTGGGGGTGTAGGTTTTATCGACGAGTTTGAAGCCCCATCGGAGGTAGTCACGTCACGGCTGACGTGATCTACTCTTAAATAATTATTTTATTTATATACAGGATTTTCAGGAAACTAGCCTATAACTCGTACGTCACGCACGGGATTTTAAATTAATCTAAGTAAACTAATCATATTTTTCGGATGTTATCGTATTATTTATTGCCGTATTATGTAAATTTTTCTAATAATTTAAACTAACAAAACGATATTGCTAACTATTTTCATAATTTACTAATAATTTTAATAATTTTCTAGTACATTATGATTATTATTTGCCTACTCTATTTTTTTTATTAAGTTAAGAACATAGGCGTATTATTAATTAATTTTCATTATATACACATAGAAGAATTAATTTGCATTATATACACATAGAAGAAGGATTTTTTTTTAATATTCACAATTAAATAAATTAGGAAAATGTTCATGATTTTAAAATATTTACCAAAATGTTAAAAAATTGCAGGTCCGATAGAAACACGAGATTAAATCCGCATGTTACATGTAAATCCAATTTTTGAACCCGGGCTTGGAAGAGGTATGTACTTTTCTTATAGACACGTGGATGAAGTTTTGTATTTTCTTTTTTAAAATACCCAGACATCGGGGTTGAATAGTATGGTACCCGTGCGTAAAGTATGAGATTTATAAATTATTTTATACAATGTTCCCTATCATAATACATATAAACAAAGTTTAATTAGTTAGATAAAAAATAACATAATACTTTTCTTCATTATTTAAAAACCAGTTGATCATCTCAAAGCTAGTGAATGTGATGGCATCAGTGGGTGTAATCTGTATCTAGTTGTGGAATTGCGGTAAAAGCCTTAATAAGTTAATATAGTATTTGATAGGTATATTTTTCAACTTTATCACTAGCTGTATTTTATTTTTCGAATATTTTTCAATTTTATCAAAGCATACTTGATATATTTAATTTCATTAATTATAAATAAATAAAATTTATATCAAATAACTTATATTTTCAATATATATATAAGTTATATAAATTCTTAATTATAATATATTTACAATTTTATTTACATTTATAAAATGTAAACAATTTGAAATATATGCTAAATAAAAGTATCTACTATGTATATATTATGGTTGAATATTATATGAAAAATCAATAAAATTTATTTCACTAATATATGGTTGTAAAAATAACAATTGAAATTTGATTCATTCAATTCAAAATTTCAAACGGTTTAAAAAGGAAGTAATCTAAATGGACTAAAGGCTTTTCTTTGCTAGTAAATGGACAAAATATTTTCATAATACCAACACTACCCTGATTTTAATTTAACCCATTCCTTCCCATATTTCCTGTATTGCCCTTACCTTGTATTTTATTCATCCCGTTCAGATCTGTGCGCGACTTCATCTTCTTCCTCTCGCCCTCTTTTACTTCTCCATGTTCAATTGCTCTCCATGTCTAAAATAATCTCCTCTACACCGCCTCCATCCCCATCTCCTCTACTCCACCCTCCTTCTCCCTTCATCGAGCCCAACCTCCCGCAGCCTCAGAAGCCCCTCTCCCGCCGTTGGTGCGCCCCGTCGTCCCCGCCGCAGCGCAATTCCTCAACGGAGTTCGATCATCCTCAATAACAGTATTCATCGTCCTACCTTCTTCCTTGTGAAACAGATCCCCCAATCGAGTCCGCAAATCAGTTCGAGATTCAACGAGAGGAATCCTCGTCGATCTGTTTTCTTCAGCGCTAAAACCTAGCCAATTGAGTTCGCAATCCAATTTGAGATTCAACGAGAGGAAGCCTTCGATGAAGATCGCGGTTCCGGCGCCGAAGAAGCTCGATTGGTGCCCTGTATGATTGATTGATTGATGCATAGGGTGAGTGTCAATGGCCCTGTACAACTGTGGAGGAGATGAAAAAGCTCGATTGGTGCCTAAGGATGGCAATTTCACCCGCATCCGACGGACATCCGTTTCACCCGACCCGAAAAAGTGGGTGAAAATCCGAAATAAAGTGGATATTAAATGGGTGATGGGTGAATGGGTGATGGGTCGGGTCGGATCCGGGTGAAGACATTCCCCATCCGTCACCCGACCCATCACCCGATCCATCACCCGACCCGTCACCCGACTTATATTATGTAATTATATTTTATGTGTGAAGTTGCCTATATACCCCATAAACCCTAATTCAAGATACCTATCAAACGATTAAAATGGAAATATCTCGTTATAAAGTAAGTTATGCAATATTTAATTGAAGATATGCAATGCAATAGACTCCTAATTAAAATGAAAACGTGAATGCAATGAGATCCTATTAATGTTTATTCGTCGATGTGTTCAATGTATGTTTTTCAATAATTTTTTTTGATGAATTTGATGTCTTGTATTTCACCCGAATTATCACCCGATCCAACCGATCACCCGGTGGGTGATGGGTGGACGGGGCGGGTGAAATATTTGGTGGGTGATGGGTCGGGTAGGGTGAAGGGTTTTGGGTGGTGGATCGGGTGACGGAAGTAGATCATACACCCATCACCCGACCCATTGCCATCCCTATTGATGCCCCGTATGATTGGTGCTCGATTGGTGCCCGATTGGTGCCCTGTGTGATTGCGCCGAAGAAGCTCGATTCGGCTCAGCCTCGACATCATATCGATGTGGAGGAGATGAAGCACTAAAGAGGCGTGAGACAGAGGTTGTGGAGGAGATTAAGTTTATTTTGTGGAATGATTTGATTACAGTGTAATAACTACCCAATTTGCAAGTTCTTCGCTTGTGCATTGATTGATGCATAGGGTGAGTGTCAATGGCTCTGTACAATTGTTTTTAAATCAAAACAAACCGGGGCAAGCTGTCATCAAGCTTTGGACATAGACTACCATGATGCTTTCTACACCTATAGGCTATAAAACAAAAGAATTTGTTTATAATATATTACCATAATGCCTTCTTGCCCTATGTAATATCTTTAAGGCTATAAAACGAACAAAAAAATCATTTACATAATTATGTAAATTATGTAAATGATTCACTGCTTATTTTGATACATAAGCTTGTGAAAATTCATTTCATCAGAATTCATTTCATTTGAGTTGAAGAACCGATTTTAATTTAGTGGAATCTACTGCTATTTTGTGTACATAACTAGTGTTTCATTAAGTGGAATTCATGAATGATGTGTATTCACCAAAATGAGTTATTTTTATACTGGAATTCATCTAAGGTATTCTAGACATTTAGTTTGAGTGATGCAAATTGTCCTAGTTTGGTTACAGTGTCTATGACCCTATTTTTATAGTGGTTACAGTGTATATGACCTTGTTTTTATAGTGGTGACAATGTCTATGACCCTATTTTTATTTTGGTTACAGCGTCTATGACTCTCTTACCCGTTCATATATTAGAGGAGAATTGTCCCCACATGTATTTTGGCTTCTCATTAGCTCCTTTAGGGTTTATGCCTCCCGTGTCGTAAGATTTTCCTTTGATTACAGTGTCTTTGTCCCCACATGTATTTTGGCTTCTCATTAGCCCCTATAGGGTTTGTGCCTCCCGTCTCATAGGGTTTTCCTTTGATTACAGTGTCTTTGACCATTTTTTCATAGTGGTGACAGTGTCTATAGCCCTATTTTTATTTTGGTTACAACGTCTATAGGGTTTCCTTTGATTACAATGTCTATGATCTTTTTTTCATAGTGGTAACAGTGCATACGCCCCTTTTTTCATAGTGGTGATAATGTCTATGACCTTGAAACCACATGTATTTTGAGTGAAAGTGTCTATGACCTTTGATTACAGTGTCTATGACCTTATTTTTATAGTGATGACAGTGTCTATGACTCTCTTACCCATTCAAATATTGAAGAAGAACTGTCCACCTAATGTCTTTTGGCTTCTCATTAGCTCCTTTAGAGTTTGTGCTTACCTTGTCCTAGGGTTTTCCATTTGGTGACAACAATCATCTCTTAACGACGTACTGTACTTAACATTTTAGGGTTTAGGGTTTAGGATTTAGGGTTTAGGGCCTTGGCCCTAAACCCTAAAGACTTAACCCTAAACCCTAAACCATACTGTACATCACATGTTCTTTTGGCTTCTCATTAGCCCCTTTAGGGTTTATGCTTCCCTTTTCTTAGGTTTTTCCTTTGATTACAATGTCTATGAACCTTTTTTCATAGTGATGATGACAGTGTCTATAAAGCTATTTTTATTTTGGTTACAGCGTCTATAGGGTTTTCCTTTTGATTACAGTGTCTATGGCTTTGTTTTTATAGTGGTGACAGTGGCTATGACACTGTTTTTATTTTGATTACAGCGTATATGGCTCTCTTACCCATTCATGTATTAGAGGAGAACTGTCACCACTTATATTTTGGCTTCTTATTAGCCTCTATAGGGTTTGTGCTCCCTCGTCCTAGGGTTTTCCTTTGGTTACAGTGTCTACGACTCTGTTTTGATTTTGATTACAGCGTCTATGGCGCTCTTACCCATTCATATATTAGAGGAGAACTGTCACCACATGAATATTGGCTTCTCATTAGCCCTTTTAGGGTTTGTGCTTCCCTTTTTATAAGGTTTTCCTTTGATTACAGTGTATATGAACCTTTTTTCTTAGTGGTGACAGTGTCTATAAAGCTGTTTTTATTTTGGTTGCAACATATATAGAGTTTTCCTTTTGATTACAGTGTCTATGACTTTGTTTTTATAGTGGTGACAGTGGCTATGACACTGTTTTTATTTTGATTACAGTGTCTATGACCCTCTTACCCATTCATGTATTAGAGGAGAATTGTCATCACATTTATTTCAGCTTCTCATTAGTCCCTATAGGGCTTGTTCTTCCTTTATGATATGATTTCCCTTTGATTACAGTGTCTATGACCATGTTTTTATAGTGGTGACAGTATCTATGACTTTATTTTTATTATGGTGACAAAAATAGTTACATTTTTAATTTTTTTAATTGCGGTGACACTACTTTAAAAAAAATCTAGAAAACTAGAAATTAGAAATTAGAGAAGAACTGTCATCACATGTATTTTGACTTCTCATTAGCCCTTATAGGGTTTGTGCTTTCCATTTCATAGGGTTTTCCTTTGATTACAGTGTCTATGACCATATTTTCATAGTGGTGACAATGTCTATGACCTTGATTTTATTTTGGTTACATCGTCTATGACCCTCTTAGTCTCTTACCCATTCATATATTAGAGGAGAACTGTCACCACTTATATTTTGGCTTCTTATTAGCCTCTATAGGGTTTGTGCTCCCTCGTTCTAGGGTTTTCCTTTGGTTACAGTGTCTACGACTCTGTTTTTATTTTGATTACAACGTTTATGGCTCTTTTACCCATTCATATACTAGAGGAGAACTGTCACCACTTATATTTTGGCTTCTTATTAGCCTCTATAGGGTTTGTGCTCCCTCGTCCTAGGGTTTTCCTTTGGTTACAGTGTCTACGACTCTTTTTGATTTTGATTACAACGTCTATGTCGCTCTTACCCATTCATATATTAGAGGAGAACTGTCACCACATGAATATTGGCTTCTCATTAGCCCTTTTAGGGTTTGTGCTTCCCTTTTTATAAGTTTTTCCTTTGATTACAGTGTCTATGAACCTTTTTTCTTAGTGGTGACAGTGTCTATAAAGCTGTTTTTATTTTGGTTACAACATATATAGAGTTTTCCTTTTGATTACAGTGTCTATGACTTTGTTTTTATAGTGGTGATAGTGGTTATAACACTGTTTTTATTTTGATTACAGTGTCTATAACCCTCTTACCCATTCATGTATTAGATGAGAACTGTGAACCCATTTATTTTGGCTTCTCATTAGCCTCTATAGGGTTTGTGCTTCCCTTATCATATGATTTCCCTTTGATTACAGTGTGTATGGCCATATTTTTATAGTGGTGACAGCGTCTATGACCCTATTTCAATAGTGGTGACAGTGTCTATGACCTTATTTTTATTTTGCTTACAGCGTCTAAGACCATCTTACCCATTCATATATAAAGGAAAGCTGTCACCACATGAAAATCAGCTTCTCATTATCCCCTATAGGGTTTGTGGTTCCTTTTTCCTAGGGTTTTCCTTTGATTACAGTGTCTATGACCCTTTTTTCATAATGGTGACAGTTTCTATAACCCTGTTTTTACTTTGGTTACAACTTCTATAGGGTTTCTTTTGATTACAGTGTCTATGACCTTTTTTCATACTGGGAACAATGTCTATTACCCGGTTTTTATAGTAGTGACAGTGTCTATTATCCTGTTTTGATAGTGGTGACATTACCCAAACGAAAACTTTAGGACAAGAAGAGTATAAAACCTAGACTAATCATAAGAAGAAGAAAAAATGTGATTTTTTTTAGCAAATTGAGATCCAAACTGGGTTAGTTTGACATATCACTATCATTGAATTTAGGCAGAAGACTTTCTTTCCTTTTAGTTTTTGTCATGATTTCTTTCTCCCTCATTTAGTCTTTCTTCAGTTACATCCCCATTGATTTCCCTCATTTAGTCTTTCTTCAGTTACATCCCCATTGATTTCCAACTCCAATGAATCGATCATAATGAGGATTCCAATCGAAGATTGGCAAAATTTGGGAAAATCATTGGATGACACTAGTGTCATTTTACACTAGCCATTCTTTCCTAATACTCCCTCTATATAATTATAGATTACTATCTTAAATTAATTACCGGTTAATACTCGGTTTTTTTTAAATTTAACGGGTCCCACCACATTGAATTGGCTTTAAAAAAAAAGTTTTAACACAAAAACGCAAATGGAGCCAAAAAATATTTCATTCATTAAGCCAGCCAAAAATATTTCATTCATAAAATTTTAAAATTATATTGGTGAAGTACACAAAAACTATACTCTGTATTTATTATAATTAAATTTAAATAAATATTGTATAATGAAAGAAAAATGTAGGGGGTGGGCATATATGGGAAAGGAAGGATCGCCCCCATGTAATTTTTAAGAGACGATTTTTTTTTAATCTTGTACCGAGCTCGTTCCTCGCGGGATGGAAGTCATGGAACGTGACTGGGATGGGACAAGTCTTATCTAGGCCTGTCCACGGGTCGGACCTGCCGGGTCGACGGGTTCGACCCATCGGGTCACGGGTCGGGAAAGGCATGACCCGCACCCGAACCCAGGGAATAGCTGGGTCGGCGGGTCATTTGATCCGGTGGGTCACGGGTCGACCAATTTTTTTAAAAAAAATCATTTTTTTTTAATTTTACCCTAAATCAGCCATTTAAAAAAAAATAAAAATTTGTCGACCCGGCGGGTCAATTTCACAAAATCTTCAACCCGAACCCGTAACCCGTCTGACCCGGACCAGCCAAACCCGTCGGGTCACGGGTTGACCCGTGACCCGTGGACAGGCCTAGTCTTATCCCTCAAGCTAGAATTATTATTGATATTGATGTGTTTTATTATTATATTTCTATTAAAACTTATTCTTCTAGATATATTTAATGTCCAAAAATTATAATTTCAATAATATCCTTTTCATTAGTTTTGATTTCCATTATATTTTTTTATTAATTCTCCAATTTCTCATATCCTTCTTCTTTGTTCATTAGCCAGTTCCATCTTTACATTATTAATTTATTGCGATGAAAATAAAAATTGCTAAAAAGATAATTAGTATTCTTTTTATTTTAATCTCAAAAAGTGAGAAATTTGTTAGAAGAACAAGTTCTTATACGAAAGAAGTATCTTTTTTTTCTTTTTTAATTTACCTTAAACATGATTAGCAATTATAACTAAGTCAATGATAAAAAAATACGAAAGAAGTATCATTTTTGTACTAATTTTAATGATTTTTATAGATAAAAAAATATTTATTTTTAATGACATAATATTTTTTAGCAAAACATATCACTTCAATAATCAAATTAAATATTCACAAACTTTATCACAAAATAAAATAAAACACTGAATTTATTTGAATGGTTATTGAATGGATTTTGTTTTAACAAGCATGTTTTCAAACTCGTTGATTTTGATTTGTGCATAGCACGAGTAAAAGACTAGTTATATTATATTATATATGTGAGACAAGATGAGAATTTTGGGATGAGGAGTTGCCGTCTTGATCCTATCTCGCAAAAATTCACTATTTTTCCCTGAAATTTCACTGGGATTAGGACGGGACCGGAATTTGCGGAATTTGTACCCACCCCTGGAAAAATATATAGGAAACATACTTATACAAAAACTTTATTGTGATTTGTTGTGTTTCATTTCATTTTTATTTGTGATATTTCTAAACTTTTATCTTGTTTTACGACGGTTAGTCCATTTTTCGATACATCGGTTTCTGTAGTTACCAGACAATGTATTGTATGGTACTCTGTATCTCAAATATTTTCCTTTATAAAAAAAAACGCTACTCTCCCTAATCCTCCATCTCAAAATTTCAATAAGTGAATTAAAAAATTTACCCTCTCCTTCTCAGAACAAACATAAATAGAGAATATGTTATTTGTAAACATTGAATACAATACATATAACTCTTGTAATAAGTTCACTTACGTTAAATGTTTGTAAATATGATTGATATTTCTAATCCAATACTCAATTATAATTTTATTGAAGAAAAAAAAGTAAACTTTATTTACTTCATTTTCTTCTTTTGTGGATGAAGAATAGAATAAAGATTAATCATTCTCGTCTTATTATATTATGTGTATTCTAAACAAAAGAAATGCATTTGGTTTTGTACAATTTTAAAAGCATAAAGAGCAATTTTATGCATGTTGTTGTTTACATATAATAAGATGGCGGTTTTGTGCAAATTAGTTTTACAAATAACGGATGGAAAATAAAAATCGTTTGAGTAATTTTAAAAATAACGAATCATTTCGTTCTAAATTTTTTGGAAATAATGAGAGATTTTGTGCTAAAATTTTGGAAATAACATGTGCATTTGTTAAATTTTAAAAATAAGGGTGGTCTTGTCACTTTTGTGTTAAATTTCCGCAAATAATGGGTAGTTTGTGCAATGTTAAAAGTAAGGTTAATATAATGTTATACTTATAATAAATTATTAAAAAAATTATTAAAGTTTTAAAATAATGTTATACATATTAAGTATAAAATTAATATAAAGTTAATATTTTATAAAGTTTTTTAAAAATAATATTTTGTAGCATTTTTAGGTTTCCTATATACCATGTTCAAAGTCAAACATATATTAGAATCATAGTTTACAAATTACAATAGTAATATAAGTGTTTAAAATATTAATTTTAGCCTAATTAGTAAGAAAAAAAAAACAGGCGTGGAAAAAAAAGAAAACAAAGAGTAGATGAACGAAAAGGAAAGTAAAAAAAAAAAAGCCTTCCTTAAATATCACTAGTGTCATTTGACACCAGTGTAATAGAATCACCCTCCGTGGTATATGTGTTTGAAACTTTGAATTGAAAGCCCTTTGAACAATAAAGTATTCACCTCTAGTCTCAAGAGTTAAGATTACATAAACACGAAAATGAGGTGAAAGGGTTTTAGAATATTCTCAAAAAAGTATACCCAAAAAAAAAAAAAAAAAAAACAGGAAGCAACATAAGAAAGGTATATGACAATTTGAAAGCATATTGGTTGTAGAAAGGGTATAAACAAATGGAAGACCAAAATGAATTCCTTTCTGATATCCGACTACAAGGAAGGAATGTTTGTTCCTTGACAACAAAACCATTTGAATGATGAACTCAGAAGCAAGGCATTGTGTATATATGTTGCAGTATTTGAAGGCCGAATGAAGAGATATTGTAATACAGTTCAACAAGCAAAGGGTTTGAGGAAAATGGCTGCAGCCTCACCTACCTTGCAGAAGTCAGACTCTATCGCGGAGAACATGCCAGAAGCGCTGAGGCAGAGCCGTTACCACATGAAGAGGTGCTTTGCTCGGTACACGCAGCAAGG
Source organism: Persicaria tinctoria (assembly GCA_037127255.1). NCBI lineage: Eukaryota > Viridiplantae > Streptophyta > Magnoliopsida > Caryophyllales > Polygonaceae > Persicaria > Persicaria tinctoria. The sequence goes on along the minus strand of JBANSL010000002.1, from coordinate 41,440,873 downwards.
GAAGCGCCTGCTAAAGATCCACGAGCTGATGAGCGAGCTCGAGAAAAGCATTGATGACCATACCGAGCGGAACCAAGTCTTGGAAGGCACACTTGGCTACATCCTGTGCTCAACCCAGGTCTATACAAATTCAACTCTTGGCTTATTAATATATTAATTATATGAATGTGTTTGGTTGGCATTAATATTTATAAGCATTTTGAAAATGTGGGCGCAGGAAGCAGCTGTTGTTCCTCCTTTTGTTGCATTCGCGGTGAGGCCGAGTCCCGGCTATTGGGAGCATGTTAAGGTGCATGCTACTGATCTCACAGTCGAAAGTATAACAGTAACTGAGTATCTGAAACTCAAAGAGAGCATCTTCAACGAGCCATGGTACTTAATTCCCTTTAGTTTTGTTTGGTTGAATTGTGATGATTATAGTTTGTCTCTCGATCAACTGCGGAATTCGCTATGTTATTATTGTACCGTATGTAACAACGAGCTTGCAGGTCCAAGGATGAAAGTGGTTTGGAGATAGATTTTGGGGCTTTAGAATACTCCATGCCGCGTCTTACCCTGTCGTCTTCAATAGGAAATGGACTGAGCTACACGTCCAAGTTCTTGAGCACGAGGCTTTACGGAGAAAAGGAGGCTGCAAAGCCTCTCGTCGACTACCTACAAACATTGCAGCATGATGGACAAGTATGAGATGAAAACCATTGGAATTGAATTGTAATTAGAAATGAATGTCTCCAGTACTCCTGGTTGCCTGGTTGGTGGGTGTCTTTCTTAATTAAGAATCATGTTTGCAGAAACTCATCCTAAATGAGACACTGAACACAGCAGCAAAGCTCCAGGCAGCACTTGTAGTAGCTGATGTGTTCCTTTCGTCTTTTCCTATAGACGCGCCTTACCACAATTTTGAGCTAAGGTTTAAGGAGTGGGGTTTCGAGAAGGGATGGGGAGATACTGCAGGAAGAGTAAGGGAGACGATGAGGATCCTATCTGAAGTGCTTCAAGCGCCGGACCCTTCAAGCGTTGACAAGTTCTTCAGCCGGCTCCCAACAATCTTCAACGTCGTAATATTCTCGGTCCATGGATACTTTGGTCAAGCCAATGTGCTTGGCTTGCCGGACACTGGAGGACAGGTACTCAAATCTTCTTGCAATCTCTGTACAAAATCTATACAATTCTCAACTGAAAAATACTACTAACATATATGCTATTTCAGGTGGTCTACATCTTGGATCAAGTCAGAGCACTAGAGGAGGAACTGCTGCTTAGAATTAAGGACCAAGGTCTTAACAAAAAGCCCCAGATTCTAGTGGTAATTAGTACATTACGTCGAAAATAAGTTTAAAATTTAACTTGGATATATTTGATCTCATTCGATTGTATTGATACCGAATTGAATGAGTAGGTGACAAGGCTGATACCAGATGCACAAGGAACCAAATGCAACCAAGAATTGGAAGCCATTGAGGGCACCAACCACTCTCACATTCTTCGGTTGCCTTTCAAGACACAAAATGGGATCCTTCGCCAATGGGTTTCCCGCTTCGACATATATCCTTACCTGGAAAGGTTTACCAAGGCAAGTACAGACTAGACCACCGTACTGTGACTCTGTGAGTGAGCTTCTACATTTGTGTAAGGTGACAAAATAACTATTTTGTCACCAATTCATCAGGATGCGACGGATAAAATCCTTGAGCTTATGGAGGGAAAGCCCAACCTCATTATTGGGAATTACACCGACGGAAATCTGGTGGCATCGCTGATGGCAAACAAACTTGGAGTGCCTCAGGCAACTATAGCACATGCCCTGGAGAAGACCAAGTATGAGGATTCAGACGTGTACTGGAAAGAAAAGGATCCAAAGTATCACTTTTCATGCCAGTTCACAGCAGACATAATCGCGATGAATGCTGCAGATTTCATTGTCACCAGCACGTATCAGGAAATAGCCGGAAGGTGGGACAATTCAATTCAAACAAACTAAATATGATTTGCATTTGTCATTTGTATGTTGATAAAAGAGTCTATATATATACTTTTGGTTGTTAATTTCAGCAAAGATAGACCCGGGCAGTATGAACAACATGCCGCGTATACTCTTCCAGGCCTCTACAGGGTTGTTTCGGGAATCAATGTCTTTGATCCCAAGTTCAACATTGCATCTCCTGGAGCAGACCAGACAGTCTACTTCCCTTATACCGAGAAACAAAGACGACTCACACAACTTCATCCGGCTATTCAAGAGTTACTCTACAATGATGTCAACAATGATGAGCACATGTAAGTCAAAAACACAATTCCATTACAATATACACTGCTATTTGCATTTATTTATATAACTTGTAAGCAATGCATCTTGGAGCAGTGGATTTCTGCAAGACAAGAAGAAACCGATCATCTTTTCCATGGCAAGGCTCGATACAGTGAAAAACATTAGCGGTTTAACTGAGTGGTACGGGAAGAACAAGAGGCTTAGAAGCCTTGTGAACCTTGTAGTGGTGGCTGGCTTCTTTGACCCATCAAAATCGAAAGACAGAGAGGAAATGGCAGAAATAACGAAGATGCACGCATTGATAGAGACGTACGAGCTGAAAGGTGAGATGAGGTGGATAGCGGCACAAACTGACAAGTACCGAAATGGAGAGCTGTACAGATGCATTGCTGACACAGGAGGAGCATTTGTACAGCCAGCTTTGTACGAAGCATTCGGTCTCACAGTCATTGAGGCAATGAACTGTGGATTGCCTACTTTTGCTACCAATCAAGGAGGACCAGCTGAGATCATTGTGGATGGGGTCTCCGGCTTCCACATTGATCCTACAAATGGAGATGAATCAAGCAACAAAATCGCTGATTTTTTCGAAAAGTGCAATCAGGATGGGGAGTACTGGAACCAGATCTCACAAGGCAGCCTCCAAAGAATATATGAATGGTAAGTGAGGAATACACTAGCCAATTAATGCTATACTCAATAAGGATCGTCGATCATATGCAAATTAATTTCTTTGGGCTTTAATGGCAGCTACACATGGAAAATCTACGCGAATAAGTTGCTGAACATGGGCTGCACGTACAGCTTCTGGAGACAGTTATATAAAGAACAGAAAATGGCAAAGCAAAGATATATCGAGATGTTCTATAATCTCCACTTCAGGAATCTGGTAATCCTTGGTTCATCTTGCAGCTATACTGACCGTTACAGACCAAAGTTGTGGTTCTGGCTCTAACGATAGGATAATGCGTTTTACAGGCCAATAACGTACCCATCCCGAGCCAAGAAGTTCCAAAACCAATTCAAAAGGCAGTAGTGAAATCTCAACCGACAAGAAGGTAAGTTGTGGACCTCCAATCCATAGCTCAGATCAATTTTTAACAGAATTCGGCGCATTTCTAACTCTTTATCGATCTATTATTGTTTGTGCATTAATTATAACAGGCGTACAGATTCTCGCTTGATAAGGTAATGGAAGTGAATCTTATTATGATCGAACACTATATATATATATAGAGCAGTTTAGTTTAAATCAGAGTTGAACACGTACAATTATCACTTGACGTCCAGGTGGCTCGGATCTACCAAGTGAAATTCGATCGAAAAAACTGGAAAGTTCTCAGCTGAAGGACAACCGTCTACTTGAAATTCTTCAACACTTTTTCGGTTGAAATATATATGTCACTACGTACGTGACTCATGTTATCATCAGTTGACGCATTAATTATTATTGATTTATTGTCTATTGATTGTGATTTATGAATAAACTCAGACAGACAGCGAAACCTTTCTGCTTGTTATAATATACTATTGGGATCAATACTGCCAAAGTGCCAGGTATACTACAAAGTTGGCTGAGTTACTTTTCAGTGCAAAGTACTCAATTCATATTTCATAGAGAAATAAGGTATACTTTGACTTTCGATACTAATGTATCGAAGAAACAGAACCTTTTGACATCCTAAGCTGGGAAATTGCTTTGGAATGGGTCGTTTTTGGATCTGCCATACAGGCCAACAAATCATCTACTCCTCCTTATCGTATATATATCTGTCTAAACTCAAAAATGAAATGGATAAGGAGGTCTCCAGATTCATAATTTTGCAAAGGCAAATCAATCAGTTAGATTGAAAAGACTCAATGAGAGGATTCAGATAGATTGTTAAATTACGCCCTAAACATAAATATTCATAATTGCCGTAATTATGGAAATGGAAATCTCAATTTGTTGACATCTTTTATGCTCTAAAATTTATTTTCTTTTTTTGGATTTTCTCGTATTAAAAGAAAGATTGTTTTTGTTAGAACAAGTGAGACGGTTGCAACAGTCCCAAACGAAAATTGATGTACCCGCCCACAATCATCAAAATAACTTATCTCTCACCCCTTGTGTAACACTCCGTTTGATGATGGGATTTGATGAGATTTTTAGGGAGGGAATGAAAGGGAAAATGAATTGATTGTTGGACAATTGGGAACTTGAGTAACTACCCTATTCCATGAGATTTCACATAAATTAGTGGAATTTGATGGGAAAGTGAATTTTTTTTTCTTCTCTTCCATTCCCATCTCTTTCTCAAATTTCCAATCTCTCCCCTTCCCTTAAATACCCACTTGCCAAACAGACTGGAATATATATCTGTACTCCCAGGTTACAAACTCAATTAAGAGAAATTAAAGGCAAAGACGGTTTTCAGTCTAGTATCAGAGCCACTAAGGCAAATGTCGTCCACTTACCACCTCCACCGGACGAACTAAAACAATATCTTAATTAGACCTGTAACAAACGGTGAAATAAAAGTTGCACTCTTTAGCATGGGTAAGAATAAGCCGTCGGGGCCCGATGGTATCACAACCGAATTCTAAAAAATATATTGGGATATTGTGGTCCGTCTGTAATCAGTGCCATTAAAAGTTTCTTCTTCTCGAATAAATTACGTACTCAAACAAATAAATCATACATTCATAACTCTTCTTCCCAAATGCGACAACCCAGCCTCCACGAATAATTACAGCCGATTAACCTTTTCTCCACAATTCAAAAACTTTTGCAAAAATCCTTACGGAAAGATTAAAAATAGTGGTAGGTTCTCTTATTTGCCCACTACAAGGTGCTTTCATATTTGATAGAGCAATACATGACAATATTCTAATAGCCCGTGAAAATTTTCATTCTTTCAAAACAAGAAAAGGCTCGAAAAGGTAGATGACAGTGAAGCTCGATATGGAAAAAGCCCACGATGATAGCAAACAAATCTCCCCCTAGTCTGAGATCTCCCTGAAACTGTCACGAGAGCATGTGATAAATCCGTACCCATATCCTTCCTCCTAGTCTCCTCGTTGTAGAGACTCTCTGATACGGGGTTAGCCGCAGGATGGCCCGATCTTCGACAAACAAGCAAGAAACTAAAGAACGGAAGCAAGAACGAATAAAGACTCAACAAGATCAGCAAGAATCGAATCAAGAAAGCAAGAACTCACTCGATGTCGACCAAGAACGCAGCAAGAAATCAAGAAAGCAAGGACTCGACGCAAGAAACAAGAACAAGACTCGATAACAATGAAAGACACGAAATTGATGCAAAGACACGACCGATAAGGACTGAGTCGATCTATATAGAACAAGATAAAGACCCCAGGCCTCCTAAGAGGGTAGGAACTAATACCAATGACTATATAACCCGCTTCTACAACCCTACACAACCAAGCGGACAACTTGGAGGCACAAGGAGGGGGCTCGTGGATACTAGGATTACCAAGTCTTGCGAAGTTGATGAACACAAAGCAAACCAAGATGAGACAAGATACCAATCGATGATCAACGAGCACAACTCTAGTTAGATCAACAAACACTCACGTGTATAACGCTCTATATGAGAGATTTCTATTCATAAAAGTTCCAACTGAATTCAATGAAGGGTATTCGGCATATATAGTCTTACAAGGGCTGGATGGGCCGAATTCTCTAACTAAAGAAGATAAAAGAGATTAAATAATAACTTAAAGGAATTAAATAAAACAACCTCTAAAGTTTTCTAAAATAACTTAAGTAGAAAAGTTACTAAAAATGGAAATAAGATGGAGCCCCACACTTAAGGCAAATCGGCATTCATATGATCTAAGGAGGCTTAGCCTCTTCTTCAATCCCAATGCACATGTATGTCTTCAATGTAGGCTCGGGGAGTTGAACCTTGCTCGAGAACAAAGCATGACTCACAAAGTTGAATGAGTCTCTCTGAAGCTTCTTAGCTCTAGCTCGAGTCATTGGTCCTTCTCCAAGAATGATAGGTGTGTTAGGTGGAGTTGTAGAAGATGGTCCCGCATCACTATCCTTCACTGCAGATAAGAACACAACCCCACCCACAAAAGAGTTGTTAATCGACAACACTAGAGTCTCCTAACTGTCAAGCAAAGAGCTCAAGAGCAACAACGCTTGCAACTCATCATCAAGGACTAACTTCATGGTGTTCAACTGATTCACCAATTCCTGAAACTCACGTACTCAGATGCTCTGGAATAGACTTTCCATCTCTATACTTGAGATTCACCAGCTTTCTTATCACAAAAGCTTTACTCTAGTTTAACTTCCTTTCATACATATCCTCCAATTTTTTCCACAAATACTTGTGCATCTGTCTCGTTGCTTATGTGGTGATAAACACTATTATCCACCCACATTCGAATGGTTCCAACCGCCTTCCTGTGCAGTTTCTTCCGATCATTATCGTATGTCTCAGTTGGCTTTCTCATTTCCAATTCAATCAGATCAAACAGGTCTTTGCAATATAAAACATCATCCATCTCTGTCTTCCAAATAGAGAAATTCGAAGCCGTTAGCTTTATTATTGTACTTGCAAATTCCTCAATCTTTGTCGTCATCTCTACTCCTATTGCCCAAAAAACAACAAGTCAAAGATCAACCAAAGGCTCTTATGCCCCTTGTTGGGATAGAAACCACTTTCCAACCACGCCGGAAGTGAATTCGGATAATAAGAAAATCAACAACAATATAATTCGCCGGCAAACCAATAACCAACCGATAATATCAAATCCAGAAACCAGACAACCAAGCAACCACAAAACACAAATAAAAGCACAAATATCAATACAAGATTTACGTGGGAAAAACTCTCTCAAATCAGAGGATCAGAAAACCCACATTTCGGCCGCCAAAGCAACCAATCCACTAATCAACAAACCATTACAAGTGTTTAACAATCCAGTCTTAGACCGAGACAAACAAATATAGAGATCTCAACCACCAATCTAAATACAACCTAGATCTATAGAATAGATTCATCTCCAAAAACTTAGCTAAATATTTGTAATTAGATTAGATTTCTAGCTAGGGAGAGAAGAATACCTATCAACAAACATCCGTTGTTGACTGATCGAGGGAAGAAGACGAATTACCAAATGAAGAGACGAAACACCCACTCAAATTTCTTATCTTTCGTCTCTTTTCTCTCTCCTCTCTCTTTTCTTTCTCTCTCCCCTTTCTTTTGGTGATGGCGGCACACCTCTTGGAGCTCTCCACACTCTCGTGGTCCTCAAGATTAAGGCAAAAATATTGCCTTTTGTCTTATAAAAAAAGCCATAAAAATGAACCATATGTTTGACCACGTAATATGTAAATCTAATCAATTATCAAAATGAAAAGTCAATGTTCTATCTCAACACGAAAAAACAATCCTCGTTAATTTAAATCTTTCGTCAAAACCTCTATATGCATTGCAAAACTTATCCTCCCATCTACCATTCATAAGGAACCAGATTAATAGGTCTTTCAAGTATCCATACGCATTTACATTAACAAACAACCATACACATTTTCCCTTTACCAACAACAATAAATCAAACCAATTAAACCCCTAAATACAAGCAACACAAAGAACAATCAACTGACCAATTAACTTAATCACAAGTATCCATACCCGTTTGGGTACTGTTTATAGCCTTGTAGTTGGGGATTGTATACCTGCGTGTACTGAGCCTGAGGTGCCCCCATCTGCCCCTGCATCCCCCCTCTCGCGTACTGCTCCCACATCATCTGTTCCTGTATCATCATCCGCTGCTTCTTCTCCAACTCTGACATCTGCACATATGACGGAGGCGGCACCGCCAACGACGACCCAAACGGGTCGAACTGCACCGTCCCTGAACTCGTCCTGTCTCCCTCGGACGTTGATGGTTTCCAGCCAGGCGGTGGCGGTAGCGCCAGCATTGGCGCTTGTGGGTTCCCTGCTGATCCAAAAGCCACGCTACTAGCGCTACCAGTCCCGCCCCCCGGTGCATATGCCATGTTAGCGGAGCCGTGTCGGTACAGGCCGTCCAAAACCAGCATGTCTAGGCCGCCTCCTAGCTGGTTTTTCTGCTGCGGCAAGTAGCTGGTTGATTTGACCAGCTCTGTCTCCCAGTCAGAATCCATGTCTTTAAAGGCCTCCCACACTGAACCGGATCCCTGGTTCGGGGCATTGTCGGTCATCCCATCGAACAAGACCAGAGATAGCTGGTCACCATGTTGTTCGCTAGTGGTGGGCTCATCCCACAGGTCTAGCAGATCTCCTTCGTATTGCAGGTGCAGTAGCTGCTTAGGCTCCTGTTGCTTCTCTTGTACCGTCGCCTCTTCTTTCTTTTCGTCTTCCGAAATCTCAGGAGCGGGAAGAGCCTTTATGCTGTTGGGATCCTCCTCAACTTCTGCATCCACCTCCTCCGCCTCTTCCTGCTTGTAGAGTTCCGGCTCAATGGGGATGGAGCTGAACTGTGGGTTGGTAGACTTGTCACAAATATAGGTATCCATCAGCTCGAGTTTCTCAGATGAGATCCGCTCAATCTCAGGGTACTCGGAGGGTCTTGCGATACCGACTTCCTTGGTCCAGGTGTAGTAGGCGTCGAGCTCATCAAACTGCTTGGCGGAACGCCAAAAGATGTCGTGGATCCTCACAGCCTCAATGACGTCGACGTCTCCGAATGCATCAATAAGGTGGTTGAGGATGTCGGTGATCTCGTAGTATGTCTGGAAGCTCTCCTTCACTGTCGGGTACAGCGCCATAAGCACTACCCTGTTGTGCTTTGATGCACCTATTTTGATTTTAGTAAGAACAGTTCCATTAAAAATAAAAATAAAAATAAAAATAAAAATGTAGGATTCCTTCCTTCCACGTTGTGTTTTGACCGTGGAGGCCTAGGTTCGAATCCCAGCAGCCACAATCTCTATCTGTTTTATTAATTCGAAATTGTAGACACACTCACCTGCAGGCCTGGTAGCCAAGAACCTCTCAACGAGCTGTTGCAATTGCTGCACCTTAGTAACCAACTGCTCCAGCCTCTCCTTCGGAGTCATCTTCTCTCCACCACCACCACCATCGTCTTCTGATATCACCTCACCATAGTAGTGCTTTTCGTAGGCGTAAGCGTAGGTGACTGCCACGTTGCTCTTCGTCCTTCCCTGCATCCGGTACTCGAGCCTCTCGTCGAGGTAGAGTGAGAATGTCCTAACAAAGGCGGACAAGTCCCAGGAGCGGGAGCGTCCGGTTGTGTCCCGGAAGTCTGAGAGATTAAGGAGGCGGGTGCCGCGTCTGGTGGCGAAGAACACCTCCTGCTCGTAGGCAGCCTCGCCCTCAGCGAGAAGCCGGTGGATGAGGATAAGGCACTTGAGCGCCACCACCCAGTTGCGGGTGCGGCTGAGGCGCCGGGCAATGGTGCTTACGCATGCGTTCACCAAGTGCCGCGAGTAGTGCGTCAGGCTCAGGATCTCCCGCAGGTGCCTCTCCTCCGGCGGGTACTCCTCGTGACGTGTTGCCTTCACGATTGCAATCTCCAATTCCGACATGGAGTCGGTGTTGTTGTTCACCCTCGCCAGGCTTATGCTCGTCTGGTCCTTCACAGCTCCTATCGCCCTCCTAAGAGCCATCTTTTGATACCAAAAATAGATTACAGAATTCGATATACCTGCACAATGTTACACGATCGATCATGACGAATTCGATCTAAAGGGTCTGACATTTCTCCATCCAATCGCAAATGCAAATGCAAATGGGTATGAACAATAGAATCATATAAATTCACCAACACAAGACCGAGTACGTAATCTGGTCTCAGCCCGGTATCGTAGGCCTTAAATGTGTGTTCACCTTAGTTCGATTCTATTCAGAAGGTAACCCGGTGTTGTTCAGGTTGAATATCAAAACGGCCAAGACTTGGATTGATTATGGGAATCAATGTTGTTTTATCAGGGATCCAGAATGGAGAAGATGATGATAACTGAAAAATGTACCAAGATTAATTAGTTTGACATAGAGAAGGAAATTGTGTTTATCTACACATAGAGAAGGTTGGAATTGGTGGGTTTTTGTAGATACAGATTAGGGTAAGAGCTAAATGTGTCATAAGTACTATTTGATCTAACTGTATGTTTTGTGTTTAATGTTTGAAGGAAGGGTGATGGATTTTCAGGGAAAGATGAGAAGAAAGAAATATATATTTTTTTTCCCTCTTCTCTCCTCTCATTCCATCTTTAATTTTTGGGTTTGGGTCTTTTTAGTGTTGGTTTCTTTTTAATAAATCTGGATGATGAAATGCCCATTTTTTACTCTTTGTGAATATCTCTCCCCCCTACAGATTGCAAAATCTAACCTCCCAAAGAATCCCTTCACAAAACAATGGCTGCTGCAAACCTTGGATTTAGGGGAGAATTTTGGGGTAATTTCTTTGGCCACTTGGAAGATTTCACACCTGTCACCTCCTATCTCTTCCAAATTCAAGTGTTTCAGCAATGGCTTCAATTCAATTTGTTTCACATATATACTTTTAGCAACAAAAATCGATGTCGCATTTTTACATAGAATTGGTAGACTACAATACAACAACAGATAGATGTAGAAGTAGAACCTCCGTAACTGATCAAAAACAAATTTATTTCACATGAACATCATATAATCTTTACATATAAATGATACATCCATAGCTTGGTGGCAGCTGCCCCAACCCTTGGAAAAGAATACATGGGCGATCAATGCTGCTCCATCTCTTATAGTTATTTGTATTTGGGATCACATTGAATTGATGATTTCTTTGTTTGCATGTAGCTCACTAGCTTGATCAAATACCGCCTGTCAACCCACATAAAGAAGGAATCGAGTTGAGGGAGGGATCAGTTAGGGATTTCACCAGCACCCAGCTAAGCTTGGCTCGGAGGTCTTTCATGAGGATTTTGCCAGTAGGTGACTTTGGTATGGGGTGAACAAAGTATACCTTGTGCAGCTTCTTATAGAAAACAACCCGAGAATTGAAAGAGATTCCCAAGTACGTGTTAGAAGTTTGTTTTCATTGTTAAGTTGTTGGATTGATCTGATGGGTCTGAAGTGCGGAAAAGGCAGATAAGAAGCACGTACGCAAATACTCTATAAGGGGGGTTGGATAGAGTATGTAAACTTTTCGCAAACTGAAACGGTAAGACCTTACCACCTGCTGTAAGACCTTATCTGAGAAGCAAAAACCGATTAGCAATAGATAGCAAACAATCAATAAGCAAAAGTAAAAAACTGAAACTTAAAGCACACGATACTTGTTAACGAGGTTCGGCACAACCGCCTACGTCCCCGCCTAGGGTTATCCAACCCGTAGGATTCAACACACTTTATTTCACTTTGTCTTATGAGATCTAGATACAACCTCTAGAAGACTTACCCACTTCTAGACTACCTTACTATCTAGCAACCTAAGCACACTAGTGAAACAAAGCACCTATGGATACCAAAGTACCTTATACGTTTGGGTAAGGAAACCCTTAGTATAACCTAGATGAATTGTACTATAAAGCTTAATGAAACCTCACACACACTCAAAGTAAATACAACACTTAGCGACAAGAGCTGCGTGAGAACGGATGTTTGAAGAGAACTTGGTGCAGTGAACGTTGAGCGCTATGAAGATGTATGTACTACAGACGTCTTCTTCTTCTTTAAATAGATAAGGCCTCCTAATTTTAAATTCAAACCTCTGGATATTGCTCCAATTAAGGTTGTTGAGTTTGTTGCGCCAAAGCTTCATGGGAGATCTTCTAAAACGTTGAGCTTTCTTCTAGAATCTTCGTACGATCCTTTGTTGGAGATAAGATCTATGAACTTGGACGTCGATCACCTTTTAGCAAATCCCTGGAAAAACTCAACTATACATCTAATAGATAAAGATATTGATAGAACAAATCATAACATCCGAATGGATTCAACTAGGCCCAACAGCAGTTCAAACAAAGGCCCAACCACAATTGGCTTGGCTCTTTGGTAATTGGATCTCGGTTCTGTAGAGAAAATTAGGTCCGTTTAATAAATAGGCACATTTACCCTCTTCCAGTATCCGAGTCCATTTGTGCAATCCTAACTCTTTGAGCCTTTTGGTAAGACCTTACCAAACTCAGGAATCCCGAGTTTTGACTTTCATCAACCAAGGCTTTACATTCCTTTAGATAGGTCTTATCATCAAGGTGGAGTTAACAGGGTCTAAAATAAATGGTTTGATTTGTACAGTAACCAGCTTTGCAATGTATTCTTTGACAGCTTCCTCTGTAAGCTCAAATCTAGTAGTTGAGCGAACCACAAAGGCTACTGGTACCTCACCAACAACTTCATCATGTTGCCTGCAAGATTAATTCATGTTAACATTCAGTGTTAAGGATTTAGTGGTGATAAGAACAACGAGCGTGCAGTGGAAAGAACAAAATCACAAATAGAGAGAAATAAGTCAAGATCAAACACGCAAATTTAACGTGGGAAACCCGAGTACCGGGAGGAAAACTCACGGGCGGAAAGAGCCAATAAAATCCACTATATAACGAAAAGAGTACAAAGAACCTAGTAGGATAGTACAAGATAGTGGAAAGACTCTTAATACAAGTAGTGGGCGTGGGATGAAGGCTTTGTGTGTATAAGGCTTTGGGTGAGTAGGTTTTGTGGATGGTTGAAATGTGGGGATGAGCTCCCTATTTATAGACATCAAAGCCTTGGGAGATAGCCTTGAGAATTGTCTAGAGTCTTCACAAATTTGGATGGGGTCAAAAGAACACTCTAGAGAGTGGGAGAATGTTCAAGGAAGTGATAAGGCTCAAGGAAAGGTCTAGATGAATCAAGAGGGAAGGATGAAGCTTGGAGAAGCTTGATGACAAAATCCTTCTAGAATGTTCCTTATCCCAAAGGTTGATGAACACATTCAAGTCCAATTGAAAGGTGATCCAAATCCAATTGAGGATATAGAGGCAACCCAACAATCAGCACACAAGCAAACAAGCATTTAATTTATAAAACGAAGAGCGCGTATGTATTGTTATTGCACTCACGGGACAACACCTGCATCTGCTACTGAGGGATGATTCACTAGAACGGCCTCCAGCTCTGCTGACGGTATCTATCTTGTCGATCAAATTTTAGTTGGATTGGAGAGTTGAAGTTTGTTTGTAAGCATGAAGTTCAATAATACAGTAGGCCGGATTTACTTGGAAGCCTTTGAATTTGATGATCTCCTTAACTCTGTCAACAATGAAGACCTCGTTATCTTGGTTAATGTATCCAATGTCCCATGTGTGAAGCCAACCTTAAGGTCTATGTTTGCAGCGGTGGGCACATCGTCATTTAGGTATCCTATCGATCTTTTTGTTAGTTATACATGTAACGTTATTATTTGTAAATGATCGATCATCATGTGAGTGTGACCTAGTATATATAGTAAATTACGACCGATATAACACCTTTATCTGATCTCCATGGATGCAGATCTCACCCCGGTGGTTGAAGCCAAGAGAGGCACCAATGTGAGGGTCGACTACCTTCAACTCAGCAATTCGGACCACCGTTCTACGAGACCCGGGCTTGGTCGGGAAGGGGTCTTTGGCGAATCCCAGGCACAATGCTAGGACCGACCCTGCCTCCGTCATCCCGTAACCCTACTTAATTTCATAAATTAAGCAGCAGCACCGAGCTTCCCGCCCTCATCTGTTGGAATGTGGTTGTCCCACGTCGGTAATAGAATGTTTGAACAACATATAAGGTTGAAGGGCTACTCCTCTCATTGCCAATTGGTTTTGAGTTGGAACTCCGTTCAAATTTATGTGTTGTTCGACTTTAACATGGTATCAGAGTCGGGTTCGGCTAGTTTCGGTCTGGGCTTCGGATTAGTAAGGCTGCTGGCCTTGTTGACATGTCGTGGGAATTGGTTGTCAACTTTTTCTTCAACGTGAAAGGGAGATAGAAGAGATATGTCGCATCGTTGCCCAGGATATAATTCAGCGCATCGGTTTTGTTTGGCAGATTCCCGATTACTCCAACCTCGAAATTGAGTCAACTCAGTCTTGTTGCGAAGCTGACTCAACGAGCTTTCAACGGTGGGTCACACGCTGCAAGACTCTCCCGGGTAGGTCTCAAAATCTGATCTGCAAGTGCACTGCAGTGGTGCCCAGGATGTGCTGAATGTTTCAATTGTTGACGAGGATGAGGTAATTGATGGCATTTCATTTGAGTTAGCTATTCTACCTCTTGAGAATGTTCATGACGTTGTTCATACTGATGTTCTAGTGATTGTTGAGCCTACTCAACTCGAAGATGATGTACGTTCAACGGTCGTGACTAAAGGTGTTTTTGGGGTTCCTATACCTCGAATTCTTCTGGCACATATTCCACCCGTTCCTCCATTGCCTTGTTTGAAGGTTGCTGCTCCTTCTTCGATGATCATTACTGGCTTGAAGAAAAGAGGGGAAGAATGATGCGGATCAAAATGGCTTTCTGTGGGTCAATCAACGATCTTGATCCCGGGGACGACTCGATGACAAATCGATTTAAAATGAATCAAGGAGAATGATGTCATCCTGAAGAGGAAGAAGAAGGCTCCACCATAGAAGAAGGTCCAAATATGCAAATGAAGCTTATGCACAAATTCGAGATCGTTCAGACAGATTTGACAGCTATGCGACGTCTCAGCAAAATGGGTCGTTCGGAGTCCATATTTATCAGATTGGATCATGCAATACCTGGTTAGAAAGAGAACTCGGAGATCTACAACTTTTCTGTTGAAAGTTTTTCCAGAATAGACCAAGAAGATGCTCGAAAGTTGCCATCTTTGCAGTTGTGCACTATGTGGACGAATTTATCTACCTATTTCTATTTTATCTATTTTTATTATTTAGGCTGTGTTTGGTAAGAGGTTTTGAAGGTTTTAGGGGGTTTGAAAAAAAAAGAAACCAGCAACTATGGTGTTTGGCAACAGGTGGTGACGGGGGGTCAGGAGATGCGGGTTGGTGTTTTTTCCCTTGAAATTGAAACCTTGAGCCTCCAAGGTTCAGGAGGTTTTGCCCGAGGTTTGTTCCAAATTGCCCTAGCCTCCATCTCGCTCACTCTCGCCTTCACACATATGAAATGAATATATGCAACGATGAAAGAAGTCAAATAAGGTAGGATATACTAATTCATCCTTTATTGAAATCACACTTTATATTAGGGTGTGTTTGGATTTCAAATGCATTATGTTTATAATGCAAAATGATAAGTTAGTGTTTGGTTAACAAAAATTTTAAGGTGTTTAAATTATGATGTTTTTGGATTCCACGATATATTACTTAAAATGTAATTATTTTATCTCGATTTATGTGATTATTTGGTCAAATTACGATTTTACCTCGATTTTTATTTTTAAAACAAAACGGACACATAAAACGAGGTAAAATAATTGCATTATAATGAAAATGCAATGGAATTCAAACACACCCTTAATTTTTGCAACATAGCACTTAATTATAAACCCCCAATTCGCAATCTCAATCGTTGTGGGTGTCGTTGGCAACAATGTCGGACACTGGTCTCCGGTGTGGCTCCTTCCCATTCACCCAGATCAAGATGTCCAGTGGCCAGTACCAACGGAGGCGCTGCATCGGACTTCAACGCTTCCAAGGAAGAAGGCCATGGAGGAAGAAGCTCGGTGGTGGTGTTGTTATGATTGGGAAAGAGTCGACTGATTGTGGAGTGGGTAAGCAGAGGAGGGGTAAAATAATAGAGGGTATTTTATCCTTTTAACAATAAATACACCTTTCAAATATCATACCTACCAAACACCATCAAGATTTTTTACAAGTTATTTAAAAAAAATATTGACCTTCCACATCTCCATAATCTACTCTGGCCACCTCCAAAAAAACCTCTACCTCTTGAAAAAACCCCTTGTTGTCAAACACATATGTAGTTAGGTAAATAAGAGTGAGGAGTTATCTATCTCTTTGCTCATTAAGAAAATAGATTTTTAGAATATTTATTTTTAGTTGCCATTTTTTAGATAGATAGACGTGAGGCTAGGGTTTCTCCTTTGCATAGGAGGTCGGCCTCACCTAGCAACATTTCTATTTAGGCACTTGTATTTTCATTTAGAAAATCTCATTGAATTTACGAGAAGAGCACTTGGTTATGTGTTCTCCTCCTACAACCAAACCTACATTCTTCATTGACTTGTCTTCATTCTCACAATCTGAAATTCCATTGAAACCTTCCACAAATATTCAATCAAGAATCACACCACCAATGGAAACCCTAATCCGACATCACCCTTAGGTCGATACCAAACCTTAAGCCCTGCCGAACCCTAACCGACCCTACAGGACTAAGTTTGGCTACTCCTTAGGTCCGGTTTCATGTTGTAACCCTAGGTACGGTTGTGTGGTTCAAGAATCATTCAAGATCTATCAAGAACGAGTCAAGATCAGCTCAAGAACATTGCAAGATCCGCGAACACGAGTAGTTGGAGACGATCTAAGCCCTGCATGCGAAGGATTGGAACCAACCACACATCACAACCGGAATAAACCAAAGAACTGGACAAAGATCTAGACCCCGACGTCCCTAATTTGAACGTAACTTTCAGATCTAAAGAGAGGAGTCACTGCAAATGATCTAAGCCTAGACATGACTGGTTCAAACTAAATTTTGATGGAGCTCTATCCAACACTTATCAGGGCACCTATGGATTCCTCATCTATAATGATAGTGGCCATGCCCTTTTCTCGGAAGCTAGTGTCTCGCCACTTTCATCCATCATTGGCGTTGAAGGATTTAGCTTGTGGAAAGGTCCCTTAAAGACAATTGATCTTAACATTAAATTTATTAGCATAGAAAGTGACAACCTCAACATTATTAATAGTCTGAAATCTGGTGTTTCTTGTTCTTGCGAGATTAAAATGATTTTATCTGACTCTTTTTTATCCCTCTACCATTTCTCGGGTTTTGAGATCTCGCCATCTTTAGGGAAGGAAATCATGCAGCTAATTGTCTATCTCATCTAAACTTGAAGGATGCTCTTGGTTAGATTTCGTTTTTAATCTTCCAAATTCTTTCCGGTTACAAAACAAAAAAAAAACAAAAAAAGCTTATAGTAGGGATATACTAACACGAATTCCTAACCAAAAGGTTAAAAAAAAAAAAGGTTAGGCAATTTGATAGCACTCTCCAGCTTCAGCCTTTATACAAAGGAGATCCACTCCACCCAGATGATGAGGTAACCACCTGAAAAGCCCCCAAAGATATGACAATGATGAAAAGCACCTTCTTTCTTTTTACCCCTTTCACAGAACTATTTTTCTCTGCATCTCCTCCCCTTGACTCCCTCAATGAGTAAAAATCATCCTTCATTATTCAAGGATATGAAAGTGAAAGAAAGAAAGAAAGAAAGTGAGCACTTCACATAAACAATGACATATCAAAGCTGACTCAAACAGAAACCAAAAGTCCATAGCCTCTGGGTTTCACTCCTTTTTCTTTTACACCGTTGCTTTCTGACTCACTTTATGATTGCTTTGCTTTCCTCACACACAAAATAACTAATCCATTTACCCTTTTAAGATCATTTTTCAACTCTACCAAATTTGCCCATCATAAAAACCCATGAATATGCAGCAAGCCAGCACTTCAAAACCCCCAGAAATGAACACCAAAAGTGTCAGTGTGTTCCCTTATTTCAACAAAATCTAGCACTTTTGGTATTAAACATAAGAAGTTAGAGGCTACAAAATCCCAATTGCATCATCAAAGTACTGGTATTAAACCGGGTTCTCGAGACAATAAGAGGTCCATAGATTGGAATTTACACATTTCTTTCAGCTGTACCTACTGAGGGTTATTCGGAGCATCTGGTGGATGAGCCCGGAAGAGGGCTGAGGCCAGGGATATGGGCATGATACATAGCTCCTTGGACTGGAGGAATTGCATGGCAGCTCCAGTGTCCTCTTCCATCAGCTTGGCTACCTGTTGCTCCGTCCCGTCATTTGACCATCTCTCCCAAGCAGGCTGGCCTCCTTCCATGCTACCTTCTCCCTGGTGCAAACAACATTGAACAAAGTTTTGCCCAAGATGATTTTTTTTATAATCAACTTTCAAAAAGTATGTAGTTTTTGCAATGAGATCTCACTTAGGTGCTATGAGGTTTGAGCAAATCTTGCTCACGTTGCTGATGTTTCAGAAATCTAATATAGTGAGATGAGCTTTGAGCATTGTCTCAATTCGAGTGACTAAAACTTACAAAACTGAGTTTTGCAGTAAAAAACAACAGTGTGAAATAAAGTAAATTCAAGACTGAATCTTATGAAAATAAGTCAGTAACTTTATTTAAAGAGTTGAATACATCTTACATAACTTTATAGCTCGGTTTGTTTCGTTAAATTTTTTTTGTTGATCGTGGGTTTTGTCATTCAAGTAAAACAAGAATCAAATCTCAAGTTACTAAATGATATTTCTCAAACCTCATGAAAACTATGTGAGATTTGTCCAAACCTCATGACACCTATGACAATAAGTCAGTCGCTCTATTTTCCTTTTCACAAATTTCTTGGTTAAGGGTTGGCAAATTCCTATATTTAGTCACAGCTTGCATACAAAGTTACTTATTAAGACTTCAACCAAATACAAATGTTTCACAGTCAAACAGTACACAAAGTAAAAGGCTAATATTGAAAGAATCGGAAACTCAAATGATTCTTTTACAGTTTTACCTCAGCTGTTGGGGTTGGCACATCGGATACTAGTTGAGCAACAGCCCCTGCTCCACCCAATCTACTCATGCTCAAAACCTGCTCAACTCCATCATGAGTGAGGCAAAAAAATACTGAGATTAAAAATGGTAGTGGGAAAGAAAAGGAGCATAAGGCATCCACCTAATTCATTATTTGACTCCAAGGCACCCTACAGTGCAATTAAAATGGCGCTATATATAAAGTTTCTACATTCATTAGTAATGGCTTTTTCGCAAGCCTTTAGGCTTTAACTACAAGAATATACCTTGACTTGAAGCCTCAGAAACTTGACATAATCAACAATTTCATCAAGCATTGCAGCCCTGTCTGTCTGCATTGATAAGAATATAACAGGTGATTTGTTAATAATTTCTAAAATCTTGCAAATGAATTAAGTCAATGAGAACCATGTCCACAGACAAAGGGAATGAATAATGGTGACTGAATTCATCCAAGGATTCTATGCTCCGCACACATACCTTGTTGCAGCTTGGAACTAGTTCTTGTAGAGCCTTCATCCTTTCAGCTATTCTTTCCCTACGTTGCTGTCAAACAGGGGAAGAAAAAAAAAGGTTAAAGACATTAATATGCAATAGTCACAGCTATTCAGATTACAATATATTGATTATCGATAAATGCAAGACAAAACAACAGCAAATAGAAATCTGACATCTCATCGGTCAGCAAAGCATATGTCGAGACAAGAATTTCGTAGCAACAGAAAGGAAAAGAAAGGCTATATGCTAGATAACTTTTATATATAGGTTCCATTTTATAAAATAAGCCAATCAACCTCATGGTCTTCTCTTAAGATTAAAGTGGCAACAGTAATAATAGTGAGTTTAGATAATCTTTAGGCCAAATCTATTGCTGACCTAAATTTTGATTTGCTATTAAACAAGCATAAATCTATTGCTTAAGAAGACCAGAACTTCAAATGGCATAATGGTATCCATGTTCAACGACAGAATAATCCTTCCTATTGATTGGAATATTAGTAATAACTAATTAATGAACAAATAGTAGCATCTACTGTAACTGAGCATCATAGTGAGGATAAAAATTTCGTAAAACCCACCCGTTCTGCAATACTATGAGGATCGGTAGCTTGGCCTCGCCTGGCTCGCACCCTTGGCCTCATGGCTGGTGGGTGTGATGCCATAGGTGCTGGAGCAGGCGGCGGAACTGCTTGACTCTGAAAAGACTGCTTCAAAACATATAGTTAGACAAGCACAATAAACAAGTAACTCTGTTTCAATCTCCAAGTCATCACATATCTCCTTGTTCCACAATTGCTGCTTGACTTGGTTAATTTAGGGACAATCAAGATGGACTATTTGAACAGCTGAGCTTGAAGATTGCCAAAATCCCATCAATGACATAATTTAAGGACTATACAAGATCACCCCAATTTCAAATTCAAGGAAAATCGTAGTTTGAAAATATGATACAATTGAAATTATCACATGCGATGAGAGCTGGACTTGAAGTTTGAAAACTTTGAAAAAGCCATTAAGAATGTGGACTATGGTCAAGATGGGCTTATTTTTTCAGGATAGGGGGGTCCAACACAAATAGACCTCCAACCAATTCCCAACCCCACTTTGAGGACAAACAAACACACGACTTTCTCTTCAGTCTTGTTTTCCAGCCAGACAATATATCAAAACACACAAAATCCTACAATTTTTTATTTTAAAAAAATATAGATATATAGATACAGACCTGCTGAAGGTGGAGCTGGGGGGGAGGAGCTCTTAGGGACTGTGGCTGCATGTGGCCAAATGCTGGAAATAGGCTTGTTAAATGCAGTGAATCTCCATCCTGATACATCATTTCAAAACCCATCACCAAAAGACTTCATCTTTTCATAAACCCTTACAAATATTTCCTGAAACACTTCAATCATAAATTCATAATTTGCATAGTAAAAAGAAACTCAACAAAATTGCAATTCAAACTCGAGTTAGGTTACCCACAAACAAAGGAGGGTGAAAAAATCTCAATAAAGAAATATTAAGCTGAATCCCAGAAAAAACCCACAAAACAGAAACCAAACAATCAAATGAACAAAATTAGAAAGATTGATACTCACAAGGAGTCTAGAAGATGAAGGGGAGGCATTATTATTATTAGCATCAGCAGTCAAATCCTCAGCTTTGAGGAAGGAAGCGGCTGGGCCAGACGGGTCCAAGTTCAGGCCCAGTGGGATGCCCATTCCTCTGTACCCACCAACGCCCCCAAGCCCGAGACCGTGGCCCGGACCGTCTCCCGTACCCAGGCCCAGCCCCATTGACCCGTGAAGATGATGTTGATGCTGCTGATGATGATGATGAGAGGCGGAAGCCCCACTTCCAGTTCCACTTCCACTGCCACCAACACCGAGACCGAACCCAACACCGTCACCGCCGCCGCTGGCGGAAGAAGCGCCGCCGTAGCCAGGCACCGATAGCATTTGCTCAAAGAAGTCATCTCCCAACCCATCCGTTCCCTGATGATGATTATTCCCTGCCATTTTAATCGAAACCCTTTGCTACTTTTTTTTCGATTTCTTGGTGGATTTTGCGACTGATGGAGAAGAGGAAATTAGGCTCTTTGGAACATGGCGGAACGTAGCAGGTATGGAGAAAAGTGATCAAAGAGAGATGGGTATATCATAAAAAAGACTTCTTTTTTTTTTCCAGAAGAGAGAGAGAGAGAGATGGGAAAAATCTCAAGGTGAGTATGAAAGCAGCGGAGGCAGCAACAGAGCCCGATAATCCGGAAAAAGGATGTGTTTTTGTGGGTGTGGAAACTGATGGGAAAGAGTGGAAATTTGTCGGACTTTGAAACTTGGCTTAGAATTTCTCAATCTTGAGAATGAAGTGTGGGGTTTTTCGTTTTGTTTTGAGACTCCAGGAGGCAGGAGCTCTATCTGCAACTCCAAGAGCTCCTCTCTTTACTCGCACTGTGTGTGTCTGGTGGAGTGTTTATGGTGGCGCTCTGAATTGGCTCTGTTGGGTGCTTTTTAGAGGGTGTTTGGAGAGCAGCAGGCCATGGGAAGAATATTACTCCCTCCGTTAATTAAAACGTGACGTTTTACTATTCACGCACGCATTTTTAGGTGTTAAAAACTATATAAAATATTATTTTTTTTAATAATTTTTTAAAATAATATCATAGTAATTATGAATTTATAAAAACAAATTTTAAAAAAAGTTAATATTTTATATAGTTTTTATCGTTTTAAAAAAGCGTGCATGAATAGTAAACGACAAGTTTTAATTAACAGAGGGAGTAAAAGAATCGCCCCTAAAAATGAGTTTCGTTTCCCCAGGCCCTAATTAGCCTTCAAATTCACGGTTTTGGAGTGATTGTGGATTTAAGTTTTTTTTTTTTTTTGAACCAATCCGAAATGTTTCACCGAAAAGGACTTGTGGTACAACTCATAGGTTCCGGATGACCGCTCTTTATTTACCAACTAAAGGATAGACCATGTTTTTCAATAATACTAGAAATATTAATATTTTATTCTTCTCTTTCCGCCACATCATCCTAGAATCTCATTATTACTTTTCTTACTTTATCAATAGCATCCCTAGCATCTCGGAACATCTTTATCCTTCCCGCTTTATCAATAGTATCCCTAGTATTTCAAAACATCTTTATGCATGATATCCAATTCAAATATCATATCTTACCTTTTTTTTGCCACATCATTGTAAGATACTTGAATGCACAACTATGATACTCACAAAAGTATCTTAACATATACTATTTTATTTTAGTTTCAAATCTTTGTAGGAGTAGGCAAAAAAAAAAAGTGGTCCTCACATGTTATTGTTTATTGGATAAAACTTATGATATTGTGTAAGAGTGAGAGCATCCGCATTCGTGAAACCCACTCGGGTTCCTTAACTCCCTTTTTTATATTTCTCTCTCCTTAAAAAACCCAATACAATTTTTTACCCACATTCCTAAAACCCTTTAAAACCTACTCGGGTTCCTTAACTCTTTTTTTCATCTCACTCTCTCTCCTCCTGCTGGCACACCTTCTCTCATTTTTCTTTCTCTCTCTCGGTTTTTAAAGGTTTCTTAGTAACAAACATGTCAAATCGTTCCTAAACCCCTCCCCCATCTTTTTCAATTTTTTATTAATTGGTTCTTTATTTGTGGGCTTAAAACACCCCCATTGTGAATGCTCTGAGTATCATCTAAATGATCATCACTTGTAATGATTGTCTTGATTCTCACCCCAAATCTTACGTTTATTTTTATTTTTATTTAAAAATAGGGCTATGGTACTCCAAGTACCATCATTAAAGATGCTCTCAAAAAGAGAGAACTCTCTCTTTTGGAAAAACCATTTTCTCACCCCTATCTGAGTACTCAATCTCTCAAATCCCATTCTAATAATGAAAGTTTGTGATGAAACACTGGCCTCGGCCGCTTAACCACGGCTTCGGCCGCCTCAAATCGGCTCCGGCCGCCCTAAATCGGCTTTGCGCCGCCCCAAATCGGCTTCGACCGCCTTAAATCGGCTTCGGCCGCCCCAAATCGGCTCCGACCTTCTCCGATCTGATGCCATCACATACCATTGTTTCCTCTTTGTTTCAATCGCCCTTGCCCGAACTCGTTCTGGCCTCTAGGTCTCGTCCCTCCCTCTTGGGGCTTTGTCCATTGTATGGCTTTTCTGGTGGGGTGTGGGTGGCGTGGTTGGCTGGTGGCTGGTGGGGTGTGGGTGGCGTGGTTGGCTGGTGGCGTGGAATCGCGTTTTTTCGCCGGGGCCTTTGCAAATCCATGCTCGTGGATCCCTTCCCGTCCTACAATCTCATCCTTGTCGATCCATCTCGCATCGATTGCTAGCTTAGGATCGTTTATCCTTGGCGATTCTTGCTGATTTGGGTTCGATTTCTGGGTGTATTGGTCTGTAGATCAAGCTTGGAACATGGCGCCTTGGGGTGCTTGCCTCGAGTGCGTTCCGCCTCCGATGGCGCTGTGGAGGTCGTCTCCGTCTGGTGGCGCTGGCGGTCCGGCCCGGACCTGTGGCAAACTCTCTGTCCGCCTCTCCTCCGGTATCCCCTTCTCGGGTGGTCTGTGGTGGGTGGCGGCCGTTAGAGATGGATGATTGGCTTTTGGTGATGCCATTGTTCTGCAACCTTCGTTTCCCCTTTGCCTGGGCTGTGTGACCCGAAATTTGGGTGGTCGGGCTCTTTGCTTGGGCCCTAATCAGCCCGTTAAGGAGGAAATTGGGAAAAAATAAAATAAAAAATCAACCGGTTATATTATATATTAATTAATTAAAAAAAGGTGTATACTTATACCTATATATATATATAGGTATAAGTATATATTTAGGTATACCTTTAAAAATTCTAGAAGCCTCTTGCGCTCTTTGCCCTCTCGCGGTCGTGCTTCATTTTTTCGGGTTGGTTGGAGTTCTGTTCGTTGGTTCGTGGTTAGTTTCGGTTGAGGAGCAGTTCTGCGGCCCTGGTTGATCGAAGTGATCGTGTTGGTGGTGTTCGTGGTCTCCGAAGATCCTTCATCTAGGTGAAGGGAACGTCGTGTGATCCACACTTCCCCAGGAGTCGTCTTTGCCCCACGTGGATTACTGCTTTCCGTCTTTCCGGCGGCGAGACATCGTGTCAGCTTTGCTATCCCATGCGCTCGCTATCCACTTCGCCACGCCGGGTCTCCATTTTCTCGTTATTGTGTCCGCTTGTTTGCTTAGGGTTTGGGGTTTTCTGGGTTTTTTAGTGTGTTTCTTTTGTAGTATTTCTTCTGCTTTTGTTGTATTTCTTTTGCTATGTTGTATGTTTAGACGGCTTGCCGTCTGCCGACTTTGTCGGCCTCTCGAGGTCCGGGCCTGTCCGGCCTCGAATTATTTCCTTATAAAAAAAAATAAAAATAAAAATTAAAGATGCTCTCAAAACACATATTTTCCTACCAATTATATTTACAAATATACCCCTCTCCAACAATTATTTCAATTATCGATTATATTTTTATAATCATTTTTTAGTATTAAAATATTATTATTACCATTGAAATATTTATTTTAATTGTAATAACAATATTTTATTTAAATATTTATTTCATCTTATTTTAAATTTTTTTATTTTTACCATTAAAAAAAGTTTCAAATTAAACTTTTCGATATTATGTTACGTAATTGTATTCAAAACAATATATATATTTTTTAAATATGGTCAAACATATTCAAAAGTGATGTCTATACATAGAGAAAAATGATTCTAGTATTATGATAAAAAAAAAAAATT
Source organism: Persicaria tinctoria (assembly GCA_037127255.1). Lineage (NCBI taxonomy): Eukaryota > Viridiplantae > Streptophyta > Magnoliopsida > Caryophyllales > Polygonaceae > Persicaria > Persicaria tinctoria. The sequence continues at coordinate 41,415,591 of JBANSL010000002.1, read as the reverse complement.
TAAAATTTTAACACCAAAAATTACATATTATATATGTAATTGCATTTCACAAAGATTGCACAACAACATACCAAGTGTCCCTTGTGCATAGATTTTCTCCCACCTCCAATGCACTAAAATGCAGGGTTTCGCCTCCTCTTCCCAATGAAACGACGTCGTTTTGCCTTTACCTTTACAAAAAAATTAAAAGCAGACTGACAAAACCTCCACACTTTCCCCTAGTATCGATACTAGCTGATACTCCCCAAGTATCCCTCCTAATCTTGAATTGGTAAATAAAGAGCGGTCATCCGGGGTTCGAACCGGGAACCTATGGGTACTACCCACAACTCCTTTCTGGTGAGCCATTCCGGAATGGTTAGTATCAGTATTTTTCAACCGATAAAAATGGCCTTAAACGTGTGAAGAAGAGTAGTATTCTTGTCCACCACCTGGTTAGGGGTGAAAATTGATCGGGTGATATATAGGTGAAGTACTTCAGAAAAAAAAAAAAACTCAATCCATCACTCACTCATCTAATGCTTCACCTTTCACTGGAGTCATTGGGCGGGTTGCGTTATTAATTGGGTGAACTATATTAAAATGAGATAAGTAATAAAGCATGCTTCAAAATCCTTAGAAATTGATCATATCCAATAATTTTATAAACAATATCAATATTAACATCTTACTAAAAATAACGCTTATTTTTCTTTTTTGGTACAAGGCGAAAATTTGGGGTGTTTCAGCTATGGTTGTACCACCAGCCAAGAACGTCCTTGTGAACGAGAGTCTAGAACTCAAGGTCGGAACTCCAAGGCGAAGAAACGGAATCCAAGACCAGGTGAGCAAGACGATCGGCGTCCCTATTGATCTCCCTGAAGACGTGGCTTATTAATGTACTATAACACTATTCTTGTCTTATAAACTTGAGTAAATTACTAGACCCTTAGTAAGAAAAAAAAAATACTATATACAACACTTGTATCTTTAGAAAACAGGTTTCATATCATTTGAATGAACATCTCCATAGCCCATAGAAAAAATCCCCTTTCAGGGGAATGAACGCGTAGTGCTTCTTGCATCACACGCCCCCAATTCCAAGCCCCAAACACCAAATCCCTAAAGATATGCAGAAATCCGACAAGATTCAATCGTTCTCAAGCCTCAATATCCATCTCGATGTGGAATCGAGTCTCAATCCTGTCGTTCCCACGTTCCTGAAACCACAGTATTCTCCTCTCACCTCTGGTTTCCGGGTGCTTCTCATGGATGGCGAGTATGACAGTCGATTTCCTGTAAATCTCGTAATCGGCAGGTGTCGTATTGTGTTGGAGGGGAAAAATTTCAGAAAGAGGAAAAAAGAATCTCACCGGTTGGGGGTGTGGTGTTGCGCTGTGCTACTGTGTGCTCCGAGGCGGTCTTCCGTTGTCGGCGCGTTGTACTGCCCTATTTGGAGCGTTTCCGTCTCTTTTTTCTCTTTCTTTCTCTCTCTTTTTCTCGGCTTCTATCTATGGTTTGGTTGGTTGGGTCACGATTTTGCTCCTCTCTTTCCCTTCCTTTTCACTCCTTTCATTTTATCATCAAAAAAGCAAGTAACAAAGTTTTCTGTTTTTGGTATGAGCTGAGCTCGACTGGTGATGACAAAGGTGCACAACCCATGGATTCCGCGAATATCGCCAATCCACTGAACACCCCCAGAAAGGGCCCTAAATCCCGCTCTTGCGGGCTGCACTCCTCTGAGGGGATATTACTCCCCAAGGTCGGTGTTTCTCCTTCTCTGTCGTGCAGGGCTGGTAGGAAAGACAAGTGTAGATTCATTAATAAAGAAGAACTCACTTCTTATATTACCACGGATGCTTCACCTGATGTTCATAAATCACCGATTTGCGGAAGGCTGCGAGCTTTGACTCTCCTTCAAAGCTTGGATTTGAATATGAGGTATGGATTTGTTTCTTCTTTTTCTTCTCGCTCTAGCTTGTTTAAGAGCGTTGTTCTTGGTGGCACCCAGACGGTGGTAGATCTCGTATCTCCACTCCCTAAATCCCGAAAGGGCACAAAACCCTCGATTGAGGACCCCCTCTCTTTCCCCATTTGTTGCTCATGTTGCATCATTTTCGGTGGTGCGACGGTTCACTAGATTTAAAATTGGCCCGATGTATCTTGTGGTTGTGTATGTACATAAATGGTATGTTTATCGACATAACCTTGTTAATCAGTTTGTGTCAAAGTGGAATACATCCATTGCAGGTTCCAAATGTGTGCTGAATAAGGTCGTACTCCAACCCTCGGACACAAAACCTCATGATATAAACTCGCGTGTCCGTGAGTGGACTCTCTTGGTTGCATCGCTGGACAAATCCAAGGAGTTGAAGCAGCTAGGGCATTCTAATCTGCCCCTTTCACAGCTCTTGGGTGCTAGTCGGACTTCATCATGTACGAATCCAAGCATAGGCAACATGGCTTTGTTCACCTGTAATCTATTGAAGCTTAAACATTTCTATGACCATAAACTTGGTAGCAATTCTTGGAAGGCTAAAATCTTTTATGCTGAAATGCTTACTGAAAATATGCTTGTCTCACCCTTGCTTGTTTGTGACATTGTGTTAATTAAGATTAAGGGGAACATTCCAACTGTGTCTTGAAGACAGTTTGACTCACTAGGTCCTTTGTTGTAAAGGGTTTGAATCTGTTAAAATTCTGCTCGCAAGTTCCTATTTTGTGTACTGGGTCTTGCTCATCCATTTGCGACTTTGGCGTTGGCTGTCGGTTTTGCTACTACCCACCATTGTTGCCTCAATCTTGCGCCATTACCAGAACAAAAATCAGTATATCTGAATGTAAGAATGTAAAGCATATCATTATAATTGGTCGTAAGAATGTTTGGCATGGGCTCATCATAGCTTATCAAATAATTCACATAAGCAAATTCCTCTTTGATGTCTTCTCGGTTATTACACTTCTATATATGTCCTGTTGCAAATCTAAGCTTTTTGAGATTTCACTGGTTTTCTTAAAGCTCCCGTTGAACATTGCATTACTTAAATCCTTCTTGGTCAATTTTCTTTCGGTTAATTCCTTTGTTTGGGCCCATTGGCCTGGTGCGGCTCATTTAGATTGTAACAACAATCTCCAATCCAAAATGTCAGAAATTTTTCCTCTCAAAATAAAATTTCAAAATCAACTCAATTTAAGGACTCCGAAAACCTGTCTTTTTATCATCAAAAGTTAGACATGAAGATCTGCTTTTGGAATTTTAGGGGTATAGGAAAAAGAACTTTTTGGCCGGAAATTGATTCTATGTGTAAAAATGAGCATATTCAAATTATGGCACTAGCAGAAACTAAGTCGGAAAATATTCCTGACGACAAAATATGGAAGCATATTGGATTTGATGAAGCAGTCTGGTCGCCGTTGGGTGATCAGGAGGAATAGGAGTTCTATGGAAATCCCACCAACTATTAAATTTTACGATCTCCATTGCTTTCCACTCACCGCTTATCATTGGTCTCAAATTTGAAAGCCTGCTCAATGGGTTTCCGATCCTTGTTCTTTTCGTCTATGTCCCTGTGGGCCCAAATAAAAAAGAACCGTTTTGGGAAATGTTAAAAACAATTGTGAATGATTCATCCATCCCGTGTATAGTCTTAGGAGATCTAAATGAAATTCTATCCAGTGCTGACAAGCTCGACGGTGCCTCTACCCGAACCTCCAGGTTCTCTAGACTTATCTCCTTCTAAAATGAGTGTTCACTGGTAGACCTCCCCACCTTTGGTAACCCGTTTACTTGGAGGAAGAATCCGGAGGAAGATTTCAACATCCGTGAAAAGCTCGATCGGGTGCTTGTCCACCAACAGGTTATCGAAAAATTTCCTAGCATGATCACACATAACGGAGCTTTCTCCTCCTCAGATCACTGCCCAATATCAATCTTCTTTGAGGTTGACTCAATCTTTAAAGCCTCGCCCTTCAAATTTGATAATGTCTGGCTACTTTGGAAAGATTTCTGCAACATAGTTAAGCAATCCTAGAGGGCCACTTGTCCTGACTCTGCCATGTTCCAATTAATGTTTAAACAAAAAATACTTAAAAAAAGGCAAAAGAATGGAATAAAATGAGTTTTAGGAACATCTTCCGCCAGCTGAAAGAGGTGGAATCTGAGCTCCTGTATTTTCAATCCACTGGTCCGGGGATAAATGCTCAAGCAAACCATAACAAGGAAAAGTGCCTCATCACAAAGAAGGAGAAACTCCTCCTCTTCCAAAAAACGTTCTAGAACCAAAGAGCCAAAACTAAACATCTTAAACTCTCGTATTCTAACACAACATATTTTCACCGTGTGGCGTCAAGGTGAAGGCATAGGAAACAAATACGTAACATCGCCTCTTCCACTGGAACGTTAGTTGTGGGCGAGGAAAATGCCAGGAATGAGATAAAAGGGGATTTCGAGAAAAGATTTAAGAAAGAACCAATAGACGACATGCTCTTTAGCGAGTTGCTGGAGCTAATACAACCTTTAATTTCGCCTGAGGAAAACAACTTCCTTGTACAACTTCCGTCTTACACGGAGATTAAAACTGGAGTTTTCAACTTAGGGAAAAATAAATCCCCTGGTCCTGATGGCTTCACAACTGAATTCTATAAAAAAAATACTGGGATATAGTAGGTAAATATGTAATTCGAGCAGTTAAAGCTAGGTTTTTTCCATTCCGGAAAAATGCTCAAACAAATAAACCATACCTTCATCTCCCTTCTCCAAAAAAGAGACGATCCAACTGCCACCAACCATTACCGTCCAATCAGCTTATGTTCCAATATCTACAAAATTATATCCAAAATCTTGACTGATAAAATGAAAACAATTATTGAAAAACTTATACACCCTCTACATGGTGCCTTTGAATCAGACAGGGCTATTCAAGATAATGTCCTGATAGGTCCTGAAAATTTTCACTCCTATAAATCTCGAAAGGGCCGAGAAGGATGGTTTGCAATAAAACTAGAAATGGAAAAAGCATACGATAGAGTCGATTGGAATTTCATAAAAAAGGTACTTGGAAGATTTGGTTTCCACGATACGTTTATTTCATGGGTCATGGAATGTATCACGATGGTATCCTTCTCAGTGTTAGTCAACAATGGTCCCACAGACCTGATCTTCCCATCTAGGGGCCTCCGTCAGGGGGACCCGATATCCCCCTTCTTATTTATTTTAGGTACAAAGATTCTGGCCCGCAAACTAGCTGCTGAGGCTTTCCTCTCCTTTGTTGACGACATCATAATCTTCTCGAAAGGGAGCTTGGATGCTGGGCGCAAAGTGAAGTTGATTGTTGATTCATATTGTAAAGTTTCAGGCCAAAAGGTAAATTACCATAAATCTAGTTTCTAGGCTACGAGAGGTATTCCTAACCTTAGGATCCTTGAGCTACACAACTGCCTCAACATTTCAAATGAAAGTTCAATAGAAAAGTATTTAGGCTGCCCTATTATCAATGGAAGAGTAACTAAAAGTACTTTCGAAGAAATTATTTGTAAATCTAAACAACAACCGACTAAATGGAGGGCTAATGCCCTTTCTCAACAAGGTCGTGCTATCTTAATCAACTCCAATCTTTCTGCTAAGCCACTTCACTTTATGCAGAATTTCATGCTCTCTGCGGCTATGCACAAAGAACTCGACCAGATAAACCACTCTTTCGTTTGGAACAAGGATCTTCAGTATCGGCTACTGATTAGCTGAGATAAGATTTGCAAACCGAAGCAATGTGGGGGAATGGGGATTCGGAATCTTGTGACATGAATGAGGCTCTCCAGATGAAGCTACTTTGGAAGATTCTGGTTGAGCCTTGTAATATCTGGGTCTCGTTGATTAGACATAAATACCTTGTTCTGCCAGTATTTTCGACTACAAAAAATGGGGTCTACCTCTTGGCAATGGACTAAGCTCAGAACTTTAATTGACAAATTTAAAACCGTGCTTATTTGGTCGGTAGGAAATGGGCGATCAATTAAGTTTTGGATGGATAATTGGATCACAACCTCTTCTTTGTTGTTCAGGGAAGAATGCCCTCAAGATTGTAATCGGGATGAGATTGTTAGTGATTACATTTTGGGGGGCAAATGGTGGAAGGAAAAACTATAGGGAGTACTACCTGATTGTTTAGTGCATGAAATCCTTGACATCCCGCTACCCGCCTCGCATTTTGAAGACCGTTTATACTGCTGGCCTGACAGGGAGGAATGGTTTTCAACTGCCAGTGCATATAAATTAATAACGGCTCAGTCAACACTACTCCCGGACAATAATGTATGGATATGGAAGGTTAATATTCCCCCAAAAGTTAAGAACTTTCTTTGGAAAGTGTCTCAGGATGGCCTCTAACCAAGCGAATTTGTATGCCTGATTGCACATATCAAACCTCCTGTGCAAAAAGAGCATGTCAATTAGTGAAAGAGCTTGCATCTGCGGGGCCAGGCCAGCTCACTTGATTTAATGTCAGAATCGAGTTCTTAAGTGTCGGTATGTCTGTCTTCTTTTTTAGTGCTACCTCATAATCGAATTCTTTTGTCTATATAGTGTGTGTGTGTGTGTGTGTGTGTGTGTGTGTGTGTGCGTGTGTGCGTGTGCGTGTGCGTGTGCGTGTGTGAACTGCTGGCCTGGTGTTTGTAGCTTCCTTTGATTTGAATTATAATGGGATTTGGTGTTTATTGGTCAAGTTAATTTATAACATCTATTGTCCAACACATCAGTTAGATAAAGAGTAAAGTTTGCAGACTCAGCGTTAAAGAAGGAAATCGAGCTATTGAACATGACTATTTGAGAGCTTTCCTAACCTTTTTTTATTTAAATACTCTATCTTGTGCATGAACATGGCCTCAAATAATTCCAATGGAGCTTTTCCTTATTCCATTCACTGATGCCTGCTCTTGTATATATGTAAGTCATTTTATTCTGTCATTTGGTCTTCATACTTTTGTGTTGCCGAGAAGGTTGCTTACGATTTTGCAAGGAGAGCCACTCACTCGTTTTCGTGTTTCCCTTTTCCTCCAAATGCAGAAACATCAGCCATAATGAGCTGAACTAGTAGTTGGTTGACATGTTTCAAAGGTTTCCTCTACTTTCCACATTGTAAGTTTTTCTTATTCTTCGTTATTAGATACATAATAGATTAATAGAGAAGAATTTAGACTTGCTTTTGTTGAATACTTTAAAGGAAAATACCCAAAGCTAATCATTTAATAAGATTAATTTCTATTGTCCCTTTATATTTGCTGAATGGTGGCCTAATCTCGCTTTCATGGTGGTAACACTAATTCCTGTTTTCCCTTCCACAAATTCTTGATCTGTCAGATAGAAGCTCCCAAATCGCTGCTTTAAGGTAGACTGCAAGTTGAACATAATGACATGGCATGGGTTGAGTACATAGATTTTTCGCACTTCTAAGTTGATGTCTTTGTTGGCTTGTGTTGGATATCAGAGGTGCGAACCTATCCCACTGTTAGTTTTGAAACTGATGGTAGTTTTTTAACGTTTTGGGAGACATTTTTCTTTGTTTGGGTCATTGGTGAATGTAGGAGCAATGGCAGGTGCAATTGCAAGTGCTCGAACTCAAAGTAAAAGTTTTGGTCGAAGAGGGGTATGTATAAATTCAACCAAACACATATTAATTGGAATGGTTTACCATATATACTTTTTAGTTTTTACTGATTGATATATACTTGTCTTTCAAATTCAGTCTTTAATGATCGCTACATTCCCTAACATTTTAGGATGGCTTGCTATATCCTTTACCAAGGTAAAATCAAACTGCATTGCCTTTGGCTTAGTTGATTTTATATATTGGCTATGTCTTCTATGATGAAATCTCGAAACTGATGACTCTTGTTTAGGATGCTTGATAGCATGCATTTAGGTTGCATTTAGCTTAGTTATGATGCATATCATGCATGGTTTAAGTATAATTTGCATATTTGTTCTCTGTGTGGTTGGAGTCGGAATCTACATGTTTTTATTGATTATTCCAGGTAATCGTGGATCCGAGGAGGAGACATAGGTTGATAACGCATTGGATGAGAATGTCTAGTTGATCGAAGAAGCTTACATGAAGATCTCAAGAGGTCCTGAGAAGAAGAAGCGAACCTAAACGAAGAACAAGTCTGCAGAAGTTGTCGCCAGACATGCTGAACTTGTTTTGCACTTTCTGGAGGCCTCGGTTGTCCGATCGGCTATTATGACCATGCGTTGGAAAGCTCTTTCAGAGAGCTACAACTTTCATGTTGACGACGAGAGCTAATTCGAGACGGAATTTTCGGGAAAACCCAATGCAGCGGCCGCCGCATAATTTGCTGCGCCCGCCGCAGCTGCCGCCAGCGCGCAGCGCGTTTCGGAAAAAACCCTAGTTTTCTATTATGTTGTTTTGAGGCCGACTTGGATGTTTTATTAGGCCACTTTTATGTTATTTTTCATTAACTTCCATTCTATTCTTACGTTCTATCAGACAATTGGAGAGAGAGCGATGTTCGCCATGGGCGACTAAACTCTCTTCGTTCTGCCTGCAATTTGAAGCTTTATTTGAATTGATTGTGAGTTTCTGAATCTTGTTCCTTATTTCCTATATTGAATGCTTCAACTTCTTTGTGCTTGATTGCTTATTGTTTTGTTCTATCTTGTCAGGCCAACTAGTTAGATCAATTCAATTGCTAGGGTTTTGTAGATTCCTGATTGTGAACCTTAACCCAAGTAGCAAACTTGTCCCTTTAGGGCTGATTGAACTAATTGGATAGGTAGGAAGTTGGATGTGTTGTTAAATCCCTCTTTAGGGACTGCAAATACCTTGGCTAATCTCTGGACTTAAAGCTATCAATTGGGTTAAATCCTTCTTTAGGCACTGTTTGATTGATAAGGGTTTCTAGGACTGATTGGACTAGTAACTATATTAGGTCGGGACAAGGGCATTCATAGGAAAACTAAAGGACAAGAGGAAGTTACAATATCAAGTCAACCAAATAAAGTGGATAGTTGTAGGTAGAGCGATCTTCTCTAATTTGTTTTGCATTATTTGTTTTTATTTTATTTTGTTTTCTTTTCAATCTCAATCAACCAAAACCCCCCCTTTCTACTAATTGGTAAATACACATTGCAAAGGAATACTTGATTCTCTGTGGGATCGACCTCTTACTTGCTTGCTATACTAGTTTGTAGGTTTGAGTTTTATTTTGATACGGTTTAGGCGACTAAAAACCGTTCATCAATGCTGCCATTCTTTACTTTGGGAGGTTGTTGGTGGGCTTTAGTGTTGGCATAATTTCTTACACGATGATATCCAATCTTCGGTCTCTCTTTTCTTTTTGTATCTTGACACCTGATTTTATAGTCTTCAAATTCTCATGGGTTTGAGGATTTGAATCACTCTTTTTAGGTACCTATATATATATATATTGCTGAAATAGCATCTCAAGACTAAAGAGGAGCCCTTGGATCCGCTAATCAGGTTCGTTTTGTGACCATTTAGTTCCAAACATAATTTATGATTGATATTCAATGAAAACCTTATTTGACATTAGTTTGCTTCGACAGCTTGGAATTGCATTGGGAATGATGCTAGTCTATCTATTGGGAATGTTTCTCACCCCAATCTTTTTACACTTATATATCTAAAAGAGAAAAAAGACAGTCATCTGATCATGGAGTTTAGTAGATTTCTTATAAATTGCTTAAAATGACCCGTGATCTTTGTAGGCCTCATAAGCTTTTTGAGTTACTTTCAGAAATCTGTAGGTGACTTTTGTTTCTTTGTTTAGTTGTTATACTTTTGGCATTTGTCTATTCAGTATCGTGGTAATGTTATGTGCCGAGGATCATAAGTTTCTTTCACTGTTTTTGATTCTTGCAGTAAAAGTGAGGCCGAAGATCACATGACTAAAGCCTTTGAAGACCTTGATAAAGACGAAATCAATAAACTCCTTGAATATATTCGAGAATGGAATACAAAGTCGGAGCTCTGTCATATTGCCTAGTTGGTGCTTTCTCGGCTTTTCACTATGATGATATTTTTATATCTATGTTTGTTGGCTAACAGATTGGTAATTGGTCAAGATGGTTAACTGATCTCTTTGGTATGGACGATGACGATGACCCACTTGAAGATAATGACAGCCATAACAACAATAGTGATTATGATAAGAGACGGAAACAAGACTCATCCTTTAAATCCTTCCATCTTCTTAAGTCGTGGAGTGATCTCATGATGCCTCCAAAGGACATGCTTCTAAGTGGGTCCATCAAAAAAGAGGTTGAACCATGAAATCATCCTTTAAATCCTTCCATCTTCTTAAGTCTGGGATCTGGGTGTTTCCAACGAGCAAGATGAATTCACTAAAGCACTGGGCAACGCCCTTTATGAAGACTCTTCTGCCAAAGTTGCTTCGAGCTAAGGTGTCAGTGAAGGATGGCAAGACTTGGCAGTTGAGCCATTAGATGATCTGATTACTACAGTTTCAGAACTTTCCTTGGGTCGGAGCTCTTAATAAGATAATCATGCCTGATTGTCCGCTAATACCACATAGAGTAGAATCACATCGTCGTTGCAGCTTCCTTGGCTTCATGAACATCTCTCGATCTACCATAGAAAGTCACTAGGACTGTTTTAGCTTCTTCGTGCTTGTTTGTGGGTTGTTTATCTGTGGTTTATGAATGTTCTGCTCGCTATAAAGCTTCAGATATTTAATGATGTACGTCTGTTAACCTTCTTATGATTTTGTGCTTTAGAAAGAAAATGTCATCAAAGTGCTCCTTATAAGAGAGTCGCAGGATGCTAGGAGGGGTTTGTGATCTCTGTCATTGACAGCTGATGTTTGTTCGTGTGGTGTTGACACTTTAAAACGTTTAAAAAGGCATGTTCATCAAGGGCTACGTATACTGATCAGGGCACACAACTACATTCAAAATGAAACCGACGACAATGATCTTACTTGCTCCGTATTATGTTGTATGGAGACTTTGTGTTTTTGTTAATTCTGCAAGTGCTTTAGCCAGGCAATAAGCTTTTAAGTGGTGAGGCCTCTTTATAGTTTGTGTCCTTGTACATGATCTGAGTTACAAGTCATTTTATACCCCGAGTACAAAAAGCCTTTTAAAAGCCTTTTAGCTCATGGGTAGCACTTATTGACAAGTATAACAAGTGGTGAATAAGAGTAGGTAGAAAGCTCATGAGTTTGTTTCTATAGTCTAGCACTTATTGAGTTTTAAAAGCCTTTTAGCTCAATGGTAGAGTGATGTGCTTTATGCGCAAATACGTGGGTTCGAATCCCACATATGCTAAAATTTACATTTTTAGTAATTTCCAAAAAAAAATAGTGCTGACACCGTTTTTATGTGTATTTTTAGTGGTGACATCATTTTTATACTTATTTTCTCATATTATAAAATGCACATATATTATTTATTTGTGCACTATTTTCTAAAATAATATTAATTTGTGCGCAAAAATATTGGAATAATAATAAAATGACGGTGCAAGAATAATAATTTATATTTGTAGAGTTGCACGACTCTGCTGTAAGAGTTGCACGACTCTGTTTTAAGATTTGCACGACTCTGTTGTAAGAGTTGCACGACTCTGTATTAAGAGTTGCACGACTCTGTTGTAAGAGTTGCACGACTCTATTGTAAGAGTTGCACGACTCTGTTTTAAGAGTCACACGCCTCTGTTGTAAGTGTTGCACAACTCTATTTTAAGAGTTGCACGCCTCTGTTGGAAGAGTTGCACGACTCTGTTTGGAGAGTTGCACGCCTCTTATTATTGCACAACATGCTCTTATTTTTGTTTATCAATACTTTATATTTTTGCACAACATTCGAGACTTGTGAAATTGTGTCTCAACATGATCTTACTTTTTGTAAATATAATTTTATACTTTTTTAATAGATTATTGCACAACATGGTCTTATTTTTACCCCTAGATGTACTCGAGCTTGAAAATACACTACCGACTGCACCTTAAGGTGCAGTCGTGCAAGTTTAAGGTGTTGTCATGCAACTTTTAGGTGCAGTTTTGCAACTGTAATTAAGGGCTGGGTCAGGATCTTTTTATATAATTAAAGGTTGTGTCAGCGGTGTTTGCAATTTTAGTGCTGACAGAGTTATAAAAAAAATGACGACGCCTAATAGCAAGTGTTGATACGAAAACACTGACATGTTGTGTGCTGACACGAAAAAAAATGTTGACGCACAACATAAACTTGATATGAAAGGCATACAAAATTGACTAGTATAACAAGTCATTTTATACCCCGAGTAAAAAAAAAAGTAACAACATTTTATATCAAGTGTTAATGAGCAACGTTGTACATCATGCTCAAACCAGTTGAACCAACCGGGGATTATGTTTCCTAGCTACGAGCATAATTCTTAGAAACAAAAAACAAAAAAAACTAGACTTGGGTCATATTTTCTCAACAGATTATTGCACACCATGGTCTTATTTTTGCTCATCAATAGACTACAATTGCACAACATGGGAGATTGATGGAAATTTGCTCAACCTGATCTTATTTTTTGCTCAACAATAGATTATTTTTGCACAACCATTGAAACTTGTGAAATTGTGGTTACCATGATCTTATTTTTTCTCAATATTATTTTATAGTTGCTTAATAGATTATTGCACAACATGATCTTATTTCTGCTCATTAATAGACTATAATTGCACAACATGGGAGATTGGTGTGAATTTGCTCAACGTGATCTTATTTTTGCTCAACAATAGATTATTTTTGCACAACCATTGAGACTTGTGAAATTGTGCTCACCATGATCTTATTTTTTCTCAATATTATTTTATAGTTGCTCAATAGATTATTGCACAACATGGTCTTATTTTTGCTCATCAATAGACTATAATTGCACAACATGGGAAATTGCACTACTAAAAACGCAGGAAATAGCTACGGGAAATAGCAACGGCTTTGGCCACGAATGTCCGTTGCTAACCAGTTTAGCCACGGATTTAGCCACGGGCGCGCCATCCCTTGTTATTTGCCTCGCAGCTAATAGCGACGGGCCGTTAGCCACGGATGTTACCAACGAACTTTCTATGCCCGTTGCTAAAACCGTGGCTAATAGTAGGTGATATATGCCGTGGCTGTGGCTACGAACCCGGTTTGAAAACAGCCTCGAAATTGTAGTCGTGGCTGAGTTCATTGCTGTGTTCGTGGCTACAAGCTGACGATGAACCGTGCCGAGTTCGTTGTCTATCCGTTGCTAAGGCCGTTGCTAAGGCCGTTGATAAGGCCGTTGCTAAGGCCGTTGCTAAGGTCGTTGCTAAGGTCATTACTAGTGTTGTTGGTGGGGTCGTTGCTAATTTTGTTGCTAAGGTTGTGAGTAGCGCCAGTTATACTGCCATTGCTATTTTTAGGTTAATTTCGTGTCGTGGCTCATGTTGTTGATGGTTTCGTGTCATTGGTTCGTTTTATTTTGGGGTGATAATGTGAATGCAATATATATAAATACGATACGAAAGACATACATATAAAGTCATAACATGTTACTAGTGCAAACGAAACAGTCATCCAAAAAAAACAACATAAGTCTAAACCAAAGGTAGTTGTTCGGGCAGCAAACGAAACACATAGTCGGACATAGTTGTTTGACATTCCAAAAGAGGCATCCAAATCCAAACAGTTATATATACGAACCAAGCAAAAGAACAGAAGTCCAAACCACCAAACTGCACTTAAGCTTGCAGCTTACTTTGATTTTGATGTGCGTTTGCCCTTGTAGAAATCCCTCATGGTGGTAAGAAGCGTCTCCTGCATTCGATCTCCAAAGGATGACATCTGATGGACGGTTTTTAGTCGCATAAACCGTATCAAAATAAAACTCAAACCTACAAACTAGTATAGCAAGCAAGTAAGAGGTCGATCCCACAAAGAATCAAGTATTTCTCAGCAATGTGTATTTACCAATTAGTAGAAGGGGGGTTTTGATTGATTGAAATAGAAAGAAAGCAAAATAAACTATAAACAGATTGATGCAAAACAATTTAGAGAAGATCGCTCTACCTACAACTATCCACTTTATTTGATTGAATTGATATTGTAACTTCCTCTTGTCCTTTTAGTCTTCCTATGAATGCCCTTGTCCCGACCTAATATAGTTACTAGTCCAATCAGTCCTAGAAACCCTTATCAATCGAACAGTCCCTAAAGAAGGATTTAACCCAATTGATAGCTTTAAGTTCAGAGATTAACCAAGGTATTTGCAGTCCCTAAAGAGGGATTTAACAACACATTCAACTTCCTACCTATCCAATTAGTTCAATCAGCCCTAAAGGGACAAGTTTGGTACTTGGGTTAAGGTTCACAATCAGGAATCTACAAAACCCTAGCAATTGAATTGATCTAACTAGTTGGCCAGACGAGAAAGAACAAAACAATAAACAATCAAGCACAAAGAAGTTGAAGCATTCAATATAGGAAATAAGGAACAAGATTCAGAAACTCACAATCAATCCAAATAAAGCTTCAAATTGCAAGTAGAACGAAGAGAGTTTAGTCGCCCATGGCGAACATCGCTCTCTCTCTAATTGTATGATGGTTCGTAAGAATAGAATGGAAGGTAATGAAAAATAACATAAAAGTGGCCTAATAAAACATCCAAGTCGGCCTCAAAACAACATAATAGAAAACTAGGGTTTTTTCCAAAACGCGCTGCGCGCTGGCGGCAGCTGCGGCGGGCGCAACAAATTATGCGGCGGGCGCAGCATGAATACCGCCCCTGGCGGCGGGCGCAGCAAATTATGCGGCGGCCGCTGCATTGGGTTTTTCCGAAAATTCCGTCTCGAATTAGCTCTCGACGTCAACATGAAAGTTGTAGCTCTCTGAAAGTGCTTTCCAACGCATGGTCATAATAGTCGATCGGACAACCGAGACCTCCAGAAAGTGCAAAACAAGTTCAGCATGTCTGTCGACAACTTCTGCAGACTTGTTCTTCGTTTAGGTTTGCTTCTTCTTCTCAAGATCTCTTGAGATCTTCATGTAAGCTTCTTCGATCAACTAGACATTCTCATCCAATGCGTTATCAACCTATGTCTCCTCCTCGGATCCACGATTACTTGGAATAATCAATAAAAACATGTAGATTCCGACTCCAACAACACAGAGAACAAATATGCAAATTATACTTAAACCATGCATGATATGCATCATAACTAAGCTAAATGAAACCTATTATAACTCTCTAAATGCATGCTATCAACATCTCTTCCCTGAGATTTGTGGCCACCTGCGTCTGCACTTGATCTCCCAACTCCACCATTTCTTTCCTCAAGTCTTCCTTGATTGTTGAGAGTTCAATCATCATGCAGTCTTTCAAATTGTCACTTCTACGAGCTGCAGAATTCTGTCCACCAGTGCGTCCATAACGTCCTGAACGCAAGTGTTGAGACTCTGATCCCATGCCGTGAACCCGACCTTTCTTGACACCACCTGTTGCCTTGAGCCAAAGCTCATTCGTGTCAACCGAATGAGATCCATTGTCAGAGACTGCATCATCATCCAATGTTTCTTCGTCAAGTAGCTGGTCATACTTGTCCTATAAATTGAAAGGAAACGAAATGAATATCCAAACCAAACATATACATATATTAACATATCAATATGTAGAAGAATCAGCTTGGAACATCAGTAGTTATAACAAGGATGAATCGTGGAAATCAGTTGGTAAATAACTAACTTCCAACTTAGCAGAAGACAACAGCAGTATAGATAGAAACAAGAATGACACATTCCTAGCAGAAGACAACAGCAGTATATATAGCAACAAGAAAGACTCATTCCTAGTAGAAGAGAACAAGGTGAAATCTTAAGATAATAGCATCATTCTTAACACAATGCATTCCTTTATGAAACATAACAACAAGATTGACAAAATAGCATCATTCTTAACACAATGCATTCCTTTCTGAAGGAGAACAACAACAACAACAACAACAGCGTAGCATCAATCAGCAGTATACAGAACAACAACAGTGCAACATCAATCAGCAGTATACAGAACAACAACAGTATACAAAATAAGAGGAGCATGAAAAAAAAGTAAGGGTCACCAATAGGATCAATCATGGACATAACACAAACAGTAAGCATTTAAAATATTAAGGGTTTAAATTCAAGTTACCACAGTTTCTTGGCATTGAGTGCCCATCCAAGAACCATCTCGTTTTCTAGGACACCTTTCAAAGGTTTGCTTTGATGTGGGCTCCTTTCCAAGCTCCGTCCTCTATGAAAACAAAGGTATTCGTTTAGTTATGTAGGAAAATGAAATGCATTGACAATAAATGGGAAAATAAGTTAAGTAGGTAATTTAAACTGCATACAAGTCGATTCTTGATAACAGTTGTTGAAACTGAACCACCGCTGAAAATTGGACCGCCCTTCTGTGTTGCTATGGCTCTGTTTTGCTTGTTCACTTCAGATTGATGTAGGAATTTGTCGTCCTTTCCCGATTTCTCCCACATGTTCTTCCATATCACTTGCTTGACCCACGTAAGCTTTTTCTTTGTTAGTCCATTGCGTGCCTTCCCAAAACCATTCCTCAAGTGGTCCCCTCCCCTAGTGTTGAAAGCCTTGCGAACTACTGATTCTGGGAATTCATTTTCATCCCATGCACATCGATGCTACACATAGTGAAAAAAAACTGTGGATTAAAGACTATATATATATGTGTGTGTGTGTGTGTGTGTGTGTGTGTGTGTGTATTCATGCATCCAAAAGAAATAAAAGTAACCAGTAAAGAGATAAGTGTATTGTACCTTGAACATTTCCCACCATAGCTCCTTCGTTTGGTCAAGGACATCACTCCAGCGTATGTATGGCCCATCGAAATGCGAGTGAATGATATGCGTCAGGACTCCAAATGCAGGATTGCTTGCATCGAATCTTCATTAGGTAATTCATCATGTCATACATAGAAAGTAGATGTATTAGCATTGGTCAATTACTTTTAAATTAATTAGAATATATAACAATACATACAATTGAGATTTATACAGAATACATATAATTGAAATGCACCAATCATAAGGAGCTTTTGATTTCAGATTTATACAGAATACATCCAATTGAAATGCACCAATCATAAAGAGCTTTTTAATTCATTGTCATGTTAATAAGAGGACTCCAAATTCATTACTTACTCAACTAACTGATCAATCATAAAGAGATTTTTAACTCAGTTTTATACAGAATGCAAACAATTGAGATGATGACATGGGCATCACATAGTCCTAATACATACTTAGTGCACAATACATATACCAAACAGTCAGTTGAGCATCACATAGTCAGTTGAGCAGCCAAGTTAAATTACTTAGAAATTATGAAACCACATCAGCCAACATATACCAACAAATTGAGTTTTATACAGAATGCAAACAACTGACTGATCACACAGTCCTACTCATACATACTTAGTGCAGAATACATACAAACAACATCAATCATTGAGCAGCCGAGTTCAATTACTTAGAAATTATGAAACCGAAATCGAAAGACATTTCACTTACATTCCATTAACGAGTTCAATTGCAACTTTTTTGTTCCACCTAGAAGATTCCTCACTTCCTTGGGCAGATGAGTCATTGTGGGCAGCTGAGTCATTGTGGTTCTCAGAGATGCTCTTCTCTGTCCTTGACGGTGACTGAATGTCATTGTTGTTTGACACTTCAAGCTGAGGTTGAGATTCGGAGGACTCCTGAGTCGCCACCGCAGAAGTCGAGGGCCCAGGTTGAGAGGAGTTGGGTTGGGCGGCCGCAGAGGGTTCAACGCTCACCACTAGGGCGGGGGACGACACCGGTTGGGAGGGGGCAGGGGTTTGAGATCTTGTCTGTGTTTTGGTCGGGTGAGGTGGGGCTTCAGAGGGCGAAGCGGGAGTAGATGTCGCCGGTGGGGAGGGGCGAATGGGTTGAACTCTCCGTGGTGATGCTCTGGTAGTAGGTTTAGCTGGTGGAGAGGGGGCAGTGGATTGATGTTTCCGGGGAGACGCTCTAGTAGGAGGTTGGACCGGTGGAGAGGGTGCAGTGGAGGGTTTAGGGTTAGGGTCGGTTACCGTTGGAGAGGGGGCGGTGGATTGATTTTTCCGGGGAGACGCTCCAGTAGGAGGGTGGACCGGTGGAGAGGGTGGAGTGGAGGGTGGACCAGTGGAGGGTTTAGGGTTAGGGTCGGTTACCGTTGGAGAGAGGGCGGTAAGTGGATGTTTCCGGGGTGAAAACCTTGTAGGAGATGCGAGCTTTGGAGTCCTCGGCCGTACTGCCTTCGTCGGAGTTCTGGTTGGAGCCAGTGGTGGTCTGGAGGTGGTTTGAGCGATTGAGAGATCGAGAGGAGCGATTCAGAGAGAGAAGGGATTGAGAGAGTTATGGTTTGAGCGATTGAGAGTGAGGAGAGAGAGGATCGGGTTTGAGCGATTGAAATGTGAGGAGAGAGAGGGTCTCTGAAATCCCAAATTTTTCACTTCGAAATTTAGATTTCCCTCTCAACTTTTCGATTTCCCTCCCAAACTTTTTACTTTATTGAATTTGTACACAATACAACACACATATATATACAACAATTACACTATCTAAATATGTATATATATACATATATATATATATATATATATATATATATATATAATAAGAAAGTAAAAATTGTGCACTGCCTATATATATAATATTTAGACAGAGATTAGATTTTTTATTTTATTTTCATTTGATAAGAAATAAATCTTATTTTATTGTCATGATTATGTATAATTAGTAGCATATGTATTATACTATTGATTATATCACTATCTAAATATGCATATATATATATACACACACACACACACACAACAATTACGTTGCTAAAGTGTTTTAAAAAGAAGTTTTACTATCTAAATATGTACACACACATATATATATACAACATTAATTACATTGGTAAAGTTTTTTGAAAACATGGGTTTACTATCTAAATATGTATATGTATACAACAATTACATTGCTAAAGTTTTGAAAAGTTACGTACTTTAGGTTGTAGATTAAGTATAATACCTTGATCACTACATTAATTGAATACGACACTCCACTATATATCTTCATCGAAACTACCTCGACCAATCTCGGTGAATCGGAAATAGGTAAACACTAAACAATTTAATTAACTCACATTTTGTAAGAACGGAAAGAACTATATATCTCGATCACATGCAAGTCACAACACCAAATATAAGAAATGTGTATGAAAAATGTTTTTTTTTTATTTCAACCCTATAAGAGGCACATATTTTATGAAAAACGAGACAAACTATCTTGATCGATCACGATATCACGTATGACGAATGTGTATATGAAATGTAAGAATTATGATAATGTACTAAAAACGAAATGTAAGAACCAAATACCACTCGATCTATATATATATATTGAGTGTACGTTTTAGCTATCGTCATCTAACCCGAAACCCTAAACCCTAGACTCGGCCTAAACCCTATATTGGAAAACACGTACGCCACATGGACGTCGGAAAACTATATTCACCGGTCAATCTAATGAGTGATATCGACCCTAAACCCTATACCCTAAACCCTATGCCCTAAACCCTAAACCCTATACCCTATACCCTAAACCCTATACCCTATACCCTAAACCCTAAACCCTAACCCTAAACCCTAAACCTAAACCCTCAACCCTAACTGTTGGAGAAATTACCAATTTGCCATATTCTTTTCAAAGGAAAAAGAAAGAACGCAGCTTGGACGAACGACGCTTGACCGAGGGTTGGGGACAACAAATTGAAGGGCAGCGGCTTTCTAAGGATGACGGAGGGCTGGGGACAACAGCGCTCATCCATGAACTCAAATGCTCGGAGAAGAGTCGACGACGAATCTTCAATCGAAAGGTGCAAACATGGATTCCCTGCGAGATTGCAAACTTGCAAATACACTAGAAATTCGGGAAGACGATTTTATGTTTGTCCATTATGGAAGGTATGATTCCAATCATTCATTTATCTAACTTTAATTTTGGATTTCGAATTGGGAAAACTGTTAGGGTTTTGGAATTTCATTTAAAATTTAAGGATTCCACTATAGATATGAAACTGGCATTTCGAATTCCACTATCGATATGAAACTGTTACGGTTTTGGAATTTCATTTTATGGAAGGTGTGATTTTCTGTCAGATTTCCTATGTTTTCCATTATCTGCTTGAGTTTGTACAGGTATCAATCATAATGCTTGTGAATTTGGTTGTGATATTGCTTGTGATTTTCTGTCAGATTGCTATGTTTTCCATTTCGATTTTGGTTGTGATTTTCTGTCAGATTTCTGTCACAGTTTCAATCATGAATTGGACTTAATGTATAATGCTTGTGAATTTGGATAGTGAATTGGGCTTACTGCATAATGTTTGTGAACTTAATGGATAATGGTTGTGAACTTAAGCTTGTGAACATAATGCATAATGGTTGTCACCATAAGCTGGTTGTGAACTTAAGCTTGTGAATCTGATTGTGAATTTGGTTGTGATAATGCTTGTAAATCTGATTTTCTGTCAGATTTGTTATGCTTGTGATAATGTCTGATTTGTTATGCTTCTGTCAGATTTGTTTCTGTCAGATAATGCTTGTGATATGCTTGTGAATTTGGTAATGAATTGGGCTTACTGCATAATGTTTGTGAACTTAAGCTTATGAACATAATGCATTGGGCTTACTGCATAATGTTTGCTATGTTTTCAATTTCGAATGCTTGTGAATTTGGTTGTGATAATGCTTGTGAATCTGATTTTCTGTAAGATTTTTTATGCTTGTGATAATGCTTGTGACCTTAAGCTTGTTGAATGGTTTTTCTGTCAGATTTCCCTATGTCAGACTATGTCAGAAAATGCTTGTGATTTTCTGTCAGATAGCACTGGTGTATGCATAATATATGGTTTTGTTTTTCTGTCAAATCTGTTAGCAAGAAAGTTGAAATAAGCTTGTTATACCCTATTTTGGTCTGATATATTTTTTTAACTTGTTTGTAGGAAGATGAAAAGTGCACATACTTTAGATGGTTGGATGCTCATGACACTAACAAGAGCATGAAGATCCAAAGAGAGAGTTATGGTGTTGTTATTACAAATGAAGATCATGGATCCTCTGCTTTTATTAGGTTGAGCACTGATTTTGTCAAGATCCAAAGGGAGAATGTAGTGCTGAAAATCGTAGTAGGTGTCCTGTTGGTTATCTTGTTGATTGTGATGGTGAAAATTTGACATTAGTAGTAGGTTCATGTCTTAAGGGAAATGTGAATTATGTAAAACTTTTATCCGCACAAGGTGTATTATGTAAAACTGATCAGACAACTATGACAGTTTCAATTTCAGACTGGAAGGAAGGTTTTCAACTGATTTACTCATATGGCAATGCTGTTTTATTTTCACTCTATGCATGTCTGATTTACTTTGGGATAGCAAACAACAATGTTGTTAGTAATAAGAGATCAAGGTACACCAGCCAGCAAATGCAGTTTCAAGATTTTTTAGCTTCAATCTGATGCAGTTTCAGGAATTCAAAACAAAACATGCAGCAAGCGGGATCTGATGCAGCTAGAAGAATTTTTAGCTTAAATATGAAGGATGTCGCAAGGTTGTTAGTCAGAGCAGTAGCTTGTGGTGGCCTCAAATTCATCCTCTTCTTGTTCAACATGAAATTCATCCTCGACGTGGTCGACAAGCCCCACATCGTCGGTATCGTCACAGACTTCGATCGCACCCGAAGGATCTCGCAAGGTTGTGATCGGGTTGTCTACTTCTATGTTGATGGAGAATTCCGGAGTGATGACTTCAGCCGACTGATAAGCATCTAGTACAGCTTGGCCCTCGGCATTCCACCGTTGTTCAATCCGGTTGCGAGGTCGTGTCTTGCACACATGCCACCATTCCATACGCTCACGTGTGGCTCCTGGATATTGAAGATAATAAACCTGCAATGCTTGTTGTGCGAGTACAAAAGGCTCATACCGTCTATACAATTTCTTTTGATTGATTTCGACAAACGGGTAGATTGGATGAACTTGTGTCCCACGTGTCGTTGGATCAAACCATCGACACTTGAACAGGACAACTTTCAGCGGATGAGCAAGTGCACTTGGGTACTCGAGCTGGATGATTTCTTCAAGGAGACCAAAAAAATCCGATTCAGGACTCGCGTAGTTGGACCCTCGAACACAAACCCCACTGTTCATTGTCGATTTCCCAGCACCATGTTGCAGAGTGTGGAACTTATAACCATTGGAGAAGTATGCTGGCCAAGAAATTGCTTTCACGTTAGGACCCCATGCCAAACTCCACAACAGATCTCCACGACCAATTCCATTTCCTCTATCTAAGGCCTACAGAACAAATGTGTGAAACTTAAACATGAACAAATTAATGTACGTATATAAGCATGTATTATATTTTGGTAATGTAAACTTACATAATTCTTAAACAATTGTGCGAATTCATTTTCAATGAGGTCATCTCCAACATCATCCCCCATGACAGTCTCAAAGATCCTACACCGTAATATAAAGTTGAGCAATCTAAATAAATATATTTATACTTATACATAAGCAAAAATAAATATGTACATGTATACTTACTCAATGTATGGTTGCACCTCCGGACAGTTGAGCAACACGTATGTGTGTGCGACCCTCCACTCGTCATCTTCGGTCAACCACCGTATTTGCTGCTTCCCACTACCCTTGCCGGGATAATTGAAAATAGAGAAAGCACAATCGTCGTCGTCAACGATGTCATTTCTCGCTGGTCTCCTCAACCTTGAAGGAACATGCGAAGGGAAGTAGTGCACGGAGAAATAAGCTATTTCTTCCCGTAAGTATGCCATGACGATCGACCCTTCCACATTACTCTTTTGAACGATCTTTCGTTTCAACTGGAATAAATTTCTCTCGAACGGATACATCCATCGATAATGTATTGGGCCACCTATCATGGCCTCATATGGCAAATGGACGATCAGATGTTCCATTGAGTCAAAAAATGACGGCGGGAAGATACGCTCCAACTTACAGAGCAATAGAGGAATCATCGATGTGAGCTGCTCCATGACAGAAACTGATAATGTCGACGAACAAATTGTTTCGAAGAAGATACTCAGCTCAGTTAAAGGACCCCATACAGTTGGATGCAACAACTCTTTGAAAGCAATCGGCAGGAGTCTCTCCATAAACACGTGACAGTCATGGCTCTTCATCCCACCGAGGCTACAGTCGTCACTCTGAACACATCTTCCTATATTAGACGCATAACCATCAGGAAATTTAACGGTTCTCAACCACTTACCAACCTTTCTCTTTTCCTCTCTTGACAATGTATATATTGCTTTAGGTTTTGCACTCAAGTAGTCATCATCTACCTCCAACTCAGGTCGATGACAATATAGACGAAGGTCCTTCTGGGCATTCAAGTTATCCTTTGTCTTCCCAGGGATATCCATGACAGTGTTGAAAACATTGTCAAACACATTTTTCTCAATGTGCATAACATCGAGATTGTGTCGGATTAGAAGGTCCTTCCAATATGGAAGTCTCCAAAAAATGCTTTGTTTTGTCCACTTATGGGAAACCCCATACTCATCACACTGGAAGGAAGGATCCTCCATGACCGTTGGCAAATCACGGACTCGCTCCCAATTCTGCTCCCCTGATAGCAATGGAGAAGGTCCTTCCAATATGGAAGTCCTTCTTGTTTCTACGGAAGGGATGAGAAAGATCTAAGAATTTCCGATGACAATCGAACCAGCAAGCCTTCCGTCCATGTTGAAGGCGAAAAGCATCAGATCCTGCTTCCATACAAATCGGACAAGCCAACTGACCGGCAGTGCTCCATCCGAACAACATAGCATATGCAGGGAAATCACTGATGGTCCAAAGTAAAGCCGCACGCATAACAAAGTTCTCTCTCCTCGAGGCATCATAGGTTACGATACCAACATTCCACAACTGCATCAACTCATCAATAAGAGGTTGGAGGCAAATGTCAATCAACTTCTTTGGGTTTCGAGGACCCGGCACTATCAACGACAGAAACATGTGCTCGGTTCTCATACACAAATGGGGTGGAAGATTGTAAGGAGTGAGAATCACGGGCCAACATGAATAACTATGACCAGAGTTGTTAAATGTAGCAAAACCATCCATGCATAAGCCGAAACGAATATTACGAGGCTCGTAGGCAAAATCAGGATGCTTTGTGTCTAACCTCTTCCATGCTGCTCCATCTGAAGGATGAGACATCATTCCCTCCTCTGTTACGTGATCTGCATGCCAAGTCATATGGCTGGCTGTCACCTCGGAAGCATATAGTCTCTGTAGCCTCGGAGTTAAAGGCAAGTAGAATAAAACCTTTTGTTCACGACGCTTCCCTGTAGCACTAACAACATATCTTGCCTGACCACAACACTTACATGATTCTTCATTCGCATCACTCTTCCAATACAACATACATCCGTTGGGACACATTGCTATTCTTTCCACCGGTAGCCCCAAATTTTGAACTATCTTCTCAGTTTCATAGTAACTGGTGGGAATCTTGTGGTCATCAGGTAGCACTTCATCGTACAATTGCACGAAACCATTGAACAGACTTTGAGGAACATTATATTCACACTTCAAGCTCATAAGTCGGCTCACAAAAGACAACTGTGTGTGTGTAGTACACCCAGAGAACACAGGTTCATCAGCTGCTCTCAGCACATCTGCAAATTGAGTGGATAACAGATTAGCCTCCTCGGTTGCTACCGGGTCTTCCCTCATTTCATCGACCTCATTAACTTCAGCTGGTTGGAATTGAACATCATCCCCATTATTCGGAACATCGTCGACATTAATATACGGGCTAAACCATGACGGAGGAACAAAGCTTGGCCCCGCAACGTCAAATACCATCCTCTGTTCTGCCCTTAACTGATCATACATAGCCCACTGGTTGCCCCCTACCATCGGCTCATAATATGGATGTGAAATAGTTTCACCATGTGCTGTCCAACGATAATAACCGTCCATAAACCCGCGATGATATAAATGGTTCTTCACAGTATCTGCTTTCTTGAATTTGCAATTCACATAGTCTGTACATGGTTCTTCACAGTATCTGCTTTAATCCTCCACGATCGGACAAGTACATGTCATACATCCATGTACGATCATCCATTTTATCAATTAAATTCAATCAATCTGTATATAGAAAACACATATTACAAATTAATGTCATATACAAACCAATTTTTAAATATTACAAACCCACACTTTCAAATTATATATGTACATATATATAACATGCATTGAATAAAATTTGTATATATACATTTCATTAGAAATTCTTAATGTGAAAACCCATTTCCTTATAGATCTTTTTTTTTTTTGAGATCCCAACTCTCATAATATGAAAATATATATATTTATAATCAATACATATACTCTTAAATTAAGTGCACTAACTAAAATACACAGTATAATATATATGTAAGTAGTTAAGAAATTAAAGGGTCATGAAATTTACCTCGTACAAACAGAGAGAAGGGTACCTCGTACAAACAGAGAGTGAGAGCTTGGTGGAGAGGTAAATTGCTGCTATCCATTGCAAATGGCAATGTTTACCCAAGCTGGAAGACAAACAAGTGGCAGGGAGGCCGGCCCAATTAATGCACCCAACTACTAAATGGCAGGTAAAGTACAATGCGCATTTAATTCGATCTCATCCGTAATAGCAACTGATTTAGCCACGGACAGTGTCGTTGCTGAATCCACATTTCCTTCTACGGGCTAATAAAGTTATTGGGCCGATCATATCTAATGGGCTTTTGATCCATGTCGAGCCCATAACATTTGTACTTCTTTGTTGGCCACGGATTCAGCTACAATTCAAGTCCACTAACCCCATGTCCGACCCGGCTACAAAAACCGAGAAAAACCGATCCAAGCCCACTCACCTCGTGTCCATTCCATCGTCGAAATTCTGAAGCTGAATAGCCACGGATTTAGCCACGAAGTTGATGTTGGTGCCAAATCAGCATCAAATACAACCACGGAATATGCGTTCGTAGCTAATGTCGTGACTATTTATAAGTACCCTCCGGATTTTCAGCCACGAACCCAGCTACAGACATTGTTTTCGTTGCTGTTAGCAACGAAGTTGATGACGTGGCATTCTTGGGTGGACACCCGCCACGAAATTGGCCACGGTAAAAATAATCGTCGCCAATGTCATTGCTATTGGCTACGAAAACAGCGTCGCCTGACATTCGTGGCTAAAAATCCGTAGCTATTTCCTGCTTTTTTAGTAGTGTTGGTGGAAATTTGCTCAACGTGATCTTATTTTTGCTCAACAATAGATTATTTTTGCACAACCATTGAGACTTGTGAAATTGTGCTCACCATGATCTTATTTTTTCTCAATATTATTTTATAGTTGCTCAATAGATTATTGCACAACATGGTCTTATTTTTGCTCATCAATAGACTTTAATTGCACAACATGGGAGATTAGTGGAAATTTGCTCAACATGATCTTGTTTTTGCTCAACAATACATTATATTTGCACAATAATTGAGATTTGTGAAATTGTGCTCAACATGATTTTATTTTTTCTTAATACTATTTTATAGGTGCTCAATAGATTATTGCACAACATGGTCTTATTTCTACTCATTAATAGACTTTGATTGCACAACATAAACTTATATTTGCACAACACAATATTATATTTGCACAACGTAAACTTATATTTTCACACCGATATAAAAACTCAAAAAGTGCTGACACGGAAAAAAAATGCAATTTTAGTATAAATGTGCAATTTTAGAACTTAAATGTGCAATTTTAGTTCGAAAACGTGCAAATATAAAACTGAAGCTTGAAATCGGCAACTCATGAAAATGATGTCAGCACTAAAAAAATGCACTAATATATATTATTATTGAACATTTATTACAAAATTTTGTAAATTACTATAATGATTATATAAACTTTAGCCAATGCGGGAGTCGAACCCACGTATTTGCGCATAAGCACATTGTTCTTCCATTGAGCTAAGAGGCTAGAAAAACACATCGATTTATTTTTATTTTTTTTTACTATTGAGTACATTCAAATGAAATAAAATATGGTCAAAAAATGGCAGCTGGATTCCTGCTTTAAAAGCTAGCAAGCTGCTATGCAAATCAATAACTAAATCTTTTGGATGATTAAGAATTTAAGAGAAACAATTTTTAAATAAATGCATACTAGAAGTCATTTATCCCAAAATCAGAAGGGCGGTCATGATAGATGATAATGGTACCTTAGCACTAACCTGCTTGTTTGCAAAGATGAGAACAACAGAACCCTTTAACTCTTCCTCCTGAAACAGATGCAAATCTGAATGAGCCTTCTAATCTATTCCAGAAGCTAAAAAGGAAAAGTCACTAATTAGAAACTAAGAGCTTAATCATCTTATAAATATTGTTGACTAGATTGAAAAAGAGTCCTTTCATCAAAAGAAAGTCAGCTGAGAGTTTATAATACTCCAGCATCCAATCACAGATTCTGGGAATCCGAGAGACTTGAGATGCAGTTCTTTAATGAACAAATGGATTAATGGAATAAATAGAGAGATACATAAAAAAGGAATGGTATATCTTTTCTGTTGCTTCTGTTTAATTGTACAGTAATAACACAAAATATGATTGAAATGAAATAAAAACACAGACGCCAGAGTATTGGGGAAATTGGACAAAAGTAAAATTTTCATGAAAAAGAATACAAGTGTTTACCTCTAAAATTGCGTGAAATTCATCTTTAGCTATAGAAAGCCGATCTGTATCACTTGAGTCAACAACATAGATTATTGCTTGAGTATTTGGAAAATAGCATCTCCAGTAGGGCCTGCAATAATTAATATCCTCTCCCCAGAGAAGTACACGAAGAGAGGAGAATGAAGGTGAGAAGTATTTCTACTCAATCTACATGCAACTTTCCAACACCTTGAAATCCCATTTCAAGAGCTTCCAGCAGAAACTGGAACGCTTCCAGCAACATGCATGATCCTTGAGAAAAAAAAAGCCATGAATCCATGATGCAAATACCGTCTTATACAACTCTTAATATGTGACTAAGCTAGATAGATAAACTAGAAAAACGAAATTATACTATTCGCCACAGGAGGACATACAAAATGCTTCTGAATATTTAATGCAAGATACCAGCAGAATCAGCAGTCCACTTCACGATGCCTGATATTCAGATAAAAGAAAAGAAAAGAAAAGAGCAATACCTTATACTAGTCTGCCCACCTGCAAAAACAACACGAAAAAAAAGGGTTTAGATGAAGAATCACATAAGTCTGAATGACAATTTATCAGCATAATGAAGTTTGGGAAAATTCATGTATAGACGACAGGAAGAAAGAAACCTCAATCACTGTCGATGCATCAGAAAATTCTTTCCACACCACAAAACCCAAAAACTTGCTCATATACTTAAGAAACCATAATTACAAAACCCAGTCACACAAATGTCATCCAACTAATGCATAGATAATTCTGAACATCGATTTTGGGATTCCTGCTTTGAAAGCTAGCAAGCTGCTTTGATTTGTTCCATTCCAGTTGAAACTGATTTGACAGAACAACCACCATTGTTGGAATCCATAACAATTACACATCTATACATGCATTGGAAAAACTTGGGAGATTGCAATAGCTTAATAGCCATACCAATCAGTTCAACCTACAGAAATCTATATTAATATTCACCTCTACAACTAAGCCATGTGTAAGCTTGTGTTATATTTCAACTCTACTAGCCAAATTCTGATGCTCCTACCATAAATCCCCTAAACTAACTCCCAATTGACACAATATATAATCTTTATCTATAAACTCATCAAGCACATGCAGACCTACAGATTCAGAAAGACTAAATGACAAATTGAACATGCTGACATACAGTTTCAGAAAGAGCCAAGAGACACAGCCGCCCATCTCCAAGGATATCTATTTGGATCAGCTGTTGTATTGCCAGAAAGAGCCCCTTCATCATTGAAAAAGAACAGAAATCCACCCTCGGATATGCAATCTAATCAAGAAATACCAAACAGAATAATAAGAAACAAAAAGCAAGTAATAAAGAGAGGAAAATGCAAAAGCTGGACAGTTGCTCAGAAATGCACGATCATCATTGAAAAAGAACACAAATCCGCCCTATTTCAGCACAGAAAAACATAGATCTTAGAACTGAAATTTTCCTTATCAATCGATCTTCGATCGATTGATAAGGAACCTAGCAATGAAGAAATCTAGCAATGAGGTTATATGTTGGAATCCTACTACAAGCAGAATAATCCTTAATAGACTAGATGTTCAGACTTCACAAATCAAATTAGATTTTACATTGATACCGGCCTGTTTACATTCAACATACCTTCAAGCAGAACCAACATACCTTCAAGTAGGCAAAAACAAGTCAATAAACTATCTTTCCATGATAAAAAACAATTGAGGAATAAAGTAAAGAGGGAATTTTCAAGAGCTTACTCACTAGGAAGAACAATTGTAGCTATAACAGTAGGTTCCTAACAAGCAGTTACACGGATCTTTGAATTTGATGGCAGATGTGCAGGATTTTGAACATGAGCCTTGCTAAACAAATACAAAATCGAAGGCAATCACAGACAAAATTTGCACCATCACAGACAAAATCAAAGGCCAGGAGGGAGGAATTGACACTTACAACCAGATTTGAGGTGATGAAGAAGAGCCGCTCCCTCGAGCTCTCTCCGCCGCCTCGCTCGCTCGCTCTGCCTTGCTCGAACTCGCTCGCCCGCGCCACTTCAGATCTGGACCGGAGCAGGAGCACTGATGGAATTCGACTTCAGATTTGGACTCCCTCGCTCGCTGCCGCTGGACGAAGACCAGACGCTCGCTCCTCGCTCTCGGCCTCCCTCGCTCCCTCGCTCGGCCTCCCTCGCTCCGGGATGGACGCAGATGGAGGAAGATGGAAGGAGGAGCCGGATTCAGGAATCGCTCGCCGGAGATGCGGGAAGATGGACGGGGAAAGAGGAGCTCGCGGAGAGGATGGGAGAGAGAGCGCGTAGGAGCGCGTAAGAAGGGTTTATATTGCGGACAATTCACAAAATTGTCCCAAAACGCGGATATTTCGCAAATTAAGCCCATTTTCGTGGCTATTTTGCAAAATCCCCCTAAATAAAATAACACCTATCAAATATTTATCTGTTAATATTTTTGGTAAGTGTGGCTATGAAATAATTTTGATTTATATATTTTTTTATCAATTAGCTAAAATACATAGATATATTGACTTATAACTACTGTTTATATTTTATGACAATATATTATGTTAATAGTTTTTTTAAAAAAAAATTCTAAAACCAACCATATGACGCCAAAATTATATATAGGTATCAATATCCATAATAATACTAAAACACTTGTAAAACATGTCACATGACTCCTCCTCCTTAAACTAACTACTGTAACATATATTGTGCCTGTGTTAACCCGTAACCGTAAGAGATAAAATATAACCTTTTTAATTAATTTTTTTTACAGTTTAAACTTAATACTAATAAGTATGAAATTATATATAAAGAATTAATAAAAAAAATATTTTATATAATTTTTATTATTTTAAAAACTTGTGTATATGATAAAAGACATGTTTTATCGAATAGAAAGATTATCGAAGATGGTAGACTAATTTGTTAATACATGCTAAAGATTTGAACATTTGCCAAATTGCCCGATTTTTTTTAAAATTAAACATTCAAGTAAATTAGCATTTTAAATACAGTATATTAAAAGCCATTTAAACCGACAAATCTTAATTTATAATGGAATGATACTATTTGTCAACATCAATCTTATAAGGACTCACGGGCTTTACGGGCTTTTAATACTTTGAAGTTTGAAACGCGCGAATTATGTTTAAACAATTGTGAAAAATTATATAATAATGTTATTGGATTATGACTTTCAATTAGAAGGGTCATAGTGGGATCTATAAAGGAATATGATATTCTTTCATTGATTAAATGGAAATTACAAATTAGAAGGATTTGAGGGCGGACAGGTCTGACACCTTGATAGACCGACAAAGTCAACTAACGGCGAACAGCTAAAATACAACATTAACAACAACAACATCCCAGTGTATTCCGCAATTAAGCAGGGTCTGGGAGGTCGGGATGTACGCACTCTTACTCCGGAGAGCGCGAGAGAGTGTTTCCGAAAGACCCAAAATGAAAAGAAATAAGAACCCTAATAAAGCATGAGCACAAAACAGGTCACGAAGCAAGCAAAAGAAAATCAGAGCAAAAGCAAGACAAGCACACACAACACCAATCCCCCAGCACTAAACGTCTGTCACCCGTATGCGTCTCCTCCAGTTGTCTCTATCCAATGTCATATCCTCTGAATGTTGTAGTAAATTGAGGTCCTGGCGAATAGCCCCCATTCAGATCTTCTTCGGTCTGCCTCTCCCCCTGTGAAAAGCTTCAAGATCCAAAGTCTCACACCTTCGAAACGGGGCCGATCTAGGTCTTCTATGCACATGCCCGAACCAACGCAGTCTGACTTCACGCAGTTTGTCAACAATATTCACCACTCCAACATTCCTTCTAATGTCGGCATTCCTGATTATGTCAAGTCTCGTGAGCCCGCACATCCAACGCAACATTCTCATCTCTGCCACTGACAACTTCTGTTCTTGAGCTTTAGTGACTGGCCAGCACTCTGAGCCGTAAAGAAGTGTCGGTCTAACAACCACCTTGTAGAATTTTTCTTTCAGTTTAATTGGGACTTTCTTGTCACAAAGAACCCCTGAAGCCCTTCTCCATCTCAACCACCTTGCCCGAACCCGATGATCGATATCCCTATCCACTCCACCGTCACTTTGAACGTACGATCTCAGGTACTTGAAAACCTCCTTCCTGGGACTAAGATCTTCCCCTAGAACCGTAGACGAGTCAGGATCCCTGACCTCACCGAAGCGAAACAGGGCGTATTCGGTCTTGGTCTTACTCAATCTAAAACCCTTTGACTCCAACACCTCTCTCCAGGATTCAAGCCTACGAGCCAATTCCGATCTAGAGTTGTCCACAAGCACGATGTCGTCAGCAAACAGCATGCACCAAGGAACCTCTTCATGAAGCGGAGCAGAAAGAGTATCCATAACCAACGTGAACAGAAACGGGCTAAGGGGAGATCCCTGGTGGAGCCCCACACGAACCTGGAAGTAGTCTGAATCCCCACACGGAGTTCTGATACTATTCATGGCTCCATCGTACATATCTCTGATAACTCTAATATAGGACCCTGGCACTCCTTTATCAATCAAGCATCTCCAAAGCAGCTCTCTCGAAACCATGTCGTATGCTTTTTCTAAATCAATGAAGGCTATATGCAGATCATATGCTAAAATATACAATTAAAATAACAAAATGTGCAAATCATACGGTGACAAACAAATAATTTCAGGCAACCTAGCAAATCTAATCCTAACATGTTGGGGACAACATACACTATGAACCAAAGTCAAGCGCCACCAAGCAGCGACACCGCTGGCCAGTGGTACATCAGGAGTCCCTGGTCGTGGCGGTATGTATCGAGGCGTATCCGACCCCAGTCAGACATGACTCCAAACGTCGTTGTCACTTTCGCCCTTTACCAAATAGTAATAAAAATTCAAACTCAAACACAAAACCAATAGATTAGCAAATCAATCACTTGATCAACCAATAAACTACTAGTATAGAAATTAAGTCCGATTTCGAACCTACATGGAGAAGCGATTCACTATTCAATAACTCTTAACAAGAACTCTTATGGCCAGACAATGATCTAGGACAAATAACCAAGATGTAAAGTAACCAACTTTATGATTGCAAAGTAAATTGATAATAAGGTAGAGGAAATATTTCACCTGTAATTCTCTGACAATGGTTGAGATTAATGGTCCTAGGATTGTTCTATCAATTACTCATAAACATATGTCAACTTGACTAAAGTTGAGAGATCTGCATGGATACAATCATCTTATTCAATATCACTAAGGAATAGCATTAAGGACTCAATTAATTATACCAATTGACATATTGATTCAATGCAATTAAGACACACCGGAACAACCCTAGATCAGCCCTAATCGACATATCCACAACATAGATCAATTGAAATCATCCACTACAAAGGCAAAGAAATATCACTACTTCAATACCTTCGTTTGCTATCAAGAACACAACGAATTCATAGCTAAGATGCAATTCCTAACACGGTGATCAATCATACAAAGGAACACAAATATCAACAATAAGCACAAGATGATAAATAGGAATATAAATAACTAATAGAAATAATCCTCACAATCTAAACAACCATGTCTCCGAATCACAGGCGAAACTATGAGTTTAGTAACTCATAGGCCAAATCTCTCTCTCTCTCTCTCTCTCTAATTGTGTTCATAGTCTCACAATAATCACACAACCACACGGTTGAAAATTGGAAAATAACCTAATAAAGTCTCTCAAAGAGTCGGCAAAACCCTAGAATAATAATAATAATAAAATAATAGGAAATAGAATCTTCGGATCCAAAATCGCGAACGCTGGAAATCGGCCCACGGCGGGCGCCGTGACGGGATTCCCTCTTTTTCTTCGATTGTCTTCAATGTCGTGCTTCCTTGCTCCTCTATAGCCTCTTCCTCAGCCTCCATACGCTCTAAAACATGTCTCTTAAGCCCTTGTAAGATCCCTCCAAGGTCGGAATTGTAACTCTGTAGAATAAACACTAAAAAGGCGTAGATTCCGAACTCGAATACTTCACAAGCAATATACGAAACTAGACTCAAACATATGCAAAACTCCTTATCTAAATGCAATAAGAAATATCTATAATGCCTATATGAAATATGCATTATCACCCAAACTGTCCCTAATGATGCCCCCATAATGACAATCATTATGGGCTCTAACTAAGCCATCTACATTTACTTTATAGATGGCATGTGGTGGTTTAGTCCACCTAGAGGTTTTCCGTTTGTCTTTGCTACTAGTTCTTTTTTCTTTTTCTTTAGCTTGGTTCCAATCCCTTATGTTCTGGTGAATATGGTGGATATTAGAAGTATATGAGTCTATCTTGTGGTTGTTGAATATGACATTGTTTCTCAATCCCCAAATAGAGTGTCATATAAAGCAGAGTTTTTCAAAATGTGAATTATTATGCTTAATGGATATGAGGTTTTCCTGAATTGAATGTTCCGTTTTTAGGTTGATGAAGTATTTTCCATTTAAGTATTCATAGTTTGATATAATATGTTTAGAGAAGGGACAATCTAAAAGAATATAACGTGTATCTTTATCGGCATCTTCACAAAGCATACACTAAGCTGGCACACTGTTAAAGTGTTTATTAAGTCTCGACTTAGTTGGTAAACCTTTTGTCACAACCTTCCATATGAAAGTTTGGATTCCTGGCTTATTGAGTTAATTACTCACTTTGAAAAATGTTTTTTTCTATAAACACTTTCACTACGCTATATTTACATTCGGGCTACGAACAATAGTTTGTTCATCGCTTAAATGTCGTTCTGGTGATGAACTTAAGATGAGTTGTCACTTGTGGATGAGCCTAGTGCAACTCGATGGGACAAAGCTCTCGGAGGACGAAATTAGAGGGAGTTCATCGCTAGAATATATTGGGGTGATGAAAATATATTTCAGCAGTCGTTGGAATGTGGAAGTGGACCATGGTAATTTCTCACACTGATTGGGGCGACGAAATTAGTTGTAGTTTATCTCTTGAGTTTATTGAGGCGACTGAGATACACGTAGTTCATCTCTTGAATGTGGACGTGTACTATCTCCTTTTCAGACACTGGTTTGGGCGGAAAAATGATGGGTAAGTTCGTCTCCCGAAAGGTTTTAAATTATGAACAATAAATGAAGCTACTTACCCCCATTAATGTTTTAACTTTTAAGGTCACAATAGTAATCTTAATCAATGCCGACCCTTCTCCTCCTCATCTCTTCTCTTTCCCTTCTCCATTTTTCAAAGCTTCTATTTCAATTTTTTTTTGATAATTTGTATAAGGATTGTGGAGATTCAACAAAATCCATTTATTTTGAGTAGTGGAAAGGTATGTTGTTGTATACATATAAATTTATATTTTGATGGATTTGTGAAAATTTGGATAGTTTGGTTATTTTGGATGTTCTTTGTAGAAAGTGGTGATTATTGTGGTGATTGGAGAAGATCTAAACGAGGAAGAATTCATAGCAAGGTTAGTAATTTTTATTTTTTTTATACATATAATGTTAAATAGAGGGGGGAAACTGGCTAAAATAGGGTATAAGCATTTATCGGAAAATGGCCAAAACAGGGTGCTTGGACAATTGTATTAGGGGTGGGCGCGGGACGGGACGGGACGGGATGAGGGTCGTCCCGCGTCCCGCCCCGCGTAATTTTTGCGGGACGGGACCGGGACGGGATTTACTACTTTTTTTTCAATCCCGCGCGGGCCTTGTCCCTCACGGGACGGGATCGGGACGGGACGAGCCTTGTCCCTCAAATAAAAAACAATATAAAAAAATGTAAAATTCCTATATATTTTGCGGTTTTCAAAGACTTAACATATATAAATTTATAATATTTTTTATATTTTACGATTTTCCTTATATATATACACACACTAAACACATTATACATATAATTATACCCAATATATACATACTAAACACAGTATATTGTGAACAAAGATATACACTGTACGGTATATATACATGTATGCACTCAGTGGGCAGTGTGTATATACACACACTGTTTATATACATTTGTATATATACACCGATACACTGTATACTTTTTATACAATGTGTGTATACATATGATTACCAAAAATTATACAGTATATATTTATATATTTATTTTTATTTTTATATATATATGCGGGACGGGACGGGATTTGCGGGATAAGGAATGCTCGTCCCGCGTCCCGTCCCGCGTAATTTTTGCGGGACGGGACCGGGACGGGATTCACTATTTTTTTTTCAAATCCCACCGGGATCGGGACGGGACCGGGACGGGCCCGAGATTTGCGGGATTTGTGCCCACCCCTAAATTGTATATGTAATATTCTTAATTAACAACCTCCTCGGGCGACGAACAAAACGAAAACCCTGGTATCCACAAGCCAAAAAAAAAATTGTAGTTCAACCTGAGGCGACGAACATAACAAGTAACACCCTCGTCTGGACTTTGATCACACAAATTTAAACGACCTCAAGCGACGGGCAAAAGTACAATACTCACATTTCATTGAATAATACTTCAAATTTCACCGAATAATATTTCACATTTCACCGAATAATATTTCTGAACAAGGTACACCCTATGGCTTGTGTATAAATAATCCATACACTAATGTGTGTGTGTCTGTGTGTGTGGAGTGGTCCAAATGAAAATGTAAATGGGTCTTAAGTCTTAACATATAAATGTGCCTTATTTTAAAAAATAGAAATTGGGCCCAATTAACCTCATAATTCCAACACGTCACTCTTCAAACTCAATCGACAGCTACAAAATTAAAGATGATCTCGATCGATTAGAAGAGTGGTCAGAGGACGGATTGGCATTACCATGTGGATTTGATAGATCCGTTGAGGGGGAGGTTGCGTATGGTGGTGGAGTGGTCGGAGCAAGCCTCCGAGGCGGTGAATCTGAAAAAAAAACAAATGGCAGTGATTTTTTTTTTTTTGAAACATGTGGTTGGTTTGTGGAGGTAGAAGCAAGCGGAGTACGAGAATGGAGCTCGGCTTGACTTGACAATGTGAGTGTGTGTGAACAAAAATTAAAGCTCGACAATTGGCTGATCGACTGATGAGTCATTATTATATTCCTTGAACTTTAAGAATCACTGAGCTTATTTTGTCTAGCCCTCTTTCCTATTTAGTAATGGGAGATCTTAATGAAATTAACTGCTTTGATGAAAAAGTAGGAGGCTCTCATACATTACCTTCTAGGTTCACCATACTGAAAAACTTTAAGAATCAATGTGGTTTGATTGACATTCCAACCTTCGGTAACCAACTCACATGGAGAAAGAGGGCGTCAAGGCCAGATAATATCAAAGAAAAACTTGATCGAGTGCTTGTACAACATCCAATCATTCAGAAATTCCATGCCCTGAGTACATTTAATGGGGCATTCTCTTCATCGGATCATTGTCCTATCACCATTGAGCTCTTGACGTCTAACTCTTCAAAATCGCAGCCTTTTAAGTTTGAAAATTCTTGGATGTACAGGAAAGAGTTTACAAGTGTAGTTAAACAAGCCTGGCAAGCCTCCTGCCCAGGGTCGGCTATGTTCCAATTAACCTACAAAACCAAAATTCTTAAAAAGAGAGCTAAAATATGGAATAAATCGACTTTTGGAAACATCTTTAGACAACTAGAGAAGGTAGAAGCTCAACTTATATCCATACAAACTAATCAAAACATCGACCCAAACCGATCCAAAAGGGAGGCACAAAGAGAGAGGAACTTAATTCGTAAAAAGGAAACTCTTCTTCTATACCATAAAAGTTTCTGGAACCAAAGATCCAAAACAAAACATATCAAGTTGTCCGACTCAAACTCTTCCTACTTTCACAAAGTTGCTTCGGGAAGACGTAATAGAAAAATTATCCGTGGAATCACTTCGTCAGAAGGAACACATATTATAGGAGAAGAGAATATAAAAACGAAAATCTGCTTGGACTTTCATAGGAGATTCCGTTCATAATTTAACCACTCTGTTGACGATGTAAACACGCTCCGACTGATAACCCCCTCCATCTCCGATGAAGAAAACCAATCTCTGATTGTAATAACATCTAACGGGGAAACTAAAGTGGCAGTTTTTAGCTTAGGATCTAATAAATCTCCGGGACCTGACGGTATGACTGCTGAATTTTACAAAAATTATTGGGAAATTATTGGGAAAGACATTATTTGTGCAGTCAAAGGGTTGTTTTACTCTGGAAAACTTCTCAAGTAAATTAACCATACTTTCACTACTCTATTACCTAAAACAGATAACCCATCAATGACTGCACATTATAGACTGATCAGTCTATGCAATACCATCTATAAAATCATTTCGAAGATACTCACCGAAAGACTTAAGAAGGTTATTGGAAAACTCATCCACCCTCTTCAGGGTGCGTTTGTATCTCATAGAGCAATACAGGATAATGTGCTTATCGCACATGAAATATTCCACTTATTCAAAACTAGAAAAGGCTCTGAAGGATGGATTGCGACCAAACTCGACATGGAAAAGGCCTATGATAGATTAGAGTGGCCCTTCATCGAACAAGTCCTATATAAATTTGGCTTCCACGATAAATTTATCCAGCTTGTCACGGAATGCATATCGATCGACAATCACGTTCTCGGTGCTGGTAAATAATGGTCCTACTGAACCATTCAAACCAACTAGAGGCATCTGACAAGGAGACCCTCTTTCACCATTCCTGTTTATCCTGGGTGCAGAGGTATTACCCAAAAACTTAGCTCAAGCTTCATCCATGGGGAAAATGGTGGGTTTCAGATTCGAAAGGGGAGGACCATGTATTTCGTTCCTCTCCTTTGCATATGATATTATCATTTTCTCCAAAGGCAGCATTTCAGCGTATCAAGAAGTTAAGGAGGTGATCTTCTCCTATAGCAAAATCTCAAGACAAAAAGTCAATCTCCATAAATCTGCATTCCAGGTGACTAAAGGAATTCCCAATTCTCGAAAAGCAGAAATTGAAAGTTGTCTAGGAATCTCGAATGAAAGAAATCTTGAAAAATACCTCGATTGTCCTATTATCAACGACAGGGTCAATAAGGATACGTTCCATTAACTAATTTGCAAATCCAAAGATCAGCTGTCAAAATGGCGAGCTAACTCTCTATCCTAACAAGGCCGAGCAGTCCTTATTAAGTCAAACCTAGCAGCAAAACCATTGTTTTCAATGCAGAGCTTTATGCACCTTGCATCCGTTCGTAAGGAGCTAGATCAAATCAACAGGACGTTCTTTTGGAACAAGGATCTCCAACATCGCCCGCTCATAGGGTGGGATAAGATCTGTAGACCATACAGTAAAGGATGTATGGGCATAAGAAAATCGTGTGAAATGAACGAAGCATTGCAACTAAAATTGCTATGGAAAACTCTAGTTGAGCCTAATAATGTTTGGGTGCAAGTGGTTAAACACAAATACCTAAAGAATCAAGATATACTAGATTATACAAACACCAGCAACAGCTTGTGGCAATGGGCTAAACTCTGCCCACTAATCCCCAAATTCAAATCTAGCCTGAACTGGTTGGTCGAAAATGGATAAACAATTAAATTCTGGCACGACAATTGGGCGTGGCCACAACCCATTGCGTCTCACCCAGAGTACCCTTCACAATTTTTTCCGAACGAGCGAGTATGTGATTATATTATAAATGGCAAATGGTGGGTGGAAAAACTAGAAAGGATTCTACCTCAAACAATTATCAATGAAATTACTGCAATCCATATCCCGACCATCACATTCGAGGATAGACTTTATTTATGGCCAGACCGCCATGGGTGGTTCACCACTCAGAGTGCCTATAACCTCCTCGCACGAAACAGGGACACAGAAAATGATAATTTCAATTGGATATGGAAATTAGACATAATGCCCAAAGTTAAAAACTTCTTGTGGAAACTATGTCATAAGGGTTTACCAACTAAAGCGAGACTAACCCCGCGTGTAGTAGCAATCCCCGACACGTGTTCTATCTGTGGAGACGCAGTAGAAGACGACACTCACCTTTTCATCCAATTAATGTTGTTCTCACATAACGATGGATATGCTATCCAACCCATTGAAGAGTTAGAGGGCTATTACAGAAAGTATTGAAACAACTAGGGAATTCAATCCGATAATAAAACTCATAGGGGAAAACGTGGATAAGAATGCCAGAAATACCATCGCTAACAGATGGTGGTCAATATGGTTCTACCGTAACCAGCTATCCTTCGACAACAACAGGAACAAACCTGTCAGGGATGTCATTTCAATAGCAAACACGGTTTCAGAAAACTGGAAAAAAGCGTCTTCATTCAGCGAACAAATTATAACTCACAATACCAATTCTAAAGATAAGCGACAGCTTACAAATACCCAGAGAAGTAAGTGTAAATGGAAAAAACCTCCTATGAGATCGTTTAAACTAAATTTTGATGGCACTTCAAGCGTGAATCAAGCCAGCACTAGGGGATACATTCTTTGTGACTGGCAAGGAAAACCAATTGAGATCGGGTATAAACATCTAGGAAAACAATCTCCACTAATGGCCGAAGCCCACGCTTTACGGTTAGGAGTACAAAAAGTTGTAGAACTTAGAATTGCCAATCTTTACATCGAAGGTGATTCGCTGATTATTATTAAACACTTCCAGGATTCATCTAGCTGTCCGTGTGAGATTGAGCTCATTTTGTCGGAAATAAAACTACTCCTTCAGGGAGTACACTATGTTGCGTTCTCTCATGTTCCCCGCGAGGGCAATGTTATGGTTGATAGAGTTGCACACCTTTGCCACGGTGCCTAGGGGATGGAGAACTTACAGGATCCTGCCTTGCAGGATCTCATCCGCAAGGATGCTCTCGGATAGGAGGTAATCTCCCGTCCGAATTCTTCCCTGATCAAAAAAAAAAATTATTATATTCCTTGAATTGAATTGCTGGTTTTCATTCATTTTAATTTGGATCTTTTTCAGGCACGTAACCAAAAATTAAAATTCAGGTAGGTTAGGTAGGCTAAATTTTTCTCATACGCATAATTTTATCAATAAAACCCTTAATTTAATAAATAAATGAATAATTTTTATTCATTTAATAAAAACCTAATTTTTAATAACAAAACCCCTAATTTAATAATTTTTACGCGCAGAGATGTGGGTTCGACTCCTACATAGGCTAAATTGCTTAATTTTAATAGTTTGTATTATTTTTTTGATAAAATTTCAATTCATAATATTAATTGTGCACTTCATAGTCTTATTCATGCACTTTATCATTTTATTTATGCACTTTATAATCTTAATTGTGCACTTCATAATATCATTCACTCACTTTATTATTTTATTCTTGCACTTTATAATCATAATTGTCCACTTCATAATCTTATTCATGCACCTCATATTATCATTCATACACCATCATTTTATTCCTACACTTTATCATTTTATTTGCACAATATAATATTATATTTGCACAACTTAAAGTTATATTTGCACAACATATGTTATATGTGCAAAACATAACATTATATTATTAGATATGCACAATATAATGTTATATTTGCACAATGCAATATTATATTTGCAAAACATGATATTATATTTGCACACTGTAATGTTATATATGCACTTTATCATCTTAGTTATACATTTTATCATTTTATTATTGCACATTATAATCTTATTCATGAACGGGGACAAAAAAAAAAACAACCATAAATTGCCTATGCGGGAATTTGAACTTGCATCTTTGTGCACATGCACATCGCTATACCATTTTTGAGCTAATAGCTAGGTTTTTAATGGCATTTGTCGCATTAAAGTACAAAACCAACATAAAAATAGCACCCCATAAAGAAAATTTTTGGGGAGGAAACTTACTTTACATTATGCAAATGCACATTTATTATTTATTAATAATAACCTTTATTGTTTTATTTGTTCACTTTATTATATTTTCTGATCTCATATTTTTTACATTTTAAATAAAGACAAAAACAATGTGATGTAACATTCTTGTTGCATTTTTTTAATCTTATAGTTGCACCGTATAATATTATTTCAAATAAAAATTACGGGTTAAAATATGTAATTTTTATAATTAAAATAAGAGAAATATTCCTAGGAATAGATAGTATAGGGAGGTGGTGCCATTTACCCCATAATTAGGCTCATTTACCTATTTACCCATTTACCCCAAGGCCCATTCACACGTTAAGAAACATTTTCATTTATATATAGACACACACACACATACAGTGACAGACCCATGATTTTTGTTTGAGGGGAGCTAAAAACTACAAAAGATTTGAGGTTCGATGTATATCCTACTTTCTTACAAGTGGGTTTGGCATGCCTTACCATACCCTAC
This sequence comes from Persicaria tinctoria, assembly GCA_037127255.1. Lineage (NCBI taxonomy): Eukaryota > Viridiplantae > Streptophyta > Magnoliopsida > Caryophyllales > Polygonaceae > Persicaria > Persicaria tinctoria. Next base: position 41,373,372 of record JBANSL010000002.1, on the reverse strand, counting down.
CATAGATTACCACTTCATGACAAAGACATTAGCAATAAACAACAATTTATTCAGAACGGTAGATCGAACTGACATTGTAGGTTGCACATTCCATTATGCTCTTAAAGGCCAATGTTGCAACAACTCTCCAAAACTCTTTCATATGAGCAGTTCTCTATTTTCAGAACCATATCCAAATGTAATATGCTACAATAAAATGCAATAATGTCTTATAATTAGTTAATTTAAAAATGTAATATCCAAATGTAATAAATTTAATATATAATTAGTGAATTAGAGAATTCAAGTTTCAACCAAATTATATATTGCATTGTATGTCCCAAATTATTTTTCTTTTTAATCTTTTTTTGCACACGTATTAACAAAATTAAGGTAGAAGGACTGAGGGGAACAATTCAAAATCAAAATTTTTTTTTCTTCAAAACCACAAATTCTAATCACAATTTCTTAGAATTTATTAGCAAAATCACAAACCCTAATCCAAATTTATCCCAAATTGATTCTAAAACCCACAAATTCTAATCTAAATTGATTTTCATCTCAACGAATAGCCTTGAACTCTTGAAGGGAGAGTTAGACAAGACTAGAAAAAGAACAACCGTTGAAGGCATGTGAGCGTGCTGCGGGGGTTCGCCGAGGGCCTGGGAGGTTCAGAATGACCAAACTCAAGGGCTAGTGCGGTGCGTCGGTGCCAGGGTGAGTGCAGGCTGTGCAATGGAGGGTCACTAGCAACCTCACTGCATGGGTCGGGGACTTGACTCATGCAATCCTCTCTCTCACTGTTTGTGAGTCTATCAACTTGAAAGGAAGCGGCTACTATTAAACGTACTTTGGGCTTTTCAATTTTGACTTATAAAATAAAAAATACAGATAGAAAAGGGGGTCCAAACCCTAATCGAAATTTATCCCAAATTGATTCAGCCTCATCCTAAAAAAATGAAGCACCCCCACCCCCCCCCCCCCACCCCCCCGAGCCCCCTAGATCTAGAGTGTTTGTAGACACACACATTTAGATACGTGAAAAGGATAATACAGTGTAACGGTGAAATGAATGAATATTATGTCATATTTGTATGAATATTATGTTATATGAATATGAAAATATGAATATTAGGTTGTGTGAATATGAATATGATGTAAATATGGTTATATGAATTTGATGTTATTTATATAGTCATTAATTTAAAAAAAATAAAAATATTTTAATCTTCTTGGTTTCTTAATTAATTTATAGCATGCTTATTTCCACCAAACTTTTGCCCCTTGTCATATATACCCACGTATCTAATTATAATTTCAATTCAATTCAAATAATTGTTTGCAAGACAATAATTGTCAATATAATACTAGAACGATAAAAACCTTTATCCCAATGGGGACCTAAAGGCATAACTTTCATGACTTGGAAGAAAATTTAAAGGGATTATATATTTTTTTAGTACTCACTCTAACCGTCAATTATGTAGATGCCAAAGCGTAGAGGCACGCTCGTAAAAAGGGCACATAACACCAATTTTTGTCATTTTAAATTTTAAATTTTAAATTTTAAATTTTAAAGGTAGACGAACCATAGTGAGTTTATACGCTGACAATGCATGTTTTTTTTATAGGCATATTAGTTAGTTTTAGGGTAGTTTATATTGCATATTGACATATTTTAAACATAAATCACATTCATTATCTTTTACTGGTAAAGTTCGGAGTCTACACGTTTTATGTCTATCTATGCAAATTTTCGGAACCAAGCATAAAGAGAAAAGCGATGCTACACTCGAAAGTTATGGAGAGCCTAGAAGAAGTCAATAATCAAGAGGAGAAGCGAAGCCAAAACAAGAGAAAAGAGAAAAAAAGAGTTCTACAAGAGTGGTGCACGCGGCTACCTAGCGGCGCCCACCGATTCCCAGCACATGTGGAAGAGTTTCAGAACTCACCAGTGTCGACGCACACCGCTACCCATCGGCGCCCGCTGATCTTGTATCTCAACAGATTTTGTGCGAGGACTTCTTTCGGCCCATTGGGCTATGCTTGCACACTAAGGGGGACGATTTCTAGGGTGTCTAAGCACTTTAAATAGGGTTCTCATTTGGCCATTCCAACACACCTAGGACTGGAAATAACCCGCGAGTACCCGCTTTACCCGCATTAATTTTGCGGGTGAAAACCCGCAAAAAAGTGGGTGACGGGTGGAGCGGGTGCGGGTGAAGCGGGTGATGGATGGATGATGGGTGTAGATTTTTCACCCATAACCCGCCCCATTAACCCGCCCCGCACACCCGCCCCGCAAACCCGCATAAAACCCTAAAATTTATATGTATAATGTGTGTGATTTTACTATTTTACCCTTTTCAAGTTTAACTTCTACAAATCCTAATCCTTTATTAATGCTTTCCCCACCAAATTTCAATTAGAATGGATATGGTCTTGAATCAAAAAAGAAATAATGGATATGGTCTCAGCTTGCTCTACCACGTTATAGCAAGGGATATACTGGATTAGTATATGATTAGTATAGAGATATATACCCTTCCACTTTCAAATTTCAATTAGCTCGTGATTTCAGTCCTTTACCGATCAAAAATATAAATAAACCCACTCCCGTTGCAATTTTAAGTTAGAATTGGACTACTTGTGTTGATTTGGTTTTTTCTTTTGTTTCACCTTAGTGCCTTTTCATACAAGGTTTGTGGGTGATGGACGGATCACTCGCACGGGTCGGATGCGGGTGAAAAGGTCGGATGCGGGTGAAAAGGTTTGTGGGTGATGGACGGATCAGATGCGGGTGAAAAGGTTTGTGGGTGATGGACGGAGCGGGTGAAATTTTTTAGCCGTGGGGCGGGGGATGGAGTGGCTTCATCCACCCATAACCCGCCCCATTTACACCCCTAAACACACCTCACACATAACACGCAACTCCCACTGACAAGCAGTCTTCTTTTACCCACACCCTATGTCATTGAAGCAGCAGGACCAAGAAGTTATTGAGAACGAAGGCGTAGTAGATGGGACATACAACCTGAAGGAGATTAATTCATTCACAACACTTCTCTCTTTCTTTCATCGTTTTAGGAGTTTTCGGTAAGCCAAGCTCGGCTAAACCTTTTATATAGTCTTATTCATATTCAATGTATTGGTTTAGGACATGTGAGAGTTGTATTTGACTATTTCATAGTTAATATATGCTTTGCGTTGTTTATTCGCCTTAGTGCCTTTTCATACAAAAATAGAAAGGAGCATTTCCATGTTAAGAAGATAGAAGTAAAGCAAGATGGTTGACGAAGATCCACCAAAGAGAACGTTAAGAGATCTCAAGGAGCCGACTCTTACTTAACCACTACTGGCAATTAAGCTCCCAGATCTCCCGGCAGGATCAAAATTTGAGTTCAAATAAGGATGGACATCATTGTTTCCCATCTTTCATGAAAGGAACGAAGAAGATCCAAACAAGCATCTAGCAAAATATGCACTAGTATGCGATCGTGTTGGACCCACGGGAATTATAGATGACTAGATGATGCTCAGAGTATTTCCGTTTACTCTCAAAGATGTTGCAAATGATTAGATATACTATCTGCCAACGAAGAGTATCAAGTCTTAAATAGAGCTGAAAAGGGTGTTTCTCAATAGATATTTTCCAACTACTCATCGCAACAAAGTAAAAAAGGAGATATCCAGCATTGAGCAGTCTCCTACAAAATCATTGTATGAGTACGTTGAACGCTTCAACAAGCTTAAAGCCAATTGCCTGCATCATGGAATCACGGACGATGATTTAGTTCTCTACCTATATGAGGGTTTTCTTGAGTTAGAGTGAGGAGTAATCAACGCAACTAGCGAAGGAGATGTTCTGGATAAGACTCCAGCAAAGGCTATGAATTTTTTTTGAAGATCTAGCTAATGCCTCTCAGCAATATGGAAGGACCCAAAGAGTTAGATGAATACATCATGTCAAGAGTACAAGCTCTAGTGTGATCAAACGGGATGATATTAGAAGGCTTACAGAACTGGTTAAAAGCCTAGCCACTCATGTCACTGATCAAGAACAGATAAAGATCCTGTGGAGTATGTGAAGATCCGTCACATCTGAATGATCTTTTTCCTCAATTTCAAAGAGTCATGGAAGTCAATGTAGTTGGAGACTATGATCCTCCACAATATAGAAACAACTCCTTAAACCCTAATTTCAATTTAATTTTTTTTTATCAAGGGTTTAAAAACAGGTTAAATACTCAATCTCCATATCAAGGAAGAACTCAATTCGAAGATCTACCTAGAAATCCCATGCCAGCAAATCAGGCTCAACATGACGAGATCCTTCGACTTATTCTGGATAAGTTTATAGCTATAGAAAAAGTTGTGGGGAAAATGGCACAATAAATTGGCGAAATGAAGGCACGTGCTGCAGGAAAGGTACCATCGCAAGTGGTAGTAAATCCGAAGGAGAAGGTTACAGAAGAGACCAAGTGAGGGGTCAACACATCGAGCAAACGACGTTTAACCAAAGACGCTTCTCGGGAGGCAACCCGGGCTAGTTAGTTTTACATTATTGCATTGCATTTTCACCCCTCAGTTTCATGTTTTTTATTCATTTCTTAGTTAGGTTTATTTTTTTGCACTAATAAAATTCTAATTTTTTGGAAGAACTTTCTGTCTATAATTGTGTTGATCTTATTTAGGCTATGCAGAATGAGTATCAGAGGAGGAGAACGAAGAAAAGAAGAACTCAGAAGATTGGTGCCCGCATGCTCAGAAGATTGGCACCTCCCGCACCCATGTCATGCCTGCCGCTCTGCCCAGAATTGCAGATTTATTTTGAATTCGAAAAAATCTTCAATCCTAAAAAATCTATCATTTACCCTTGAAAATCTATCATTAGGAGAAAAATTATCCCACTTTAATCTGCCCAAACCTATTTTTTTTTTTGAGTTTTCAAAGGTTGAATTCACTTTCTTTCGAAGCTAAAGTTCTGATCTTGGAGAGAAGTCGAAGGATTGAAGCCAATTCGCATAGGTATTCGATCAAATTCGACGAACAGGATGAGCCCCGAATATCATTGTTCGCTGCTGCATACCTGATAGCATGCATTTAGGTAGGCATAATAGGTTGAATTTAGCTTAGTTAAGATGCATTTCGTTGATGGATTAAGCATGATTTGCATATTAGTTCTCTATATTGCCGGAGTCGGAATCTACACACTTTTGTTGATTATTTCAGGTAATGGTGGATCCGAAGAGGAGACATGAGTTGATAACGCATTGGATGAGAATATCTAGTTGATCGAAGAAGCTTACATGAAGATCTCAAGAGGTCCTGAGAAGAAGAAGCGAGCCTAAACGAAGAACAAGTCTGCAGAAGTTGTCGCCATACATGCTGAACTTGTTTTGCACTTTCTGGAGGCCTCAGTTGTCCGATTGACTATTATGACCATGCGTTGGAAAGCCCTTTCAGAGAACTACAACTTTCCTATTGAGAAGAAGAGCAAATTCAAGACGGATTTTCCGGGAAAGACCGATGCAGCGGCCGCAGCATGTATGCCGCGGCCACCGCCAGGGCCGATGCAGCAGGGCTGCGAGGAAATGTTGATGCTCCGGCCGCCGCATTTGCCGTCAGTGATTATGCGCAGCGTTTTGATTAATGAAAAACCCTAGATCTATTTTTTTATTTTGTGACCGACTTGGGATGTTTTAAAAGGCCAAGTTTTATGTTATTTTCAGACTTCTATTTTATTCTTACGTTCATCAGACACTTTAGAGATTTGAGCGATGTCTTCCATGAGGAACTAAACTCATCTATTCTGCTTGCAAACGCATCCTCCGCTATTGCAATTCTTGAATTCTTCAAGTGTTCACTCGAATCTTGGTGAGATTGTTCCAATTCTTCCCTTCCCCCTTATCTTTTGAGTCATGTCTAAGGTTACGAACATGGTTTTGCTTGACAACTTGGAACCTCATGAGCAAGGTGCTTTTATTTGGAAAAAAAATGTGAATACTCTGCAATGAAGTTTTTGAACATATTGCTTTATGTAGTTTAGGTTTGTCTGACAATGTACAGAGACTACTTGAGAAATGAGAGATTTAGGTATCATGGCTGCGCCTTCTTTTAACTAGTGGAGAGGAGTGACGAGACCAAATCCTTATAATACATGGGAGGCAACAACAAGAAAATCGACAAGGTTTGGATAGGGCTACAGAGATGATAACATCATCCACCCACCATTAAGGATCTGTCTAAAGGTGTTGAAGAACACTTTCTTCGGGAATGAAGACACCACTAGGTTGTCCCTATCTTAATGGGGGCACCTTTATTGCTTAAACCCGGAGGCCAACATGCTCCCAAACTTTATGGAATTGTTCGCAGATGCTTGATCATAGGCAATGTATGTAGACGAAGAAACGATCGTCAATTTTGGAGGACTAATCACCTTATTGGTTGACTGGCTACAAGTAAATTGTGATGACCTTGTCCTAGCTGAGAGCGGAGATTTCCTTCTATCCATGTCCTACCTAAGGAGGTTTAATATCTTGGACGTTCAGAAAGCAACCTTCATATAGAGAGCGGAGGTTGGTCACCATCTATACCTACCTTTGCACCTACCAAGACCAAGACGTATAATAGCGGATTTCTATGTTCCACCAATGTTTTTGCCATCCACTATCGAGGATAAAAAGGATGAGAAGGATAAGTAGGATGAATGAAATAAGAAGAATGAGCCTACTAAAGTTACCTTAGAATACATCAGTAAGAAGCTACAAGAATTGGAAGAGCAAAACAGGAGGCTTTCCTTAGACCTAAAAGAGGCTCGTGAAGAAAACCATCGCGCTTGGTATGATCAAAACAGACTTATAGCAGCTGTAAATATCAAGATGAAACAGATGATCCAGGTGTTTATTAGACAGGTGCCCGATTCTCACCTGCACCTCGAACAATGAAGCGGTTAACTAACCATTTTTCTCCCCCTTGTGTCTCTCTTTTTATTTTCTTTTTCTTTTTCTTTGTTGACTCTATATGCTTGTTCATTGAGAACAATGAAACATTTAAGTGCGAGGGAGAGGGTTTAGGTTTAGTTTTTAATTTTTTTTATTTGTATTTAGGTTTAGAGCATATTTAAATTCTTTTGCATATTTTTTATTCCTGTATTATAAAAAAAAATAGAAAAATACATAAATATCATTCACTTTTGTATATAAATATGTCATTATTAAAAAAAACCGCCGAATTTAGTTAGTCCTCATATTGTTTTTAAAAGCATAATTATATAAGCTCTATGGCATATTTAGATGGTTTAACCTCGTCACATAAAATTTGATTTTTTTTATATGAAACATATTAGGTACGTAATTAGTAATTGAGCACATAAGATCTAAATTCCCATGGATGATTGAAATCCAAAAAAAAAAACTTTTCCTAGTGAGAATTTTTGGCCTGAAAAGGATTAGTGGATTACATTTAATCCCTATACTTTGTTGTGTGATTTACTCTTCTTAGCATTGATCTCTGAGTATTGTCATAGTTATTTATTATTGAGACTAAATATAATACATGTTCATTGCTTATGAGTTTCATATGATAGAGACAAATTTTTTAGCCATTTTTTTATCCATTTCTACCTTACATTATACATTTACTTGACGCCAATTTTGAGCCTTAGCCTTTTATTTAAAAGCTCCACAAAATATATTATATCCCTAGCCGATAATAAGCCTGACCCGTTTGGGAATTAAGATTTAGAGTTGGTGATGATATTTATCATTCGAGTAGAGAAGAAAAGCTAGTAGCTTATGAATTAATGTCGAGTGTTTCAAGAAAGAGATGTAATGTTATGTTCTTATTTTCCTAACATTGCATTTCCTTAGGTGGATCTAAAGAAATCCAAAAAAAATCGGGGAAAAAAAATATATTACACATTGTAATAAAGAGCCTCAGTTCATTTTATATGTGAGAGATGGATAAGATGTTGGATAAGAGTTTGAGTTTAAAGTTTATGAAAACTTGATGTACTTTTGAGTTATTTTTGGTTCATATGTTGAATTTTAGGAGTCTTAGTTCCCGGAATGGCAAAATATACTTCCTACCTTTATTTTTATACAAAGCCCCATTACAACTCCGTCGAATGGAGTCTTTTTTTAAGTCTTCTATTGAGCGAAAGTCCTCTTGATGTTGCTTATTTGCTTTGAAGTATTGCAGTGGAGATATTGCTTTATAAATGTCAATGCTTAAGATGATTTTTGTATAATGAATGAGTTGAGAGTTGATCTTAAAACCCTAAACACATGAGAGCGAGCGAAACACATATTCCCTTGTGAGTTTGGATGGATAAAGTATGTGGGCTACTTGATCGCTCATGTACGTACATGCTAAGACGTTTGTTTACTTTCCCATTGTTTGCACTTAGTAAAGATGTTACTTTTGATGAGGCTATACATGAAGAATGTTGTTTGTGGGATACCTTGATTATGTCTTAAATTCTATTTTGCTCGAGGACTAGAAAAGGGTAAGTGTGTGGGAGTTTGATAATTCCTGTTTTGCATAGGCATATTAGGTAGTTTTAGGGTAGTTTAGACTGCATATTTACATGTTTTAAGCGTAAATCGCATTCATTATCTTTTACTTGCAAAGTTCAAAATCTATGCGTTTTATGTCTATCTATGTAGATTCTTGGAACCAAGCATAAGGAGAAAAGCGATGCTACACTCTAAAGTTATGGAGAGCCTAGAAGAAGTCAATAATCAAGAGGAGAAGCGAAGCGAACCCAAGAGAAAAGAGAGAAAAAGAGTTCTGGAAAAGCGTTTGTAACTACCCAGCGGGGCCCGCCAATCCTCAGCACCTGTGGAAGAGCTTCGACACTCGCCAGTGTCGGCGCCCGTCGCTACCCATCGGTGCCTACCGATTTTGCACGAGGACTTATTTCGGCGTTTTGGGCATTGCTTGTACACTAAGGAGAACGATTTATAAGGCTTCTAAGCACTATAAATAGGGATCTCTTTTGGCCATTGCAACACATCTCACACACCACACACAACATAATCCATTCACAACACTTTTCTATTTCTTTCATCGTTTTATGAGTTTTCGGTAAGCCATGCTCCGCTAAACCTTTTATATAGTTTTACTTATATTCAATGCATTGGTTTAGGACATGTGAGGGTTGTGTTTTACTAATTCATAGTTAATATATGGTTTATACATTTTGATTAATTCATTACTCTTTGTGAGCGCGCGTGTGTGTGTGTGTGTGTGTGTGTGTGTGTGTGTGTGTGTGTGTGTGTGTGTGTGTGTGTGTGCGTGTGCGTGTGCGTGTGCGTGTGTGCGTGTGTGCGTGTGTGTGTGATGTGTAGGTAATCAATTACTTGTAGGGAAAGAGTATGTGCTTTGAACTGCTCAATGCAGTTTACATCAGTTGTCATGTTCTGAATAGCGTGCGTCTTGTCCCTCGTCTTCACGTAATATCCTTTTACCTCATCTTAGAACAAAAAAAAGTTTAGTTAAAAAATACTTTTAACTCGTCAGGGAATGCATCAATATCAGCAACCTGTAAAGATATATATTTGAGGAATCGGATGGCAAAAGGAAAGAAGAAAATAAATGACAAATAAGAAGATAAGATGTGAATGTATAATTAATAGTATGGAATAAAAACTATTTACCCTAGCTTGCTTCTCACGCAAAGTTGTGACAGAACACTAAACAGTCGATTGAACATCTTCATCGAAGAGCATCAAAGAAGCAGAACAGGTGTTATCTTCAACATGGAATAGTGAACATACCTAGGTCACCACACTTTTCAGTCAATCTTTTCTGTAACATAGCAAAAACATTCTGATTTAAACTCACTTTTTCCATCCTTTTCATCCCTTGCTTTCTTTTCATAGTGCATAATTCCTTCAAAAACTTAGCATAGCGACGATTTTAATTAAATTTAAAAGTGGAATATTTACCTCACAATGAGCAAAAATATCATGTAGAATTTGTTCATCTTCCCACTTACGATCGGCTCTTTAAGGCATGAGGAAAGGGTGATGCATGTCTAGGAACCTTAAAAGACCACTTCTTCGATGATTTCTTTGCGGACAGATCAAAGGCAAAACTCGGATCAGGCACTGACAGGGGTGGCGGGCGCCGGTTAACGGTGGTGTGGAATCCGAATTTTCCCCCTCTTGTTCTTCCACTTCAGTTACCTCCTTAGGCTTCTCTTCTAAACTTTTTGTGGGTGCTTTAATTTCTTTACCTCCTCTAAGGATCATGACACTTACATTCTCCTTTGGATTGACTACCACTTGCGATAGTAGCTTGCCTGAATCTTTAGATTTGATTTCTCTAATTTCCTTAGCCATTTGACTCAATAATTTCTCCTGGGCACTCATCTTGTCCAACAATAGCCTTAAAGTCTATTCTTTATCCTCCTGTTGAGGATTTCTTGAACAGTTCTCGTATTGGCCCTTTCCTTGATATGATACTTGTTGCTGCTGGCCCCTACCGTTGAAACAACTTTGATAGTTTGAGTTGTCGCTTGAATTATAGAAGTTGTTACCAAAGTTTCGGAGAGGTCCATAATCCATTGCATTAAAATCACCAACTTCTTCTTGAATCATCGGGCACTTATCATTAGGAAGACTTGGATCTCCGTAGACTCCGCATGGTCTTCTAGACTGTTGTGTTTGATTCATTTAATTTTCATAGCCATCTTATTGACTATCTCAGTAAGCCTAACTAAATCATCTCTGCAACTGTCTCCAGAATTATCCAATCTATGAACTTCTGTAACTCCTTGATGCCTCTCCCATATTGCTGCGAAGGATTGGCTAAACCTTCAAAATTTTACATCGCTTCCTCAGGTGTCTTATCCAAAACATCTCCTCCACTAGTAGCATTGATGACACTCCGCTCTCTATCAAGCAGGCTTTCATATAGATATAAAACTAGATCATCCTCAGGTATACCTTGTTGTGGACAACTACCCTTAAGCCTTTTATATCTCTCAACATACTCATACATGCTCTCTGTAGGTGATTGCTCAATACTAGACAACTCCTTCTTGAGTTTGCTGAGGCGAGTAGCGGGAAAATACTTTTGAAGGAAATCTTTCTTTAATTCTACCCAATTAGTAATGCTTTCAGGGGGAAGGTAATATAACCAATCACTAGTTGAATCTTTTAGGGTAAAGTGAAACACTCCAAGCATCAATTGGTCATCAGTTAGGCCTTGAGGTCTAAGTCTATCGTAGACACTAGCAAACTCTCCTAGGTGTTTATTTGGTTCTTCTCCAAGCCTTCCATGAAAATTAGGCAAAATATCAGACCAATGGGATATATATTCAGATATGAAACCCTCAGGGAGAGCGGGATGTCTGATTGCAAGTGGTTGTGCAATCAGATCAGGCTCCTTTAAACTTCCCAGGATCCTCCTTGGCGGATTTATGATGTTGCCATTATTATTGTTTTTTTAGGTCAGACCTAAAAAAAAATAAAGACTGAAATAAAAATAAAAATAAAGAGAAATAGACAAAAGAGATATGAATAAAGACTTCCCCGGCAACGGTGCCAAGATTTGGTGCGACCGAATTGATGATGATGTTATAGTAGTGTCGTTGGGCTCAGTCCCACCAAAAGTAATAATATCCTAACTCAATGCTTAACCAAAAGATTAGTACATCAGACAAGTAAGGAGTCGATCCCACATAGAAGACTAATTCGTATATTTCAATGATGATTCCTCAAGATAATAGCAAATATGTTGTAGCAAACTAATGAAATAGCAACATAAACTGAATAGAATAACGATTGCAAAGTAATTATAACATGATAAAGAAGCGTTTCACCTGTAATTCTTGACAATGGTTGGGGTCCATGATCCATGGGTTGATTTCAATATTATTTCTAAGCTTATGCCGACTTACCTAGGCTAGATTGTTCGGCAAATATACAATCACTTATTCAATGTGGCATCACTAAAGAATAGCATAAAGAACCGAGTTCTTAGGCCAATTGGCACATCAAGTCAATGCAATTAGGAATTAAAAGGAACAACTCAATTAACCCTAATTTCATCTACTCGACATAGATCAATTGTTATCATCCACTACAAAGGAAATAGAAACATCACTGGATCAATGACTTTGTTTGCTACCGAGAAACCAACAATGGATTCATAGCATAGATGCAAATTCTAACTAGATGCGCGGTTATAGAAAGAATCAAAAATATAAACAATGAAGAACAAGATGATAAATAAACTTATAAATAACTAATTGAAATCAAATCCTCACAATTCATCCAACCATGTCTTCGAATCACAGGCGAAAATATGAGTTTAGCAAGTCATAGTCAAATCCGCTCTTATTCTCTCCATGTATCTCACGACACTCACTTCTCTCTAATTGCAGTCTCTCTCTCTCTCTCTCTCTCTCTCTCTCTCTCTCTCTCTCTCTCTAATATGATAGACAAATAAAATAGGGTCGTGCAAAACCCTAGGGAAATAATAATAATAATAAACTAAAAATAGTCTTCGGACTTAAATCGGCGTTTGCTGAACACGGCACATAGGTGGACGCTAGTGGAAAAGCGGGTAATAATTACCAAACAAAAAGCCAGATGGTTTGTTATTTGATAATGTATAGGCTCGAATTTTTAAACCCTAATTTTCATAAAAAAAAAAGGAAAATTAAAATGAATTTAAAATTCAAAATTTAAAGGAAAACTCGTTAAATCGGATATTAGAACTCATGGAACGGATTTCTGACCTAAACAAAATTTTGAAAACTAACTGAACACGGCAACCTTGATGCTCGGATTTCAAAATCTAATTGCGCAAAAGAGAGAGCAGGATTTGGGAAGCTAACGTTGAAAACTAATATCGGGACTAACCTTGGGTTTCGAACTCACAACATCAAACAAAGATTCTCTCCCTCACCTCACCTTGCCCTAGCCGAAATTCCTTGCCCCAAACCTTAGCCACTTTGGAAGCTTGAGGATCATGCCATGTCAAATATGCCTCCTATTTTTAGGAGAATACCCACAAAGATCTTTCCCTTCCCTTCCTCTCTTGCTCCCCTCATTTTTGGAAAGGGACAAACACCATCCTATCCTCCACATCTTTCAAATCAAATCCATCCCAAGGAGATAAACACATGAGATCATTCCTAATTCAAACACAACAAGCCAAAAGCAAACCTTATCTTAAAAAGAGAGGATTGGGGAGACAAACACCAAACCCTACAAACACAGCCTTTCTCCCTCTCTTCGCTCCTTGTGTTCTGGCACCATCAACCATCACCCACCACCACCTCAGCCACCCTTCACCGCCACCTCCAAACCACCACAAAAACCCCCCAAACACCACCATTCTTGTCCTTCTTCTCTCTCGGGCGAAAGCCAAGCACCACCCACATCATCCTCTTCCATTCTTCTTGTAACCAAGAACCTATATCAGCATATCCACATCCATTTGAAGACCCAAGAGCCGCTTGAAGACCTTCATCAACCCGGAGAAACAAGATTGAAACCCCGGAGCCTTCTTTGCTCATTTTCGGATCTAGGAGGGTAAGAAACTCATTTCCTTTTCCTTTCACCTCCAAGCCCACAAAGTTCTTTCCTTTAACCCTTTACTAACTCCCCCCAGCTCACCCAACAAGAGGATCTAGAAGAAGCGGACTCAAAATCGCACTTCAAGCCACCCCGGAGAAGAAAAGGGAAGAAGAGAAGAGTGGGTGAGAAATCATTTTAATGCTCGATTTTTATATTCAATCTTGGTGATAACATGTTTTTGGAAGCCTAGGGAAAAATTGGGAAAAAGGGGGAGAGCTAACAACAACAAACGAGGCCAAGAAAGAGCCTAAATCTATGATTCAGGCCCGGACTCACCGCCGCGAGTATGAACTCATCGTCGTGGGTTAGAACAAGCCATAAGGGTTCTAACTTGCAGCCGCGACAGAGTTTTCACGACGGCGAGAGAACTAGAGTCCTCGGGGATGCCCTAAGGGAACCCCACAACTTGAGCCCCCAACAAGGATTTCACGGGCGCGAGACTCCTCGCGGCCACGAGATCCTCGTGGGCGCGGAGCCCTCGCAGGCACGAAAGGAACTCCCGTGGCCGCGAGACACCTCCTCTCACGGGGTGCTTGCTGGGACATCTCACGGTGGCGAGAACCCTTTTCGCCGTAGTGAGTTGCCTCCTGGCCGAATATTTTGAACTATTTTATTGATGTTTTGGCAAATGATTTCACGACTCGTATTTAATGATTTTGAGGATTTGAATGACTAATCTAATGACTTAAATTGGGTTTTCGAAAACGAATTTCATAAATGTTTCAAGGTCGGAGATCCTGAACGATTAACTCGGTTTTCGAAACGGTTTCGAGACTAACTTGGGAACTTGACATGATCGGTGACTAATTAGCATGTTGATGTGATTGGTTGACCAACGGCATGAATGTATGACTAATAGCATGTGTTAATGACTAATGGCATGATGAGATAGTAGTGTTATGCTATCGCTAGATTTATACCTTATGAATTATGATGAACTGTTGAGATGTATATGAGGATATGATGTTAAGAACATGCGTTGAATTGGTTGAGTGGTATATGGAGCATGATGCGGTCGATCTTATGAGATGTTATGATGCGATGAGTGATTGGACATGATGGAATGGCAACTTCAATGTGTTTACTTATCCTATTGAATGATGTATGCTTTGAGTGTTTGAATAGTTAGATGTAGATTTATATATGTTCCGCTGTGCATCTAGGGGATATTGTTTGACTGTGCTTGCTGCTTGCCGAGTTCTTCTTTTGATGTTCTGCTAGCCAGGTAAGTCTCTTCGGAGCTTACTCAGATTTGATCAGACCCTTCCCTGCTTACATGTGCATGATATACTAGGTGCTTGCATATCATAATAGCATGCCATGTAGTATCATGCTAGGTTGCATTAACGAATGAACATTCTTATTCTGTATAGTTATGTACACAAAACGACCATTATATATGAAGTAATTAGAGTCTTTGCTAGGGTTATAGGATGACCTAGTCCCATCGGGTTTCGTCCTGAGTCATTCGAGTGATGTTTCGTGATAACATCTTTATAACAATACGGGCTTGACCCTATTAAATGGAATGGGTTGATTAAGCATGCTTAGGGTAAAGATGCTTTGATTTGTATCCGATTACTTACTTTTTTGTGTGGCATATATTAAGAAATTGTTATTGTTATACTTGTGTGTAAGATGCGAGCCTAACCGTAGTTTCTTTTTAATTTTGAATAATTGAAATATATTTGCATTTGAATTTCATCCATCGGTTACGGCGATTTACGACTATTAGGGAAAATAAAAGAAAATGTTGTGTTGATAGGTTTTACTTCGTTTTCTAATGCTTTGATTTTTTATTTTTTTTTACAGTAGGCAAAATTTTGGATGTATTAACGACATCCATGATCATCTCGCAAGATGATGTTCTGGAACTCACAGCAACTAGTGCTCAAAATAAAATTACAATTCAAGTGAGATTTGGCAATAAAATCAGCTGCACCATTGGCCTCGCGATAGCAATGCTGAAAAATGATGCTCTCAAAGTCTCTTCTAAAAGAAATGATCTCTTGGACAATTTGATTGATCTCTCATGGACAATTGTTCACATGATTGATGGCATCGATGATGATCGCACAATCACTCTCAAGTATCAATTTACGGATCCCCATCTCCACTGCCAATCTTATACCTGTATAAACAGCAAGAGCTTCTGCCAAGATGATAGAACCCATCCTAACATTACATTTATGTATCCGAATAACCTGACCATCATTATTCCTCACAACACAACCAACCTGTGGTTGAGTATCACTTTTCACTGAAGCGTCAACATTGATCTTAACTCTATTTGTTGGAGGACATTTCCACTTCATTTTATCAGGAGGCCTAGCACATTTAGGTAATTTTGTGTTAATCTGACCTTTATTCCAACAAGAGATATTATCAATAGCTCTAGTTAACGCATAGATTATACCTGTATCAGAAGTATTGCGGAAAATAATTCTATTTCTGGGCTCCCAAATTGAATGCCATAAATGGCATAAATCTGTAAAATCTAGATTAAGAGCCCTAGTATTTAGAATATTCTCTTGAACATCACTAGTTAAATTTGGCATACTGAAACATTTGTTCAACTTAACACCCAGATTTTGAATAAGTGATTTTGTAATTTGACAATTAAACAATAAATGACTTGTATCTTCAATATCAGAATTACAAAGAGAACAAGTACTAGGAACTCTATTTATATATCTATTTAACCGGGCAGTTGTTGGCATGATATCTAAGAAAATTTTCCAAATAAAATTTTTAATATTCGGAGGGATATTAAGTTTCCAAATCCAATCTGCTGGAACTTTCGTCGTATTCCTATTTTTATATAGCGAGGAAGTGGATTTAACAGAAAAACTTCCATTATTACTGTAAATCCAGATTAACTTGTCTGGAATATCAGTTACAGGAATATGGATTTTAGTAATTGCATGAACTATATGAGAAGGAAATATAGAATTTAACTTATTAGTATCCCAAGAGTTGGTATTTGTAAAAAACTCGCATACTTTTAAATTAGGATCACGATTATTCCGAAACCTATGAAGATATTGCGCATCTACCCAAATTTCAGACCATACATTAATGGTTTTCCCATTACCAACTAACCAGAGCAACCCTTTGGAGAAAAGATTCCTAATATTAAGAAGCCTACCAAACTGCCAAGAGGTTTTGAAACTGCCTCTTTCCATCAAAGATTCCGTCGAGAGATATTTATCCGTAATAACCTTCGACCAAATATTATCAGGATTAGCCATAATTCTCCAAAGAAGTTTCATTTGCATACCAATATTAATTTGCTCAGCTGATTTAAAACCTAACCCACCATCTTTTTTAGGAGTACACAGATGTTCCCAGCTGATAAGAGGATGATAGTTATCCGATTGAATTTTATTCCAGAAGAAATTTTTGTTGATCTGATCAATTTTTTGTAGAACTCCTTTTGGAAGAAGAAAAGACTGCATTAAATAATTTGTTTTAAAATTTAGGTTTGCCTGAATAAGAACCGATCTACCAGCTTGAGAAAGAGTATTAGATTTCCACTTTGATAGCTGCTTTTTAAGACTATTAATCGCCTCATCAAACAAGACGTTACAAACCCTGCCACTAATAAGTGGTATACCCAGATATTTTTCCATTGATTTTGTAACTGGAATATTTAGCTGTTGAGCAAGGCACTGGGCTTTACTAAAAGGAATATTTTTAGAAACTTGTAGAGAACTTTTATTATAATTTATAGTTAATCCAGACATATTGGAGAAAGTATTTAGAAGATTTCTAATCGTATGAAGACTTAAATCATAAGCTCGTCCAAAAATTAGAGTGTCATCTGCAAATGAAAGAAATGGAATGGGATCACTATTATTTGTAAGTTTGATTCCAACCAAAGGGTCACATTCCAATGATTCCTGTTGCAACATTCTCCCTAATAGTTCCATAACCAATACAAAAATATATGGAGCCAGAGGATCGCCTTATCGAATTCCCCTATAAGTATGAAAAGTACGGCCCGGCAAATTATTAACTAAAACCGAGAAACTAGTTTTAGTTAGACATGTCATAACCCAATTAATCCATCTGGAATCAAAACCAAATTTGTGTAGAATAATACGAATAAAACTCCAACTTATTTTGTCATAAGCTTTCTCCATATCAAGCTTTAAAGCCATCCACCCAAGTTTACCTTTTTTGTTATGAAAAGAGTGGAAAACCTCATGAGCTATTAGTATATTATCCTGAATATTTCTACCTTGAACAAAAGCTCATTGGAATGGATTAATAATACGTGGTAGGATAGGCTTCAAACGATTAGCCAAAATTTTCGAGATAACCTTATAAATAGTGTTACACAGACTAATCGGACGGTAGTGGTTAATGTTACTAGGAGTATCAATTTTCGGAATAAGTGCAATAAAAGTTTAATTAACTTCATTGAGTAGCACACCAGAATGAAAGAAAGATTGGACCGCTTTGCAAACTAATTTACCGACAATATCCCAGTATTTTTTATAGAACTCTGGTGGAAACCCATCAGGACCTGGAGACTTGTCATCTGTCATTGAGAATAGGGTATCCTTTATTTCTTTATCTGAACAAGGTTGTGTTAAATTTATGTTTTCAGATTCAGTAATGGTCTGATCAATTAAATTTAGGAAATATGGATTACTGTTACCCGGTGCATTATTAGAAATGAATCTTTTAGCCAATTCTGTCATAATTTCATCTCTAATTTGATCCTCATCCTCAATCAATAAACCATGTTTATTTGTAAAATTACGAGTGACATTCTTAGAATTTCTTATTTTAGATATTGATTGGTAGTATTTGGTATTTCTGTCTCCAAACCTTAGAAAATTTGATTTAGCTCGTTGTTTCCAAAAAATATTATTAAAGTCCATGAGAGCTTCACGCTTACTTAAGAATCTATTACGTTTCATGTTACTTGTATCGCTTGAATTTCCACTAATTTGTTGTGTTTGAAGTAACAACAACTGATTTTCAATATCTGTTATCTGTCGGAAATTATTATTTGGGTGAGACTTACACCAGATCTTCGTATTTTGTTTTAGAAGTTTCTGTTTTTGTAATAGTGTAAACATAAACGACCCATGAAGCTTATTCTGCCAAGTTGATTTAACTAACCTGTTATAGTTATCATTACTAGTCCAAGACATTTCAAACTTAAACGGTGAACCGGCCCTAATTTTCGTACTTCCTATAGACATAGACATCAAAGAATGATCAGAAGTCGTAAAAGGATGATTGTGTACAGATAAATTAGGGAACTGTGTTAAGATATCTGTATGAACCATTACTCTATCTAATCGTTCATAGATGTTATTAATAGGATTTTGACTCTTCCTCCACGTAATTGGACTACTTGTACAAGGGATCGAATGAACATCTAATTCTTCCGTAATTTGTTGAATTCGCAGAAATCTAATGCTTTGATTTGTATCCGATTACTTACTAGCTCGACCGGCCTTTGGATCGGATATGCACTACAAGCAATCGTTAATTGGATAATTTAATTATATAAAAAAGGATCAATTATGTAGATATAATGACAAGCTTTCTAGCTAACTTTTCCAATATTATTATTAAAATGGCTGCCTTTATGATTTTTCTAAAATGAAGGATCGATGGTTCTTAATTGGATTTAATTAACTTTAAAACTTGTCTCATGCATACAAAATAACAAGTCGAAAATAAACAATATTTACACAATAATTTATTTATCAGTGGTAATTTTCACATCTTTTGCAAGAAAAAATACAGCAAAAAAAAAACGAAAAAAAAAAAACATTGCTGAAGTGATCGACCCACTTTCTTGTGTTCATAAACCCTTGTAAGGAAAGCTAGTAGCAATAATATAGTTTTGAAACTGCCTCTTTCCATCAAAGATTCTGTCGAGAGATATTTATCCGTAATAACCTTCGACCAAATATTATCAGGATTAGCCATAATTCTCCAAAGAAGTTTCATTTGTATACCAATATTAATTTGCTCAGCTGATTTAAAACCTAACCCACCATCTTTTTTAGGAGTACACAGATGTTCCCAGCTGATAAGAGGATGATAGTTATCCGATTGAATTTTATTCCAGAAGAAATTTTTGTTGATCTGATCAATTTTTTGTAGAACTCCTTTTGGAAGAAGAAAAGACTGCATTAAATAATTTGTTTTAAAATTTAGGTTTGCCTGAATAAGAACCGATCTACCAGCTTGAGAAAGAGTATTAGATTTCCACTTTGATAGCTGCTTTTTAAGACTATTAATCGCCTCATCAAACAAGACGTTACAAACCCTGCCACTAATAAGTGGTATACCCAGATATTTTTCCATTGATTTTGTAACTGGAATATTTAGCTGTTGAGCAAGGCACTGGGCTTTACTAAAAGGAATATTTTTAGAAACTTGTAGAGAACTTTTATTATAATTTATAGTTAATCCAGACATATTGGAGAAAGTATTCAGAAGATTTCTAATCGTATGAAGACTTAAATCATCAGCTCGTCCAAAAATTAGAGTGTCATCTGCAAATGAAAGAAATGGAATGGGATCACTATTATTTGTAAGTTTGATTCCAACCAAAGGGTCACATTCCAATGATTCCTGTTGCAACATTCTCCCTAATAGTTCCATAACCAATACAAAAATATACGGAGCCAGAGGATCGCCTTATCGAATTCCCCTATAAGTATGAAAAGTACGGCCCGACAAATTATTAACTAAAACCGAGAAACTAGTTTTAGTTAGACATGTCATAACCCAATTAATCCATCTGGAATCAAAACCAAATTTGTGTAGAATAATACGAATAAAACTCCAACTTATTTTGTCATAAGCTTTCTCCATATCAAGCTTTAAAGCCATCCACCCAAGTTTACCTTTTTTGTTATGAAAAGAGTAGAAAACCTCATGAGCTATTAGTATATTATCCTGAATATTTCTACCTTGAACAAAAGCTCATTGGAATGGATTAATAATACATGGTAGGATAGGCTTCAAACGATTAGCCAATATTTCTACAAGATAGTTGATTATTAACCATTTCGGAATGGCTCACCGGAAAAGACTTGTGGGTAGTACTCATAGGTTTTCGGTTCGAAATCCGGAATGACCGCTCTTTATTTACCAATTCAAAGATAGTTGATTAGGACGAGGATGAATCTGAAATGAGCACATAATACAGAATCCTCAAACTGAATCAATACTTTATACTTTGACGTGATACCAATACGCAATGTATAGAGCTAGGTTTAGTACGACTCTAGTTTGTTGGCGCGCCCTGTACTTCAAACTTTCATATACTCCGTCCGTTCAACAAAACTTGTCGTTTACTATTCATGCACGCTTTTTTAGAATGATAAAAACTATATAAAATATTTATTTTTTTTAAATTTTTTTTTAACAAGTTTGTACTTATTATTAATAACTACGAAATTGTTTAAAAAAAATTATTTAAAAAGTTGATATTTTATATAGTTTTTAGCTCCTAAAAAAGCGTGCATGAATAGTAAAACGTCAAGTTTTGTTAAACGGAGGAAATTGTTTAAAAAAAATTATTATGTTTCTTGAAATAGAGTTTGGGTGTGTATGGACAACTAAATAACCTGTTAAATAATAATCACGTGTGGGTGTTTATTTTTTAAACAGTTTTTTTGGTTGTTTGGATGGCCAAAATAAACAAAAACGTGTTAAAAAATTATGTCAAAAAATAAGCTACAAAATGGAGGTTATTTGGGTGTTTATTCTTCCTTTTATCTTATTTGGTTTGAAAGTATCACAATACCATGGTTATTAGGATCCCGATCCGGATCTTACGATCCTACGATTCTAGGCAAGGTTTTGATCCGGATCGGGCATATAGACTCCTTCGTGCTAGGATCTACCAATCCTAGAAAAAATATCTGATCCTAGCAAAAATCATATTTGTGTAATTGTGTTTGTTTTGTTTGGATATTGGGCCTTCTGGATACGATGAACCTTTTTATTTTTTTTATTTTTTTGGCAGCCCATCTCCTTAGAAATTGAAGGCGAAAGAGTAAAGATGTTGAATTTAAACCCTGAGCCCTTTGTTTCGTTACTCAACTCTACAAATCCACATCTGGGTGCCTGAAATTGTTCATGATGTAGTTAATTGCGATGATGAAATTGGATATTTGGATGTGTGATTTATCTCTTGTATGCTTGTCTTATTTTAAGACATTATCCTTCTCTGTTTGTCACCTTTTGAGACATTATGCTTGATAAATTATGAATGTTAAGTGCTTATTATTGGACTATTTTAGTTACTTAATTTGTTTAATGGAGGAAAAGCTTAGTTTTATTTTAAAATTAAGGTATTTGTTTAGGATGGTTTGTTTTTATTTTATTATTTATTTTATTTTTAATTTTTGTCTAGGATCTTACGATCCGATCCTACGCCCTTCTCTTGATCCCACACTACGATCCCGATCCTAAAAACCATGCACAATACCCTAATAATTACAACCAAATAAACTCAACTTTTTACATAAAAAAAATGTTTTTCTCCCCATACAAACATTATCTTGTTATTTAAAATTTTAACTACTTTTACCAACAATTTATAAATTTTACCCTGTTTATAATTTTAGTCAGTTTATCAACTATGTCCCATACGAACCCTTTGTCTAAATTGAATTTAAAAAGTCTTTACTAAAATAACAATATCTTCAATTATCAATATAATATAATATATAATATAATATACTAAAACAGAGTCTTGAAGTCTTCTATGGTATAATCCGCCTATGTTTCATTTTCTGGGGCAATCTGACCTGGGCTTTTTGATACATCAATTAATAATGATCTAATATATTTAAGTTATGTTAGGCAATCTATTTCATCCACATTTCATCCTATGTGTGATCTCTTATCTATCATTTTATCATAAGTTATTTTATAAATATTACACCTTTAATTATTTTATCTTAAGTCGTTAAGATTGATTATTTTAGTTTATTATATCTAATGATAAGATTTCATTATTACTCAATTATCCATTGAACAATAAAATCTTATCATCAAAATATTTATATTAATTCTCAACCTCGTATATTAAGTTGTTATAAAACCTATTATATATTTTTATAAATAAATTATTTTAATCTTCACATAAGATTTAATTAAAAAAGAATTAATATAATTAATTTAGTTTATTAACAAAATACGCTTTTAAAAAGCGTGGTTAACAAATACTCGTATTTGTTAACCACGCTTAGTGATCAATAATTTTAATGTTTTGTTTAATTTAAAGTTATCTTATTGTAATTTTAGGTTTAAGTAAATTTTTTTTTTTACTGGCGACCCTCTGCGTAGTGTTCATCAAGCCATCTTTCGATGGCTTCAAGATCGCTTAGTCGATCTACTTCTTGCCTACTGTAAAAAAAAAAACAAATACTAGTATTTGATATTTTAGTATGGGCTTTATACTTTAAAACTCACTAGACTTTTTTACTTTTAAACTCACAAGTATGCAATAAGTTAAGTTTTTTTTAGCTGAAAAGAATTTGGTAATTGACAAGACAACTAGCCAAGAGCATCTCGTAGGATGATGTTGCAGATCACATCGTCAGGAGGGATAGAAGTGCCGGAGTGCGGAGATGAGAGATGAGATAGACGATCAGCGGCACCATTACCTTCCCTAAAAATGTGTAGTATATCTATGTAATAGAAACGGTGGAGAGAAAGGAGAGAGTTAGATAAAATCATCTCGATCTCACACTAGAGCAAGATCATCTAGCTTGTAGACTGTTAATGATGCTAAAGTTGTCACCTGCAATAACTATTTTATTTATCTTTAGATCGATTGCTTTAATGATCCCTTTCCAAATGGCAAAACCTTCTACACTTCACTTAAAAGCAAATTTCATGTTTTTCATTTTACTTTTTTTTTTTTAAATACATGTGAGATTTTGAATGTTGCCGGTTGTTAGATTATCAGTTAAGTACATCGATCCTTACGGATGAGGATGTTGAGATTCTTGTCTGAGCTGATATTTGACAAGGTGTCATCTAGCTTGGAATAAGCATGAGACACGGTCAACACACTTGTTTGTCTCTCGAAAGCTATGCGAGAAGCTTACTATTAAGTGACGACAATGAACATGACCTTTCACTTGAACCTTGGGCAATCAGCCAATCCTAACTGGTTCGCTTTTGAGATTCTCAACTTGAGGCCCATTGCTTTTGTAGTTGTGAGCCTCTGCAGCAAATCATCGTACCTTGGTGATCCCGAATGTTGTAGCTTGCACCTGAAATACCAGAATAATTGTTGTTTCCATCAGAATTAATTAATTATGAAGGCCAGTTTCTTCTGGGGGTTTATTCCAATGTTTTTTTGTTAACTAGTTTAAGTGAAAATTATGTAATTTACACAACCGAACCTTCTCTCATGATACAACAATCTAAGGATTCTGAAGCTGCCAACTGGATTTGCACAACAGTTCTACTCCAAAGGTATCTCCAACTGGGCTATGTAGGCAATAAATCGTTGCTTGGGATGACCTAAAAAGAAGATAAATGAAAAAGAAGCTAGTGATATGATTTTTTTTTTTTTTTTTTTTTTTGACGCAAGATAAGAATTAGGTCGGGTCGGCCGCAGCAGAGGCCCTTCCTAGCGCATCCTTCCGGACGAGAACAAGAAGTTCTGGATCATCCTCACAGCAAACGTCGGCAGGGGATACATGGGCACTACGAGCAAGGTAGTCAGCCACAGCATTCGATTCCCTGAAAATATGACGAATAGCAACATAAGTAAAGGACGAGATATCAGACAAAATATCAGCTTGTAGCATCTCTATTGACCAGGGGCATTTCCAATCCCCCAGAAGAGCTTTTATCACTAGTAAGTTATCTCCTTCGATCAGAAGTGTAGATAGTTGCAACTCCTTTGCTCGTAACAAACCCATTCTGAGTCCGAGATTTTCGGCATAAATCACCGAAATATTTGTGCAAACAGATCTGCCAGCAGAGACAACTAAACCAGCAGAGTCACGGATGACAAAACCATAAGACGAGTTGCCACTCGGGAGTACCGAACCATCAAAATTGAGCTTATAGCAATTTGTGGGGGGTTTATCCCACTTAGCTAGTGATATGATTACCAGTAGAGATCAAAACCAAGGTCAAAAATTGGAAAACCTTTCACTTAAATAATAATAATAATAATGTCAACCATCTTTTTTCTTGTTATGGCAATCCAAGGTGTCAATGGCAGCTGGGTAGTGCTGATTGCAATCACCACACCAACCTCAAAAATGCTTATTTAATGTGATTTCTGAGTGAGAGAGTGAGAATAAGGTTGGTGATGAATAAAGAATTCTTCATCATCATTATTACAAGGACCACCAAAATATTGACAAAAAACAATAAAAACAAAGCTCCATATAAGCTCTTCTTTCTTCATGCCCAGCACCTTCTCTGTCTCTGTCTATTGTGCTTTTGCATTTTGTTATTGTTTATAATGTACTTGGCTATAGAGCCAGAGATTTTTCTTTATCCAAAGATGGCATTGTTACATGACTGAATCCTCGTTTGTGATCGAATGGAAAGAATGTGTTCCCGATCAGATAGGTTCGAGATTTGTATCAGTACCAACTGCCAAGGTAGAATTACATTGAAAGAACACAATGCCATTGCATAAACAGGATTCAGATTGCAGAGAAGATGGCATGTGTTTCTTTAAAGACGGTAACTTTCAAGAATTAATAGAATCAAAATATGTATAACTCTTTCACGGTTTCATGCTACACGGTTCAAAATGTAGTTCTCATGGCGAGTAAGAAGGTGCAGTGTACATTCATAGATTCTACATAGTTTATAAGCTATCCTTGGTAGTGGAGACAGGGGTGGAGGTTTCGTTCTTCTCTCCTTCGCGAGCAGCTGTGGGTTTTGTTGTCCCTGTGCCCTCATCCAAAGATTCGGGTTCTTTTTTGAGCTCTGACTCAAACTCTTGAGCTGCCTGCAAAATTATCAACACAAGAGGGCCATCACAATTTTTGAATAATACATGATCACTAATATGATTAAAATGCTAGAAATAGTAAACAAAAAATCATTAACAAGTGGATCAATTATGTTGTGCTCCAAAGGGAAGCCATGTAGGTCCAAGTAAGATGCTTATTCTGAATAATTAACAACAAAAAAACATTGAGATGACCATAAGCAAGTAAGCAACTACCATGGGAAGTTCTTATTCCAACATATCTATATGATGAAATCTATCATTGTGACATTCATAGTTTGACATATGATTCTTCAGATTACCCAACTCGAATAGCAAAATCCACAGCGGTTACAGAGAATATGGCAACAGTACAACATTGATTCATTTAGGTATAGGGATAGTCTCCATGTGGAGGGAAAGAAGATTTTATTAAAAAGCATTTTCAGGCATTTAATTACAAGTTACCCACCAAAAACATATCAAGTTCTATTGTGACATGATTACAGCTGCGACTTGTCCATCTTCAGGATCAGTGTTTTAAAGGCTAGAGATGACACAAGGCGATTGATATACCTATAGCTTAAGTGGGCTTCAGGAGCGAAGGCGATGGTTTTTTCATAAGACGTCTCAAAACACATTGAAACTCAAGTTTAATATATAACTCATCCTGGATGAAATAAAACCAGATTAAAAACAAGATCATCATCATCATCCTTCATGAAATATCACTAAAGTTTATTATTATTATTATTATTATTACCCTATCTATAGTCTATAGTTAACTTTAGAGAAGCATTTGTGATGAGGTTGCACACTCCCCTTAATTGTAGGTTTCCTAACCAATTAGATTTTAGCTTATATTTCCATATTAAATAATTTCTCATACCTTTTTTTATTTGGGTAAATTACAAAAAACCACCCTTAAATTATAGTGCTTTTAAGATAACCACCCGCAAATTCTACAATTACGAAAAACCATTCGTATACGTCAAATCTTTTCAATGAACCACATACTCTCTAACTTTGTTAACCCTGTGCACAAAGACCAAAATAGCACTTAACCACGTAATTAAGGTAGGAAGTGTGTTATGCACTTATGCTTTAACTTTCAAATTTTACAATTACAGAAAACCATCCAATAATCATTCATTCCCAAAATTAAATTATCGATTCCCATAAAAAACAATTCTACTCCGTATTATTTATAATCTTTATTTAAAAAAAGATTTTTTTAATGAATTTCCCAAAATTTATTAAGTTGGTCAGGACTGAAAGAACGAATTCCAGTAAGAAATGTTGTCGAAGCCCAACAACATAATGTCAAACTATGAATGTCACAAGTCTTCTACTCCGCCTATACTGCCCCTCCCTACACCACAAAAATATTTTAGAATTTATTTTATCTTTAAAAAATTATAAAAATTA
Organism: Persicaria tinctoria; assembly: GCA_037127255.1. Classification (NCBI taxonomy): domain Eukaryota; kingdom Viridiplantae; phylum Streptophyta; class Magnoliopsida; order Caryophyllales; family Polygonaceae; genus Persicaria; species Persicaria tinctoria. The sequence continues at coordinate 41,346,402 of JBANSL010000002.1, read as the reverse complement.
TATTTATATTACTAGCATATATTTTTGTATATTTATAAAAAAAAATTATATATCATGTAAAATTCATAATTTGACATTGTTATTCGATTGTATTTACTCATATTTGTCGAATTGAGGCTCATTAGTTTTGATTAAGTGTTTCCAGATCTAGGTTTCTACTTATGTATTATTTACATCTTATACACTTTTTTATTATCATTTTTTTTCTAGCTAAGGTGTGTATTTTTATCAACAAAATTTTGGAATTGTTTGATGTTCGCTACTTTAGTATTATATTACGCGCCAATGGCGCGGGTACTGCACTAATACAACACTAAAGCAAAAACTGACTTCCCATATGTCAGCTTTTGGTTAATTTTTTCCCGCACATTTTTTATCCAATATTATCCTACCATGTGTAAATATTGTGCCATCTATTATACCATCTTTTTTTTAATCATATATCATTTTATGATGATTGATTCTATCCATCTTTTACATGTATATGTAAAAAAAAAATGATTTTGTTGTTTCAAATTAATATTATTAGACAATATTGCATATTATTGATGAGATCCTCTTTCTATATTTAAGTATTGTAGATTTTTTTCCGTTAAAGAATTATATTGCTAGTGCCCCCCATGCTTGTTTCAAACCCTTTTTTTTTGCCTTTATTGGGAGAGTGTCCCCATGCTTGTTTAATTTGCTGTTTGTCCATCTCTAATTTTCTGAACAAATTTGCCCTTCCTGAGATCCAAACCTAAATCTCATATCTCTCTCCTCTCCTTCTTTCTCTCTACCGTCAAATCCTCTTGCTCCCAATCTCCCACTCTAGACGTGGTTGGTCACTGGATTTGCGATACTATATTTTAAGATATTTTTTTGACAACTTTTCTATCTGCAATTCAATTCTATCCATAATTCATAATCCATTATTTTTTTTTATAAAAAAGTATTTGTTGCATAAGATATGGACACTTCATAAAGTTAAAATAATAGTTATATAAGGTTTAAAAAAACCGCAGAGAGTCCGGGTACTGAACTAGTTATTGTAGTAAAACCAAATTTTAGGTAGTAAGCAAGTAAAAAATCTAAATCTAAAGCATCACAAAATACTAAATATAATTCTAAGCATAGATGATTAAAGAATAGAAAGAAGTCGGGCTGAATGGGAAGGATTGTTAGGGAGTGGGTCAAACCAAACTATCAATGTTATCTGCATCTTCTTTCTCAATGTCGAGACATGGAGCGAAATCCCCATCAACTTCGTCCACAGACTTGTATCCTTCATCAGCACAACACCAACTCCACCAAAAGGAAGAAGGGCGCAGAAAGGAGGAAGGGAAATAGAGTAAAGAAAGGGAGAATAGGAGGAGTGAAGAACAAGGGTTGGACTGAACATTAATGAAGAAAAAAAAGAAGCTAAAATCTTCAAAAAAATCACTAAAATATTTTCCAAATAAAAAAAGATATGGAGAAATCATATCCAAATTCATATGAGATATGTAATATATCATGATCAACCAAAATAAGGAAAACAAAAAAGAAAAACCCATCGCCTGACGCCTGTAGCTTTTCGGAGCTCGGGGCTTAAAAGCACCTGGTGCGCTTTGGGTGGGCTTTTCCACCCTTGCTACCAAGGCAGGCACTAGACTTGGCGCCTTGGGCTTAAGCGCGCTTGGAATTGACTTTTTGAAACACTGTATAGGTTATGTCTGCATAAATTATTTTGCCTTATAAGGCATCTCTTTTAGCGCAATATCATCGTGTCAGTACCACTGACATTATAAGGAGGTTTACAACACACCTTTAATGTACTCGAACCATAAATCAGCAAATGAGTAAGGGAAAACTCCCTAGTTCATCCTGGTGCAGTAACAGATAATCATGATTTTTCAAATAAAAAGAATCAAAGCACAACAAGCCAAATGAGAAGGAAAACAGAGCAAACTAGCTTGGAAAAAGTCTCCTGTCCAGATTGAAGGATGGAGCTTAGCTGACTATAGGCGAAATCACAATGACATATCAATTGCAATTTACTGGGAATCACATCCTCTAGTGCTTCCTAAGCTCCCATTCTCCGTAGTAGGAATTGTATTAAGACTGATAGATTACATAGGTTTCATATTGTATAGTGGGCTAAAAGCCCGTTAAGGCCCAATACCTGTGTAACCTATATATATGTTATATCAATGAATGGAAACCCTCAAGGAGGACATTACAATCAATCTCATGATCTTACATGGTATCACAGCCTAAGATCCAAAGACCCATATTTTTCTCTCTCTCCTCTTTCTAAACCCTAGCCGCCACCTCTTGTGCCGCCACCCTCCCCCCCCCCCTCGGCCGCCACCCTCCTGTCGGCGCCTCCCCCTTGTGCCGCCACCCTCCCCCCCCTCGGCCGCCACCCTCCTGCCGGCGCCACCCCCACCAGCCCTTCTCCCTCTTCACGCCGCCCTTAGCCCTCTCTTCTCGTCCCAATGGCTAACCCACAACCTACCGACCCTATTAAGCCGCCCTTCCATTCCGCCCTAACCATCTCCAACATCAAAAATTGCATCCCTATCATTCTTGATCATGAGTCCAGTACCTACACCATGTGGTCGCACCTCTTCACGACCCATGTTAAGGCTCATAAAGTCCTCCACCACATTGACTCCTCCGCTAACCGCCCTACCAGCGAAGATGACGATCTCTTCGCTCAACTTGACACCATTGTTCTCCAATGGATCTTCAACACCATCTCAAAAGATCTATTGACCACTATCCTCGACCCTAAAGACTCCGCATTGAAGGCTTGGAAGAAACTTCAGGATATCTTTCAAGACAACAAGTCCACCCGTGCTGTCTACCTTGAGCACGAATTTTCAAGTTGCAAACTTTCTTCTTTCCCGTCGATATCTGCCTACTGTCAGCACATCAAGACCTTGGCTGATCAGCTAGACGTCGTCGACTCCAAACCCAGCGCCACCCGTCTTGTTCTCCAGGTACTCTCGGGCCTCCCTTCAGAATACAACGCTGCTGCTACTCATATACAGCAGACGGAGCCCCTCCCTACGTTCGAGAAGACTCGGTCACAACTGATCCTGGAGGAGACTCGCCTTCACCGTCAGACAACCGACGCCGCCAAAGACAAGACGGCGTTGGTCTCATCCAGTGACATCATCGAGCAACTCGCCCTCCAGCCTGGCCGCAGCAACGATCAGCAGGGACCTAGAGGCGGCGGCCGCAGCAACTGGCGCCCGCAGCAATACGATAACCGCCACCCCTCTTGGTACCCCAACCCTGGCTACCCTCCTTGGATGCCCTATGGCTACCCCGGTGCGTCGTTTCGTGGACCCGCCCCATATCCCAACCGTCAGCAGGGCTTGTTGGGTCCTGCTCCCCGTCCAGCGTCCGATCAGGCATACCCGACTGATGTGCACAACGCCTTCTCTTCCATGCAGCTGACACCTCCTGACGGATCTTGGTACATGGACACTGGCGCTACCTCTCATATGACGAACTCCTCAGGTACTCTCTCATCTCTTTCTTTTAAGGGTACTGCTCATTCTATTATCGTTGGCAACGGTGGTCGCCTTGCTACTTCGGGCATTGGCCACACCACACTACCAACCCCTACCAATCCTTTGCACCTCAACAATGTCCTTATTGCCCCCAAACTTGTCAAAAACCTTATCTCTGTCCGTCGGTTTACCACTGACAATGATGTTTCTCTTGAGTTTGATCCGTTTGGTTTCTCTGCGAAGGATCTTACTACGGGGGTTACTCGCCTGAGATATAATAGCACCGGGGAGCTCTATCCTGTGTCGTCGCCTTCAAAATCCAGCCCGTCAAGTCCCGTCGCCCTCTCGGCATCATCATCCAGTCTTTGGCATGCACGCCTCGGTCATCCCAGTCCTGCAGTTTTAGATTTACGTCGTTCTCAGAGTTTTGTTCAATGTAATAAAGAGCCTCGCTCTAGTTTATGTTCTTCCTGTCAGTTAGGCAAGCATGCCAGACTTCCATTTCAGCGGTCCTTAAACACTACTTTTGCACCTTTCGATATTATTCATAGTGATATTTGGACATCTCCTGTGCCCAGCAAGGAGGGTCATAAGTATTACCTGTTGTTTCTGGATGATTATACACATTTCTTATGGGTTTTCCCTTTGCACTTTAAATAAGTGTTTCCTATCTTTGCCAAATTCCACGCTTACATCAAAACACAATTTCATACCTCTATCAAGTGTTTCCAATGCGACAATGGCCGTGAATTTGACAACAAAGAGTTTCACACTTTCTTCAATACCAATGGGATCTCCTATCGCTTGTCCTGCCCCTACACCTCCCAACAGAATGGCAAGGCCGAACGAATCATCCGCACCATTACCAATATGATGCGCACTCTTCTTTTTCACGCATCCATTCCCCTCCCTTACTGGCCTTACGCCCTGTCCACCACATGCTACCTCCTCAACATTCTCCCTTCCACCACCCTCAACCATCGCTCACCTTTTCAGGCTCTGTATTGCACTTTGCCCATATATGATCACCTTCGCACTTTTGGCTGCTTGTGCTTCCCCAATCAGGCATCCACCGCCCCCCACAAGCTTCACCCTCGCTCTACCCCTTGTGTCTTTCTTGGCTACCCGTCCGATCATCGCAGCTATATTTGCCTCGATATCAAGACTCACAGGATCATTCTCTCTCGTCATGTCACCTTTGATGAGTCGCGATTTCCCTTCGCATCTCCCACACCCCATGTGTCGTCGCCAGAGTCTGATTCACCATTCCCTCACTTCATTCTACCCCAGAGCTCTCCCGGTGCTCCTGCGTCTCCCCCTTCCCCGCCACCCCCCATCACAAGACCACACACCCGCAGCGTCTCCGGAGTCTTCCGACCCCGTCAGATCGTCTCCATGACCACCACCCATCAACCCGCTATCCACCGTCCTCAAGCACCATCCCCTCCCCTACGTGCGGCGCCCGCCGCTTCCCCTGCCGCGCCCGCCGCACCCCCAGCTGCGGCGCCCGCCGCAAGTTTCCCCCCTGGCGGCGCCCACCGCAAACATAGCGGTGCCCGCCGCACCCCCTGCCGCGCCCGCCGCACCCCCTGCCGCGCCCGCCGCACCCCCTACCGCGCCCGCCGCACCTGCCTCAACCAATTTTGCGGCGCCCGCCGCACCTTTCCCCCCCTGGCGGCGCCCGCCGCACCTGCCTCCCCTGCCCCCGTCTCCCCCATCCTTCCCGGCTCCCAGCCCTCCCTCTCCCCCATCCCCATCCCCACCTCCCACAAATCAGCCCTCCTTGACCCGAATTGGCAGGCGGCTATGCTCGACGAATACAGGGCCCTTACGAAGAATGGTACTTGGGTTCTTGTTCCTCGCCCTCATGAGGCGAATGTCATTCGCTGTATGTGGCTCTTCCGTCACAAGTTCCGCTCTGATGGGACATTGGAGCGCTACAAAGCCCGTCTGGTGGTGAACGGTCGATCTCAGCAGGCAGGTATTGATTGTGATGAGACCTTCAGCCCTGTGGTCAAGCCTGCCACTATCCGAGTGGTCCTGAGTCTGGCTCTGTCGCGCAACTGGGGCATCCATCAGCTGGATGTCAAGAACGCCTTTCTGCATGGTCATCTGAATGAGACGGTTTACATGTTTCAGCCTCCGGGGTTTGCTGATGCTGACCGTCCAAAGCATGTCTGTCTTCTCAAGCGCTCTCTGTATGGTCTGAAACAGGCTCCACGGGCATGGTTCCAGCGGTTTGCCTCTCATCTGCTCCGCTTGGGTTTCACTGGCAGCCGATCGGATACGTCTCTGTTTATCTATCGCAGAGGCTCGGACTTGGCTTTCCTGCTGCTCTATGTCGACGACATCATTCTCACCGCCTCTTCTGATGCTCTTCGAACGTCCATCATCTCGAGGTTGAGTGCGGAATTCGCCATGTCTGATCTGGGTCCGTTGTCTTACTTCTTGGGAGTTGCTGTTCAGCGGCATGCGTCTGGTCTCTTTCTCTCGCAGAGTAAGTATGCTGCTGAGATTGTTGCTCGGGCTAAGATGGTCAACTGTAATCCCGTCGCCACCCCAGTCGATACATCCAACAAGCTCAGTGCTCATTCTGGTCCTTTGGTTGACGATCCGACATTGTATAGGAGTCTCGCTGGTGCTCTTCAGTATCTCACTTTCACCAGGCCTGATATCAGTTATGCCGTTCAGCAGATCTGCTTGTTCATGCATGCCCCTAGGGAACCTCACTTTCAGGCTTTGAAGCGGATCATTCGGTACATCAGCGGCACCCTAGAGCTCGGCACCACCATCACTCCATCTAAGCTTGACCTTGTGGCTTACACTGATGCGGATTGGGGTGGTTGTCCAGACACACGTCGCTCCACGTCTGGTTACTGTGTCTTCCTCAATGACACTCTTGTGTCCTGGTCGGCTAAGCGTCAGTCCGTCGTGTCTCGCTCCAGCGCTGAAGCCGAGTACAGGGGCGTTGCCAACGTTGTCTCCGAGTGCTCTTGGCTCCGCAATCTCCTGCTTGAGCTAAGATGCCCCTTGCAGAAGGCCACTCTGGTCTACACTGATAACGTCTCCGCCGTCTACTTGGCTAGCAATCCTGTCCAGCACCAACGCACGAAGCACATTGAGCTTGATCTCCACTTCGTCAGGGACAAGGTTGCCATTGGACATGTCCGCGTTCTACATGTCCCGTCCTCCTATCAGTACGCTGATATATTCACAAAGGGTTTACCTAGACAGTTATTCATTGATTTTCGTTCCAGTCTCACTGTACGAACACCTCCCGTTTCGACTGCGGGGATTTGATAGATTACATAGGTTTCATATTGTATAGTGGGCTAAAAGCCCGTTAAGGCCCAATACCTGTGTAACCTATATATATATATATGTTATATCAATGAATGAAACCCTCAAGGAGTACATTACTCTAAATCACTTCCATAGTTTATTAAGGGCAAAAGTTTTATCACTCAGATTCAAAAATCGAAACAGCCATTGACAGCTTGACACAATTCAAAACCCTCCTCCTGGCTAGAAGCATCCCTATAACTAGTAACTCCAATGCTAATCAACGGTAAGTCGGTAACATTTATTTATAGCAGGCCTAAAGCAAACAAACTATTCACGAAATAAACAAAAAAAAAACGAGGAACTTCTTTCACCATCTGATGAACAGAAATTGCACATCAGAAATATGAAATTGATTTCATTAGAACAGAAAAACCCCAAGCTAAACCCTAATGATTAATAGAAATTCATCTCTCTCTTACTGAAGCCTGAAGCACTAACCTGTTGAAAGCTCTTGACAGTTTTGCCAATACTCCTCCCGATCTCCGGCAACTTCTTGGGGCCGAAAACGAGGGCGGCGACGCCGGCGATAACAGCTAGCTCCGGTACTCCGAGGCCGAACAAGCAGGTGCAAGAGAAACGCTTCCGCCGGCCATTTCCGGGTAGAGCTCGGGTCAGCGCTACCCGATTACTGACGTTCCCGGGCCGGAAGAATTTGGAGGCGGGGCTAATGAAGGAGGATGTGGAGGAGGAGAGGGAAATGGAAGGCGAGAGCTTTGGGGTGGACGGAAGGTAGAGAGCTGGTGATGAGATCGCCATGAATGGATCTCGCTACCGGATTTTTTCCCCCCCCCTTGATGGGATAATTTTGACGAGGGTTGGAGATAAACCCGGATAACGTACAATGCTGTCTTATTGGATCAACACTGATAACTTGATTGTCTTTTTTCTGACTTCGGATATTGTTGGTCGGTTACCTACACCGCAAATCCTCTTCCTTAATTGCGCGTACGGCAATTTCTACGTGCGTCGTTTTCGACGTGCAAGATTTGTGGTGTATATAGCGAAACCGTATTCTTCCTGCACTATTACTTGTTGAAATTTACTGTACTATTTTTTCAGCATTAATGTTAAGTTGCGAAATGAAAAGGAAAAAATGCACTGTTTTTATTTTTTTTCACACGTAAATTAGTTGTTTATGCGAAAATGATTTCCGTAGTACTGTAATAACTACTCCGTACTTATTTGTATTGATAAGAGATACATTGATAATGTTTCAACTTAGGTTCTCAATCATAAAACTAGAGAGAGTTCAGGAATCCAAAACTCAGAAGACACAAGTCAGGTAAACCAGCAAATATCTGTTGACGCTGGCGGACTTACCAAAGGAGGCCCATGACAGACATTAATGATCAACCCTTGAACCAACCACAGTTGAATGAGACTTGGGAGCCCAAAGGCAATACATTTTCTAGCAAGTGAACAAATCACAAACCCTTTTAGCATTAGACATACATTTTCTTATTTACAGGCTTACAGCCAATCCAGCAGTCTCTGTACCAAACTGATAAGCAGCAGGAGAATGAACCTACTTTGCTTTATATTACGAATGAAAGGTTTACATAGAGAAGATAAAATGGGAAGATTGGAATACCAATTAAACTAATACTGAGTAACAACTAACTTTTAGAGCATGCACTGTTGTATGGATCCAGGCTGAAGATGGAGACGCTGTGGCCTCTATCTGCACTGACAGAGTTGCTTCAGCTCAATAGCGACGAGCTGGAGCAGGAGGCTCATAGAAATGCTGCTTTGGGTTGTCATAAGGAGGAAGTGCAGCATGATCAACTGAATCAGGACGGCTTCCACTAAAATCTGGAATGCTAATTGTTTGCAACAGTGTGTTCATGCCGGTGACTCTCTTAACAGTCTCCTCCGCCATCTTCACCTGAAGGTGTAAATAAGTGTCAACAGGGGACTAAAACATGAGAATCGGAATGTCTTTCGCAAGGCTAAGGGGAAAAAATGTTTTTCAGAGCAAACAGATCATATCGGGTCGTAGATACTCCAATGTACCTTTGCTCTCAACGTTTCAACATCAGCTTTTAACACTCGATTGTCTACAGCAGCTTCATTATACTTCTGGCTTATGTCAGAATAGCGATTCAGCAAAGAAGAATTTTCAATCTTCAGCTCAGAAACCTATGGCAAAACATCACTTCAATTAAGATAGGATGCAGGAAATGGAAGGATATGTCTTGTAATCAATTGACCATATAGCAAATAGCTGAAGCATCGGAGAAACCTGTGATTCAAGTTCCGAGGCATGTTCCTGCTTTCTCCTCCTGGAGCGTCTAGCTGACTCTCTGTTTGAAAGCATTCTGGTGCACAGAGAGAGACACTGATTAGGATCATCACTGATTCAGTATTGATTAACTCATATCTTATATGCGAGAAGAAGAAATTCTTCATTGTGGGGGAATGAATCCACTTAAGATGACGGTGTTAACCATTAACCAACATTTCATACCAGAACAAAGATTAATAGAGGACAAAAGCAGTAAAAGGAATGAGATCAATAACCAAGGTGTCACCAAAAAAGAACAAAAGCACTTGTCTCTCAAGGAAAGGCATACAAAACGAAGAAGGGATAAAGCAACATGGTAAGAAAGATCCATCTCTAACCTTCGTGCACGCTTGGCATCATCTTGATCCATATTTTCATTTAATTCATTTTCACCTTCAGCTTCATCATCATCTGATAGATCCCTCGATGAACCACTTGTCGTTGCCTTGATTTGAGCAGTATGTTTCTTTGGCACTGCTGGCAACGAAGGAATTCCTATAGGTCCTCCAACATCCTTCTCTTTTGATCCTATGGTAGATTGAACAAGAACTACTGAGATGTGAGGAACTCTTGAAAGAAGAGCAACAATGAAGAAGATAAATTCAATTTCTTACACTCTTGACATTGTCGTTTTAGGGTTTTGATTATGTTAAAAATTATTTGTCATTTCAGAGTGTCTAAGCAATATTCTCCAATTGTGTACACATTAAATTAGGGTGAATTACGAATATTTTTATAGAATGCTGATCAATTCCTCTCAACCATCTTAACTCATTGGCTCAAGGGTGGAGAACAATTAATCAATCGAGTTATGACGAAGACTAAAGTTGTATTGACGGGGGTATTTTAGTTCAATCAATCATGTGTTAAAAGCTAGCTTTGGCATCATAATGCTACGAGATCATATCTAAAACTATTTGATTTTCTTTCTCCCTCTTCCCAGTATCTCACTTGTTCAGATCCAAAACCTACAAACAGAGGCATCTAGGGGCCACATCTGCAAACTCCCAAGTAGCTTTAGCTCTGAGAAATACAAGTATTTCTTGCGTAACAAAGGAATTTTGTTTAAAGAAATAAAATGGTTTCATAACAAAGTTTAAAATGCTCTGAAAATGAAATTTTGTTAAATATATAGCACTTCAAAACCAACCCTACCCATATTCAAATAGCAGTAAAGAGTTAATAGCAGGGAATTGAATAACCATGACTGAAACGCCATTTTTTGTCCACATATCATGTAAACGCAAACCTTTTCCAGATGACTGAGTTACTGCATGTGAATTAGTTGACCCTTGTGATGTGCTCTCTGCTGCTCCAGATGGACTATGGCCAACCACATAGGGTACCTATTTGACAATTGACATAAATGAAAATTTCACAGCTACATTTCATTCAGATAGTTAACAAATGCCTACATGTTACCTAAGAGAATCACACATAACATAATGGTCAAGCCTGACATCATGCACAAATATGATTGCAATTCTATAACTAGAACTAGCCTATGATACCCAGATACCGCTAAGGAGAGATGTATCCTGTATCGGATACGATACGCGGATGAGCCCAAATACGGTTGGGTAGGTTTCGGATGTGTTAACAGTAGGCTTGACCGGAAAAAACCTATTGGGATACAGCGTGGATATGTTTCAGATACATACACATCATTTCTTAATTTTAATTTCAAAAGACTTTTCAAACCCTAAAAACATCTCCCATTCTCACAACTCCTTGGCTCCCTCACACGTCTCCTCCTCCCTCACCGGCTCTGTCTTTCAGTGATATCCTCTGGAGAAAGTAAGCAGCTCTGTCTCACCAGCAAGTTGGCAACTCTAATTTCTCCACCTGTGACACAGTACTCTATCAATTGAGCTTCTGCTTGTTTATTTCTTGTACTTGGTATTGACGTATTGTAAGGACTTGATATTTTCAGTGTAGTAATTGTAGTTCCTTATCTATCTTTTGATGATATATATATACACTATTCATATCTAGACCTTAAAAACAAATTATAATTTATGCTGCCGTATCCCTAAATCCTAATGTATCATATCCTATAGTTTTTTGGAGTGACGATTTATATCTTATCCCTGTCTCCATATCTTGGTTTGTGCCCTTCAACATAGGATCTAGGGCACTAGTAGCTCCAATTTCATGATCACGGCAAATAATACAGTGAAAGACACACACAACTCAGCAAATTTTAAGAGCTAGTCACCAAGGGCACAGCTCAAGGAAATGAAATAAGCTTGGATAAAGGAAAAAGATTGGCAGGTTAATGATCGGTACTATGCAAAAAAATGCCGCTCAATATCATCCTCCCATTCCAAACACAAGCTTATGATCCACTAGACCCCTACTAGCTGAAGCCCAAAGCTCAGCGTTCTTTAGATTAATCAGCATCAGGACCTTAAAAAAGATAATCATCTAACATTCCAGAACCCTAAAATGAGATCCCAGAGCGATGGCTCAAATTCAATGAAATCGCAGTGTTATATAGATACGCCGATCAAACAGGAAGCAAAAGGAATGCAATTTATCGAGAGGAAGAGAAGAAAAACTTCGAAAATTCAGAGAACACAGAATCTGATATCATAAAAAGAGGGAAGGAGGGCAAACCCTAGTCAATGCGGCGGCGCAGGCCAAATTAAGGCGGCTCTTGAGAAACTCCTGTAACTCGGCCGAATCGGTCGTATTGCTCGATCCCGTATGAAAAGGCACGGTCATGGCCTCCGGTGCCAGCCTTGACTGATTGTCAGGGTGCTGAGGAGCAGCAACCTTATTCCGATTCAAACCCTGGGTAGTGTCATGATGATAACCCTGAGGATCATTCCGATGCTGGTGATCCTTGATGACGAGGCCGTTTTCATCCACTGATTTCGCAGGCGAATTCGTATCAGAGAGGGAGGTCGTCACTTCGTGTTCTTGGAGGAACCTCTGGAATGCCCATTCTGAAGCGCTCCGGTTCATCTTCGGATCAACCTGCGCCGGAGTTGATACCGGAAACGGAAGGTGTGCTGGCGGCGTCGGCGGCGGAGACCAGAACTGGCCGGAGAATTCGTCAACTGAAAATACCTTGTCCATCCTTCTCTCTCTACGACTCCAAAGTCCGTCTGAGCTATTTCTCGGACGCCTTTAAATACCACCTTAGACGTATAATACAATGGGTGTGTTTGGATTCCAAAATGCATTAATTATAATGCATTATTTTGACCTCGGTTTATGTGCATGTTTGGTTGCACAATTAAAAAAGTCGCAAATATCGAGGTGAAATATGTAATGTAACCAAACATGCACATAAACCGAGGTAAAAATAATACATTATATTTAATGTATTTTGGAATCCAAACACACCCATAATATTTTCAGTCGAACTTCACATGTAAAAAATACCCAACACATACTCCTTAGTCATGTCGTTCTTCAAAATCTTCGGTTGTCATGATAAAGTCTTTTGTCGAAATAATTGATACTACCTCCGTTTAAAAATACATGTCCCTTTATTATTCATGCACGTTTTTTTAGGATTAAAAACTATATAAAATATTAATGTTTTTATTAATTTTTTTTAATAATTATAAATTGATTATCAATAAGTTTATAATTAATAAAAAAGTTAATATTTTATATAGTTTTAAGCTCCTAAAAATAAGTGCTGAAAAATAAAATGACATGTATTTTTGGACGGAGTACTTTTGGACGGAGGGAGTGCTTCAGTTGCCTCATTCTGAGAAAAAGATCTAGATGGAGTAATGGAAGATAGATTTTTTTTAAAAAAAAGATGACATTATAACTTAATCATGACCGGAAGAAAGATGGCATCTGGATGACAAAAAAACTAAAGCTTCATTAATCTTCAACTTTAAATAGCCTGACTCATACAATACACATTTTTCAAAATTGAATCATGATTGGTAAACTTCTTCTTAAGACTTGAAAGTTTCTAACACTTTCATCCCAATCCGTAGCTTCAATCAAGTGCTTGATTGTATCTCGAACCTGCTCAAGCAAATTGAAACTATACATTCAGAAAAAAATACCTCAAAAAGAAGAATTAAGCAACAAAAGGGGAAACCAATCAGTAATAACAATAAATTTTGATAACATTCTTATTCCACCTTGAATTAGGGCTAGGATATTTAGTTTTTTAAAATTAGTTTCTTTCATGATTGAGTAATAGATTGATTCCATATATATTTGTCACATACTCTTTTTTTCCTCCATGCTTCTTCATTTTATCTACTTCTGCAATTTTCCTGCTCCCTCGACATTTCAGTCGTTCCATAGAGAGATTCTTGAATTAAAAAAATCAAAGGCCCCATGCAATTTGATAACATTCTTATGTTTGCCTTTGTGGTATAGCTTACATGGCATTTCATTATTACTTTTAAATGGTTGAGAATGTGAATTGTACAGATCAATCCATCTCTTCCCGTCCAAAGAAATCATTCAGCAACATGAGCAGAGAATGGGAGCAGAAAAGTATTACTTGAGCTCTAGAGCTACTGTTCAGCAAGTTGGAAAAGTGATTTTTGTTTTCCCTTAACCTTCAACAAACCAAAAGGCATTATACAAATCAAGACATTAAAAGCACATACTATGGAAGTTTCCATTGAAAGACCATCCCACTATTGATAATTTAATTATTGACCAAATTTAGTCAACTAAAACACCCTTAAGAAGCAAGTTCTTGAGAGTTTTTATATCTAACTACAAATTAAATAGGAAAGGCATGGAAAAGAAAACGGAATCATTATATACAATTGGTTCAAATATATTTTGAGTTAAGGTAAACTTGTATTGGAGTTAAGAAGGATGGGAGTTGAACACCTACCTGGAGTGTATGCTTCTCCGTCCTCATCGGTCCATGGATGATTTTGCAATCACATAATTCTTAATTAACAAAAGTTATATGTCATAAGTTGTATTCAAATACCTATTTAGTGAGGATCACATCCTTAAAAAAAATCTCAAATTGAGTAAACTTAGAACTTTATTAGTTGTGAGTCTCTTCTTTAGATAAGTGTTTAGCATCTTCCTCACAAGGTCCTTTGATTGAAGTGAAATTGAAGGCAATGAATCACTTGTGAAATCAATATGGCCTTGTAAGATTGCATCAAATTTTTTTCCGTGCTTAGTGCCTATCAATGAACCAAAAACTACCCGACACATTTCCATCCATGAACACGCAAAGGTGAATTAATTAGTTGCTAGTGATGTTGTTAGCAAAATAGAGTATATCCTCAATAGTATTATACGCAATTACACATTTCCTTTTTGTTCAATTTTTTTTTACCAAAACAACGGTGCTTTTGTGTAAATATCATTCGCTAATGTGGTGGATTTCTTTAAAGCTCGAACATTCTGAATACATCTAAGGAGGGTTCATTTCAAACATATATATTGCTCCAAACTGATGCAATGGAAAAACTGATTGTCAAAATTCAAATGTCCTCACACCAACAGTGCAAAGAGAACCTAACGAAGTGTGATACAGAATACCAAGAACTAAATTTTGTTCACGTGACTTGATTATATGGAGGAGATTATGACAAAATTTAATTGTGTACAACGATTCCAAAGTGGTATGCTCAAGAATATGAAACTATATATGTTAATGCATAGTAGTAAGGTTAGTAAGCTTACGTCTCTGGTTGTGGTCTTATGCAAGGAATAAACTGCTCCAGAAGCAACCTGACTCCAAATAGTTGAAATAACGATCAAATGGAGTAAAAATGTCATCAATGGAGCATAATGAAATCAGTTAGTAGCCAAACACATTACCAACAACACAACTGATAGAAAAGCCATGTCTACCCCTTTCTTTCGGGTGCCAAATGGAGGATTCATGACAACCGTATCAATAGTTTTGCCTAAGTAGATCATCATCAAACGTAAACAATAAAAATCTGAAGATAGTACTATATAACTTGAAACACTATGGATAGACAGCCTGAGGCCCAGAACAAAAGAACCCGGAAAAAATCCCTTGGCAAATCAGCGAGATCGATCAATTGCAAAGGAATAAACAGTTATAAATGGGCCATGTGAGGGGTTCATTTAAAGAATGACAAATCTACCGGAAAGAAGTGAGATATATTTACCTTGCAATCTCAAATTCTGGATGTCACACTGAACAAAAGTTACATCCAACTGCAAAGGCAACGCAATCTATTAAGTGAAAGAAAGCAAATCAAAACAAAAATATTAACATGTATTAGTTGACCATCCCCTCAAAATCACAGTAAATACCTCCAAATCCTCTGCATTGACAGATGCAATCTCATTTGAATCAGAATCGACATTGAAACCCACAAAGTTAGGTGATTGTTAGAGAAATCAACATCAAACATTTTATTGCCTGTTTGTCACATAATTCTCAGTATGATAATCTAGATCGATATGAAAAAAGCTAAAAAATTACCTGAGTTTTTGCACTTGAAATGCCCTTAGCCGGATGGCAAACCTATTGAAAAATAATCCTTGAAATCCTAATTGAGATCAAAATCTTGCGTTTAGTCTAAAGTCAATTTGAGATAGAATCCTTGAAATCGAAACACGTATAAACAGAGTTTGGGGATTCTAGAAATTGAAAGCATACCCGTGGATGGAGTTCTAGCCTTGATACGAAAGATCAAATAAATCCCTAGCCCTTGAATGAAGTCGTTGCGTTGTGTCCCCAAAACGGCAAAACCTATCGGTCAAAGCTTTTACTTTCTCCCTCTCGACCAATCGAATCTTACTTTGCTCGTTCAAATTCAAATTTACCGACTTTTTTTCCTTCCGAATCGTGATGAATTAGGTCGAAATTTGATCAGAAAGGCGTTGATTCTGTTGTTGAATCAACACCGCAGTAGCAATTTCGAGGCTTTGGTCCCCCATTAGAGGGGAGGATTGAAAGAAATAGAGAGAAAGAGATGTGCGCGCCATGCCCTAGCCACTGCCACCGCCACCGCCTTTGCCTCCTCTCCGCCTCTTCCTCCTCCTCTTAACCCTCTCGATCTCCGCAGGATTGCCCAACAATCGCCACCACCACCATAAAAAACGACGTCGCTTCGACGCTCGACGAAGAGCAAGATGATGAGGCGGCGATCGACGATGACGGTGCATTCATCGCCGATTGCGTCGCCGCCTACAATCGCCCTCCTCCGACCGCCGATCGACTGCGCCCCGCCTCCACAACGGCAACAATCAATCAATTTATCAAATCTATTTTGAGGAAGAAGATGATATCAGGAAGAATGTAAACGTGTTTGAGGAATGCAATTTCAGTTTTTGGTATGGGCAGCAAAACAACGTGGGTGAGAAAGTGGGAAACTGCTTCTTAATGTTGCTCAGAGAAAGACACGTGGCTAAATATTTTACAAAGACTCTGCTTCTGTTTTTATAAGTATAAGGGTTGGATGTTAAATTAAAAAAAATAATTGGTAATAATACGAACTATCAACCGTGAATAAAAAATAATTGGTGATTTAGGTAAATAATCTATTTTGAATATTTAATTAGATAATTAGCACAAACTCAAAACTCATATTCCACCAACAATAAACACCACCATCACCACAATCAAACTCCTTTCTACCTCTCCAAAATCAAATCTAAGTTTATCATCCACTATCACTAGAACAACAAAAACAACTAATGTAATTGCTTAACCTTACATTGAGATTTCCTCTCACTAATATGTGTTGTGGAATCTCTCACCTGTAAAATTTGAGATAACCTCCCAATCTCATTTTGCTTGGGATAACCTCCCACATATAAAATTTGGAATACCCTCCCACCTATCAAATTTGAGATAACCTTCCAATCTCATTTTGATTGGGATAACCTCCCACATATCAAATTTGGGATACCCTCCTATCTATCAAATTTGGGATAACCTCCCGCCTTCTTTTCCTTTGGTTAACTGAGATCTTGCTCCACACACACCCTTAATT
This sequence comes from Persicaria tinctoria, assembly GCA_037127255.1. NCBI lineage: Eukaryota > Viridiplantae > Streptophyta > Magnoliopsida > Caryophyllales > Polygonaceae > Persicaria > Persicaria tinctoria. The sequence continues at coordinate 41,329,348 of JBANSL010000002.1, read as the reverse complement.
TGTTCACATGAGTCCATGTTTACCCATTTCTTGTTTGAACAAGTACAATTCTTGTTTGAACAAGTATGGCGAGGAACCCCTTTTCCCTATTACCCAAAGACTGAACACAAAATAAAACTCTATCACTTACAACCTTTACAAATCTACTTCAGTTGACCCCTTCTCGATCTCCGACCTCACAAAGTTCGAATGAGTCGTCTACCACTTTCACTCAACCTATCCAGTACCGCCTTTTTTCCGCCTTGGCATGTGCCTTTGTCGGTATGCCTTTTGCTTGGAGATGGATATCGTTTATCAAACAACCCCATCTCTAATTTAGGATCGCTCAAACAACCTCAACCTTTGCCCCAAATGCTAGGTTTTTGTAAGGGTTTTATCTTCTTTTTGGATCTAGATTCTAGATCTGACATCAATCTTAACCAAATTGGTTCTTCCTCAATCTTGGCTTCATTTGCTTCGATTGTAGGCAAAATCCTATCCCCTAATCTCTGAATTCGATTAATTACCTCCGGCTTGGGCGACGGCGATTCGGTTTGTTCACCCCCGCTCTCCGTCTCCGCCACTTACAGTTTGGTCGATTTCCCCTGGCCCCGCTAATCCTCTTCCACCTTCGCCATCTCCCTCCAGTATGTCTGGAGGACCCAATTTCGGCTCGACCTTCCACCCTGTCGGCGCGCCGATGGTCCGTGCCACGTTTGCTTCCCCTGCATGTGCTCAGCGTTGCGTGTGGGGCTTGCTAAAAGCCTTGGCGTGCAAGGATTTTCTCCCCCTTACACGCTAAGCATCATTCCAATATTAAAAAAAAACACAAAAAAATCCAAAACAAATCAAAAAATGAAAAAAAATAAAAGGAAAACCATCAAAAAATTACTTTTGTACTCTGTATTATTATGATTTCATTTGTCTTCACTGATTCCGTATTATTTTATCCACCCCTTATACTTATAAAACCAGAAGCAATGTCTTTGTAAAAATTTGTACCACGTGTCCTCTTTGAGAAAAGATAAGAAATACAGTTTTCACTTTCTCCCCCCACGTTCTATTACTTGCCAATACCAAAAACTGAAATTGAAATTCTAAACCACGTTTACTTTCTTCCTCACAACCATCTTCTTCCTCATACTAGCTTCCTTCTTCAATTCTCAGAATTGATAAATTTTCTGATCGTTGTCGTCGTTGAGGCGGGGCGCAATTGATCGGCGGTCGGAGAAGGGTGATTGGGGTGGCGATGCAGTCGGCGATGGCTAGATGCGCCTTTCTCTCTTAGTTGCACTGGTAATCTCTCTTTCTCTCTACTCTCTTCATTCTCCTAATTGTAAACCCTAAGTCAATTCCCTACTTCATTAAGAACCTCTTTGTGAATGGTTGCTTATTCTCGAAATCACACAAATTAAGCCCATGTTCGGGTTTTATTAAAAAACAGTATTCAGCTATGGAATTTCTTTCAGATTACGTCGATTGATTCTCTACTCTCTTCATTTTCCCAATTGGTTCCTTTAGCTTATATTCTCGAAATCACATAACCATTAAAACAATTTCAAGTTCCAAGTATAACAAAACAGTGCTGAACTTTATGATTTTTTGGTTGGTCAAGGTTTGTGTTTGATGTGGTGATCAGTCGGGATGGCTAAATTGGTGGCCGGAGGTGGCAATCAATTGCAATCGAATGTGGAATACGTCAAATCGAGGTAAAACGTCTTTGTTCTCCCTTTGATTAATTTGGAGGATTTTGATTAATATATTGCACACAAGGTGTTCGATGAAATGCTTATAGGCTTATTTTGGGTTGATTCATCTAAATTTATAGGGAATGATTTAATTACCTACAAAATTTATTTGCTTACCTTCAAAAGGTTATTGATTCGGCATACAGAATACATCGCCCAACTACAAGCATTGTCTATATAGACCAATGAAAATTACTTATCAATATGTCATACAAGTGTTCAATTATGCATATTAACAAAATAACAGACAAATATGCAAGCATTGAAATTATTATAAGATCATAATTGAGTTGTAGTGTTAAGCACATACACACCCACAAATAGACCTGAGCATGGGCGGGCTTGGGCGGGCCTGGGCCGGGCCTCCCACCTTTTCACAACCCATCGTACCGGGCCGGGTTTGGGCCAGGCCCGGTTGTTGGGCCTATTACCTTGCCCAAGCCCGCCCGTGTTGGCGGGCCGGGCTGCCCACCGGGCCAAACGGGCTTTTCATTTAAAAGATATAAATTAAATTAATGAAGACTTAAGGGTGTCAAACACATACATACAGTATATAAATTAATATATTATATACTGTACATAATATATTATCAAGGTAAAACACAATCGGAGTATAAATTTACATACATATACAGAGTATAAATTTACATACATTTACATTTACATTCATACATATATACAATATATAATATATTATTAAATACAGTATATAATATTACATACATTTTCAAAAGGTAAGGGTGTCAAACACATACGGAGTATAAATTTACATACATACATACAGTATATAATATATTATTAAATAATAATATATACCGGGCGGGCCTACCGGCCCGCTTGGGCTTTATACTCTGCCCAAGCCAAGCCCGGTGGGCCTACCGGGCCGGGCCTGTCGGCCCGCTTGGGCCAATTACTCTGCCCAAGCCCGCCTTTTTTACCGGGCGGGTTGGGCGGGCCGGGCGGGTTAGCCCACGTTTGCTCAGGTCTACGCACAAAGGCATGCTCAAAATTGAGGAAGGATGAGCACATTTTTATCATCATTAACAACAAGGAATTAAAATTTAGAAAACAAAAAAAGGGGAGCAAACAGTGTGTTAGTGCTAGGTACTTACCAGTCTTCAGAAAATTTTTGCAGCACCCCATCCAACGGTATTGGTCCAATTAGAAAATTTTATGATACATTGCTTCAAGTTCAAAATTAAATTCCAGATAAGGATTAGACTTGAATTACAATATAAAAGATTACATAACTTGCAAGTGCTAGACTCCTAGTTACTTATAACGTGACAAGTGAGTTGTGAATATATTCCTTTTGATTTCCTCTCTTATGAAATAAAAGAGGAATTTATCAATTTCATAGCAAAGAAATTCATATAAAGAGATCAATTGTTGTAAATTCTTTGTTAATTGGAATGAGATGTTATTGTTTGCTTTTGCTGTTGATATTTCTATATAACTTATTTATTATGCTCTGATTCCTTCATGCCTAAAATTGGAAATTGAAAATCGTTTTTATGAGAATAACTTGCTTGAATAAAATTTTCTCAAGTGTTGTGAATGTACTATAGAGAAGCAAATATCTAATCCTTTAGCAAATAGGTCAATCTGCATGGATGCTGAGGTAAAGATTTTAAAACGAATGATTAATGAATCTGGTATAGACTCAAAGATCTCAGTGACTTATCATGTGCTTTGTGTGGAAAATCTGCGTATATGCAAATTCAATTCATTTATATATACTTTGGGTTGATTATTCTTTCTCCATCAGTTTTGAATATTGAATAAAAATGAAGTTAGTTATATAAACATCTGAAAAGAAATCGTCAAATGGAGGTTAACTTTGGAATATTTGGACTCCATGGTAACACACAACACCTTAAAACCATCACAAAAATGAATCTATAATTTTACTCCAGCGGGTTTCACAACAACGGTGTGAAATATTTCATGGCCATGAAATGCAGTTTTGAATATTAAATAAAAATGAAGTTAATCCACCCATAATACTTATTAATTTAGAAGCGATGTCTTCAGTAACAATTGAGCCACATGTCCATATTTTCACAAAATAAGAAATTACGCTCATAGCTAGATTCCTAAACCATCGATAGAGCTAAAGTTTGGTGTTTGATTGGGTCGAAAAATAGGGTTATTTTGGATTTGAGCCTATAACGTTTTCTCATATTGGTGATTTCTTTACAATGAATCCCCCATAGTAATCAAGTCGTAGTTCTGATCAGATCTATTAAGGCGGTTTGTGAATTAATGTTGTCCAATTAGTTGCGAATCCGATGGGTATTGTTCTTTTGTGTTGATTTCATCAAATTTTAGGGGTTACTATTTTAGGGGGTTACTAATGCAAAAAATGTGATTATCCTAGACTTCTCCCTGGTCTCTTGTGGTTGTTCGGAATATTTAATTACACTGAAATTTATGTTAGCTTATATTTTGCATGGAGCCTGAATTGCCAAACTTTATTCAGAGATATATTATATGTAAGGTCTTGATCATACTCCATGGATTTCTCTAATTTGATGTAGGTCTTAAATTTCTAGCAGCCCTGGAGTATAAGTTATTTGTGAGTTCAATATTTCTAACAATTCTGATTTATATTTTAAGGTATTGCTTATATTTTCTCTATTTTGATGCATGACTTATATTAGAAATCCTAGATGAGGGCAACTTTTGTTTCCCTTTGTCATTTCTAGAAAATATGTCAAAAAAGTAAGTCGAGCAAAGATAATTTTTGGCAACAAGTAAGTTTTTTGCTCATGTTCTCATTTTACCCATCTTTCGATGTCTACATAATATCACCAATTCACTTATCTTTTTATGGATTTTTGGTATCCAGATAATGATATCGTAGACAAGTCTGAGGTGCAATCTCCATGACCCTCATTGCGATTCCGGTAGAGGTGAGGATACAATTTCATTTCATGATAAGATGAGGTCTCCTTTGGTTGAAATTGTTTTTTTTCTATAAATGAAATTTTGGCTTTTAGTATGTATCAGTAATAATGATAAAGTTGGCATAATGATATTTTGGAAATGAAGCTATTCGCATGTTCAAAAGAGTTCATGTCCTTCTATTTTATAATTGCTTTTCTTTTAATGCTTGGAAGTGAAGATCATCCGGACATGGTAAGGTATATTGAATGTTTCTTCTATCTTCATCTTTGTTCGCTTGATGAATTCATTCATATATATCTACTGAGTACATAAGTACATTATCAGCTTCAAACCTATCTCAATCTCTTGATAATAAGAATATTAGATGAGTTTTATGCATGATTTCCAGTTCCAAGTCATTCAAAGTTAGTTTTGTGGATTTTTTCTGATGAATGCTATAAAAATAATTTGAAATGACTAGGAACTAGAAATCGAGCTTGGTTGGCATCATATGATTTATTATGTTTATCGCCACATATATTTAAAAAAAATCAACTTTTGTCAAGACTAGATCATTTTTCACAATGAAAAATTAAAGGTTCATGTTATGATTGTTTCACAGCCATGAAATATTTCATTGTACCCCTATGAAACAACCTGCATTTCAATCAATTAATTTAAGTAATATGTTAGGGGTGTGTTTGTGGTCTGCAACTTTGACCATTGTATGTCATTTTTCAGGGTGAAAAATTAAAGTTATGTGTTAGGATTTTTTTACAACCATGATATATTTCACTGCACCTATATGAACCAATCTGCATTCAAAACAATTAGTTTTAGTAATATGTAACGGGTTTAAGTAATATGATAGGCAACATGTTGAATTTTATGGTGCTCTTAAACTCATTGGTGCATAAATGGAAAGGGTTGAAACATGGATGTTTGATCCATGCGGAATGCTGGGTTGGAATTAGTTCATTGATTGTGGTGCTGATTGTCGAGCTATTGATGGACAATTGATTTTAGTAAGGAATTTTGTCTTTGATGCAGGAGGTCAGGAGCTATAAATAAAAGTTGTTAATGTTGATGTTATGGTTTTGTTGAGAGTTATGAAGGTTTCAACTGATATTTCATCGGAAATAATATGATGACAATTATCTTCAATTCTTGGATTCACTTTGTTGGAAAGATGAGGGAAGCAACCTCAGGTCTTCATACTGATTTTTATTGCCTAAAATGATTGACGTTGTCATGAAGATGGTCTAATTTTTTTATATATAGTTGCCTAGCTAAGTTGTCATGGGAAGTGCTTTCTATAGTTGTTGTCGTTGATTTTCATTATAAAAAAGAAAGTGACAGGAAGTGATACTTCAAGAGATTGGGGCAAGTTTACAAGAGAAGTTATTGAATAGATGTTGGTATTGGGAAGTATTAATGGATTTTGTTTGTGATATTGGAGCATTTTCATATAAGATAGGATAACTTGGGGCAAAATACTCTATGGGTTTACCAATTCATCACCGCCAATTGGCTTGTGATATTGGATAATTGTTGCTGATTTTGCTCAAGCTAAATGACTCTTGTACGGTTGGACGTGATACTACAAGCTTGTACAACTAGGGACATTGTCAGGCTAACTATTTTAGGAGAATGGATAACGACAAAGGCTAGCAAACAGTTATGGAAATTGGGTCAACTTGCCTTCTTTCAACAGTTAAGTAAGGGTGAATTGATGAAGCAGGACATGAAAACTTAAGTAAGGGTCAACTTGCCTTCTTCCAACAGTTAAGTAAGGATGGAAGACATTGTCAAACTGATTTTATTTTGAGTTTGTAGTATTTTTTTTTTAAATTGTAAACAAAGCTTTGTAGACAAAGTTTTACGAGGGAGGGAGTTTTGTTAGGATATATGTGTATGGATTGGGTTAGAGAAAGTGAGCTAAGATCCATTGTATACGGGGCTAAGCCTATACAAGGCTTATAAGAGCCTCTCGGTTGCACCGATAATGATTATGAATGAATTACAAAACACTTCTATCTTCTTCCTCTCTTCTCTTTGAACTCTCATTCTCTTCCTCCTTATTCTAATTCTTCCATTACTGAGCTCCATAGCTCACCCTCCTATCAGACCTTTGGGTCCTAACAACCACATAGATTTAGTAAAAAAAAACATAAGCTTTTATCAAGTTGTGGATGATGGACATTCCATAAAGCTGATTCATCTGCTGATTGATGACTACCCTTTCTTTTTTTCTTTTTGAGTGACATCCATAATGTAATGATTGATTTGTAAAATAGTCCAAAGGGCGTTAAGCTCGGCGATGTGGGTTCAAAAGATAGAGAGTTGATGACCTATGAATTAAGTAGAGGAGTCAACCAAGGATAAACCAAGATCTTGCAAAACAACCATGTTTGTAACGTAACATATATATTATTGGTAAGGTTACTAGCTAACCCGAAAGGCCTAAAAAGGAGGCATTTGGTGTTTGATATGTGTAAATGTATTCTCTATTGGCTATGTGCATGCAATGTTCATTGCTCTTCTCTTTTGACTATTTATGCACAACGGGGGCATTTTATTTTCCTAAGTAATTTAATATGTAGTGATTTTTTTATTAAAAAAATTAAGATTGCTTACTCAAACCTTAGCTTAGGAGTGTTTGGTTGATGGTTATGCTCTCATTTCTATAGTCCTGTAAATGAGGAAAAGTCTAAAGGAGAAACTAAGAAGATCAACGATTATAAAGATGACACACAACCCTTTAATTACAAGTGTGCACTGTGTAATGCGTCTTAGACTCTTAGGTCATCAATCAAGAAGAAGTTTCCAATTTGAGAGATGTAACTTCTTTTTTATTTAAATGCAATTGATATCATGACAACAATTTTAATGAAATGAAATATATTCATTGTATGAGGAAGAACTAAAGCGGTAAATGTCTATAAAAATATTCACCCGTACAAGGTACGAGAAAAGTACTAGTTATTATGATAATTATTATATAACCACTCGCTTAAGTTTTTTCCCGAGAGGGATAACTCATCGGCGCAACCCGCCACTTCTCAAATCGACTTTAGAAACTAATGTTTAGTGCCTTCATTGCGATGATTTTTTATTGACCAGCTTCCAGTTTGTGACCTTTTGTTGTGCTCGTGGTTCGTCTTCTTCAGTTGCGGTTTGGTCGTGGATTTGTGATCGATGCCTGATGGCTCGCTTCTGATCGAGTCCAAATCTGAGGTCTCCACTGTTGTTCCACAGGTCGTTGCCTGCGTCACCTCTCCCCTTTGTGACTTCCACGACTGAGCTCATGCGGACTTTGCTGCCACATTCTGCGTCTGATCTCTGAGCCGTCCTTTGTCCACTTTTGTTTGTTTCTATTTTGTTTGGTCGGTTTGTTGTTGTATGTGTGTTGTTGAATTCCTTCTGGTTTTCTGGTTACCGATATTTCGGTCCCTCGAGATACCAAGGTTGTTAGGTTCTCGAATTCTTTCCGGTTCAAAAAAAAAAAGGTAATTAGCCAATAACTTATTTAATTAGGTTAGGTAGTTATTTCTCCAATAAAACAATGAGATGCGCCTTATTCCTCTCTTTCAGCGTCGATCGAAGCTTCATCTAAGCTTCATCAAGGGAGATCCACATCATCTGCAAATCCCAAATCCCAAGCATCCAAAATTAAGCTTAACCCACCAAAATCTCATATTCAGGCTCGAGATCGTGATTCCAAACAGTGATTCCAACTCAATAGCGAATCCGAACATTTTGGGTGAAACCTCGAACATCAATCTTCCAGAATCCTCGAAAGTTGTCACCAATGGCCGAAAATCAATGCAATATGGAATCATAAACAAGGAAAAGAGCCACGATTTGGAATCTAATCAAGGTAACACTCAAATGTTGGACCTAAATTTCATTTTCTATAGATCAATTGCAACTCCAAATTCTCAATTCCATACCCTAGGGTTAGATCTAAGTAGTACTTCTTACCCGAATGATTGTGATTTTTCATTTGAATCTAGTTGTGAGTAATAATTGATAAAATTTGCATAGGTGTAAAATACAGATTCCGTAAATGCCAAGAGATGGATCTCAAACTTATGACAGTCTGTTTTGGAGGAGAATTGAAGATGACATATGGCTATTGTGAGTATGTTGGTGAACTTGAACCTAAGGCATTTGTGATTCAAGACAATATTGAGTTGGAATCATTGACAAATATGATTAGTACGTGATAGGTTTGACATTTGCCTAGAAACGTATGAGCTTATGTTAAGCCACTTACATCCTTTACAAAAATTGAAAGCTCCATTTACAGTCAACAAAAATGAAGATCTCAAGGCATTCATGGATATAAATGATGCGCCTCAGATTGCATGGTCTTTTCCGTTGTATGTTTTAGCAAAGAAAAAGATGAATGGTACTCATATAACAAAAACAGTGCAGCAAACAAGTGTGGTGACAGAGTCTAAATAATGATTACATTCAAGAAGCAAGTGTTGATGACACATTGGCCCTCGCTATTACTGATTTGCATCAGAAGATATGCATACCAACAATGATGAAGCTCAAAATAAAGCCCTTAGTGAGAATGAGAAAGAGGATATTGATTTGATATATGTTGGACATATTTTCAGCTCAAAAAATCACCTAAGGACTACAGTGGCTAACATGACAGTCAAGGAGAACTTCCAATTTCGAGTGAAGAAATCAACAACACAAAGGTACAAGCTAGGTCATTTGTATTGATGTCAGCTGCAAGTGGACAGTACTAGCTACATGTGTGAAGAATTCGAGTTACTTTGAGATTAGAAAGGTGAAAGAAGAGCACACTTGTTCATTTTCAGTTAGGTGCAGAGAACATCGGAAACCATCTTATCAAGTTGTAGCGAAAAAGATGAAGATAAGGTATGATTAATGAAAATTATATTATTTATATCATCTCAGCCATATGAGTAAAGATGACAATTGGTGTGTGCTTATCTTTTCAATATAATTGGATAGATAAAAAAAACAGCTACTGCAGTAGGGTTATGTTGTTAATTACATATGACTCTTGAATACAATTACTTACTTGTTACATATAATGAATGAAGGTATGAAGGTGTGACAAAAGGGTCAGATCCTATGCAGATCAGAAATGCAATGCAAAAGGAGTTTAGGCACAATGTGAGCTACTGGAAAGCATGGAACTACAACGCTCGCTCTCTGCAGAACAAAAGGACCCGCACAATAAACAAGTAGCACCAATAGGACAGCATAATAATATGTAAAAACATTAATGGTGAGCGGCATCAGATGACGTCCACTGCTCTTTCCGCTGCCCAATGAACACACATACGCTATACCTAATAAAGATGCTTCTAGATGCAAGGCGGAACATTAACACACTAACATGCTCCTAAGATCAAGTGCATAATAATAACAAGGCCTTAACACAAAATACCAAGTGGTATATCCCGCTACCTAACCATCGCCTCCCTTTCCGATAGGGCGGAGACTGGCCAGCTCGTGAATGCATTCTAATTTATAAATGGGGCGAGGCCCGTTGTGGCACCCAACCCCATATTTGCATGCTTTTATCAAATCATGAATTTGCACTTAAATGAGAAAATGAATAATATAAGGCGAAAGATAAAATAAATTAGAGTGGAAGTAAAATGGTAATTAAAGTGGCAATTAAGACACGAACGACTCAAGACAATCCGATGAGACGGGGCCATCCTATGACTCTAGCAAAGACTCTAGATACTTTACAGGTAACGGTCGTTCTGTTTACAAACGCATAAAGAAATAGAATGCTCAATGGTCAATGCAACCTAGCATGGTACTACATGGCATGGTGATTATGAATGCAAGCACCTAGTATATCATACACATAAGACAAGGAAGTCTCTCTGTTGATCTGAGTAAGCTCCGAAGAGACTTACCTGGTAAGCAGAATAACAAAAGTACGATCCCAACAAATAGCATGAACAATCAGATAATATCACCTAGATCATAGCAACATCCATATAAGTCTACTTCTAATCATCCGATCACACACACGTGTACATAGTTCAATAACATATAAACACATCATAACATCATCAAGTTCAACCAGTCATCACACTTGCCACATTCCACAATACCATACCATCCTTATCATACCATTCAACCACATTCATGTATTCATAATCAAGTATCATCATATCACATAACTCGAGTCCATCATAATCATCATATCTTAAAAGCATAAGTTAACGATACATAATTTTAACATTCCATCATGCTATTAGTCAACCAAATTATGCCATTAGTCCACACATGTCATAATATTAGACAACCATTCACATCAATCATGCTAGTTAGTCATTGAGCAAATCAATCCCAAGTTAGTCCCGAAAACCAATTTAAAACCAAGTACCTGATTAAAACGTTCGATCTTAAAAGCTCATAAATTTCATTTCCCAAAACTCCCAAATCAGGCCCTTGAATTAGTCCTTGAAATCCCCCAAGAGCGTTGAAAACGAGTCGCGAAAACGGTTGTTGAAAACATCGGAAAACGGAGTTAAAACGCTTGAATCAGGGAGTCAGTTGTGACCGCGAGTTAGCCTCTCGTGCCCGCGAGACTCAGCGTCTCAGAGGAGCCTCTCACGGTCGCGGGCAACTCGCGCTCGCGAGAACCTCGAGTCTCGGTCGTGAGTCCAGGGTCCCCTCCTAGGGTATCCGGACTCCACCTCGCCACCACGAGTCATCCACGTCACGGCCGCGAGTTAGAACCCTAGCTGGATTGTTCTTCCTCACGGTTGCGAGCTCCCTCTCGCGACGGCGAATACGTCCTTGAATCTTTGATTCAAGGGACGTGTGTGGCCTAATGAGAAGTTGTTTGGGGCTCCCATTTTTCCCATTTTTTTTCCAAAGGTACCCAGGCACATGTTAGTACAAGAATAACTGAAAAAACATGAAGATTTGAAGAGATTTCTCACCCAACACTTCCTTGGTCCACTTCTTCTTCTCTTGGGTGGCTTTTGAGGTGATTTGAAGCCGAAACTCCTAGATCCGCTTGTTGGGTGAGTGAGAGGAGTTAGTTTAGGAATAAAGAAGAGAACTTGGAGGGTTGAGAAGTGAAAGGAAGAGAAAATGTGCCAACTTACCCTTTCTAGACCCAAAACCAAGCAAACGAACTTCCGGGCTTCAATCCTTGACTTCCGGGTTGAGATGTGGCTCCAATGGACCTCCTTGGCTCCTTGGAAGGTGGTGAGAGTTACTGGACTCCTTGGATCTTGAGGGAGAGAGAGAAACCAAGGTGAAGTGGTGGTGTTTGGAGGGTGATGCCGAGAGGAAGAGGGGAAAGAGGAGGGCTCCCCCTTGGTGTTTTAGGTGGTGGTTTGAGGGGAGAGAGGGTGGCTGAGTTGGTGGTTGTGGGTGTGGGTTGGGGCAGCACAAGGAGAGAGGAGAGAGCAAGAGAGTGTTTAGGGTTTTTGGGTTTGTGAAATGTTAAGCTTCCAACATCTCCTCACTTTTTAAAACAAGCATGCTTGGTCTTGGCATTATCTGAAGTTTGAAATGGTGTGATGTCATATCGTTATCTCCTCGAGTGATTTTTGGTGAAATTTGGAAGGTAAGAGTGGGATTTGTCCTCTTTCCAAAAGAAGGGCATGCAAGGCAAGTGAGGATGGAAAAGTATTTGTGGGTGTCTCACCCAAATATGGTAAGCATCTTTGATCAAGCTTAATTTGTAACATGGGTTCACTTGGGCTAGGGTTTGGTATGGAGATCTCGACTAGGGTTAGAAATGTAGGAGTCCAAGCCTTGGTTCCGACGTTGCAATCTTGAATCCCGAGGGGCGTCCCAAAATTAGTCCCCTGATGTTAGTTTCCCAATTTCCACTCTCTCCTATGAGAAATTAGATTTTAAAATCGAGAATCGATGTTGTCATGTTAGTTTCAAAATTCTAGTTAGGTCGGAAATCTACTTTACGAGGTCAAAGTCCGAGCTAGAGAGTTTTTTCGCTAATTTCTGCTTCAAAATTCATTTTGATTTTCTTTTTTCCGAGAAATTAGGATTTAAAAATTCGAGTCTTTACATAACACATTCTAAACCAACACACAAACCAAAAAAGCCCAAGGGGTAGAATAAAATATAAGAAACCACCAATGGAACATTTAAACTAAATTTCGATGGTTCAACACTATTAGATAGGGGCAACACCATTGGATACATTATCAGAGATTGGGAAGGCTAACCAATACATAGATGATGCAATACAATGGGAAAACAAACACCTTTAATGACTGAAGAACTGACTCTCCGCCAAGGTATCCAAAAAGCAGTTAAATTAAGGATAAACAAACTATAAATAGAAGGAGACTCACTTATCACCAACCAGCTTAAAAAAATACGGAAATTTCGCACCGTACCCTTCAGGTAATGTCTTTTTCGCAGGGTGTACCAATCTTTGATATAATTCGCTTGGTACCCCTAAGTTTTATAAAAAAATATGTGTCGTACCCCTCCGTCTGTTTTTTAACTGTAAATGTTAAGTTGTTTAAAATAAAACAAAAAAGGGGGGAATTGGAGAAACGAAGAGAGAAACGCGTATTTGCCGGTACATACTCTTGAGTAGTCTCCATTACTTACTCCAAGGGGAGAGGAGAGATGCTGGTGAGAAACGACCAGTCCTACAGACTTGCGACGCTGGCGGAGATATGAGTGGATGACGATGGTAACGAGCGTGGTAGTACGAGGTTTGCGCGAATCTACATGTATGTTTTCGGTTTAAGCTTTGCAATTTCGGAAATTTAGGGTTTAGGATGTTGATTTGTGAAATTTGTGATTTGATTTGGGTATACAACTAATTTTTATTGGGATTTCTAATACAAATTTATTTTATCAATTTTGTGACTGAAATTGGAGTTTGAGATTTGGATTTAGATTTGGGGATTTTTAGTGATACATGGATTTCATTTTCAAAGATTTGGAAGTTTGTAGAGTTTAAAAATCATCAGGTTGGATTGTTGTCATCTGTCTTGAGTTTGAGTTCACGTACATCAGATTGTTGTAATGAGTCATGTATTCAAACATACCAAAAGACTATTCTGATTGAGAAGTTCAATGTATATTACAAAAATAGATGGTGAATAATGATTTCGAATTACAGTCATTTATGATTTTAATAAAACTATCATAATATGCAATTCATGAGTTAACAAATGTATTGATCCTTTTATTCAGTAGTATCCATCTTTTATGCTCTAATTCTATCGAACAAAATTTGAAGCCTATTAGCTTAAATGGTAAAGCGTTGTGTTCATACACAAAGATACGGGTTCAAATCCCGTATAGGCAAATATCAACTTAATTTTAAGCCTATTAGTATTAATGGTGTCTGTGCATTTATGCGAGAATCTCTAAACTTGATTCCTACATGTGCTATAAAAAAACCTTATCTTTAAGGCCTGAGAATAATTAACTGTCTTCATTTTCTCAAAAGTGAGCTTGGATCTTTGTGTGAGTATGTGACTGACTTTTTTGAATCAGCTAAAGATAGCTTTAACAAAGTGCTAGCAATGGATGAATCCAATTTACCTATTTACCACCGTAGAAAATCCATGTGGTAATGCAAATGGAAATGTTTGGTGTGATCTTTACAGAGGCTTCCCTTTGGTAAAAATACATTTGGTGTGATCTCTACAAAGGCTTCTCATGGCAAAACAATACGCATCTCCAAATGATGCAAATGAATAAACTGAAATTTCTTTGTGTACACAAGTTATACATAGCCAATTCATGAGAGCACTTTTATCGGTGAGGAAAGGGTACCAAATAGACCAAAATTTGGGCCTATTTGCAAAAAAAAAAACCTAGCAGGCCCACTAATGTGCAATCTAGACCAGTCTACCCCAAGCAAAAAAAAGTGTCGGTGATTTGTAACTATTCATGACCGGTTGTAGAAGGTGATCGGCTGTACAGGCAGGAAAGCGAGAGTTGGCGACGTGAGCAGATGAGGGTGGTGCAGATGAGGGTCTCGGCACCAGAAGGATCAGGTACACCCTACACTCAGACGACGAATCCTCCTCGGAGATCATCGAATTCCCTTTCCCATCGTCTCCTCGTCGTCGGTCGTTCGCCCAAGAATCGGCTTCTTTGGCTTAGACGGCATGGATTCCGACTTCGGCTCCCTCGACATCCCTAATTTTAATCCTTGGATGGTCCGATGATCGATTTAGCAATTCTCGGATCAAGATCCAGCCCAATCTATTCCCGATCGAAGACGAGTACATCTCCGCTATCGAATGAATGGTATTTGATGAAATCCGTGTTCTTGACGTTGGGACTTCGTGTGGCTATTTGTTGATTTTTTCTCTGGATGGCAATTTGATTTACAAGAAAGTATTTTTCATTTCCATCCTCCCCAAAATCATTCTATTATCTTGGCATTTCATATTCAGTTTTGTTTCTTTGATTACTTGGAAAAAAATGTGAAATTGTACAAGAGGACAATCACAATTTGAATTGGATGGTGTATGGTGATCCAGTTCAGCGGTCTTTGTCAACAATCGAAGAACTTGGTTACTTGAGTTTTATTGGATGGTATATGGTGATCCATTTATGTGATTGGATCTAGATTGCCGATCATCTTACATTTCAGTTCTGACTTACCTACTTGCATTTGATCATCATGTTGGTGTTATAGTTGGTGCTTTGGTGGTAATTGGTTTAGTAGCTTGGCTGACTTTGTACAAAGATTGAGATTTGTACTCATGGGCGACCGACGTTAAATGAGGACATCCACACAATTCTGTATCACATTTTCGTCTCAGTGGATTGTGTTTTTGTTAAAAAATTTGAAGCTTAGCCAATAACTCTCTTGAAACAAGGTATAGATAGGTCAATGTCCTGAATGAAAATTTTGCTGGATAATTACTCCACATCTTGATATTGACATTTAGGCTTGGTTGTTCAACTAGTACACACTGGCATCTTTTATTCATATTCTAGGTTATTGCTCATGAGAATGGCATTTCAATACTAAGTTCTACATTCGCTACAAAGCCTGAAAAGGAATTTCTACTTAGAAATCTCGTGTGCTGTCATTCTTAAAGCATGAAAAGGATTTTCCAATTATATACCCGTGTAAGAGAGATTTGGCTTTTGCTTTTGTTCATCCTTTGGACATTCTTAAAGAAATGATTGATTAAGATTCATTTTAGTAACCCAAGGGAAACAATGCCCAATTCTGATGCCATTCTTGGTTGTATCAACCAGTGATTTCTTTCAAGTTCTTCATTTTCTAGCAAGATGCAGTGCATGCACTGTTACTTGATGCCTTCCTCACTCTCACATTCATGCCTCTCTTCCAAATCCTGCCTCATGCTTGGTTCTCTTATTAATGTTGATTCTGGATACAGATAGTATATTTTGGGAAGATTCTAAAGATGAGGGTTCGTGGGATGAAGAGGGATCTCTCTCATGGTGTATCTGGTGAAGAAGTTTCCGTTGTTATGCAAGGTGTGATTGGGCGGTTTGATGGCCATGATATTCAGGTATATTATCTTAACATTTTATTTTCAAACTCTTTTTTTAAATATAATTTTGTTTTATTTCACCTATACTTATGCAAATAAGGTGATCTGAGGAGCTCATTTATTTCCTTGACTGTCCCATTCTTTAATTATTTTCACGTAAAATAATTGGTTTTGATAAAAACATTTTGCTTCATATTTATATTTTTAAGAACATGTATTTGTCTGCACTACTAGTGAACTTCCATACCTTCCTTCTGATTACAGACCTGGCTTGTTTGGAATCTGAACTAATACCTATTCTAACAGGATTTCCATGCTTGAGATGTAGAATATGCTGCAGCGATGGTTTCAAGAAACAAAGGATCAATTTTGGGATCAGAAGGGTAAAAGCAGAGGTTTAGAAGAATTTGAAAATTCTTCACAGCAGTTGCCTTATCTTTTGTGGAATGTTAATAAATATGGAGTTTGTGTTGATTCAGCGATAACAGGCATAATGTCACCACCTTTAATGGAGTTTGCGGTAAGAGTAAGACTAAGAGTGATGTGCACAATTTCCATACTTTCCTCTTTATTTTCTACCTCCTTATCTGAAATAATAATGTCTTCTATTTGAATCCTTGAGAGAGATCTATTCTGTTGTGCTTTTAGAGCTTTATGCACCATGCGATTAGAGAGTTGTACATATCATATAATGAAGGACTAAAGCTATTTGAAATTATTCTGGTATTTGAATTCAGCTGCTTTTATTATTGAGCAGTCAAGTCAGCGAAATCCTTTGGCGCTTATGGATTTGCTTGCATGGATATCTCTAGAGCATGGAATTTTCTCAAATAATCTTTGAAGAATATGTTGTGGGGTATTTTATATTTATTTATTATCTGCGAAATCCTTTGGCGCTTATGGATTTGTTTGCATATGTAGAACTAGAGAATTAAGCATTCTTTTGAGAGAGTTGCAACAAACAGTTGAAATGGATTGAGACATTCAGCATTTATGGAGATGTCTATTCTCCAAAACTTTGATCGATAGATTATATAAATAGCGTATTAGCTCAATTGGTAGAGCATTGTGTATGCACACAAAGATGTGAGCTCGACTCTCACATAGGCTAATGCGGAGAATGTGTTCATATCTTTCTGGACTTATACGATTGAACATGGTAGGAAATATAGACACTAGTGGCATGACAAATTTTTGAACCTGGTAGGATAAATATACGATATTGGTAGGATAATAATGTAATCACCAAAATTTCTAAGTATAGAACTAAGTCACAAAGTACCAAGAAACTTGAAAAATCATGGTAGGATAGATGGAAACTAATGGTAGGATAAAACAACGATATTGGTAGGATTAGAAAGGAAGGATCGTAATGGAAATTTTTTGCTGTAGCATTGTCATCTCCATGTGGTTAGCTCGATTGTTGTCAGCATTTACTCGTCTTCTGCCTTGGCAAGATACAATAACAAGATGTTACTACAAATGCACTCAGTCTTCCCTTTGAGTCACTTCGTCAAAAAGATGTACTATAACGCTCGCTCATATTAGAACCTCTCGTCTGATTAGATGATTAAAATGGAATGGCGAGTCAAATTAAAAATATAGGAAGAAAAAAACTGATCTCAGTTCGTTGCTGGCTTGGATGCCATTGGTAAGTCCTCTAGTGACAAAATCTGAAATAGTCAGAGTTGAAGATTTTATACTGATTATCATATGGATCTAATATCTAAAGTAAAATTGACAAGTAAGAGGGCCATAACATTGTAGGTTGCAAATTTCCAGAAGCATTAGATGAATTTGCCCATGGAGCTGGCTCACCCTTAAGTTTCATAGGCTGCTGAAATGGAAACAAAAACCAAAAGTTGATCCATTAACATCTCCAATTGACTTTGGAATGTTTCCTGCTCTTCTAATTAAAATTCCAGCAACTCAAAAATTCTGATCCTACAAATATCATTGTCTTCTCCTACCATTAGTTTCCATTTATCCTACATTCTGATCCTACAAATATCACTGTTTTATCCTACCATTAATTTCCATCTATCCTACATTCTGATCTTACAAATATCATTGTTTTATCCTACCATTAGTTTCCATCTATCCTACGTTCTGATCCTACAAATATCATTGTTTTATCCTACCATTAGTTTCTATCTATCCTACAATTTTTGTTCGGCTATTAGACTTGAGAAAGATGAGCCCTGAGAAAAACCCTAAAGCCAAGACCTGCCGCCTCCATCGTGAGCCAAAGATCCAGCAAGAAGAAGATGGATTCCAGTCCGCAGACTCCGCCAAAGATGAAGAACTTTCAAAGATCCTTCTCTATCAACAAGTTGAAGGCAGAAATTGGTAGGAAATATACGATATTGGACTTATACGATTATGATCATAGTATGACATATTTGTGAAATTGGTAGGAAATATATGATATTGGTATGATAATAATATAATCATCGAAATTCCTAAGTGTAGAATTAAGTGAAGAAGTACCGGGAAACTTGAAAACTAATAGTATGATAGATGGAAACTAATGGTAGGAGACAATAACGATATTGGTAGGATCATAATGGAAACTCAGTAATTCCTGTATAACTTGACACTAATGGTAGGATATATGCACACTGATTGTACGATATATTTATACTATTGGAAAAATGTAAATGCATAATTGACTTTACGAAAAAAATGAATGATGATGAATCTCAGAAAAGCAAAAGGATAAGGCAGGCTCCACAGGCAGAAACTAAAGTTATATGAACCACAAATGCAAAAGCTATACATGGATATATCATGTGTGATGATGAATCTCAAGATATGGTCCCTATTCTGGATAAAGTTAGAGCTGCATTGAAAGACAAGATCCAAGTAGTGAAGATTGACACTCAGAAGTACCCAGTCATCGCTGACAAGTTCATGATCATCATTTGGAGAAAGAAAATTGAGTAAAACCTAAACTTCGAAAAGAAAAAGGGGAAAGCGAGACAGTGGAAAAGAAAAGGGGGAATTGTCCCTACCAGATTCACAAATTTATCCTAACACTAATGTATATATTTCTTACCAGGTTCATAATTATACAAGTCTGGAGAGATTTATGAATTTTTCTTACCATGTTCACAGATTTGTCCTACCACCTGTTGTAGGAGGAAATCGAGTATGCAAAATAGAATGTAAATAAACTAAGGCAAACCAGATTCCGTCCCTTGCAAATAATTACAAGACCTCCTCCTGATGTAGCAGCGGGAAGTCAGGATCGATCCACGAGGAAGCGTGTCAGCGGATCCTAGGCAGCGGAGAAATCTCACGGTCAGAAGTCGACAACAGGGTCCTCGATCTCGACTAGGGTAGTCGATAGAAGACCGGACAGTCGAACACAGCGCAGCAGCAAGCACAGGGTCTCGTCGATATCGACCAGGGCTACTCGATATCGAGTAGGGTCTTGTCGACTTCGGCTTGTCTTGTCGAGTACCTGCACACAGAAGCTACAGCGATGCTAGATCGAGAATCAGTAACTCGAGATCGACCAGGCTTGGTCGAGATTGAGTAGACATAGAATAAAACGAAACAAAGAAATAAAGTAAAGGCAAATGCTTTGGGACTTCGAAATAAACTTAATGTAAAAGGCTTCCAAGATTGGGGTTTGCAACAACGATAACCAAGCATGCATAAGGCAGAGATAAACAGATAATCATGTGAATTGCATCAAGGACAAGCTTTCACCTTTTCCAACAATTAGACAACTCTTTCAAGAAACCCTAATTGTCTCTACAAATTTTATGTTTACAATCCAAGTTGTTAGCATGGATCTCCATTAGATGGGTAATAAACACATAAACAAGTAGTAGATGCTCAAAACACGATAAAGGTCGGATCTTTACCTCAAACACGCATGGCTATCGTCGGGCTCGCCCCAACCCTAGAAGTGGGTTGACTACTCGCGCTTCATCGCAATCGCAGACATCATTGATTGAAAGAAAACAACTTGCATTAAACTATATTCCAAGACTTTACAATCCCGGCAATCCAACTCTCGTTGAACGCGAACTCATAAAACTTCTCCTTGGAACTACTTGTCTCTGACTGAAATTGAATCCATAAAACTGAGCCCCTAGGGCTTTATTTATAGGCTTCTAATCCTTGCTACTCAAGGATAGAAATCTTTATCTAAAACTAAAACTATATCTAAAACTTTAATGATAAATAAAAGACATAACATAATTAAATCCAAAATAGGAAAATATATCTAAAGTCTTCCATGGATAGATCTTCTTCTCTTCATGATGTGTCTTGATAGATTAGGATAGAATCGGAAATCTTCGAGCCCAAGCAAAGCCAAACCGAGTAGAATTCGTCAAGCCGAGTAACGCGGTTTCTGGAAGCGTCGTCGATCTCGACAAGGCTCTTGTCGATCTCGAGTAGAAATCCTGGTCGACTGGTCTTGGCTTGTCGTCTCGGCTAGCTGGTCCTCGAAAGACTCGGACATGACTCCTGGTGCTCGTCGATGTCGAGTAGCCCTAGTCGACCTCGAGTAGAAAAGTTCTGTCGACTAGGTCTTCTCGGGTAGGTGTGCTCGATAAGCTCGGATCTGGACTTGGGGCTCGTCGATCTCGACCAAGTCTTGTCGAGATCGAGTAGAGATGTGCTCGGCGTCTTCGTCCTCGGCTTCTCAATCAGCTCTTCTCCTCGTCGACTCCGGGTGTGGTACTGGGCTTCGTCGAACTCGACCAGGTCTTGTCGAGATCGAGTTGGGTTCCGGAGCTCGGTTGGTTCGGCTCTCGACGTTGCTCCTGGTCGACAAGGTTGTGCTCGGACATACTCGTCGAGATCGAGTAAAGGCTACTCGAGATCGAGTAGCTTGGGTTCTTAGCTCGACTCGACTGGTTCCGCTGCTGCTTTGACCTTGGACTTCTGTAGTGGATTTCCGAGCTTTTCCAACCTTCCTTAGAATTGCTGTAAAATGCCTCGAATTCTGCGAATTTAAACAGAAACTGGTGTAGATTCCATAATTTGGTAAATAAACATAAGCTACATAGATTCTGTACTATCTTAGCCCAAATGTATGTAATGTATGCAGAAATCGATATGAAAGTTACTGTAAAACATGGCAGATTCAGCTCACAACAAACACCCCATACTTAAGCTTGCTTGTCCTCAAGCAATACTTTTATTTGTCATTCAGGAGAAGAAATAAAAAACTCTCAACATATTAGATTCATTCTCATATAACCCTGCAGTCAATTACCATCCTCGAAAAGGTAATAGTGTCACAAATCGATGCATGTGCAATTATATAAAAGCAACATCTACTCACAAAAGAAGGTTTATACAAAACATTCATTCGTGACAAAGCATTGATAATCAAGAAGACTTTAATTTAAGCTCAGATAAAGAGTAGATTGGTAAAAGGCTAAAAGGTGGGCTATATTCGGCAATGTGGTGCTTTTGATCTGGGGAAATGGAGTATTTCCAAATTGAATTTTCATACCACATTCTTTC
The DNA here is from genome assembly GCA_037127255.1 of Persicaria tinctoria. Classification (NCBI taxonomy): domain Eukaryota; kingdom Viridiplantae; phylum Streptophyta; class Magnoliopsida; order Caryophyllales; family Polygonaceae; genus Persicaria; species Persicaria tinctoria. The sequence continues at coordinate 41,307,735 of JBANSL010000002.1, read as the reverse complement.
TCATAAGATTCATCACCTTTCATAATGCTTTTTCTCAATAATAATGCTTTTACATCTCTAACCTCAACACTGCCTTCTCGCGAGTCGCAAACATGGGTGTCATGAATGGCCCCGGATACTTAGTGCTTTGGACTCCTCACAATGTGTCCCATCTCTCCAAACTATTATCTCAGAGAGCAGGGTCAATCTACCTTTATCTCCTGAGGTGATTGGATTTTCTTTCACTCATTAAATTTTCCATATATTTCAAACAATTTCCTTCCAAACTCCAAATATGATAACAACACAAACACCATATAACATCTCTATAATGTAACATCATTCTCAACATAATCCCCGGATAGGGTAAAGAATGGCAAATATTTGGATCATGTGGAGCAATATTTGAAATAAGGCATATTATGGCTTTTGTGATGCATAAGCATAGGTAAGGCTAGGATTTTAACAATGTGAGCATTATATGAAAATATAAAGTCCTCCATCATCTTATCATGCAACATGTCAAAAAGCAACTTCAAATTTTACCTTCTTTCATGGTTTTCATCTAAAATATGTACTTCATGGTGACTTCCCTTTACTAGGCAATTTCATGTTATATCTCTAATGAATCTAATTTTTGCATCGTCGAGTTCAATTATAGCTTCCATGACATTATTCAAAAAATTTCAATGGGGGTCATTTTTCTCAAATTTTGGAAAGCAAGCACATAAATCAATAATGCATTCCAAAATAGCTATGTAGCAATTAAAAGCAATAAATTCTAAATATGCACAAAATATGTCAAATATGGTCAATATGCATGAAGTAAGCCCTTCCCCCACCCCATACTTAAATATTACAGTGTCCTCACTGTATAAAATAAAAACAAGAGTAAAGGAAGGAACTCACAAAATAGGACATCGAAGAAATCGAAACAGTGTATGTCGAGTGGAGTTCTTGTCGAGATCGAGTAGCTTTTCTGCATCCAGTGGATTCTAAAGTCGAGGAGCTTCTGATGGCTTGTCGATGTCGAGTACGTCTACTCGAGATCGAGTAACTTCTGGGCTGCTCCTCCTTGTCGTCGTCGACTTGGCCTTCGTCGATTCTGACTGGTTTTCAGGGACTTCTTCTTTCCACCTTTCGTGATCCTTATATGCTTTTCCGATTTGAAAGTGTTAGATTTCACACAAAAACAAGACTATCCATATTAATTATTTTAAAAGACATAAAACAAAAACCAAAATTTAAAAAGCAAAAAGTAAAGAAAACAAAAAACAAAATTCATAAAGTCTTATATACACGCTCTAGATTTTATAGTCGCTAGGCCGACTTTACCGTTTGCGCTCAAGGACCATTATTGTGGGGCCCGCTCATGCTTGGCCCTTCTCCTGGATCATCTAGGTCCTGATGGTAGTATGCAAGCTCAGCTGACAGGTGGTTGCTTGCATTATATCCTTTCTCTTTCTTCCTTTCAGCCCTTAGTTTCCGCAGATTCTCTTGCCATGGGGCCTTACCTCCCCTTAAATTATTGAATTTTTTTTATGGACTGAGGGGGAGTAGAATTCATACCTGAACTTACCTTTTCGGACCCAAAACAGAAATCTTTGGGCTTGGGTCTACTCGATGTTGAGTACTATTGGTTGAGATCGAGTACAGGGACCCCATACTCAGGCTCTGGGCAAGTCAGTGGCTCAGCAGTGGTTGTCGAGATCGACAAAGGCTTGTCGATATCGGGTAGAGCGCTTGTCGATCTCGAGTACAGTTCCGTCGCTTTCCTCCGTTGTTTGCGTGGTCCCGTGGTTGCCGATGCTTTTCACCTCCAACCATGAAATTTCCTCCTTTGTAGGGCCAAAAGAGAAATCCAAAACCTCATCGCCTATGGTGAAGGTGAGCGATCTATTCTTGACACTGATTCTGGCATCTGCGGTAGCTAAGAATGGTCTACCAAGAATAATAGGACTAGTAGGATCTTCAGCACAGTCAATAATAAGGAAATCTGCTAGAACAAAGAACTTACCAACCTGGATGGGGACATTCTCAACTATACATGTAGGGATGACCACTGTATAGTTCGCCATGTATAGTTTGGCATCCACAGGTTCTATGCATCCTATCTTGATTTTCCGCCAGATTGATAAATGCATGATGCTCACACTTGCTCCTAGATTGCATAGAGAATCATATTTATATTGTCCAAAACCCACAGTAACAGAAAACTTACCAGGGTCAGGCCTCTTTTCAGGGAAGTGGAGTACTTTGCATTCGCCTGCGATCTCTGAGATGGATCGCTTCTTGCTCAGGATTTCCTTCAGAAACTTGACATATCCAGGCATCTCTTGCAGGGCTTCTGTAAAAGGAATAGAAACATTCAGTTCTTGCAGCATATTAACAAATCTGGTAAACCTACCTGCAGTGGGATCTTTCTGTGCTTTTGAAGGGAAAGGTAGTGGCTTTTTCTGCTTTGGAGCCAGATCAGCTGTCGGAGATGCTGCAGAGTCGTCGACCTCGGCTTGCTGCTCCTCGATCTCGACCACGGGCTCCTCGACATCGAGTAGGGTGGTCGATCTGGAGTTGCTGGTCTGCGCAGCGGAGTCCGAGCTCAACTTCTGGTCTGTGTCGGGTAGCGGCTTGTCGACATCGAGTACGGGCTCCTCGAGATCGACCAGGTTCTGCTCTGTCTCGAGTTGCTGCTCTGTCTTGTCTTGCTGTTTCCCGACCTCTGGCTCATGTAATTGATGCCCACTCCTGAGTTTGATAGCTGCGACATGTCCGGTTTTCCCCTTAGGATTTGGTTCTGTTTGCCCAGGGAGATTGTCGGACACGATCTGCGCAGCGATTTGACCCATCTGGGTCTCTATTCCCCTTTTCCAGATGTCCAGTTCCCCAAATTTGGTGGTGATGTTCTGGAACTTGTTGTTGATGGTGCCCTGATTCCGGCGCATCTCCTCAAGGATCAGCTGCAAATCATCCTTCTTTTGATCCCTTTCTGGATGTCCTGGACCTCTGTAGGGTGGGGGGTTCCTAGGAGGACCTTGGTTCCACTGTGGTTGATAGAACCTTTGATCTCCCATGTAGCGATTGGGACCCCCTGCGTAGGCTGCCTCTTCACGTGTCTCTGCCATTCTGACTTGTTCTATATATGGGCACTCAGTAGTGGTGTGCCTCTGTGATCCGCATTCGATGCAAGGCTGATTGACAGATAGATATTTGACTTGCTTGAGGAGCTTGCGATTCTGGTCTCTGTAGAACTGCTCCCTGACATCTGGGTCAATCTTCTTTGCTGGCTCGTAGAGTGGCATAGATGGTGCTGGCCTGGCGTAGGAGTTCTCCTCATAGTTTGTACGAGCCCCATATTTGTTGTCATAGTTAGTGAGCTTTTCTAGCACACCCCATGCGTCACTTGGTGGCATCGTCAGATACTCATAGCGAGTATAATGGTTGATTCTGTCCTTAGTGACTTGATCAAGAGAGTTGAAGAAGATCTCCTAAATGACGTAGGGTGGCTGTCCATGAGTAGGGCAAGATCGCAGCAGCTCTTTGTAGCGTTCCCATGCCTTTGCCAGCGGTTCCCCTTGTTTTTGTTTGAAGGCGGTGATTTTCTGGCGGAGAAGTGCTGTCTTGGCGGGTGGGAAGTATTTGTTCAGAAACTCTTGCTCTACTTGGGCCCATGTGGTGAGAGATCTTGGTTTCAGTCCTTCTAGCCACTTCAGTGCAGGTCCAGCGAGAGACCAGCGGAAAGCTTTCATCTTGACATATTCCAGATTTGTACCTTCAGCAAGAGTATGGCACATGTCATGAAAATTGGTAATATGTTCAAGAGGACACTCATTAAATTTTCCATAAAAAGCATTATTTTTAAGCTCTATAAAAATTGAGTGCGAATTTCAAAAGAGTTTTCAGGGATTAGAATCGCCGATTCAGGCACGACGAGAGTTGGATGCATATAATCCTCTGCAGTAGTTGGATATTGGGCAAGCTCAGCTTCCGCTTGTTCCCTTGCTGCTTTCTCAGCGGCGATAGCAGCATCCTTTGCGCCTAGCTCTGTGGTAAGCCCCGTAATCAGCTGTTCTTGTGTCTCAGCGTCCGCCATGATCCTTTTGAGTTTAGAGTGGATGTGCAAGAAGCGCTCTGGTTCGTCTAAGCTGTCAAACTCAGGTGGTAGACCAGAACGACGCATACACCTGAAACTAACTCAAAGAAAACGTGAAATTTAACTACCTAAGGCGCGAATGATAGTTTCCCCGGCAACGACGCCAATTTGTTGTAGGAGGAAATCGAGTATGCAAAATAGAATGTAAATAAACTAAGGCAAACCAGATTCCGTCCCTTGCAAATAATTACAAGACCTCCTCCTAATATAGCAGCGGGAAGTCAGGATCGATCCACGAGGAAGCGTGTCAGCGGATCCTAGGCAGCGGAGAAATCTCACGGTCAGAAGTCGACAACAGGGTCCTCGATCTCGACTAGGGTAGTCGACAGAAGACCGGACAGTCGAACACAGCGCAGCAGCAAGCACAGGGTCTCGTCGATATCGACCAGGGCTACTCGATATCGAGTAGGGTCTTGTCGACTTCGGCTTGTCTTGTCGAGTACCTGCACATAGAAGCTACAGCGATGCTAGATCGAGAATCAGTAACTCGAGATCGACCAGGCTTGGTCGAGATTGAGTAGACATAGAATAAAACGAAACAAAGAAATAAAGTAAAGGCAAATGCTTTGGGACTTCGAAATAAACTTAATGTAAAAGGCTTCCAAGATTGGGGTTTGCAACAACGATAACCAAGCATGCATAAGGCAGAGATAAACAGATAATCATGTGAATTGCATCAAGGACAAGCTTTCACCTTTTCCAACAATTAGACAACTCTTTCAAGAAACCCTAATTGTCTCTACAAATTTTATGTTTACAATCCAAGTTGTTAGCATGGATCTCCATTAGATGGGTAATAAACACATAAACAAGTAGTAGATGCTCAAAACACGATAAAGGTCGGATCTTTACCTCAAACACGCATGGCTATCGTCGGGCTCGCCCCAACCCTAGAAGTGGGTTGACTACTCGTGCTTCATCGCAATCGCAGACATCATTGATTGAAAGAAAACAACTTGCATTAAACTATATTCCAAGACTTTACAATCCCGGCAATCCAACTCTCGTTGAACGCGAACTCCTAAAACTTCTCCTTGGAACTACTTGTCTCTGACTGAAATTGAATCCATAAAACTGAGCCCCTAGGGCTTTATTTATAGGCTTCTAATCCTTGCTACTCAAGGATAGAAATCTTTATCTAAAACTAAAACTATATCTAAAACTTTAATGATAAATAAAAGACATAACATAATTAAATCCAAAATAGGAAAATATATCTAAAGTCTTCCATGGATAGATCTTCTTCTCTTCATGATGTGTCTTGATAGATTAGGATAGAATCGGCAATCTTCGAGCCCAAGCAAAGCCAAACCGAGTAGAATTCGTCAAGCCGAGTAACGCGGTTTCTGGAAGCGTCGTCGATCTCGACAAGGCTCTTGTCGATCTCGAGTAGAAATCCTGGTCGACTGGTCTTGGCTTGTCGTCTCGGCTAGCTGGTCCTCGAAAGACTCGGACATGACTCCTGGTGCTCGTCGATGTCGAGTAGCCCTAGTCGACCTCGAGTAGAAAAGTTCTGTCGACTAGGTCTTCTCGGGTAGGTGTGCTCGATAAGCTCGGATCTGGACTTGGGGCTCGTCGATCTCGACCAAGTCTTGTCGAGATCGAGTAGAGATGTGCTCGGCGTCTTCGTCCTCGGCTTCTCGATCAGCTCTTCTCCTCGTCGACTCCGGGTGTGGTACTGGGCTTCGTCGATCTCGACCAGGTCTTGTCGAGATCGAGTTGGGTTCCGGAGCTCGGTTGGTCCGGCTCTCGACGTTGCTCCTGGTCGACAAGGCTGTGCTCGGACATACTCGTCGAGATCGAGTAAGGGCTACTCGAGATCGAGTAGCTTGGGTTCTCAGCTCGACTCGATTGGTTCCGCTGCTGCTTTGACCTTGGACTTCTGTAGTGGATTTCCGAGATTTTCCGACCTTCCTTAGAATTGCTGTAAAACGCCTCGAATTCTGCGAATTTAAACAGAAACTGGTGTAGATTCCATAATTTGGTAAATAGACATAAGCTACATAGATTCTGTACTATCTTAGCCCAAATGTATGTAATGTATGCAGAAATCGATATGAAAGTTACTGTAAAACATGGCAGATTCAGCTCACAACACCACCCGTGTATATATTTCATGTCATGTTCATAATTGTATAAGTTTAGAGAGATTTATGAATTTGTCCTAACATGTTCATAAATTTGTCCTACCATTAGTATATATATTTTCTGCCAGGTTCATAATTGTATAAGTCTAGAGAGATTCATGAACACATACTCCGTATTAGCCTATGTGAGAGTCGAACTCACATCTTTGTGTGCAAACACATCGCTCTACCAATTGAGCTAATAGACTATTTTCAATGGGTCCTTATGATCGTCTAAGCATCAAGAAGTGATAATTTTGCAGGAAACAAAAATAGCGCTTGAATTTGTAATCTTAATTTGGAAGTTATGGAATTGATAAAAAAAAAAGAGTATAAATTACGAACTCTCTGCAACTGGTCTCGTGAAACCGTCACCTTGGGGTAGTTCTGTTATAAGAAAAATGAACAACTACAAAGGATAGGTACAATATCACTTACCCATCGCTGCCACTGTCATCGGACAAGCTTCTTGCACTTTTTCAGGTATGAAAGGACAGTTGTACACTATTGGTATGACGGAAATATTCTATTGGTAGGATGGGGACTCTATCGTTTCCTAGAATGAACGGGTAACTTTTTCCCCGTCCTTTCCGCTTCTCTCTTATTCTGCCTCACTTTTTGCAGAGCATGTTATGGTGTTTCATATCCTCCTCTCAAGCGTATATATGTTCTTGGGGGACACCCATCAATGCAATCATTGCATTTTCCCCTCATAAATGCTCCCACCTTTCCCCAAAGGAGGAACCCTATTTTGGCGCCAAAACTGCACTGACAGCCCGCCAAATCAGCTACAGTGAATCCCCTACAGATTCTCTCCAAAATATCTCCAGTTATGGAAAGACAGGTTTAGCCTATTGGTAGGACCAATTCATTCTATTGGTAAGATGGGCAGTGTACAATTTTCTGAAATGAATGGAGGATGCCTTTTGGTGCCACATGTCACTGACAGCTACTGACAGCTACAATGTAGCTAAAGTGTCCCCCCCTTCACCTGCTACTTTCCCATCCGGTTGCCCTAAAATTTTGCAAAACTAGACCATATTCTACCCTTAGCCAAAAACCAATGTACTAGTCTAGGTTTGCAAAGTTTTTTTTTTGGTCTACTTTTGCAAATCGCCCTTTATCGATAGTGTAGGCATCGATGCTTGTAATTTTTTTTGAATAAAAAATCAGGGAAAGTGGGGTTGGGATACTCAAGGGATACTTATTTAGCATCGATGCTTGAGGGTAATAGGGTGTGCCAGACTTTGTTTTTTATTTCCCAAAAGTTAAAAGTGTACGACATCGTTTTAGTATTGTGGAGGACAAAACACACCATTTTGGCACTGTGGAGGTTGACACAAATTTAGGCGAGGGGGGACACATGTCGTCATTACAATGGGTCCACTAATGAGTGACACATATTACGACAAGTGGATGACCGAGATTTATTATGGGATGGACTAAATTATACATATAAATATGCAATTTTCGACATTAAAAATGAAAAAAAATAAAAAAAAATAAAAAAAATAAAAAATTACCACAATACTAGATTCATTTTTCTCTACACATAGACACCAATTTGAAATAGAGAAAATTGTATTCAATATGCCAAAACATCTCACACTTTGCAAAAATGGCACCCTTCCCCCGCTAAAATGTGGTAAATGTCAAAAAGTGAATTTTATTTGCAAAACTAACATGTTACCTTTACCCATTATAATGGGTTAAAATTTTGGGCGGGAGTTTGAAATTTTAGAGGTGTGTTTGGACGGGATTTAAGGCAAAGCAAAGGAGGGAGGAAGAGAGAGAGAGCTTCACAAAAACCGAATAGGAGAAAGAAGAAGGGGGGAGTGGAGGCCTGAGGCTGAGGGCGGAGTTGTGGTGGCACTAGGCAGCTGGTGCGGAGGTCGGTCGGTCGGATTTGGCTTCCTCTTCTCTTTTTTTTTTTTGGATTTTGTGAAAGGGAAAATGGGAATGTGTGGAGTTCAACCGGATTTGTGGAGACGGAGGGAGATTTGTGGAGGAAGGGTGGTAGAGATGGATAGAGGGGATTCCGACCACGGCGGCTCTTTGTCTCGCCGGACACCACCCTTCCTCCACAAATCGTAACTTTTTCCTAGCCACTGACTACGATCTCTTAGCCACGGCGACCTCCGCACCAGCCACCTAGTGCCACCACGACCGCCGCCCTCAGCCTCAGGCCTCCACTTCCCCCTTCTCCCTTCTCATGTTCGGTTGTTGTGAAGCTCTCTCTCTCTCTCTCCCTCCTTTGCTTTGCCTTAAATCCCGCCCAAACACACCTCCAAAATTTCAAACTCTCCCCCAAAATTTTAACCCATTATAATGGGTAAAGGTAACCTGTTAGTTTTGCAAATAAAATTCACTTTTTGACATTTACCATTTTTTAGAGGGGGACACCATTTTTGCAAAGGGTGAGATGTTTTGGTATATTGAATACAATTTTTTTTTGCTTTAAATACAATTATATAAGGAGTAAAAGAATAACGAAAAAAATTAATTTTAAATAGTAAGAATAAATAATGTAAATTTTTTTAGAATAAAATATTATTCAATAATAATATTTTAATAATAAAAAATGAATATAATAATACAATCGAGAATTGAAATAATTAATTATTGAAAAGGGGTATATTTGTAAATTGAATTGATAAGAAATGATGAGTTTTGGGATGATAGAGATGCTATTGATAAAGTGGGAAAATTAAGAATGAGATGCTATGCTTATGTGGCGGAAAGAGATGAATAAAAAAAAATAGTATTTTTAGTATCTTGAATAGTAACCGATAAACATGGTCTGAGAAGCAAAAACAAACAAACAGGGGTTACCCCTTTTGTTTATTTGCTAAAGAAATCACTCCCTAACTACAATTACTGGATTGTCCAACTAAAAACAAAAACACATCTTAAGCAAAGGCAGATTACACTAAAATTCAGAAAAGCTCAGGTGATAAGTTTCATGAGTTGGCTTCATTTAAGCATGCCATGCCATGCCTAACATCTAACAATCCTGCCAAAATTGTGAAAGCACCTGCACAACCTGCCAAAATTTTCAAAGCAAGAGGTTAATAAGCTAAGAAGGAGCAATGCAGCACAAGATATGTGTGGCTTATGTGGGATTCGAACCCATATATTGTGCCTAAGCTCAATGCTCTACCAATTGAGCTAATAAGCCAACCCCCCCCCCCCCCCCCCCAAAATTGCACGGAGTCATGCCCCCTTGATGTCACACTTTCCTCTTGTGCCCGGGGCTTAGTTGAGGCAAGTGCACTCTTCCTAGCTTCATTTTCACTCCTTTTTGTCACCGCAATTGCCACATCATCTGTACACTCATCATTTATACTCTTAATTGTCACACTTTTTTCGTTTACTGTCATACTACACTCAGCACTCCCTTTTGGCACACGTGTTCTTGATTTTCCACTGATCCTTCCATTAAAGACCTCATCTTCTTCATTATCCTAAATTATACATGACATTACCAAAACCTAATTTATATATGACAGTAGCAATTTTTTTTTGTCAAGTGATGAATCTTCTAATCAAATTATGTTGGCTTAGAGTTTCTTAAGCATGATATTAAGCAATTTCAAATCACAATGGCATTAATCAATGAGATGTTCACCGAGCTTACCTTCATACAGTTCTAATTACAAAGGCATAGGGAAGAACAAGTAGAAAAGGAAAACGAATTGTGTAGAGCAAATTAGGAAGAATTAAAACCCAAAAAATTATTGAAAACTCAAGTTCAATTAAAACCCAATTCACAAGTCCATGAATAAGTTAAAAGACACCCCACCCCACTTGCAAGTTCAAACACCAGTTAAAAAAGAGAAATTGAAGCAATTAAGAAGAAGGAAACTCAAATGGTGTTTGTACTGCTCAAATTGAAACCCCAAAAATCGAAACCCTAATCCTCAATTCAAACCCAAAATCGATTGCAATCCAAAGTTAACAAGCATACCTCTTCAATTCGACTTATAGGAGCCCTCCTGGTTTAGTGTTGGCGAAATGGGTATCTTCGACCCACGATTTCAACCCCTAGTGGAGCGTTGAAATCGTTTTCCATAGTTGACGAAAACCACGCCGTTGGTTTTATAGGCAACTACCCTCCACACTTCTTGTTCGGTGTCAAAATCGGCATTCACAGTCATTGTCGATCTCCATGGACTGAAATCCCCAAATTCGACTGAGGATGAAGAAAGAAAAAACCCCGTAAGCGTTTTTTTAACAAAAAGTTAACGGTGGTTTTCAACAGTTAACGAAGGGGTATGCTGCAAACAAAATCAAAAGTTCAGGGGTACTACACAAATTATGCTAAACTTTGGTACACCACGCGAAATATCCCTTACTTCAGGGGTACGATGCGAAATTTCCGAAAAAAATACCGTCGTAGGGTCTGTTTGGATTCCCATGTATTATGTTTATAATACATGTATTTAGTTTATAATATATTTAAAAAATAAGTAGTGTTTGGATGAGACTTTTCTAAAATGAATTATAATGATTTTATTATATGGGGTTCTTATTCCCCACTTCAACCAAATTAAAACCAGAAGAGTGAAATTAGGAATAGAATTTCTATCAATACTTCCATTCTCTATCCCTTTTTAGATCTGAATCTTGAATTCATGGGTGTTGATTTATGGCTAAACATCAACGGCAGAGAGTAGATTTAGGGGAAAAACCACCGTATACTAAAATTTGATTCGAAATCCGACGTTCAAGAGAGGTGGTGTGGCTCTGGCTTAGGGATCCGGCGAGGTGGTGGTCAGACTGTCGGAGGAGGAGCAAGCATCGACTTTAGAGGTCCGGCGAGGGGAATGGTTCTCGATGGTGAGGTAGGAAGGTGGAGATCGAAAGTGGGGCGACCGGCGATACCCGTCAGAAAAAGGCGAGGACGGTGATGGTCAGGTTGGTGTCGGTGGCTCTGCTGCGTCGGCGCCGACCGGTGAACGACAGGCAGGAGGGCGTCACGAACTGGTGGTCGGCGATAAATTAACGACGAGGGCTATAGGGAACTGGGGAAGGGGAAACATCTAGAGTCTGAACTATGGAGAATAGCAATACTTGATTTTTTTTTTTTTTTTAAATAAGTAAAATCAAATCAATTATGTTTATAATCTACTTATCAATTTAATCGATGGATTTTACTTATAATTAAAATACATTGGGAATCCAAACGGACCCGTAGTTCACGTGTGTTGCCGATTGCCAAGTTAGAACTAAACAAGCGTGAAAAAGGAGTGGTCTTGTTAACTCTGGTCCGCTCCTCTGCCTCGTTAGTTTACCCGGCAGTCACCACCACCACCACCCCACATTGGCCTATATATACCTTCCTCTTTCTATTTCGTACTCCCACGACCGCTCCACCGTCTTCCCAATCTCTTTCACTCCCAAAACGCCTCCGATTTCACAGCTTCATCCAGGTGAGGATATTTATCAGTCAAGATTTCCCTCCAATCGATGTTTCCTTCACCTGTTTGATGCCTCTTCTTCTTCTTCTTCTTTTTTTTTTTTAAATCTGGCTATGCTCTGTCAAAATTTCCATTCCGTCCTCTCTGCTAGCTGAATTTTCCGTCTGGCTGCTATTTCTTTGTTTGCTTAATTTTGTTTTGTTATTTAGGGTTTTGGTCTTCCGTGCGTTTCGAATTTCACCCGACGTTTTCTTCTGAGCAATTGTCGTCTGCGCTTTTCTCCTGTCATTGCTCTCCCAGTTTTACCTTTAATTCGTTTAATTTAGGGTTCTTATCTCCTGGTTGCTCCGGTTTTCATGTATTTGTATCAAGTACAACCGTATCCTCTGCTCTTCCTCTCCCCGTTTTGGAGTTTTGCAACTTTCCTCTTCTCAATTTCTGGCTTCCTGGGAAACTTCTGTTAAATTGTTGTTCTTTGGGGCTCACGTGTTTTATGATTGAGAATGGGTAGATCTAGGAGCATGATGATTTTTTTGTTGGTAATCCTTTGATTATATAAAGATCTTACCTTTTCACATGATTATTACTAAAATAAATATTTTTCAATCATCTATTGTTGAACGATGAGTCAAAGTTGGATGGCCCCCTGGTATAGAAGCTGTGCCTGTACCATTTTGCTTTATGTCATTCTGGAATATTTTTTGTTTGTCGGTGGAAGCATCTTAAGGGAAAGAGTCGGGAGAATGATTCGATATCGTATTTGTTTATGTAGCCTTATATTTTGCTGACAAGTTAATACTATATTTTGCTGGGAGCCTCAGATGTAGAGAATTGCTGCCTTTTAAGTCAATTACTTCATTTCTAATCTCATATGTGCAGTAGAATGGGAAGCTCGGATGGATTCGAGTACGGTTCTTACACATACGAAAAGCTCGAGAGGGAGCCTTACTGGCCGTCTGAGAAGCTGAGGGTTTCAATCACCGGTGCTGGTGGATTCATCGCCTCGCACATTGCCAGGCGTTTGAAGAGTGAAGGGCACTATATCATTGCGTCGGATTGGAAGAAAAATGAGCACATGAGCGAAGACATGTTCTGTCATGAATTCCACCTTGTTGATCTCAGGGTCATGGATAACTGCTTGAAGGTCACCCAGGGAGTGGATCATGTTTTCAACCTTGCTGCTGATATGGGTGGGATGGGTTTCATTCAGTCAAACCACTCCTTGATCATGTATAACAACACGATGATTAGCTTTAACATGCTCGAGGCTGCCAGGATCAACGGTGTGAAAAGGTTGGATTAATTTTGTTTTCTTTGGATTTTGTACATTTTTCAAAATTGTTTATTTTGCAGCTTCTCTAATGTGAGCTGCATGTGTGGTTGCCTGGTTTTGAAACTTGAAACATTTTGCAGGTTCTTTTATGCATCAAGTGCTTGCATTTATCCTGAATTCAAGCAGTTGGAGACTGCCAATGTAAACCTCAAGGAATCCGATGCTTGGCCTGCAGAGGTTTGAGGTTTCCATGTCTACTAATTCGTTTGGTCTTTTAGCCTCTGGAATTGGAATTCATTTGTGTTTGTCTCTTCTTGTAGCCTCAAGATGCATATGGATTGGAGAAGCTTGCTACTGAAGAGCTTTGCAAGCACTACACCAAGGATTTTGGAGTTCAATGCCGAATTGGAAGGTTCCACAACATTTACGGTCCCTTTGGTACATGGAAAGGTAGATATTTTAACTCGTTTCATTATACTGTCATAATTTTGTTTCAGACAAACACATTGAGCTGATGTTAATCTATATGTGGTTGGTGCTGTTAGGTGGTAGGGAGAAGGCACCTGCAGCATTTTGCAGGAAAGTTCTTACTTCGACGGATAAGTTTGAGATGTGGGGAGATGGGTTGCAGACTCGGTCTTTCACCTTCATTGATGAATGTGTAGAAGGCGTGCTTAGGTATTTACTTTATCCTTTTGAATAACTCTAAGCAGTTTTTATTATTCATTGCACCTTCATTTATTTGAAAGTGTTCCCCTGCTTTTTTTAGATTGACAAAATCAGACTTTATGGAGCCAGTTAACATTGGAAGTGATGAGATGGTTAGCATGAATGAAATGGCGGAAATAATCCTCGGTTTTGAGGACAAAAAGCTCCCAATTCATCACATTCCTGGTCCTGAGGGTGTTCGTGGCCGTAATTCGGACAACACCTTGATCAAAGAAAAACTTGGATGGGCACCTACCATGAAACTGAAGGTAAACATTCCCATAGGCTAAGACCCGAGCTTGTAACTGCATTTTCACTTGTTTTTACATAATCTAGTGTGACCTTTCTATCTTTTCAAGAGGTGATGGTAAATGAAAGCCTCCACAAATCGAATGCGAATTCTCTGAAAGTTTCCTTTCATGGTAGTAAGTAGGGGATGTTGGCAACTCCTCATTGACTGATAATGTGATATGAATGCAAATTCTAACCCAGGATGGTCTGAGGATTACATACATGTGGATCAAGGAGCAGATTGAGAAGGAGAAGACCAAGGGTGTTGATATCGCAGCTTACGGTTCATCCAAGGTGGTGGGCACACAGGCCCCGGTTCAGCTTGGCTCTCTTCGCGCTGCTGATGGGAAGGAATGATGAAATCAAATTCAGGGCTACCACAATTTTTAGTTGGCTCAGATTCTTGGTTGGATTGAACTCAATAGAAGAGAACATTATGCATCTCTTTGTTGAAATCTATGGTTTCCATCAAATGTGGGAAAGCGAGCATGAGCTTCTGGATAATCATGCTGCTTTGTAAGAATAATCATATGAATTTCGGTCTCATCGCCTTTAAATTTAATCCTACCTATTGTTACTTGTTGTATCTTTCCCAACTCTGGATTGATGATTTTGCAAGCGGCCGGAAACTAGGTCATATCGAAATCACAAATAAAACTGCTTCCCTGAATCAAAATTTGTCATGAAATAAGAAATTCTCATGTCAATGAAATTGAAAGGAATGAGCCAATGAGACCAAACTCTGCAAGTGATAATGATGAAAAGCGGAAAAGGTGATAGGTGGGGTGGGGTGGGGCTAATGAATCTGTGAGCCCAAAAAAAAAAAGGTCGTGTAAACTCGAAATTTCAAAATTTCATTTTCTACCATTTTTCTATTTTTGGAAATTTTAGAATTTTTGAAATTTTTTAAGTATATCAATTGTATTATATACGGAGTATATAATAAGGAATAAATCATTTGTGATATATGTCGGCTTCTCCTTAATTGTAGTATTTTTAATCAATTGCATTTTCCCCATTGATTAATACAATGTAGCAATATATATACTCAAGATAAGATTTTACTATTTTTTTTAATCCACTTCCACTTAATCAATATAGAAATATATATATTTAAAATAAGCGTTTACCCAATTTAGACAGATACCGATATATTTTTAGAAATTAATATAACAATATATGAATAAGATAATATTTTTCCAAATATTACCTAATTTAGTTAGATATCAATATATTTTTAGAATATTAATATACCAATATTTGTTTAAGATGATATTTTTATCAAATTTTGTTACATATCGATATGTTTTTACAAGATTTTTCCATATTTGATAAATATTGATATATTATACAGTATTATATCTATTTTTTTGGTGGTCAATTAAACATATTCGTGTAAATTAATTAGTTAAATGAGTATTGATGCAATTTTTTTTAACAATAAAATAAGGGTCTTGTTAGGTACACCGCAAATGACACTTAAGGATTTGCACGTCGAAATTAACGTGCATGCACGTCAAAATTAACGTGCAAATGTGATGTGTGGGGAAAAAATGCACGTTGGCCTGCACGTCATTAACAACGTGCAAGGATGCACGTCCGAACAGACATGGAAAATTGCACGTTGTTAACAACGTGCACATGTGCACGTCTTAAGTGACGTGCAAACCCTACTTAGGGTTGAAGGTTTAGGGTTTAGGGTTTACCGAGGGTTTTTTAGGGTTAATGGAAAAAAATTGAAGGGTTTAGTTAAGGGAGGTTTATGATTTAGGGTTTAAGTCATTCCAAGCATTGATGAGTTTAATTGCCAAGTGATAATTAAATGGAAAGCAATACTTGTTAAGGTTTTCATTCCGATAATATGCGAATAATGTTACAAGGCACGGAGAAAAAAAATTTACATCCATAATTGTAATAGACCGGTGGAATAAAATCTAGGCAAAGTTAAAGGGCGACCGGATTGGACACGTAAGGCTCGGAATCTGTCAAACTGAGCCTGAAAAGGAACATCCCATCATTCGGTGCTCGGTTGATGATGTGCAACCCATTCTGGCGCAAGCGGCAGAATAGGAGCGTTAGGACGCAACCAGATCTATAAGAACGAAAAATTAGAGTTAGAGTATTGACATATAGATGAAAAGCAAGAATATGTAATAATATAGGACGTTTGGAGTCGTACCGCGGCAAAATGGTGGGTCCGCAACTACGGGATGCCCGAGGGAATCAAATCTTGCCACCAGGTCCTCGGGCCCTCGAAGACGTACGGGTCGAACGCAGCCAGGTGACTCGTCCGATGGTGGATCTTCAGTAGCGGTAGATCCACAGCTGCATCCCTCCACACCCGGTAGGCTCGGTGGTGCCTGTAAGACACCAGCAGACCACCTGGAGACAAGTATGGGTCGACCTGCGCAGCCGGTCCAGCAACCTGTGCAGGGATAGGTGCCGGTCCTCCACCCTCTCTGTCCCCCTTGCCCCCCCCCTTGCCCATCACCATGCCCCTCATGCCCCCTCTGCATCTCCTCCTGCCGTCCATGCCCATCGTCCACCCCCTCTATGACGCCAGGGATGGTGTCATCCGCAGTCGCCAACGAAATCGGCGGTGGTGTGCCGGAGGTCAAGCCTTAGCATCATGGGTGGCGGAAGTAGAAGCCCCGTGGACGCCGGAAGTAGATGCCTCGTGGATGGTGGGGGGCAGCTGAGCAGCCGGTCTACCCCCGTGGGCCCGTCGACCCTCAACTACCTCAGTGACACAGCTGTGATGAGAGGGTTTCTCGACCAAATAAATTTATAGTCAAGACCCCGCTATAGTATAGGGAGCCAGGATCGTCCACGAGAGAGAGTCAGCGCTTCTTGTTTAGTTGCTTTGTCGGGTTGAAACTAACAAAAGAGATGGAAGAGAGATGGGATGTGATAAGAGCATAAATTCAGAATTTTAATTAATAAAAGAAAAAACTTTCAAGGCAAGGGATCACCACAACAATAAACACATGTATGAATCAATTAATCATAGAAAAGATCATGCTTTTATCGTCAAATGAGTCGACTTTCTTTAATCAACAAGCAAATCAATTCACTTTCGCATAAAATATCTACTTGTTTCTACCTTCTCTTATCCAGGATCCTTTAACTTTCATTAGAAAACCCTAATTACTATCAAGTTAACAATTTCCTCTTTCAAGTTCAATTGCAACTATGAATTCCTTTAGACTTTCATCAAAGGGTAAAGCACATGGGTAGAATAAGATAAAAACATCAAATCAAGATAGATTCATTCATCGACACACATGCTTATTGTTGGGTTCACCCCAACCTGGAAGACCACGAAACGAAAAGCCACCATTTTTATGTGGGGCCCGGGAATCTCCCTGATGAAATTCACGCCCTTCCCGACGGACTTACCTGACCCGCGCCGAAGGAATCGACACGGCCCAATCTGTGCCGCGGGAAGTTAAGCTAATTTGTTTTAATTACGAATGACGATTCCCTTATCGAGTTTTTCCTAGACAATTTGGAAACTTAATCTTATTATACCTGTCGTCGTTAAGTGTCTTGAGGCTAATTAATATCAACTCCTAATAGAATTTTATGCTAAAAGTAGACAGGTTTTACGTCCGCGGAGATAGATGTCAGCACAGGATGGGTATTCTCTTCTTCTTATCAGACTTCTCTTTCGCGTGTAATTGCTTCTTTTACTTCTTTCTCCTGGTTTCACTCTATCTTAATCCGCCTTCCTTTCTTCCCTTTGTTTTTCCAAAAAAGTCCCTTTTCTTTATGAAGTTTTTCCCTATTTATAGACTTTCGATTCTCCTGCATGTCATGCCATGTGGCGTTCTTTTCTCAACACGTGTTATAGTCGTGGGATGTGGGCATGAATGCCACGTATCTGTTCGCTTTCATCCGCGGACGCTTTCTTATGGGTAGCTTCTTGGACCTTTGTCCGCGGATAATAAAGTCTTCTTGTTTTGTTTTGTTTTTTACTTATTTGTTTGGTACTTCTTGTGTTTCGACAGATGTTTCCTGGCCTTGGTTTAGTCACAGCTCCTCGGTCCGTGTTGATTATGTCTAGTAATTGACGCGGATCGATACAAAATATAAACATCTGCAGTTTTGTTACCGTTATTGACTCTGATGAGATTAATGGGCCTTTTCTTTATTGAGTTATGGCCCAATTTGGGCCCATTGGGCCCATTTATGTTTGGAATTTCAAACGTCAGTAACTTTCCTATAAGTTACCCCGTTCCGTTCTCTTTTTCACCCACATTTGTCTTCTTCCACTTTTCGCAATCTTTAATCTTTATCTTTAGTTTTCCGGCAGCGGTCTTCTAGGGTTCCGGCGGTTTCGTTTTGAAGTTTCTGGTGGTTTTCTTCAATTCTCGCGAGGTAATTCTTCTTGTTCTTGGCTGTTCTTGAGTTTTCTTTGTTGAATTCTTTGATTTTTTATCCTTTGGATCGTATATTTGGGTATGGAATTGTTTCGGAGGTGTTTTTCGGATAGAACTTCGCTCTGCGTTAGTAAAGGTTTTCGTACAATTTTCTTCTAGTTTCTTTTAGAAATGGCTAATTTCAATAAGGAGGGTGACTCACTAGAAGATTTTGAGAGGGATGAAGGATGGAGAGGTGGTGCTGTTTCATCTTCTCAAGCGCGTCCGTCTCCGGAGCCGCTTTCTATCTCCTCAGGGAGTTCTTCTTCTTCCTCTGATGATTCTTCGTCAGAGTCATCTTCTTCTACGTCCGCGTCTACTCTGGACCGAATCGGACCTAATGGTAGCCCAATCAAGGTGAGAAGGCGTCGGAAGCGTTCTGACCCTGATTACTATTCTTCACCTTACTTAGTTTCTTCTTCTTCGAAGGGATGCGTGGATGGTGAGAATACAATGGCTGCGGATAATTCGGGTGCTAGTTCTTCCGTGGACGCGGGGATATCGTCCGCGTCTCAGTCAGCGAATCAAGAATCCGAGGAAGTTTGGATTCCTTATGAGCTTCCCCCCATTGGTTTGGCGGAAGCTCCTAAGGTAATCCGTTCTAAGGAAAATTTGAGTGATTTGGATACTCCTGCGTATGATTTGAAGGATCTTGACTCTTGTCTCTTTTTGGGGGATTTCAAACCTCTTCCTCCCCCAACCAGCCGTCCACCAGTTGTGCTCGAAAGGATTCATCCATGGAGATCCCCAGTGAGTAAATTAAGGGGTTGCACTACCCTATTAAATCTTGGAGACCTTGACACTCTTTCGCGAGTTTTTCCATGGCCAGCAGGTGTCGAATTCTGTCTTCCTGAGGAAGGTGGTGGATGTCTGGATGCTTACGAAGATTGCTTAGTTGTATATGCAGCCAGTCTATCTCAAGGTTTCCGGCTCCCTCTTCATCCCCTTTTCTCAAAGTTTTTGGAGGAGTACAACCTGAGTCCTGCTCAAATTGTTCCCAATGGTTGGATGTTTTTTACAAGTTTTGTTATGAGATGTAAGGAGATCAGTGTTGCCCCCTCGTTGAAGTTGATGCTCAGCATTTTCTCTCTGAAAAAGGGGACTCAAGACACAAGATTTTATCAATGCAACTCGAGTTGTAAATACATGGAGAGGTTGTCTAGTAAACCAAACTGGAAATATAAGTGGTTTTTGGTCCGCGACAAATCCGGACAAGGCTTTGGTTGTCGAACGGTCCCGGGGCCTTTTTGCTCCGTTTTAAAACCAAAAACTTCCAATCTTTCTCAGTTCAAGTCGTCCTTTTTCTCAGATCCCTAGATTTCCATGGGATAAAATGTTGTATGCGTTACGTCTTGAGATGGCTGGCTTGAGCATGCCTCATCCGCGACTAGGTGGCTTCTTTGTTGAATTAATTTGTACTTTCATACTTTACCTTTCTTAGCATGGATAACTTATTAGGAAGTGCATTGTGTTTTATAGATAAAATGGATTTGGATGCTCTTTTGAATCGGCATAAAGCCAAGTCGGGAAAGAAAAAGAAAACGTGTTCGGTAGCCAACGATCCTCCTGCTCCTCTGTCTTGGAAGTGACACCCATTGTTGATATGGGTGTCGCGGATGAGACAGGTGCTTTAATTGAATCTTCGTCAC
This sequence comes from Persicaria tinctoria, assembly GCA_037127255.1. NCBI lineage: Eukaryota > Viridiplantae > Streptophyta > Magnoliopsida > Caryophyllales > Polygonaceae > Persicaria > Persicaria tinctoria. The sequence goes on along the minus strand of JBANSL010000002.1, from coordinate 41,287,718 downwards.
TGGTTCCTGCCCTTAGAGAGGAACGTACTAGTCCGTCTGCGCCAGAATCTTCGAGATCCAAGAAGAGAAAACTTGCCATGGTTGCTGGGTCAACTGTTTCGGATAAAAAGGAGCTCTTTCCGGAGGGTGTGGCTACGCTTCGTGAATTTCCCATGCCTGGTTTTGATCCAGTTGATTTGCAAGGCCTTGCTTTTCCGGCCAAGAAACGTTGCCTCCCAGAGCAAGGATATATTAAGCGCATGGACCCCGTCACTCTTTCTGCTTACTTTGATCGTTTAATTCAGTGGGTGAGTTTAGATTTTTTTATTGTTTTTCCTCAACTTTCTTTACTTACCTGACGCGTTCCATTTTCGGGTCCTCTTATTTTTACTTTGATTTTATAGTTAAGGGTGATTCAGCCGGACGTGGAGAGACGCATGGTCTGCGGAGAAGAAGAACTCAGGAAGAAAGATGAAGAAATCAAAAAATTGAATCATAAGCTCCGCATATTAGGGAATACAGTTGGGGATCCAGCTTCAGTGGAGAAGTTTAAGAAGAGATCGGCTGATCTTCATGAGGAAATGCAAGATTTGAAGAAAGCCATGACTGTTTTACAGAAGAAATATGATGACTTGAAAATTTCTTCAAATACTGTCGCCTCCCGCGTCAAAGAGCTAGAGGCTTCTGAATGTGACTCACAGAAGCTTCTCCAAGCTAAACAGGCTATCATAGACAAGATGGAGGAGGATCTTTCAATTCTTCGAGAGGAGTTGTCTATGACTAAACAGGAGCTTGATATCGTGAAGGCGCGAGCGGATCAGGATGTGGCTTTACAATGGCTTCAGAGTCCTGAGGGTCTGAAGCATCTATCCTCTGAATGGGTCAAGACTGAGACTGGTCTCTCTTTTCTATCTTCCGCGGCAAAGGCGTGTCTCCAGACTCCAAAGGGCTCCAGTATCCTGAAAGACAAATGTTTCAGTTATTTTCGGAAGGGAATGGTTGCAGGGATTAACCAGAGTGTGACGCGTTCGTCAAGCAACCCAGGTGTCCCTTTGGAAAAATTTGAACCTAGTTTGGAGAGTGCTGACTGGGGTCTTTCGAAGGAGGAGATGGACGCGGAAGACTCTTATTCTGAAGGTGATGATGATGATGAAGTGGAGGAAGAAAATGAGAAAGCCAAATCTCCTTGAGATACTTTGTTATTTTAGGTTTTTTTGCGTGGTGAAGTACATTGGGAATCTGTATATGGTTCCCTGGTTTTTGGTGTGTCATTGAGATTCTTCCTTTGTTTTGAAAATAGGTTGAAGATCTCTCTGGCTTAAAACATTTGCGTTACTTGCATGCTTTGCTCGCGGTAAATATTTTATATATTTATATTCTGGACCTTCCAAGTGTTGAAAGGATTTATCCTGGTGTTCCAAGATTCGTCACCACTTGTCTTTATTTCTTTGGATGAGTTTTTCTTTTTAAGGCTCCGATCTCTGTCCTTTGTAATTTCTTGAGTTGAGTTTAATCAGTCGCGTTACTGTAAGTATCACGTCTTCTGGAAATTTCAACCCGTGGGCCTTTTTTCAAAAGATTGAGAATGTGGAGCAACTCTCTCGGCTTGTGAGTATCTTTTTAGTCTCTGTTTTAAACGAGGTTTGAGTTATTTCAACTTAAACATCGACTTGTTTCTCATGTAGGTCATGCCTCCCCAATTTGAGGCTGAGTATGGACCTCTCCCTCCCCGATGGGCCTTTCTTTCGTCCTATCTCGTCCGCGATTTCCCAGTGGCCGTGTCATGGAGCGAAAACGGTCTTTTTCAAATTGATAATGGTTGGGATGAATTCCTCATGCTTCATCACCTGGGGATAGGAAGTGCGATGATGTTTTTTCACAAGGGTAATGTCTCCTTTCAAGTTTGTCCGCGTCGTGAAGTCATGAATGAACCTAAATCTACTTCGGACTCGGTTTCTTCGTCGTGTGGTTCCAACTGAATTATTTCCGCGTAGTTCTCTTGTAGCTCTTCGAGCTTATCGCTTAATATGAGTTTTTTAATGGATCAGAATAAAGTAAAAAGGGAATTCACAGTTTCTTCATCATTTTCATATATTTTATTAAACACTACAATAAAAGGAGGGGATCCTTATTATTATTATTAATAATGGAAATTGCGTACATAAACCTTTCATAGGGTTTGGATCCCCTCAAGCTCGTTACATAGTTGACGCGGAGAATTTATTGGGAGATCAAGGGCGACCTATCTCTCCATTCTCTTCGCTATCTGGGCTGACAACGTCGACTTCAAAGATGGAGTCTCCCATGCAGGTGAAGATCAATGCAGACCCTACATTGACTCGATTTGCTTGTGTGAAGTCGCGCCACCCTTGGGTTAGCCAAAAAAGGCCATCTTCATCTTTGTCTACCTTCACCTCGTGTTCCTGGTTGGAGTGGGACCAGAGTCTGGCTTGAGTGTGGGCGTCTTCATCAATTAGGACATACGTGAGAGGGAGGCGAAGGGTTTGAAGTTGTTCTTCTCTCATAATGACTCTGTAGAAAGCCCTAGGCTTTGGGTTTGGATCCATTTTGCTTCTAAGTTTCCTCTTTACTCCTGGGTGTTCTGGGTTTTATACTTGTCTCGCGAGGTTTTCCTGTCTTTGGTTTCGTCGCTCCTTATCAATATGTAATTTTGATTTAAGTAAATTGAGTTTTTACTTTTGTCGATCTTGGGAAAAGTTTTTACACCTGGTAATTTTGTCTTGAAAAAGATGGACGCGTGCCCTTGACAGTTGTGCCACCCGTTGCATGTCACGCATGTGTTTCTTTTTCTTTTTGTTTGATTGTCCCCCTGTGGCTGATAAGTAAGGGATTTTTTACTGTTATTTCCAACCTCATCGAGATGCGGGGATCTATCATAGTTCCTCCTTTGTCATTTAGAGCAGATGGGGTTGTTGAGTTGGGAACCCGCTGGGCTTTCTTTCAAGCGATTGATTACCCGGAACAGTTCCTACAATTGGTGAGCTAACCGTGTTGGTAATCTTTAGAAAAGTTACTTTTAACTAACACTTCTTTATTCCTTTTTAGTTACTTCCACTTCGGTTTGAGGAAGAATATGCCGATGCTATCCCTGGTCATGTTTTTCTATCGTCCTATCTATTGCGTAACTTCACGGTTTGCATAGAGCGGCGTAACGATGGTCTTCTTTACTTTGGCCGCGGATGGAAGGATTTTGTAGACTCACATGACTTTGAGCATGGGGTTTCTATGATTTTCACTCATACGGGTGCGGCTCATTTTGAAGTTCAGGTGGTTGATCCGCGTGGGGCAAATAACGTGGATCGGGTCTCTCCTGAAATAATTTCGAATGGTTCTTAAAAGATGCTCAGTTTTAAATAAGGTTTTAGGCTTTTCTATCCGTTTCAAGACGTAGAGGTTTAGCAAGCCCACATCAGCTACACCTGGGAATTTCTCTGTTCATGCATGTTAAGTTTTTTGAGGTTCACTTGTCACGATGTCCTCTTTACATGATTTCTTGAGAGATTCTGTAACAATATTTACTATTTATCTTATGCATGGCATCTGTGGTTTTTGTCTCAATGACGTGAGATCTCAGACATATGTGTTCAATATTTTCAGGTTTTTTTAGACACATGTTTAGACCTTTGCTATATAAAAAGGAGAGTATAGTAAAGAAACCATTGAACCCATCGCCTGTACTTTTATGATGCCTTCCATGGATGGTTTACCTTGGTCATTCTCTGAGAGAATTAGCTTTCCTGAGCAACTTCTTCGTTTGGTTAGTTCATTTGTTGTTGATTTTATTTTTTTATCAAATTAGTTTATCTGCCAGCATCTCTTGAAATCTGTTTGTTTTTGTTAGTCCTTGCCCTTATGTTTTGAAGATAGACTCGGGCCAGGTCTTCCCCGGAGTGTCCTCCTGTCTACCCGGATTCTTCGTGATTTTCCAGTGGAGGTTATGCGTGGAGACTATAGGGTTCCTTTCTTGAGGGGTGGTTGGAATGACTTTGCCGAGACTCATAGCATCCATATGGGTTCTTCTCTTACCTTTGTTTATAAAGGTGAGAATCGCTTCGATGTTCAGATCTTAGATGCCGTGGGAGATGAAGTGGACGTGGAGTGGGCTTCTTCAGAGTCAGAAGGTCCTCCTTCCAATGGGTTTCGTTTAAGCCAAGGCAGAACTCGCATCATCCCAGGGTGTTTTCCGCGGACATAGGTTGGAGGATGCTTGTTTTTAATCCTGAATCAACTGCTGTAATTTCTTTCAATAATCACAATACTTTTTTTGGGAATCCCCAAAGGAGTATTTCTTTTGTAATGTTTTAACTGTGGTTTACCGACGGGTTTGGTCCTTTGAAAGGTTGACCAAACTTTGAATTCCAATGATCTGATTAATAATGAAGTGTTATCTTTTTTGAGAATACGGATTTAATTAAAGTCCTGTTGCGAAGCTATGCTACAACGTCTCAGGATTTTACACGAAGTATCATCTCTGAGAATGCAGATTCGATCAGAGGCCTGACACGGATATAAGCTCCAGCGTTTCAGGACTTTACACGAAGTATTATCTCTGAGAATGCGGATTCGATCAGAGGCCTGACGCGGATATAAGCTCCAGCGTCTCAGGACTTTATGCAAAGTATCATCTCTGAGAATGCGGATTCGATCAGAGGCCTGACGCGGATATAAGCTCCAGCGTCTCAGGACTTTACACGAAGTATCATCTCTGAGAATGCGAATTCAATCAGAGGCCTGACGCGGATATAAGCTCCAGCGTCTCAGGACTTTACACGAAGTATCATCTCTGAGAATGCGGATTCGATCAGAGGCCTGACGCGGATATAAGCTCCAGCGTCTCAGGACTTTATGCAAAGTATCATCTCTGAGAATGCGGATTCGATCAGAGGCCTGACGCGGAAATAACCTCCAGCGTCTCAGGACTTTATGCAAAGTATCATCTCTGAGAATGCGGATTCGATCAGAGGCCTGACGCGGATATAAGCTCCAACGTTTCAGGACTTTACACGAAGTATCATCTCTGAGAATGCGGATTCAATCAGAGGCCTGACACGGATATAGGCTCCAGCGTCTCAGGACTTTATGCAAAGTATCATCTCTGAGAATGCGGATTCGATCAGAGGCCTGACGCGGATATAAGCTCCAGCGTCTCAGGACTTTACACGAAGTATCATCTCTGAGAATGCGGATTCGATCAGAGGCCTGACGCGGATATAAGCTCCAGCATTTCAGGACTTTATGCAAAGTATCATCTCTGAGAATGCGGATTCGATCAGAGGCCTGACGCGGATATAAGCTCCAGCGTCTCAGGACTTTACACGAAGTATCATTTTAAGCGCAGATCATCATAGAAAGCGCCCTCTAACCGCTTTATTTGATTTTTGCGGGGGCGACTTAGTTTTATATTTACTTAGTTGTTTTGATGGTTACACATAATACTTTTTTAGGTTATCCGCGTTCCAAGTCTTGTTCAGGATGATTCCTTCGTGAGTGCTGAGTTTATATGCTCCTTTTTGGACTTCCTTGACGATAATATACGGTCCTTCCCAGTTGGGATCCAGCTTCCCTCCCGACGTAGCTTGTCGTAGCACTAGATCTCCTTCTTTAAGATGCCGCGGGGAGATTCGTTTATCTTGATACTTGGAAAGCCTTCTCTTGTACTCTAGCTCCTTCAAAGCAGCTGTCATTCGACGTTCTTCTATGAGATGGAGCTCAAATTCCAGTGCCTCATCATTGATATCCGGGTCATAGGTTATCATCCGCGCTGATGGTATCAATCTCTCTACTGGGATGACCGCGTCCTTACCAAAGACTAAAGAAAATGGGGTTTCTCCAGTGGGAGTCTTCGTTGACGTGCGGTAAGACCACAGCACAAATGGCAAGAGTTCTGCCCAACGGCCTTTTGCTGTGTTGCCAAGCTTCTTTTGTATCCCATGTAACAGTTGTCGGTTGGTTGTTTCTGCCTGCCCATTCGTCTGAGGGTGAGCTACGGAGGAGATTTTAAGATTGACGCCAAGTCCCGCACAGAAATCTCTGATCGTCTCACAATCGAATTGAGGCCCATGGTCTGTAATTATAGTCTCGGGTACTCTGAAGCGGCAAACAATGTTTTTCCATAAAAACTTTCTTACCTTTTCCGCAGTTATCAATCCCATTGCTTCGGCTTCTACCCATTTGGTGAAGTAATCAACTAGGACCAAAACATACCTCAACTGTCCAGGAGCAGTGGGAAATGGACCGAGAATGTCCATTCCCCAAACAGAAAAAGGGCAAGCTCCGACTATACTCTTCATTGTCTCAGAAGGACGATGATTGATATTCCCGAACCTTTGGCACGCGTCACATTTCTGTATATAACTTTGGGCATCATGTCTCATTGTAGGCCAATAATATCCCAGTCTGATTGCTTTGGCCATAATTGCTCTCCATCCTTGGTGATGCGAGCAAACCCCATCATGTAGTTCCTCCACTACTTGACTTCCTTCTTCTGATGATACGCACAACAGATCAGGTAAGCAGTACCCTCTCTTGTACAATTTTCCCTCCCGGATAGTGAATCGAGAGGATTTAAGGAGTATCTTCTTAGCAGCGGCTCTGTCTCCAGGTAGGGTACCTTTACCTAAATAATCCGCGATCGGTGCTCTCCAGTCTTCTTCCACCATTTCTTGTACCTGATAGATCTCTTGGATGAGTCTTCGGTTGCTCATTCTTTCCAGAATCACCTCTTTTCCCACTTCCTCTGGCATTGCAGCTCCCAAACGTGCCAACGCGTCCGCTTGCTGGTTGTCCCTCCTAGGGACAGTGGTTACACAAAAACTCAAAAAGGCCCTGGAAAGCGCCTGCGCTTTTCTCTGGTAATCAGGCATTAATCCAGTCCTGGCTTCATATTCCTCTGATATTTTCCGCGTCACGACTTCTGAATCGGTGAAAACTGAAATTGTTCTAGCACCCTTAATCAAAGCTATTTCCAGCCCGGCTAGCAATGCTTCATATTCGGCTTCATTGTTGGTTGTTTGGAAATCCAACTTGTAGGCATAGTTATACTGCCGTTCATCAGGTGCGGTTAGCGTAATCCCTGCTCCGCATCCATCTTTGTTAGCTGCACCATCTACCCTGAGTGTCCATTCACTTCCTTCCGTTGGAGAGCTTGATTCGAAACTTGTCTTACTAATGAAATCAGCCAGAGATTGAGCAAGGGTCGCTTTTCGCGGAGTGTACTCTATCTCAAATTCTGTGAGTTCGACTGCTCATTTCATCATCCTCCCTGATAAACATGGCGAGTGAAGGATCTGTCGCATCGGCAAATCTGTCATTACTCGTACTGGATGATCTTGAAAATAAGGCCTTAACCTTCTTGCCGCGAATGTTAAACAAAGGATCATTTTCTCTACTGGTTCATATCTTGTCTCCGCGTCCTGAAGAACTCGACTGATGTAGTAGACCGGGAACTTTTCTTCTCGCGTTAAAACTGCACTGATGGTGACATTTTTTACAGATAGATACAGATGGAGGATTTCTTGTTTCTCAGGTTGGTGAAGGGTGGGAAGCGATGTTAGGAAAAGTTTTAAATTTCCAAAGGCTTCTTGCAATTCGGGGGTCCACTGTATCGGTCCCTTTTTCTTGAGTAGAGACTTATCCGCTAGGCAGGAGCAAAAACGGCTCAAATAGTTCACTGCTCCATTTAGAGATTGCAATTCTTTGATTGTCCGCGGTGGTTGAAGATTTTTAATTGCTGTTATCTTTTCAGGATTGACATCAATTCCTCTATGGCTAACCATAAAACCAAGGAATTTTCCAGAATCAACCCCAAAGACACATTTTTCTGCGTTTAAATTCAAACCTCCTCTTCGAAGGGAATCAAAAGTTTCCTGTAAATACGCGGCGTGATCTTCTGCTCTTTCACTTTTGACGACAATATCATCAACATAAATCGAAACATTCCTGCCAATTTGATTACGGAAGATCCGATCGACTGTCCTCTGAAACGTTGCTCCCGCATTTCTGAGTCCAAAGGGCATGACACGGTAGCAAAAGATTCCCTGGCTGGTGATGAAACTCGTAGCTTTTTTATCTGAAGGATCCATGTTAATCTGGTTGTATCCTGAATATGCATCAAGAAAACTAAGGACCTTGTTTCCCGCGGTTCCATCGACAAGTTCATCTATGGATGGAAGTGGGTAACTATCCTTAGGGCAGGACTTGTTAAGATCAGTAAAATCAATACACATCCTCCACTTCCCATTGGATTTCTTCACCAGGACCACGTTTGAAAGCCATTCAGAATCCTCTACTTCCTCTATGAAGCCAGCTTCTAAAAGCTTATTAGTTTCCTCCTTTGCCGCGACAGCTTTTTCTGGTGCCATTTTTCTCCTCTTCTGCACTACAGGTTTCGTTCCCGGGCGAATTCTTAAAGTATGTAAAGCTATTGCAGACGGGACACCTAGCAGGTCTCGAGGACTCCATGCAAAGATGTCTCTTGACCTTGCTATGATTTCTAAAACTCTAGCTCTTTCTCTTTCTTCCAATGCAAAGATGTCTCTTGACCTTGCTATTATTTTAATGTCTTTTAATGACTTTTAATTGCTTTTAATGTCTTTTCATGTCCTTTAATGCCTTTCAATGACTTTTACTGGCTTTTAATGGCTTTCTTCGAATGCCAATGAATTTTAATGACTTTTAATGCATTCTTGTGGCTTTTAATGGCTTTTCATTGTGTTTTCATGACTGTCAATATATTTTAATGTTTTTAATATCTTTTAATGTATTTTAAATGTATTTTAATGGTTTTTCATTGTGTTTCCATGACTTTCAATATATTTATTGTTTTTTAATATATTTTAATGCATTTTTAATGTATTTTTAATGATTTTTCATTGTGTTTTCATGACTTTCAATATATTTTAATGTTTTTTAATATCTTTTAATGTATTTTTAATGTCTTTTAATGACTTTTAATGCCTTTTACATATTGTACAAACTATGAAAACTATATACTATAAACATTTAATAAAAACTATATTATAAAACAATGAAACAATAAACATACAACAAATATTTCAATTTATTTAAAAATATAATCTAAACTATATTATAAAACAACAATCTAAACTATATATCTACATTATTATAAAACTATATAGCTATATTATAAAATTATATTATAAAATTATAAAATTATAATCTATAAAACTATTTTATAAAACTATATTATAAAACTATAAAACTATTAATATCAAATAAAATAAATAATTCATATAACATACCGGTGGGGTCGGGAGAGGCGAAACCTCCATGCAACGCCGCATCCGCGACGGTAATATGGCATGCGTCTCCGGCACCGACTCCGGCACCACCACCTCCGCCGCCTGCAACTCTCGGGCCGCCTTCGCCGTCGGCGCCAATGCCCCACCACCACCACCCTCCACCCCCCTCTGCTCCTCCTCCGCCACCGTCTCAGCCTCTCCACAACCACCACCGTACCCTCCACCCCCCTCTGCTCCTCCTCCGCCACCGCCTGGAGCACCTCAGCCTCCCCACCACCACCACCCTCCACCCTCTGCTCCGCTTCCCCACCACCACCACCCTCCACCTTGTGCTCCTCCGCCACCGCCCCAGCACCCTCCACAGCCACCCCCAGCTCCTCCTCCGTCTCCATCTCCATGGCCTCCGCTTTCAGGACCACCATCTCCGTCTCTCTCTCTCTCTCTCTCTCTCTCTCTCTCTCTCTCTCTCTCTCAGGCTCGCAAAGCGCACAAAGCGTGCACGTAGGCACGCTTTGTGCGCTATCCAATATGCACGTTAATTATGATGATTCGCGGTGTATATATCCAGAGCGTAAAATAATATAAATAATATAGTGGTAGTTAGAGTTAATATTTAACTACAAGTTATTTTATACATTCTGTTAATATCAAACGAATTAATATTTAAAAATGCATAAAAATACGGGTATTTAACTAGTTATGTACTTATGTAGAATGAGAAGTAGAAAAAAAAAATTTCCTAAATTTATAACATTTCCTCAAACTAAAGAATTGTTTCGAAAATGGAAAAGTCGTTGAAGGTTGAGTGAAATTATTTTAGATAATACGGAGTATGTATTTTGAACCATTCCGGAATGGTTTAACCGAAAAGGACTTACGAGTGGTTCAACCGAAAAGGACTTGCGAGTAGTACTAAAAGATCCCGGTTCGAACCCCTGGACTGGAGTATGTATTTTGTCTTTATATTTTGGAGAAAGTAAAATAAAATTGTTATTATAGTGGTCTTATGAAGTCATCTATCTGTATATCGAAATGAGTAACAGGCTGAGTCCAAATTTGGTCCGAATCCGGTATATTTTTGTATCCGATCTTCTACGGAAAGAGAGCCGAGCAAGCGTGGTACCATCTAAATTCACAAGTGTTGGTGCAATATGAGCCGCTAAACCCGTTTGTCTTTTTACTTTATTTATTAAATTTATTTAATGGAAAAGTACATAAAATGGTAAGTAGAGTCGAGAGGACATAATTTCAAAGCTTATGATAGAGGAAACGATGGGCATCGACTACTTGTCTCTACTTGCAAGTTGGAGAGGAAGGGATAGGCTTGCTCCACGTCGACCCGGCGCCATCACGTTCATTGTGGCCGTCGTTACTCGTTACATTACAATTTGCAGCTTTTTTTAATATATATATATATATATATATATATATATATATATATATATATATATATATATATATATATATATTTATTTATTTTCTTATACTCATATACTGAATGAATGTATATTTTCCAACCTATACCACCAATAAAAAGTGTTCACTTATCTCGTTAAGAGTAAACGGATGAGAGATTTATTTTTAACTCATTTTATTATTCCACACCTTTGTACGTTTTCGTAATAAATTATATTTTATTTTATCAATCATAATTCATCCATGTTTAATTTTTTTTAATTCAATTTTTATAGTTAAATCAAATTGTTTCCTTGAAATCCTTCCAGGATATTTCAAAGAGCTATTTGCATAGATATACTATTTTTTTAAAGGGCTTGCATAGATAGACCATTATATTTTTTGGGAAAAACGTAAAAGTATGTTAGGGGGTTATTTGTGCAAATAAAATTAGTGACCTAAAGGGCCGGTAGCAAGTCTGTCCTGATGAGGGAACACGTAAGGAGGGAATAGAAGAAAGTGAGGGTGTGGTTTTGATGCCAAAAAATAGAGAGAGGATGAGGTGATGAGTGATGTAATGTTCTTAATCCTTTTACCATTTTGTATGAGATAAAAGGGAAGGAATGAGGAGATATGCTTTTTATTTTCTACCTTCTCCCAGAAGTTCTGCACTAGAAATAGATGGAGAGAGAGCTGGAGAATGTTCCACCATCGAAGACAAGCTCCCGGCTTGCATATGTTTTATTCTAGTTTCATGTATTGCTTGTGAAGTATTCGAGTTCGGAATCTACGCCTTTTTAGTGTTTATTCTGCAGAGTTACATTCCGACCTTGGAAGGGATCTTGGAAGAGCTTATGAGACATGTTTTGGAGCATATGAAGAGGCTAGAGAGGAGAAAGGAAGCACAACATCGAAGAAAAGAGGATAATCCATCACTGCGAAGGGCGGCGCCCGCCGTGCTTTAGGCGGCGGACGTCGTGATGCCGTTTCTAGCGATTGCGATTTAGATCCGAAGATTCTATTTCCTAATATAACATTATTATATTTCTAGGGTTTGCACGACTCTTTATTAGGTTTTATTTGGTTGATCCAGCCATGTGTGCCATAGCGTTGTGAGACAATGAACACAATTAGAGACATGGGTTTTTGGCCTATGAGTTGCTAAACTCATAGTTTCGCATGTGGTTCGAATACATGGTTGTTTGGATTATGAGGATTTGATTCTATTTAGTAATTCGTATTTATATTTATCATCTTGTGCTTATTGATTATATTTGTGTTTCTTTCTATGATTGATCACCATGTTAGGAATCGCATCTTATCTATGAATTCGTTGTTGTGTTCTTGATAGAAAACGAAGGTATTGAAGTAGTGATATTTCTTTTTCTTTGTAGCGGATGATTTCAATTGGTCTATGTTGATAGGTGTCAATTAGGGTTGATGTTGGCTTGCGCCTATTTGTGTCTAATTGGATTAAATCGATATGTCAATTGGTCTAATTACTTGAGTCCTTAATGCTATTCTATAGTGATATTGACTAAGGTGATTGTATCACTGTGGATCCTTCAACTTTAGGCAAGTAGACATATGTTTATGAGTAATTAATGAATCAATCCTAGGACCATGATTCTCAACCATTGTCAGAGAATTACAGGTGAAATATATTCTCTATTCTATTACCAATTACTTTGCAATCATAAAGTTGGTTACTTTACTTCCTTATCAATTTGTCACAAGTCTTTATTTTTTGGTCATAAGAGTCTTTGTTAGGGATATTGATAGTAATCCGCTTCTCTCCGTGGGTTCGACTTCGGACTTCATCGCTATACTAGTAGTTGTTTGGTTTATCAATTCATTGATTTACTAATCTATTGGTTTTTTTTGCTTTGAGTTAAGATTTTTATTACTATTTGGCAAAGGGCGAAAGTGCCAACGACGTTCGTCCCGCACCAAATTCTTGGCGCTGTTGTCGGGGAGAAGAAAGAGTTTGCTTTTCTTTATTTCTATCATTAATTCTCTTATGTTTTTGTTTTTCTTTGAGTCTTTTATGTCTTTGTATGGTTCAAACCAATGTTCTAAAAGGCGCTAGGCGGCCGCTAGGCGGTGGGTAGCCGCCTAGCGCCTAGGCGACTAGGCGGGTGCCTAGGCGGCGCCTAGGCGGACTTAGAACAAACATGATTGTTTCTTTATATTTTAACACATAACACATATCAATAATTCATATAATGCAATAATAATCTATAATATCACTTATAAACCCAAATTTGTGGTCCTTAACTAACACTAAAGTGAATAAACGCAAAAATACGTGTCCGACTAGCGACTCTAAGCCTCCTAAAATCCAAAACCATAGATTCGACTCAAAAGCAAATACATTCCGACTTATGGGATAAAAAAACCCTAAGTCGGCTATTCACATGTCTAGAAGCTAAAATTGAATAATCGTCGGGCTAGGCGGGATTAGGCGGGGTCTAGGCGGCGCCTAGGCGGGACAAGACAGTGTCTAGGCGGAAATCCGCCTAGAGGCCTGCCTAGGCGTAAAAATTCCTAGGTGGCCTCCCGCCTAGCGCCCAGGCGGTGCCTAGGCGGCGCCTAGGCGCGATTTTTAGAACATTGGTTCAAACTATCTCTTCTAATTTATTGTCTATGTCTTTTGATTCTGAGATTGAAAGATATATTAGGTTGAAAATGAGGCTCGAGTTTGACACACATAAGGAGATGGGAGATGAAGTTGATGATCCACCAAGAAGGACCCTGAGAAACTTAAAGGAACCAAATTTGAGTGCTCAACCACTTGCAATTAGACTTTCTAATCTCCACGAGGGTTCAAGATTTGAGTAAAAGTTGAATCGGTCTACTATTTTACCCTACTTTCATGGATTGTCTAGGGAGGAACCAAACAAACACCGTGCTACCTTTGTGAGTGTGCGTGATAGACTTAGATCCTAAGGCCTTACCGATGACCAATTGATGTTGAAAGTGTTCCCCTTTACCTTGAAAGATTCTGCAAGCAATTGGCTTTATTACCTACCACCTGAAAGCATTACTACTTGGGTTGAATTGAAGAAAGCTTTCCTGCAAAAATACTTTCCTGCTATTCGCCTCAACAAACTCAAGAAGAAGTTATCTAGTATTGAGCAATCCCATACGGAGAGTCTTTGTGAGTATGTTGAGCGGTTCAAGAAGGTGAAGGGTAGTTGTCCACAACATGGTATACCCGAGGATGATCTAGTGATTTATCTTTATGAGGGCTTGCTTGACACCGATAGGAGTTTCATCAATGCTACTAGTGGAGGAGATATTTTGGATAAGACACATCATGAAGCAATGCAGATTTTTGAAGGGTTGGCTAATGCATCACAACAATATAGGAGACACCAAGGAGTTAGAGGAGTTCATAAGTTGGATAATTCTAGAGATGGACACAAGGATGACTTAGATAGGCTAACTGAGATAGAGAACAAGATGGCTATGCAAATGAATCAATCTCAACAGCCTAGACCTTGTGGTGTTTGTGGAGATCCAACTCATCCGAATGATAAGTGTCCTTTGATTCAAGAGGATGTCGCTGATTTGAGTTCTATGTATTATGGACCTCGCCACAACTTTTGTAACAATGGTTACAATCAGGGCTATAGTTCGAATTATCAAAGTGGATTCAACGACAGAGGTCACAACAACAAGTTCCTTAACAAGGAAGAGGACAATTTTAGAATCTTCAAAGAAACACTCAACATGAGGATAGAGATGATACATTGAGGTTGTTGTTGGACAAGATGAGTGTTCAGGAGAAATTTTTGAGTCAAATGGCTAAAAAGATTGGAGAATTGAAAGCAAAAGATTCGGGGAAGGTGCCATCACAAGTGGTAGTGAATCCGAAGGAGAATGTATGTGCCATGATCCTTAGAGGAGGTAAACAAGTGAATGTGCCCAAAAGGAATGTCAAAGAGAGGCCTAAGGAAGTGATTGACGTGGGTGAGGAAGACAACACAATTCCGGAATCACACACTGTTGATGACGGCGTCCGCCGCCTTTCACCACGGCGCCTGCCGCCCCGTCAAGTCACGAAACCGAGTTTTGACGTTGTGCAATCCCCAAGGAAAACATCCAAGGAGTGGTCTTCAGAGGTTTTGATACATGCACCACCCTTTACTCATGCCTTAAGACCTGGTCGTAAGTGGGAAGATGAGCAAATTCTTTACGACACCTTTGCTCATTGTGAGGTAAATATTCAACTTTTCAATTTGATTAAAATTGTGCCTCTCTATGCAAAGTTTTTGAAAGAATTATGCACGATGAAACACAAGAAAAGGATGAGAAGGAAGGAAAGGGTAAGTTTAAATGAAAATGTTTATGCTTTGCTACAAAAAAGATTGCCTGAAAAATGCGGAAAACCAGGTATGTTTACTATCCCATGTGCAATAGGTAATGCTAGCTTCACAAAAGCTATGTTAGACCTAGGTGCTTCAATCAATGTGATGTCATATAATTTGTACATTTTTTTGGGTCTTAATGCATTGTCTTAAACTGATGTTATAATACAACTCGCTGATCGTTCTAGTATTAAGCCTAGAGAAGTTGTTGAGGATGTTCTGGTTAAGGTAAATGATTTGATATTTCAAGCTGATTTCTTTATATTGGATATGGAACAAGGTACGCCTAAAACCTGAATTATCTTGGGAAGGCCATTCTTGCAAATGGCTAAGACTAAGATTGATTGTTTTGAAGGTTCCCTAACCATGGAATTTGATGGTAGAAAGATTGAGTTTTCTATATTTGAGCCTATTGTTTCTTCTACTAATGATTCTGTGGATGTTCCTGACTCTAATGAAAGTGATCACGGGAATGAATCAAATAGTTTGTTAGATGTTTCTATTGAAAATAAATCATTGCATATTGAGTCTTCTAACAAAGAGAAAGTTGATCTAGAGAGAGATGACATTGAAAGAAAAATTGAGAATTTGTTTAAGTCACATGAAGTTGTGTCTAATTCCAATGATTCTATTGGTATTCCCTATGAGAAATCAATTCCTAACAATGCTGAGGTTTTTGCAATTTCAGGACAACCTCCAGGAGAAACTCATTTCAATAAGGAATTGATTGGTACAATTGATGGATACATTGGAGAAATTCCTAAGGTTTCCCCTCTTGTCAAGAAAATGACAAGTGTGGAGGTTCTTGATGGAATAACTTGATAAGGAAATGCATCACGTCGATCCAAAGACGTGAAACAAAAGTGCTTCTCGGGAGGCAACCTAAAGTAGATTAGGTAATATCATTTCAATTTTGCATTTATTTTTTCAATTCAATAAAGTAGGTCAACTCGTTTCGCTGAATAATGGAGTAATGGTAAGTTAGAAACTTTTTGGAGTTGAATTTTGCTTAATTGAATGACGGAATACCATTCTGGACATGATGGCGCCCGCCACCCCATCTGATAATGCATATTTAGATAGGCATTATAGAGTAGTTTTAGGGTCATTTAGATGTATATACTGCATTTTAAGGGGTTAGTTTACGTGTTTGCTCATTTGGTGTTTAAGTTCGGAATCTACACAAGTTTAGTGTTTATTTGCAGATTAAGGAGGTCAATCATGAGAGTTTTATGGACCATATGGAGGTGAGTATGAGCTAGAGAAGCCAAGTTGGAATGCACAAAGAAGAGGCAAAGGGCATACAAGAGTCAGAAACAGCACCCGCAGCCAGAGGAACAAGGCAAGATAAAAAACCGCACCCGCGGCCACCAAAACCGCACCTGCTGCTGAAATTCCAGGGTTCATTGCAGCAGCCGCACCCGCGGTTTGGTCGCGGTTTTCCTGGGCTGGTTCAGCGCCGATTTTCTTTACTTCTTAAGTTGGGCCTATCTTTAGGAAACACTTTTTAGTTTTTTATGACGGTATTCTTAGGTATTTAAAGACGGAAATTAGATGGTTTTAGTTATCTTTTATCTTTAGAAGAATTGAGAGACATCGTTTAGAAGCATGAGGAACTAAACTCATCTTGCTTTGCTTACGATCAAGATTTGGTTTTGTTGAATTGTGAGTTTGGAATTCTAGTTGTTTTCTATTATCTACTTCAATTTCTTTGCGCTTTAATTGCTTGTGGTGTTGATTCTACCTTGATTCGCGACCTCGTTAGAATTGCATCATTGCTAGGGTTTTGATTCATACGTTTGTGAAACCTAATCCAAAGTAGCAAATACAATTGAGTGGATCTCATAGAAAATCTTGATTGTATAAGAAGTTGACTATAGGTTAAATGTTAGTTTTTTAGGGAATTAATATTGCTTATAAGCTTTATATATCTTGAGACTTAGTGCTATTCCTAGGATTAAACCTTAATCCATGTTAAGATTGCCTAGGAGTAAGGGATTATTAGGACACATAGGACTAATAATCAATTTAAATCAAGATAAGAGTGGATATAGAAAAGATATAGCTAGAAGGAAGAACTATGATCAAGGAGACGAACCAAAGTTGAGAATTGTAGGTGAAACATCTCATTCATCATTGTCTACAACCATCACCATTATTCACTTCTCGAGTTCTTTTCATATTTACATCTCTACAACCCCCTTGTTTACTCTTGTTGGTGATTATAACACATAAAGTAACGGTAGTTCCCTATGGATCGACTCCGGACTTACTAGCTATACTAGTTGGTTAGTTTGGATATTCTTTTGATAGGAATCCGACGATTTCGTCCTATCACCATCCACGGCGCCCGCCGGTCATTGTTCACATCCGCGTCCAGATCTTTAGAAGAATTGAGAGACATCGTTTAGAAGCATGAGGAACTAAACTCATCTTGCTTTGCTTACGATCAAGATTTGGTTTTGTTGAATTGTGAGTTTGGAATTCTAGTTGTTTTCTATTATCTACTTCAATTTCTTTGCGCTTTAATTGCTTGTGGTGTTGATTCTACCTTGATTCGCGACCTCGTTAGAATTGCATCATTGCTAGGGTTTTGATTCATACGTTTGTGAAACCTAATCCAAAGTAGCAAATACAATTGAGTGGATCTCATAGAAAAGCTTGATTGTATAAGAAGTTGACTATAGGTTAAATGTTAGTTTTTTAGGGAATTAATATTGCTTATAAGCTTTATATATCTTGAGACTTAGTGCTATTCCTAGGATTAAACCTTAATCCATGTTAAGATTGCCTAGGAGTAAGGGATTATTAGGACACATATGACTAATAATCTATTTAAATCAAGATAAGAGTGGATATAGAAAAGATATAGCTAGAAGGAAGAACTATGATCAAGGAGACGAACCAAAGTTGAGAATTGTAGGTGAAACATCTCATTCATCATTGTCTACAACCATCACCATTATTCACTTCTCGAGTTCTTTTCATATTTACATCTCTACAACCCCCTTGTTTACTCTTGTTGGTGATTATAACACATAAAGTAACGGTAGTTCCCTATGGATCGACTCCGGACTTACTAGCTATACTAGTTGGTTAGTTTGGATATTCTTTTGATAGGAATCCGACGATTTCGTCCTATCACAATCCACGGCGCCCGCCGGTCATTGTTCACATACGCGTCCAGATTTTTGGTAACATTGAAAGGGAGTATTTCTACCCTATTTGATTTTATTATTTTTGGTTATTTTAGGTTAAATTTGATTTTCTATATTTTTAGGATTAGTTTTATTCTATCTTTTTATTTTTAGGATTAGATTTATTTTATCTATCTTTAGTAATAGATGTTATTTTCTATCTTAGGTTAGTTTTATCTATCTTAGGATTAGATTGTTCTATCTAAGATTAGTTTCCATTTAACTTAGGAGTAGATTTTATCTTTTATCTATTTTATTTTATTATTTCTATCTATTTATAATTTATCTTTTTTTTTTCTCTTTTTGATAGATGGAAATCCCTTCCAACTCACCATAAATCCCCATTTTTTTCTTGGATCATTCAAAGCTTTTCTCCAAGAAACCCCCATAAACCCCAAGAGATCCTACTTGAATCCATTCCAAAAACCTAAAGCCTTGTGTTTCAATTGATTCTTACCCATAAAATATTTTCCATCACTACCCTTCACCCATCAAATTCAATCTTTTTCCATACCATACCCCTATCTACCACCAAAGAAGGCTTTTAAAACCAAGCTAGTCGTCAAATTATGAGTTTGGAGAAGTGTGGACGTTGATTCCTCAACGTTCGTGCTCGAATTCGGTTACTGTAGTTCACAGTGCCCGCCGTCACCTACAGAGAGGTTGTTTTTTTTTTTGTCGTTTTTGTGATTTTCTTCTTCAATTTTGTGAGTTATGTCTCGTGCTCTTAAGATGGAAGCCTCTACGTATTTGTCTGGAGTTTAAGAGGAGCGTTGATTTCAGCTAAGGGATTTGAGTTATCAACCTACTCGATTCTTTCATCTAGATATATTGCAAACGCTTGGTCTTCGTTGATGAGACCCAAGGACTGGATCGACCAAGGCTGGAGCTTTCGAACACTCTTTTAGTGGGGCTAATTTTTGGTGTTTATGGAAACTGAAAAAAATGGATATGTTGAGAAAGATTCGCAGGCCTCTCACCTTTAAATTCCCTACACTCGATCTCAATCCTCTCGAAATCGCACTCCGAGGATCTCGACCCTTTGACACCTTCGCCTTTCACTAGGGTGTCACCCCCGGCCTCTCACCAAAGGGTTTGCTCTTAGCCTCTCACCAAGAACTCAATCCTTAACTCGGAATCATAGGAAGCTATTAGTGGCTTAACTTTTAACTCAACTAAACTTGACTTGATTCAAAATGAAGTTCTTACAAGAAATATATAGGCTGAAAATAATCCCCCAAGCATCTCTAATCGATGTGGAATTTATTTTGATAGAAATAAAAGTATGAAAAAAACATCCAAATTTAAGCTTCTGGAAAGAATGTCGAATTCAAGCATCTTTGAGGCTGGTTTAGGAGAAGTGTTCTTCATGGAAGTTGTAGCTAACCGCTTAAAATAGCTTTCCAAGAAGTGCTCACCGTCTTCAATCGGAATTTTATACAACCTAAAAGAGCATAATACCACGGTGTCGCCATGCTTTTTTCTCAAATGAGAGTTGGTATTCGGCTCCAGCGACAAAGCTTTGTAAGATAAATGATTCGAGCTCATTGGCCACGAGGATCACATCCTCCTCCTCCCCTTGAATAGGATTCGTTCTCGAATCCGTGATGGAAACAAGCGACTTCTTCAAACCTGCTACTTCTTCCTTTGAACGAATCTTGAATCCCCACTTCTTCTTGAATTGTGAAAGGTAAGCAAGACAGAATGAATAGGGGTGGCATCCAACTACTTAGTTGACATGGAATTCAGAAAGATAGGTACCTCGGTTGGCGTCCATTTCTCCTTCATGGAAAGCACAACATTAGGAAGTTGGATGGTTTCCTTATCTTTCTTGAGCTCAGGCATGACCTTTGCAGTCACAAAACATCATTGGACTTGCCTTATTTGATCTCAAGTGCTTCACCCATGACGGTAGAGGATGTTGTCTTTAAAGAGAGTGGTGTTGGTGTTGTGTGCTTCGATGGCGTCGACCCCAATGAGATGACGAGTTTTCAAATTTCCTGTACTTGCTGCATTTAGTCTTCCGCGAGCTTGCAGATCTCTTGCCAAGGTGGTTCAACCTTCTTCTTATGCCGAGCCTCATCCTCTCGAGCCCTTCTCTTTCGATATCTCCTCCGGAGCTGTTGATCAACTACATCATATGTAGCACCATCCATGTCGCTCCAATGAAGATACCCATCATAATAGGGTCGAATGGCCCATCAGATGTACTCTTCGGACAAAGTTTTATAACTCATCTTCTTGAACATTTTGACTAGGAAGAAACAACTCAGTTATCGAAAGTTTGATGGACTCGAGTCGATTAGCTTTGATACCACTTGATGAGACCCGAGGACTGGTGATGCGGGACGAATGTTGTTGGCAATTTCGCCCTTCCCAAACTAGTGATAAAAATCCAAACTTAAACACATAACCAATAGATAAGCCAATCAAACAATTGATAAACTAAATAACTACTAGTATAGCAAGAATGTCCGGTGTCGAACCCACCGGGAGAAGCGATTTCCTACTCAATAGCTCTAGACAAGACTATTTAAAAGTAACCAGATTTTAAATCACAAAGCAAATTGATATCAAGATAGAAAGAACATTTCACCTGTAATTCTCTGACAATGGTTGAAATTCATGGTCCTCGGATTGATTTATCACTTATTCATATTCTTAGGTCTACTTGACTAAAGTTGAGAGATCCACAGAGATTCACTCATCTTATTCGATATCACTAAAGAATAGCATTATGTACTCAAGTAATCAAGACCAATTGGCACATTGACTCTATTCAATCAAGACTAATAAGCGCATACCGAACTCAATCTTAATCAAATATCCTCAACATAGATCAACTGAAATCATCCACTACAAAGACAAAGAGACATCACTATCATCAATAACTTTGTTTGCTATCAAGAAAACAACAACGAATTCACAGATAGAGATGCAATTCCTAACATGTTTATCAGACATAGAAAAGAACACAAATATAAATTAAGCACAAGATGATAACTAAGAACATGAATAATCAAATAAACTCAAATCCTCACAATCCAAACAACCATGTCTTCGAATCACAGGAGAAACTATGAGTTTAGCAACTCATAGGCCAATTCTCTCTCTCACTCTCTCTCTCTCTCTCTCTCTCTCTCTCTCTGATGGTGTTCATAGTTTCACACATTAGCCACACACACGGCTGAATAAACTCAAAACATCCTAAATAAGGTCCACAAGGGTTGGCAAAAACCCTAGGGGAAATAATATAAATTAATATAAATTAATTGTCTTCGGATCCAAAATCGTGTATTCGAGATCTGGGGTAACGGCGGGCACCGTGGAAATGGCGGCGGGCACCGTCTCTACAGTGCTCGTCGTTCCTCATTTTTCTTCAACGAATTCCAATGTTGTGCCTCCTTGCTCCTCCTTAGCTCTTCCTCGGCTCCCATGTGCTCTAAAACATGCTTCTTAAGCTCTTTACATAGTCCATCTAAGGTCAGAATGTAATTCTGTAGAATAAACACTGAAAAACGCATAGATTCCGAACTCGAATACTTCACAAGTAATAAACGGAACTAGACTCAAAACATAGCAAAACCAATACCTAAAAGCAAAAAGAAACACCTATAATGCCTATATGGAAAATGCATTATCAAATCCCCCTCACACTTAACTCTTGCTTCTACGCATCCCACAAGAAATCTTTCACAACTTTACTCATCAATAGGGAAAATATAACCAAACATATAAACGGCATAACATGTATTTATGGAATCAAATTGCTTGCATGCTAAAAAATCAACCTTACCAAGGATAAAATGTGTATCTCTCACTCTCATGTGTTTAGGCTTTAAGCATACACTCACCTCAATTCCATATACAAGCATCAACTAGAATATTGACATTTATATCACAAAATCTCCACCGGATACGTCAATGCAAAAATAAAAACATCAAGAGGACTTTCGCTCAATGAAAACCTTCATAGAAGATTCCATTCGGCGGGGTTGTAATGGGGCTTGGTAAAAACATAAGGGCAAGAAATTGTATTTGGTCACGTGGTGCTATAAATTCCTAGAAAATAAGATTCCAAAACTCCAAACATAGCAGAAACCAATTCAATTACATCAAGCTCACAAATGCATAACATCTCTCAATATCATCAAAATAACTCCAAAAATCTCAAATCTCATCATCTCACATATAGTGCAATCACAACACCCAACCAATGTATCTCATAACCAACATAAATCTCAATTCTTCCTCATTATGCAAACATAAGATAAATGGCTCTTTATTCTTCCTTTTTTTTCTTTCTTTTTTTCGGATTGTTTTGTCTCTTTTTTCCCCCTTTTTTTCTTTAACTTCTTGAGCCGCAATACATGAAAATCAAATCCATAAACATGAGGGACTAAATAAGCACATAACATTACATTTTCTCAAAACCATAAAATCACACTTTAGCTTCATTCTCCTCAATCTCCAACATAGATTCCATAAGCCATTCAAAATCTCAATTCCCCGGAATAAGGGTAAGGCTCATTGTAGTTTAGGAACAATAATTTTGTGGAGCTAATCAATAAAAAGGCTAAAGGCTCAAATTTGCTTCAAAGCAAGATATAACATAGGGTAGATATGGATAAATATGTGGCTAAAAGTTTGCCTCTATCATTTGAACTTACCAATCATTGAACATGTATAGAATCGGCCTTGAAAATAGATAATCATGGCAATACTCAATGGTAAATGCATAGGAAGAGTATATCACACAAGAAAAGCAAAAGGAATAAAGATGTATTTATAAGGCCCAAAATATCTCACTAGGACAAATTTTCGTTGAATCCCAAGCATACTCCGAAAGATAGATCATACATGCTCAATTATATATGCTCAATCATATTTCACATAAAAACCAATTTTCAAGATAAGATCAAACCATTCCAGAATTCCATGGAATTTATAAGATCACGTTAGGACAAACTCAAATCAAGATGGGTATCCTTGACAACACAATATGCAAAACAAACAAAACAAAACTCACTTTTTTTTCCATATTTTTTGACATTTTATAATTTTTTTTCTTTTTTTTTGACATTTTATATAACATAAAAGAAATAACATAACGGAAATAACAAAGACTCAAAAAAAAAAAAAACTCAAAAACAAGCAGAAATTCAAACATGCACTAACCTAACTAATTTACTTCAATCTCCCCCCCCCCCCCAACACTTACATGTTGCATTGTCCTCAATGCATAAAACACAAAAAGGAACAATGAAATTATAAAAATAAAGGGCTTGAAAGAAGCAATTAACTAACCAATTACTGTGAAGACGAGGTCTAAGTTCCAGACCGCTGATTGATCAAATCCATCAATAAGAGACAAATTTCATGTAAATGCGCGATCTTCCTAACTAGAATCGCAAGGGGAGATTGAATCGATTGAAACACA
The DNA here is from genome assembly GCA_037127255.1 of Persicaria tinctoria. NCBI lineage: Eukaryota > Viridiplantae > Streptophyta > Magnoliopsida > Caryophyllales > Polygonaceae > Persicaria > Persicaria tinctoria. The sequence goes on along the minus strand of JBANSL010000002.1, from coordinate 41,264,053 downwards.
AGGCTTTAGGTAGTTGGATTGGATTCCAGTAGGCTTTTGGTATTCTTGAGATTCCGCTTGAGCAAGTTTAATTGATCTACAAATAAGAAGAGATATTATATGGTAAGTTGGACGGAAATCTATCAAAAAGAAAAAGGAAAATATTAGTCTAGATAAAATAGAATAGAAATAGATATAAATTTAATCCTAGGAAATAAAGAAACTAATCCTAAAAAGGAATATCTAATCCTAAAAAAAATATAAATAAATGAAAGATAAAATACTAATCCTAAGATAGATAGAAAATAATCTAACCTAAAATAAATAGGAAATAATCTAATCCTAAAACCAAAAATAGAAGAAAATAATCTAGTCCTAAGAAAAATTCGGAAAACAATCAAAACAAACAATGATAGAACTTCCCTTTCCAAAATTTACCAAAATTCGGATTCGTCAGGTGAACAATTAGGCGGTGGGCGTCGTGTCCACAGAATGCAACTCCGTCTTTGCAACCAATAAAACTTAAACCCAACATCGGTTGCTGTTGTGAGCCTAATTTGCCATGTTTTACACTTACTTTTATATCGATTTCTGCATACATTGCATGCATTTGGGTTAGAATAATACATAATCTGTATAGTTTACACTTATTTGCAATATATGGAGGTCTACACAAGTTTTGGTTATATTTCGCAGAAATCGGACGTACTTTGGAGCTTAAAGGAAACTCATGGAGAAGCTAAGAATGGTGTAGCTGGAGAAAAGGCCATTTTTCACCATACTTCGTTCTCAATCAAGCTTTGATGTCTTCATGAGAGTTGTAGCCCTCAAAAAGAGATTTCCAACGCATGGTCATATGCGTCAATCCGACGAACGAGGACTCGGGAAAGTGCGTTTCAATAACAGAGCAGAAAGCTGAGAGAACTTTACTCGATCTCGAGTACACTTACTTGATCTCGACAAAGGCTGTCTGAGCACACCTGGTCGAGCAGAGCTGATCGAGGACACTGAGTCAGAGACAACCCGACTCCTGAAGCCAACTCGATCTCGAGGAGAGTTAGTTGAGATCGAGGAACCCGGAGCCAAGATCCGAGCTTGTCGAGCAGAGCCACCCGAGAAGCCCAGCCAGCCCCAGTCGACGACGAATCCTACTCGATGTCGAGGAGCCCTACTCGAGATCGACGAGCCGCATCCTGAAACCACGTTACGCGCTTTGGCTGTCCGTGTCGAGCTGGGAATCCTTGGGGCCGAAGGAAGCCAAGTCTATCCGATTTCATCAAGTTCTATCTATGGAAGGCGAGATCTATCAACATTAGAAGGCTTACCTATTTAGATTTATTTTTCCCTTTTAGATTTAATTCTTTAATTGCTTTTATTTATCTTTTAAGCTTTTAGATATAATTTTAGATATAGATAGATATATTCTATCCTTGATTAGCAAGGAATAGAAGGCTATAAATAAAGCCCTAGGGGCTAGTTTTTCATATATTCAATCACACATTCAATTACATTCAAGTAAGTAGGATTAGAGAGAGAAAGTTTGTGGCAATGAAGGTGGAAAGGCGAAATCGGATTTGTCTTGTTGGTTGTAAGCTTTCTTTATTTAATTCAATGCAAGTTAGTTTCTTTTGTTATTTAATGTCTTTCTTGATGATGAAGAGCGGGTAGTCCACCCACTTCTGGGGCTGGGGTGAGCCCGACGGTGGCCATGTAAGGTGATGCGGTAAAGGTCAGATCTTGTTATGCAATTCGTCTTCTATCCCTATGAGCATGATTCTTTTGCGAGAGTTGAAGGTGATCCTTGTTTGTGTTATTGAAGCGAAAGCCTCTATATGCCTATTTGTTGGTAACGAAAGTTATTTTGATAGAAAACATGATCTTTTATTCCTTTATGTGTTACTTTGCATGGTTATCGTTGTGGCGTTGATACCCTGGCTTTGGAAGTTCTTTATTATATTGAGTTTATTTCTGTCGAAATTCTAAAATCTGTGTTTGAATCTGGAATTTATATTTTCTGTGTTTTAGTCGATACAGAGGAGAGGCTTGTCGAGATCGAGTAGGCCTTAGTCGATCTCGAGTTGGTTTTGGTCTATATCGAGTTGAGTTTCTGCTTTCTGTCGTCGATTTAAAGTTTCTGTCTTTTACTGTTGGTAGTCGATCTCGAGTAACAGCTTGTCGAGATCGAGTAAAGTTGCTGCCTTTGTTTTATTTCTTGCTTTCGTTTGTCTTTCTTCCTTTGTTTCTTTGTTTCTGTCTTTTGTTTGCTTTTCTGTGAGATTTACAGCTGCCTAGGATCCGCTGACACGCTTCCTCGTGGATTCGATCCTGACTTTCTCTTATTGCATTGGAGGACTCTTGTAATTATTTGCTGGGGCACAAATCTGGTTTGAGTTATTTTATTATATTTCATACTTGATTTCCTCCTCACAACAGTTGCACCTACTATAACTTCCAAAACCCTTTAACACAACTGATCCTACTTTATTGAATTGAAAAAACCCAATGCAAAAGAAATAGAAATACTAACTAACTACCTTGGGTTGCCTTTTAAGAAGCGCCTTTGTTTCACGTCTTTGGCTCGACGTGATTCACTCTTGATCAAGTTATTCCACCAAGATCCCCCACACTTGTCCTTTTGAGAACGAGGGGTAGAACTTTAGGGACTTTTCCGACATAGCCATCAATAGCATCCTTCGATTCATCTTTGTCATAAGTAACTCCGGGAGGTTGTCCTACAATTGCAAAAACCTCAGCAGTATTAGGAATCGAGTTTTCATAGGGAATAGCAATAGAATCATCTGAATGAGACACATTTTCATGCGACTTAAGCAAATTCTAAATTTTCTTTCCAATTTCTTTCCCTAATCCATTTTCATCTTTGTTAGAAAACTCAAGATTCATCGATTCATTTTCAGTAGAAGCATCTAACAAAGTCTTTGATTCATTCATGTGATTAATTTCATTAGAATCAAGAACATCTACATAATCATTGGCAAAAGAAACAATAGGCTCAATATATAGAAAATTCAATCTTTCTACCCTCAAATTCCATAGTTAGTGAACATTCGAAACAAACAATCTTAGTTTTAGCCGTTCGCAAGAATGGCATTCCCAAGACAATCGGGGTTTCAGGCGTACCTTGTTCCATGTCTAGAATGAAGAAATCAGCTGGAAAAATCAAATCATTTACCTTTACCAAGACATCTTCAACAACTCCTCTAGGCTTAATACTAGAGCGATCAATGAGTTGCATAGTAACACCAGTTTCAGATAATGAATTGATCACCCAAAAACATGTATAAGTTATAAGATATAACATTAATTAGAGCACCTAGGTCTAACATAGATTTGGTGAAGCTAGCATTGCCTATCGCACATGGTATAGTAAACATACCTGGATCTCCGCATTTTTTAGGCAATCGTTTCTAAAGCAAAAAAGAAACATTTTCGCTTAAACTTACCTTTTCCTTCTTTCTCATTCTTTGCTTGCGCTTCATCAATGTCACCATACCCTTCACAGAAGATCTTAATGAAATTCCATCATATGTCAAGTTCCTCAAGGAGATCCTAAGAAAAAAGCGGTCAATGGCTGAGATTAGAGAGGAGTGTAGCCAGATGGACGTTCTTGAGAAAAGGCCAGATCTAGGTAAGTTCGCTATAACTATCAGATTTGGTCAATATAAATTAGATGCTTTATATGATCTTGGAGCCAGTGTGAGTATAATGCCTTTAACAATATGGTCCAAGATTAAGATAGGTGCCCTAGAGCATGTGGATGCTAAGCTTTATATGACAAACAACACGGTGGTCATCCCAACAGGCATGTTGGACAATGTGCCAGTGCAAGTAGGTAAGTTCTTTGTCCCTGCTGATTTTCTAGTTATTGATATGGCGGAGGACCTTGCTTGTCCAATTATTCTAGGAAGACCCTTCTTGGCTACGGTGGATGCCAATATAAGCATAAGGAAGGGAGTAGTCACTTTCAACATCAGCGATGAGGTAATTGAGTATTCTTTTAATAAAACTGTAAGGCAAACAGGTCCCATGGAAGAGGTAAAGTCTATATCAGCTGGTTACATTACCTGCGGGGAGCCTAAGGTAAGAAATATGACTCCTGAAGAACTGGAAAAGAGGGATATGGAGAAGATCATGGTCATCCTGAACAACAGCACTCATGATCTGCTTGACATCGACCAAGGTAAGTCGACGTCGACTAATTATTTCTCGGATGCCTTGACAGGATGCAAGTATGGGGTCGCAGCCGACCAGAATTCCTCGACATTGACGAATTTGGTCGACATCGACCAAAATCGGAGCCCTCCACCAACAACAGCTTCGTCGAGCAATCCAGCGGAGGCCAAGGACTCCTCAACATCGAGGAAATTGGTCGACATCGACCAAAATCCTTCTGCCTCGACTTCTCCTTCATCAACGAGCAATACACTGGTAGCCGGGAATAACTCGATATCGACCAAATAGGTCGATATCGACCAAAATCCTTCCTCCTCGACGAGCAGTCCATCAGACGAGCCTACTAGCTTCATCGACATCGAGTAATTTTACTCGTAATCGACCAAAACAGGAGGTCCCCGAATCCGATTCTGCAAAGGTAAGCCAAGGTATGGATCTTTCTTCTCCTATTTCCATTAAAGATCTATCTATACATGGGAGAGGTTTGCCTTGGTATGTGTGCTTATGTAGGATTTCCAATGATGAGCCCACATAGTATGAAGTTGGAGACAAGCTCTATGTCTCCAAATCAAGGGATCATTGGTTTCCCAACAAATTCAACAAGAAGAAGATGGGACCCTTCGTGGTGAACAAGATCCATTCAGGTGGACTACAACTAATGGACAAGAATGGAGTCCTATTTGAAGCACAAGCTACATGGGCCCTGCAAATGCCACCTTGAGCTAAATGGAGAAAGTCGGCCTAGCGACTATAAAATCTAGAGCTTGTAAATAGACATTTATTTTTGGGACGTTTGGACATTGTTGCTTTTGTTTTTGGTTTTGAACTTTTAGTTTTTCTATTGTGGGTATTTTTCTTCTACATTTTTTTTCAGGTCCAAGGGAATAGAAGCAAGCTAAAATCGGACTAGGCCCAGCAGCATAGCACTCAATTATGATGATTAGCACATCTGTCTAGTGAGTTTATTTCTTTACCCTTAATTTTTATACAGTGAGGACACTGTAATGTTTAAAGTATGGGGTGGAGGAAGGACTTACTTTGTGCATATTTGACATATTTGACCATATTTGTGCATATTTGAAGTTTATTTCTTGAATTGCTTATACATGGCTATTTTGTAATTCATTATTGATTTATGAGCTTATATGCATGTTTTCCAAAATTTGAAAAATGACCCCCATTGAAAAATTTGAAATTTTGAGATAAATGTCATGGAAGCTATATTGAACTCGACGATGCAAAATTAGATTCATTAGAGATATAACATGAAATTGCCTAGTAAAGGGAAGTCACAATGAAGTGCATTATTTTCTTGAAAACCATGAAAGGAGGTAAAATTAGATATTGCTTTTGACATGTTGCATGATAAGAGGATGGAGGACTTTATATTTTTCATATAATGCTCATATTGTTATATCCTAGCCTTACCTATCCTTATGCATCACAAAAGTCATACTATGCCTTATTTTCATATATTGCTCCACATGATCTAAATAATGCCATTCTTTACCTTATTCCCTATCCGGGGATTATGTTGAGAATGATGTCACATTATGGAGATTATCATATGGTGATTGTGTTGTTATTATTATTTTTGGAGTATGGTGGGAAATTGTTTGAAATTTATGGAAAATTTAATGAGTGAGAAAAAATCCGATCACCTCAGGAGATAAAGGTAGATCGACCATACTCGCTGAGATAATAGTTCAGTGAGATGGGACACACATGTGAGGAGTCCAAAGCACTAAGTATCCGGAGCCATTCATGACACCCATGTTTGCGACTCGCGAGAAGGCAGTGCTGAGGTTAGAGAGGTAAAAGCATTATATTGAAAAAAGCAATAAGAGATGATGAAATGTGAGAAATCAAAAGAAGAAGAAATGTGGTATGAAAAGTTTGGAAATACTCCATTTCCCCGGATTATTAGCACCACATTGCCAAATATTGCCCACCTTTAGCCTTTTATCAATCTACTCCTTCTTTGAGCTTAAATTAAAGTCCTCTTGATTATTAATGCTTTGTCACATGACTTGTTTTTGCATAACCCTCCTTTTATGAGTAGATGCTGCTTTTTAATTGCACATGCATGGATTTGTGACACTAGTACCTTTTCAATGATGGTAATTGATTGCAGGGTTATATGAGAATGGATCTAATATGGTGAGAGTTTTGATTTCTTCCCCTGAATGACAATTAAAAGTATTGCTTGAGGACAAGCAAGCTTAAGTATGGGGTATTTGTTGTGAGCCTAATTTGCCATGTTTTACACTTACTTTTATATCGATTTCTGCATGCATTTCATGCATTTGGGCTAGAATAATACATAATTTGTGTAGTTTATTTTTATTTGCAATGTATGGAGGTCTACACAAGTTTTTGTTATATTTCGCAGAAATCGTACGCACTTTGGAGCTTAAAGAAAACTCAAGAAGAAGCTAAGAATGATGCAGCTGGAGAAAACGCCATTATTCACCATTCATCGTTCTGAATCAAGTTTTGAAGTCTTCATTAGAGTTGTAGCCCTCGAAAAGAGCTTTCCAACGCATGATCATATGCGTCAATCCGACGAACTAGGACTCGGGAAAGTGTGTTTCAAGAACAGAGCAAAATGCTGAGAGCTGAATGTTACTCGACATCGACCAAATTGGTCGAAGTCGACCAAGACCAAATCGAGTAAAGACCCCAGAAACCGACAAGGAAACTGGGAGCTGAACATGCAAGTCGATATCGAGGAAATCTACATGATATCGAGTAACCACTTAGTCGATTTTCACTTTCTGGAGCCGAGATCGAAGAAGAAGACTGAAGGCAAAGAAACCTTAGTCGATGTCGAGGAAATTTTGTCGATGTCGAGGAAACACCCAAGTCGACTTTGCTCCTGGACACCAGAATCGAGTTGCTGAGCGGAAGATAGAGAAAGTGCTACTCGATATCGAGGAATTCTACTCGATATCGAGGAAATCCCAGTGGCCGACGCCGGGTAATCCGAATCTTGTTAAGTTTCTATCCAAAGTCCAATGGTAATATTTTTGAGATGAAATTCTATCAAGATTTATCAAGTGCCATCAAGTCAAGAGAGAAGATATTTTATCCACATTAGATATAGTCCTAGTTGATTTAATTATTTTTTCTCAAGTAATTAGATAGATAGATATAGATAAAGATAGGATATTCTTTCCTAATTAGAGAGGGAAGGAAGCCTATAAATAAAGCCTTAGGGGATGATTTCTAAGCATTCAATTTCACACACAATTAGTTACATAGAGAGAGAGAGAGAGAGAGAGAGAGAGAGAGAGAGAGAGAGAGAGAGAGAGAGAGAGAGAGAGAGAGAGAGGAGAGAGGCCGAGAGGAGAGAAGGTGTTGAGAGTCGGTTTGTCTTCGATTGGTTGTAAGTTCTCTTTAGTTTATTTTAAATGCAATTTATTTTCCTGAAATCTTTGATGAGTTTCTTGATGATGAAGAGCGAGTAGTCCACCCACTTCTAGGGTCGGGGTGAGCCCAACGGTAGCCATGTGAGGTGATGTGGTAAAGGTTTGATCTTTTTATGCAATTCATCTTCTATCCCTGCGAGCATGATTCTTTTGCGAAAGTTGAAGGTTATCCTTGTTTGTGTTATTGAAGAGAAAGTGATCTTAATGCAACTTTGGTTAATTATGTGAAAAAGGGTTAGTAACAATTAGGGTTTATGTGAAAGCCTTTATATTCCCATTTGTTAATAACGAAAGTTATTTGATGAAAAACATGATCTTTTATGCCTTTATGTGTTATTTTGCATGGTTATCGTTGTGGTGTTGAAACCCTGATCTTGGAAGTCTTTAGTTTATTGATTTATTTCGTCGAAATTAATGTTCTGGCTTGCGAAAGATTGCAATTTAAAGTTTCTGCTTTTTAGTCGATTTCGAGGAGATCTTGTCGACATCGAGCAATTCTTGTCGATATCGAGTAGTTTTTGTCGAAGTCGAGTACTTTATGTTGGTTTTCGTTTTCCTTTTTCGCTTTGCTTTCTGTTTTTACTCGACAGGTTAGTCAATATCGAGTACTTTACTCGACATCGAGGAATCTCCTGGTCGACTTCGCTGAGATCTTTCCGCTACCTGAGATCCGCTGACTCGCTTCCTCGAGGATCGATCCTGACTTCCCGCTGCTACATTAGAAGGAAGTCTTGTAATTATTTGCGTGGGCACGAATCTGGTTTGATCTATATTTTATATTTTAAACTCGATTTCCTCCCTACTAACAGTGGTGCAGGTCTTGAAACCGCAGAAGACCACTCTTTGGAAGCTTTCTTCGGGGATTGAACAAGGTCAGAAATCGGATCCGCCAAAGGAGGTGGTGGCGGGCGCCGTTTACGCAATGCGTCTCCAATTCTGTCTCTTCGTCCTTATTGCCTAAATCAACTTCCTCTCTAGGCCTCTCTTCAACATTTCTAGTGGGTGTATTCACTTGTTTACCTCTACTAAGGATCATGGCGCTTACATTTTCCTTCGGATTAACCACCACTTACGATGGCAACTTTCCCGAATCTTTCGCTTTCAACCCACAAATCTCCTTAGCCATTTGAGTCAACAACTTCTCTTGAACACTCATCTTGTCCAATAGCAACCAACGTCTTATCTCTGTCATCTTGTTGAGTGTTTCTAGGACGATTCTCATATTGTCCTTTTTGAAAAGGAACTTGTTGTTGCTGGCCTCTCCTGTAGAATCCACTTTGGTACTATGAATTGTAGCCTTGATTGTAATTGTTACCAAAGTTGCGGCGATATCTATAATCCATATCATTTACTTCAGCGGTGCCCTCCTGAATCAAGGGACACTTATCATCTGGATGAGTTGGATCTCCACAAACTCCACAAGGTCTAGGCTAATGGGGTTGATTCATTTGCATAGCCATCTTGTTCACGATCTCCATAAGCCTATCGATATCATCCTTGTGTCCATCTTTCGAACTATCCAACTTATGAACTCCTCTAAATCCTCGACGTCTCCCATATTGTTGCGATGCATTAGCCAACCCTTCAAAAATCTACATTGCTTCCTGAGGTGTTTTATCCAAAATATCTCCTTTTCTAGTAGCATTGATGAAACTCATGTCGGTGTCAATCAAGCCTTCATAGAGATATAGCACTAGATCATCCTCGAGTATACCGTATTGCGGGAAACTACCCTTAAGCTTAATGAACCGCTCAACATACTCATAAAGACTCTCCATAAGTGATTGCTCAATACTGGATAACTCCTTCTTAAGTTTGTTGACACGAGTCGTAAGAAAGTACTTTTGCAGGAAAGCTTTCTTCAATTGCACCCAAGTAGTAATGCTTTCTGGGGGTAGGTAGTAAAGCCAGTTGCTTGCAACCTCTTTCAAAGTAAAAGGGATCACTCTTAGCATCAATTGGTCATCAGACAAGCCTTGGGGTCTCAGTCTATCACATACAGTTGCAAAAGTGGCAAGGTGTTTGTTTGTCTCCTCCCCAGGCAATCCATGAAAGTAAGGCAAAATAGATGACCAATTTGACTTGAACTCAAATCTTGAACCCTCAGGGAGATCAGGAAGACTAATTGCAAGTGGTTGAACACTCAAATCAGGTTTCTTTAAGTTTCTCAGGGTCCTTCTTGGCGGGTTAACAACAAGGTCTGCCATATCTTCGTTTGTCTCAAACACGACCCTCATTTTCAATTGGAAAGATCTTTCAACCTCGGGATCAAAAGAAAAAGATGATGAATTAGAAGATCTAATTTGAACCATGCAAAGAAAAAATAGACTCAAAATAAAGAGTAATGGATAGAGTTAAAGAAAAGCAAACTCTTTTCTTCTCCCCGGCAACGACACCAAGAAGTTTGACGCGGGAGGAATTTCGTTGGCAATTTTTCCCTTTCTAAACTAGTGATAAAAATTCAAACTTAAACACACACCCAATAGATTAGGCAATCAAGAAATTGATAAACCAAATAACTACTAGTATAGCAAGAAAGTCCGGTGTCAAACCCATAGGGAGAAGCGATTTACTGCTCAATAACTCTAGACAAGACTCTTTAATGCTAAAGCAATAGCCTTTAGACAAATAACAAAAATAAAAGTAACGAGATTGCAAATCACAAAGAAAATTGATATCAAGATAGAAAGAACATTTCACCTGTAATTCTCTGGCAATGGTTGGAATTCATGGTCCTCGGATTGATTCATCAATTATTCACATTCTTAGGTCTACTTGACTAAAGTTGAGAGATCCGCAAAGATTTACTCGTCTTATTCGATATCACTAAAGAATGGCATTAAGTACTCAAGTAATCAAGACCAATTGGCACATTGACTATATTCAATCAAAACTAATAGACGCATACCGAACTCAATCTTAATCAAATATCCTCAACATAGATAAACTGAAATCATCCACTACAAAGACAAAGAGACGTCACTATCATCAATACCTTTGTTTGCTATCAAGAAAACAACAATGAATTCGTAGATAGAGATGCAATTCTTAACATGTTTATCAGGCATAGAAAGGAACACAAATATAAATTAATCACAAGATGATAACTAAGAACATGAAGAATCAAATAAACTCAAATCCTCACAATCCAAACAACCATGTCTTCGAATCACATGCAAAACTATGAGTTTAGCAACTCATAGGCCAATTCTCTCATCTCTAATGGTGTTCATAGTTTCACACAATAGCCACACACACGACTGAATAAATTCAAAACATCCTAAATAAGGTCCACAAGGGTTCGCAACAACCCTAGGGGAAATAATATAAAATAATATAAATTAATTGTCTTCGGATCCAAAATCGCGTATTCGGGATCTGGGGTAACGGCGGGCGCCGTGGAAATCGCGGTGGGCGCCGTCTCTGCAGTGCTCGTCGTTCCTCATTTTCCTTCAACGAATTCCAATGTCGTGCCTCCTTGCTCGTCCTTAACACTTCCTCAGCTCCCATGTGCTCCAAAATATGCTTCTTAAGCTCTTTCCATAGTACATCCAAGGTTAGAATGTAATTCTGCAGAATAAACACTGAAAACGCATAGATTCCGAACTCGAATACTTCACAAGTAATAAACGGAACTAGACTCAAAACATAGCAAAACCAATACCTTAAAGCAATAAGAAACACTTATAATGCCTATATGAAATATGCGTTATCAACCGAATCGACCAAGGCTCAAGATTTCGAACACTCTTTTTGTGGGGCTAATTTTTGGTGTTTATGGAAACTGAAAAAAAAGGGTTTAGAGCAAGATTCACAGGCCTCACACCCTTGAATCCCCTACACTTGATCTCAATCCTCTCGGAATTGCACTCCGACGATCACGACCCTTTGACACCTTCGGCTCTCACTAGGGTGTAACCCTCGGCCTCTCACCAAAGGGTTCGCTCTTAGCCTCTCACCAAGAACCCGATCCTTAACCCGGAATCATAGGAAGCTATTAGTGACTTAACCTTTAACTCAACTAAACTTGACTTGATTCAAAATGAAGTTCTTACAAGAAATATATAGGCTGAAAATAATCCCCCAAGCATCTCTAATCGACGTGGGATTTATTCTGATAGAAATAAAAACATGAAAAAAAACGTCCAGATTTGAGATGCTGGAAAGAATGTCGAATTAAAGCATCTTCGACATCACCCTTCTATTATGACTGGGCTTCCGGTCTGGACCGGGCCGAACCGGACCGGAAATTACTTTTGGTGGTTTGATTACTCTCATAGCACGCTATATGGGTATGGATTTGAGCTCCTTGTAGCCCTTGACATCACCCTTCTATTATGACATGTCCCCCTATTGAGCGCTCATCTGGTTGAAAGGGTATCCCTCTCGGACAACAACGAGTGTTTCGGTTGGTTATATAGAGCGAAGGGTGAGCACCACCAGTATCTTCCTGCATATCTTCATGTTGGTCCTACTTTGGCTGCCTTCCATATTAGTCATGTTCCAACATCTGCTAGGATGGTTGTAGACCCGTCTTCGTGAGTATATTCCTTCTGGGAGATGAGACTGATGATGATAATCTTGATATTCCCACTAAAGGTAATTCTTTGTTTGAGCTTATTGTGGTTCTTGACCATCGCTTGACAAGATTGGAAGATCAACCTTTACAAAGCTTTCGTGAGTTACATGAGCATCAGTTGACCTTGGCTAAGAAGTTAGATGAGATTCATACTTGTCTATTGAATCCCTGGGCTCAGAAACTGCAACAATTGATCCAGCGGTCTTGGATCCCAGACCTCACCTTCACAGTAATTGCTTAGTTCATTTGCTTCCTTCAAGCCTTTATTTTATTTTTCATTGTTTCTTTTTGTGTATATTTATTCATTGAGGACAATGCAACATGTAAGAGTTGGGGGGAGAAGTAGGGTTGGGAAAAATTTTGATCGGACCGGAATCGGAACAGGACATGACCAGAAATTACAGTCTTTGGATCGGAACGGGGTATTACAGTCTGGTCTACGGTCCAAGAAATTTTAATTTTCGGTTGTCGGTCAAAATCCGAGACCAGACCAAAATTTTCGCTCCAGACTGGAATCGGACCGGAATTTTTTTAATTAAAAAAAAAGTGGTTGCGCAGTATACTCCTAATGCCCCTGCCCCGTCACTCCCAATCACTCCCAATAGCGTTCCAGCCTTTAGCACATTCGGCCCTAAATCCCCCCCTCTCTCTCTCTCTCTCTCTCTCTATCTCTCTCTCTCTCTCTGACATCTCTCTCCCCTTTCTCTTTAGTTTGGACTGCCTTGTCACTCTCTCGCGCTGTTCACACTCGGCTCACAACCTCACACTCGCACAGAGCCAACCCTCGGTCTCTCCCTCTGTAGTCGTCACTGCCATCGCCACCATCTGGCCAACCGTCATCGGCCAACCATAGACCTCCCTCTCTTCACTCTCTTTTCAGATCTAGGTTTATAGAAATTTCAATTTGTACTTTAAAATTTTTAGATCTAATTTTGTTTACATGTTGTAGAAGAAATTTCAATTTTTAGATCTAGAAGAATTTCAATTTCAAATCTGGGAGGAATTTCAATTTCAATTTGTATATCTTAAACAATGAAAGTGTAATGTAATTGTATTGTTGATTAATGTTATTTGTTTCAACTGTGACAATGTAAGCCAATTTTTTTTTTTTTTAAGTTGTAGGGATAATTCGGTCCAAACAGTCTTTCTGGTCCGCGGACCGGAAAACCCGGAACTATATTAATCAGTCTCGGTCGATCCATAGTCCATGTTTTCGAAAATTCCGGTCCACCGGTCTTGGACCGGACCGGAAATTCTAGTCCAGACCGGAAGCCCGACCCTAGGGAGAAGTGAAGTCAATTTAGTTAGATTAGGTCATGTGTAATAATTTCTAGTTCTTTTATTTATTTATTTTCGAAATTCATGTATTTCATGCATCATGGTTATGTTATTTGATTTATAAAATGTCAAAAAAAACAAAAAAAAAAAGAAGAAGAAAATGTCAAAAATTCCAAAAAAATGTTTAGTCTCATGCATTGCATATTTGTATTATTAAAGATACCCATCTAATTTGAGTTTGTCATATTCAACTTTATACGGGCATGATCTTATAAATCCCATGGAATTTTGGAATAATTTTACATTGTCTTTAAAATTGGTTTTAATGTGAAATATGATTAGGCATAGGTAATTGAGCATGTATGATCTAAGTTTGTAAGCATGCTTGTTATTCATGAAAAAATTGTCTTTGTGAGATATTTTTGACCTTATAAGGGATACATCTATATTCCTTTTGCTTTTCTTGTGTGATTTACTCTTTCTATGCATTTATCTTTGAGTATTGACTCGGTTATCTATTTTCAAGGCCGATTATATACATGTTCATTGTTTGATAAGTTCAAATGATAGAGGCAATTTTTTAGCCACATTTTATCCACGTCTACGGTCTACCTTATGTTATATCTTGTTTTGAAGCCAATTTGAGCCTTTAGCCTATTTTATTTGTTGCTTCATAAAATTATATTATTCCTAGCCTATGGTGAGTCTTACTTACCCTTTTTCCGGAGAAATTGAGATTTTGAGTGGATTATGAAATCTATTTTGGAGTTGAGGAGGAAAGAAGCTAAAGTGTGGGTTTTATGGTTTATGGTATTGAGAAGATGTAATGTTATGTGCTTATTAGTTCCCTCATTTTTATGCATTTTATTCCTATGTATTTTCGGCTCAAAGTGAATAAGAGCGAAGTTTATTTGTTTTTGCATAATGATGAAGAATTGGAATTATGTTGGTTAAAAATTAGATTGATTGGGTGTTATAGATACATGAGTATGAGATGATGATGAGATTGATGATTTTTGGAGAGTTATGAGTTTATTGATATATTTTGAGAGTAGTGATTTATGAGGATTTTTTGAGTTTATTGTTATATTTTAAGATGTTGTGTTTATGTGAGCTTGAGTACTATTGAGTTGGTTTATGTTATGATGGGAGTTTTTGAAAAAAAATTTCACGGAATTTATAGCACTACATGACCAAATTCCTTGCCTTTATGTTTCTTACCAAGCTCCATTACAACCCCGTCGAATATAATCTTCTATAAAGGTTTCCATTGAGCGAAAGTCTTCTTGATGTTCTTATTTTTGCATTGGCGTATCCGGTAGAGATTTTGTGATATAAATGTCAATATTTGATTTGATGCTTGAATATTGAATTGAGGTGAGTGTATGCTTAAAGCCTAAACACATGAGAGTGAGAGATGCACATTATCTTTGGTGAGGTTGGATTTTTGAGCATGCAATCAACTTGATCCCATATATACATGTTATGACGTCTGTATGCGTTGATTATATTTGCACTATTGATGATGTTGCTTTTGATGAGTAAAATTGTGAAAGAATCTCATGTGGGATGCATAGATGATGTTTTTGCCTTATGGTTGCTTGAGGACAAGCAAGAGTTAAGTGTGAGAGGGATTTGATAATGCATATTTCATATAGGCATTATAGGTATTTCCTATTGCATTTAGATAGGAGTTATGCATATGTTTTAGTCTAGTTTCATACATTGCTTGTGAAGTATTCGAGTTCGAAATCTACGCCTTTTTAGTGTTTATTCTGCAGAGTTACATTCTGACCTTGGAAGGGATCTTGGAAGAGCTTATGAGACAGGTTTTGGAGCATATGAAGGCCGAGGAAGAGGTTAGAGAGGAGCAAGGAAGCACAACATCGAAGAAAAGAGGAGAATCCATCACTACGAAGGGCGGCGCCCAGGGGTGGGCATATCCGGGTATCCGACACGAACTGGATAATCGTGTCGGATACCCGAAACCGTTTGGGCCTAAAATGCCGAACCGTACACGAACCGTTAAAAGCCGGGTATCCGACACGGTAAACTAATTGGATCCGTGTCGGATAACCGGGTTATCCGACACGAACCATATGTTAAAAACAAAAAAAACGGGTATGTACAGTGAACCCTAAACCAAGACCTGCCGCCAATGCTACACTGCTACCACTAGTGATTAGTGAACTTGTTCATCCTTCCCAATACTCAACCAAAAACAAAAGAGAGAAGAAGAAGATGTGAAGAATCAAGCAAAAGAGGGTCAAAGAGAGAAAATCAAAACAAAAATAGGGGAATTAATTGGGAAAAGGTGCTGGAATCGCAAAAAAAGAAAAAAGGTCGGGGGTGTCTAATTGCTGGTGGCAGAGGGTGCGGTTCCGGCGGCGACAACTCCTTGTGGTTGGCGGTGACGGTTGTGGCATGTGGTCGAGTAAGAGATGTGGAGAAGAAGAAGAAATTGAAAGATTGTGCCGGTCGGATGAGAGCCTGAGAGTCCAAGAGAAGTGAGAGAAGAAGAAGAGATTGAGACTGTATGTGAGTGTCGGCTGAGAGAGTTTATTAGGGTTTGTGTTACACTGGGAATGAAAAAAAAAGGACAGAGATTGGAAAGGAAAAAAAGGGTTGAGAATGAGATTTTTTTTAAAACAAAAAAAAAGGAGAAAAAATGGGGCTAAATGGGTTTTAAAAAACAAGTAGCCTCAAGGCCGGCTGAATGGGTTTTAAAAAACACGCATCCCCAAGGCCTCGAACCTGGGTTGAAATGGAAGATAGGAGGGACGGGTAGGGACATTACGAGTTGAGCTAATGGATTTTAGTGATATTTTCGGAATTGTATTGTACTAGTACTATATTACTGTGATATAAATTTTTTTAAAAAAATAAACGGTTCGTGTCGGGTATCCGACAAGGCGATTTGCCCGACCCGAACACGAACCGTTTACATCTGTGTTTTCTCGGTTCGTGTCATTATCGTGTCGTGTTTTTTCGGTTTCGGGTTTTTCCGTGTCGTGTTGTCGTGTTTTCGTGTCGTGTTTTCGGTTTTGGGTTTTTCTGCACACCCCTAGCGGCGCCCGCCATGATACCATTTCCAGCGATTGAGATTTGGATATGAAGATTCTATTTCCTATTATAATATTAATATATTTCTATGGTTTGCAAGACTCTTTGTTATATTTTATTTGGTTGTTCCAATCGTTTGTGGCATAGCGTTGTGAGACAATGAACACAATTAAAGAAAGGGGTTTTTGGCCTATGAGTTGCTAAACTCATAGTTTCGCTTGTGATTCGAAGACATGGTTGTTTGGATTATGAGGAGTTGATTCTATTTAGTTATTCATATTTATATAGGCGAAATTGGGTATATACCCATGGAAACTTTATTAATTGGGTATATACCCATCAAAACTTCAAAATTGTTTATATACCCATTAAATCATTTATATTTTGTTTAATTGTCCATCATATATTTAATTTATACTATTAAATGTAAAAATTATTAAAATTTAATTATTTAAATATCAAAATTAGTTAACCTTCAAATAATTATTAAAATGAGACATTAATTTCAATTTTTCTCAAACTAAGTAATTTTTTTAATTTGATGTGATTTTACATTAAAAAATATGTATTTTATTTCTTTACGGTTTATGGTCATTTTTATAACTTAATTATTTTGAACTTATACATGAAACTTGATATTTAAAATAAAATCATTGGATAAAAATATAATTATAATTACGTTGAAGTTTAACTTTTATATTAAATTTTAATTATATTTTCTATCCAATAATTGTAAAGTGATAATTTTTTAATTATTTTCTAATTATTTAAGTCTAGTATACAATTAAATTTTAATCTCAATAATATTATATCAAATATATTATGGACAATAAAAAAAAATTTAAATGATTTGATGGGTATATAAACAATTTTGAAGTTTTGATGGGTATATACCCAATTAATAAAGTTTCCATGGGTATATACCTGATTTTGCCAAAATATACTACTCCCTTCGTTTGGCAAAAACATGTTACTTTACCATTCACGCACGTTTTTTTAAGAGATACAAACTATATAAAATATCTATTTTTTAAATAATTTTTTTTAGCAATTTCGTAGTTATTATTAATAAGTACAAACTTGTTAAAATTTTTTATTAAAAATAATAAATATTTTATATAGTTTTTATCATACTAAAAAAACGTGTGTGAATAGTAAACGACATGTTTTGCCGAACCGAGGGAGTAGTAGGTATATAAACAATTTTGAAGTTTTGATGGGTATATACCCAATTAATAAAGTTTCCATGGGTATATACCCGATTTTGCCTTATATTTAACATCTCGTGGTTATTGATTATATACGTGTGTTCCTTTCTATGATTGATCACCATGTTAGGAATTACATCTTAGCTATGAATTCGTTGTTATGTTCTTGATAGCAAACGAAGGTATTGAAGTAAGGATATTTCTTTGTCTTTGTAGTGGATTATTTCAATTGATCTATGTTGATAGGTGTCGATTAGGGCTGATGTTGGCTTGCGCATATTTGTCTCTAATTGCACTGAATCGATATGCCAATTGGTCTAATTACTTGAGTCCTTAATGCTATTCTTTAGTGATATCGAATAAGGTGATTTTATCCATGCAGATCCTTCAACTTTAGGCAAGTAGACATATGTTTATGAGTAATTAATGAATCAATCCTAGGATCATGAATCTCAACTATTGTCAGAGAATTACATGTGAAATATATTCTCTATTCTATTATCAATTACTTTGTAATTGTTGTGAGCCTAATTCGCCATGTTTTACACTAACTTTTATATCGATTTCTGTATATATTTCATGCATTTGGGTTAGAATTCGACATATTCTATGTAGTTTATGCTTATTTGCCAAATTATGGAGTCTACACTAGTTTCTGTTTAATTTCGCAGAAATCGAGGCATTTGATAACAATTCAGAGAAAGGATGAAAACCTCGAAGTCAACTACAGAAAGTCCGAGGTCAAGGAACAACTGACACTACTAAAAAAGCAGGAAATAGCTACGGATTTTTAGCCACGAATGTCAGGCGACGCTATTTTCGTAGCCAATAGCAATGACATTGGCGACGATTATTTTTTACCGTGGCAAATTTCGTGGCGGGTGTTCACCCAAGAATGCCACATCATCAACTTCGTTGCTGTTAGCAACGAATACACTGTCCGTGGCTGCCGGCTGGGTTCGTGGCTGAAAAACCGGATGGTAGTGGTAATTAGCCACGACATTAGCTACGAACGCATATTCCGTGGCTATATTTGATGCTGATCTGGCAACAACATCAACTTCGTGGCTAAATCCGTGGCTATTCAGCTTCAGAATTCCGACGATGGAATGGACACGAGGTGAGTGGGCTTGGATCGGTTTTTATCGGTTTTTGTAGCCGGGTCGAACATGGAGTTAGTGGACTTGAATCGTAGCTGAATCCGTGGCCAACAAAGAAGAACAAATGTTATGGGCTCGGCTTGGATCAAAAGCCCATTAGATATGATCGGTCCAATTACTTTATTAGCCCGTAGAATGAAATGTGGATTTAGCAACGACTCGGTCCGTGGCTAAATCTGTTGCTATTACGATTGAACTCAAATGACCTTTAATTTATTATGGGCCCAAATATGACTATACTTTCCCCGATTTACCAATTGACGAGCCCAAATATGACTATGAATGTTTTTTTTATATAAATTATAAGTGTTGAAAATAAACATATTTTAACTAATTAATAAACTTATACCAAAAAAAAACTAATTAATAAATTCTTATGAGAATATTATAATGGTATGTTTTGAGGAAAACTCATATAAGTAGATAATAAAACCTTATAATAAGAAATAAATTCTTATTATAATACTATAAGGTTTTGTTTTGTGTAAAACTCATTTAAGTAAATAATAAAAACCTTATACTAAGTAAGAAATTCTTATTATAATACTCTAAGAAGATGTTTTGAGGAAAACTCATATAAGTAACTAATAAAACCTTATACTAAATAATAAGTTCTTATTATAATACTATAAGGTTATGTTTTGAGGAAAACTCATATAAGTAGCTAATAGAACCTTATACTAAGTAATAAATTCTTATTATAATACTATAAGGTTATGTTTTGGGAAAACTCATATAGGTAACTAATAAAACCTTATACTAAGTAATAAATTCTTATTATAATACTATAAGGTTATGTTTTAAGGAAAACTCATATAATTAACTAATAAAACCTCATACAAAGTAATAAATTCCTATTATAATACTATAAGGTTATGTTTTGAGGAAAACTCATATAAGTAACCAATAAAACCTTATACTAAGTAATAAATTCTTATTATAATACTGTAATGTTATGTTTCGAGGAAAACTCATGTAAGTAGCTAATAAAATCTTATATTAAGTAATAAATTCTTATTATAATACTATAAGGTTATTTTTTGAGGAAAACTCATGTAAGTAGCTAATAAAACCTTATACTAAGTAATAAATTCTTATTATAATACTATAAGGTTATTTTTTGAGGAAAACTCATATAAGTAGCTAGTAAAACCTTATACTAAGTAATAAATTCTTATTATAATACTATAATGTTATGTTTTGAGGAAAACTCATATAAGTAGCTAATAAAACCTTATACTAAGTAATAAATTCTTATTATAATACTATAAGGTTATGTTTTGGGGAAAACTCATATAAGTAACTAATAAAACCTTATACTAATTAATAAATTCTTATTATAATACTATATGGTTATGTTTTGTGGAGAACTCGTATAAGTAGCTAATAAAACCTTATACTAAGTAATAAATTCTTATTATAATACTATAAGGTTATGTTTTGGGGAAAACTCATATAATTAACTAAAAAAACCTTATACTAAGTAATAAATTCTTATTATAATACTATAAGGTTATGTTTTGGGGAAAACTCATATAAGTAACTAATAAAACCTTATACTAAGTAATAAATTCTTATTATAATACTATAAGGTTTTGTTTTAAGGAAAACTCATATAATTAACTAATAAAACCTCATACAAAGTAATAAATTCTTATTATAATACTATAAGGTTATTTTTTGAGGAAAACTCATATAAGTAGCTAATAAAACCTTATACTAAGTAATAAATTCTTATTATAATACTATAATGTTATGTTTTGAGGAAAACTCATATAAGTAGCTAATAAAACCTTATACTAAGTAATAAATTCTTATTATAATACTATAAGATTATTTTTTGAAGAAAACTCATATAAGTAGCTAATAAAACCTTATACTAAGTAATAAATTCTTATTATAATACTATAAGGTTATTTTTTGAGGAAAATTCATGTAAGTAGCTAATAAAACCTTATACTAAGTAATAAATTCTTATTATAATACTATTAGGTTATGTTTTGAGGAAAACTCATATAAGTAACCAATAAAACCTTATACTAAGTAATAAATTCTTATTATAATACTATAAGGTTATGTTTTGAGGAAAACTCATATAAGTAACCAATAAAACCTTATACTAAGTAATAAATTCTTATTATAATACTATATGGTTATGTTTTGAGGAAAACTCATATAAGTAACCAATAAAACCGTATACTAAGTAATAAATTCTTATTATAATACTATAATGTTATGTTTCGAGGAAAACTCATGTAAGTAGCTAATAAAACCTTATACTAAGTAATAAATTCTTATTATAATACTATAAGGTTATTTTTTGAGGAAAACTCATGTAAGTAGCTAATAAAACCTTATACTAAGTAATAAATTCTTATTATAATACTATAAGGTTATTTTTTGAGGAAAACTCATGTAAGTAGCTAATAAAACCTTATACTAAGTAATAAATTCTTATTATAATACTATAAGGTTATGTTTTTAGGAAAACTCATAACTAATAAATTTTGAATAAACACTTATATCAACTAATAAATTCTTATTAGAATATTATAAGGGTATGTTTTGAAGAAAACTCATATAAGTAAGGAATAAATGTTAAATAAATCCTTATATTAACTAGTAAATTCTACTATAAGAGTATGTTTTGAGGAGAAATCATATAAGTGACCCATAAATGTTGAATAATACATTATATTAACTATAGTAAATTCTTATTATAATACTTTAAGTTTTTATTTTGAGGAAAACTCATATAACTGACTAATAAATGTTGAATAAAACCTTATATCTACTAATAAATTCTTTATTTGAATTTTTTATACCCAACCTATAAATATTAAAATTGATATTTAAAAAATTCGCTTAAGATACGGATAATGAATTAGTTTAATGATGTCGGGTAAAATATTATAAAAATATATAAATATCTAATTGAATTTGTTAAATAAAATTTATTTGAAATATATATTGTATAATAAATAGTTTTATGGATAGTTTTATTTTCTAGATATAAATTGTGAAGGAAAAAAAAATTTCACACTCCCAAAATTATTTTACCGTCCTAGAAGAGTATGTTAAGCGGGAAATTTCCCCCCAAAATTTTGGCCAAAATTTGAAGCGGTATCAAATAAGGCTCCAACCCTAACTTTTCAATTCCTATCGACCGCTTCACAAATTGGCAGAGGCGCCTCTTCTTCTTCCTCCTCGGATCCCGCCGCTTCTTCCTTCCTCCTCCTTCCTTCCTCCTGGTCTCCTTCCCTCCTCCTTCCTTCCTCCTGGTCTCGTATCCCCGCCGCTTCCTCTCGCTTCTTGTGCTGCCGCCTCCTCCTCGGATTTGCGAAGTCCGGCGCAGCCTCCTCTCCCTTTGTCTTCAGATCTCGATTCGTCGACCTCTCTTCATCCCGCTCCTCCCATGGCTAAATTTCAGATCTCTCCGTCCTCGTTCCCTCTCGATTCCAACCTATTGGCTCCTCACCTCTTCCTCGGTAAAGCCCCTTTTAGCCCTACCTCTCGATTTCTCTCTCTCCAGTCTCCAGTCTACTTCGCTCGCCTCTCGCTCACTGCCCAGTCACCCGCCAATGAGTCTACGACCCCCACCGCCGTCGCCCACCAGAGACGGACACCGTCCACCTAAGCCAAGGTTGGTCACTCACCACGAGTAATCACCACGAGTAAGGTCTCCTGCCATCTCCCGGTCACCGCTAAATGCTGTCAGGTAGGTGCTAATTCAATTGCTTTTACTGCCCTTTCAATTCGATTGAGAAATAAATTGTAAAGAGCTTATGGATCGAACTGATTGGATTGGATTATTAAAATTGATCGATTGAACGGTTTGAAGTAC
This sequence comes from Persicaria tinctoria, assembly GCA_037127255.1. NCBI lineage: Eukaryota > Viridiplantae > Streptophyta > Magnoliopsida > Caryophyllales > Polygonaceae > Persicaria > Persicaria tinctoria. Next base: position 41,241,320 of record JBANSL010000002.1, on the reverse strand, counting down.
AGCCGTTCAAGGTGTTGCACGTCGGAGTCTCGACGTTGATAGCGGAGTCACTAGCTAGCAACGGGGCCCGATTGGCCTGCAGACTCAAGAGAGTCTCCGGAGTTCAAGTTAGCATCAACCACGTCAAGAGCGCCGCTATCGGCGATGTCATCGAGGCCGAGGCCACGCCGGTCAGCGTTAGCCGCACCCTTCAGGTTTAGTCTCACTCTCAGATCTAATTTTTAGATCCATCCTCAAGTGAGCTTCTTCTTCTTGGTGGGATATCTTTGCATTGTTCACTCTGTGTTGATGACACTCATTTTAGAGAACAATTCTGCATTTGAGAATTTGGTTTCAATGTTTTATCAAAATATGTAGCTGGTTTTGTTTTCATGGAATATAAATCACAACTTCTTTAGCTTTGACACTCCAATTTGTGACAAATCCTCAAAATTTGATTGGATTTTGAGCTAATTGTGTATTTTTTTCTCGCAGTTGTTTTGATTCTAATTTGACGGAGAAACCCTAAGGAATCTGGGAACGTGTACAATTGTTTTGATTTGTATTTTGTTACACAGGTTAGGGATCTAGTATTTTTCCCTTTCTAAGAAATCTAATTGTTCAAGTTTGAATATGCATATGTTGAAACATGATTGTATGGATGCCTGATCTCAAGAATTGCAAATAATGTTTATAATTTGGTTTAGTATCGGCTGATAGTTTGTGGATAGAATTGTCTATCAAGGAAAATGCACTTGAGAACTTATTTACTCGATGAAAATATGAAATCTCAATTAGTTTTATTGCCTTTTATTTAAAGAAGTGTGTTAAATATTTGAATTTGACTAAGTTGTGTCATCAGTTTCTGTTATTAGTGTGGGTATATGTTCTTTTGAAGATCTTCACCAAGTGTGTCATGTCTAGCACTTTTTTTTTAATATTGGTAATATGCATCTTGATTAAAATAGTTTATGTGTTATTAATATCAAGTTATAAACTTGATTACAATAGTTTATGCTTGTGCAGGTGGCTGAGCATGCTCTATATCTATGGAACAACGAGCACGTCGAGAACCTGACAAGGCAAATCTGAAACATTATACTACCCATCTTCTTCCTTGCTCTGGAACGTGAAATTAATGCAAGTTGTTATCGTGTGTGAGGCTTTTCTTCTTTATTCGGTAATTAGGTTTAATTTGTGGGGACTGCAATATTATATAGATTCTTTTGTATTTAGAATATGTTCTTTATTTTTGTACTCCATTTATGTATTGTTGGATTTGTTTTGCTTGTATTCAAAATGTGGGGATACAAAATGTTGCAACAAAATTATGAATGAAATGAAAATCGGCATCAACCACGAATTTAGCCTAAAAAATAGCAACAACATTACCAATGAAACGAGCAACAACGTTAGCGACAACCATAGCTACAAACTTAGCCACGAAATCAGCTAGACCCATGACTTATTTGTAGCAATGAACTTAGCCACGACTTTAATTTCGATGCTGTTTTCAAACCGGGTTCGTAGCCACAGCCACAACATATATCACCTACTATTAGCCACGGACGTAGCCACGGACATAAAATGTTCATTGCTAAAATCCGTGGCTAACGGCCCGTCGCTCTTAGCTGTGAGGCAAATAGCAAGGGATGGCACGCCCGTGGCTAATTCCGTGGCTAAACCGGTTAGCAACGGACATTCGTGGCTAAATCCATTGCTATTTCCCGTAGCTATTTCCTGCGTTTTTAGTAGTGTGAACTAGGACAAATCGAGCAAGAAACGAGAAAAAAGCACTCGACATAGTTCTAGTCGACGTCGACTAAACCTAGTCGATGTCGAGTACATCAAGACGGATTTTCACGAAGACGAGCAGAGATCCACTCAAGGAGCCCAGAGCTACTCGACGTCGAGTGACCCTACTCGCTGTCGAGTACACACATCGAGTTCAGAAGGTACCCGAGCTCGAGTGCAACCCAGAAGAAGAAGACACCTAGTCGACGTCGACTATAATAGTCGATGTCGAGTACCCCAGTGACGAATTCGAGTCCGAGATCGAGTGGAATCCGAGAAGATAGATTACTTGCAAGTGAAGATATGTGGAATTCTATCCATCCACATGAAGCTCTATCAAGTCCATGAGCGATTTATTCACATTCGATAGTTTCCTTATAGATTTATTTCCATTATTAATTAAGTTTTATCTTACGTTTTTAGATAGAAAGTTTTAGATATAGATAGATTGTTCTTCCCTAGATTAGATAAGGTTGAACACTATGAATAAAGCCTTAGGGGCTGAGTTTTATTCATTCAATTTCAGTCACAATTAGTTACATATAGCGAGAGAGAGAGAGAGAGAGAGAGAGAGAGAGAGAGAGAGAGAGAGACCGAGTGGAGCAAGGGAGCGAAAGTGATTTGGCTTTGTTCGGTTTGTACTTTCTTCAGTTTTATTTAATGCAAGTAGTTATTTCTTTTATGATATTGATGTTTGTTATGATGAGAAGCGAGTAGGCACCCAACTTCTAGGGTTTGGGTGAGCCCGACAGTAGCCATGTAAGGTAAATGCGATAAAGGCACAATCTTTTGATGCGATTTCGTCTTCTATCCCTATGAGCATGATTCTTTTGCGAAAGTTGAAGGTGATCCTTGTTTGTGTTATTGAAGTGAAAGTGATCTTAATTCAACTTGGATTAATTATGTGAAAAGGGTTAGTAACAATTAGGGTTTAGGCGAAAGCCTCTATTTTCCTACTTATTAATAACAAAAGCTACAGTAGTCGACGTCGAGTTTGTTTGCTGGACTAAAAAGGCAAGCGCTGACACGCTTCCTCGTGGATCGATCTCGACTGCCTTCTACTACAACGGGAGGAAGTCTTGTATTTATTTTCTTGGACGGGAGTTTGTTTTCTTTTATTAGTTATATTTTATATTTGTTTCATACTCGACACATCCTCCTGCAACAACAAATTTGCGCCGTTGCCGGGGAAGTAATCAATCACACCCTTTTTAGTTCCTTTTTCTCTTCTTTCTATTCATTTTTGCTTTTTAGTTCCTTTTTACTTGTTTCTTTTTGTTCTTGTTTTTCAGGTCCATGCGAAGAACTGATCGTACACCTGTTGACCCTATTCTCGAGCCCGAACAGTTTTTCCAGTTACTGCAAAGGCTTAGAAGGAGACTCATGTCGACTACAAACGAGAAGCAGTCCCGCTCACACCAGCATAGGAGCTTGAGCAACTCCGCCTACGGATTGAGGAACTCACCACCAAAGAAGCAGAGCACACCCGACAAGAGGCGGAATATCAACAAAATCAACAACGGTGGGAGGCAAGAGTCGATCGCGAAGTAAACGCCAGAAGAGAACTTGAGGAGCAGATTCAGCACATCCCTACAAACACAAAGGAGTATCTGCATCCTACTCTGGATGTTCCAGAATCACCGATCATTTTTCTCCCTATTAATTTTGAAATTTGTCATTCTTTTATTACTGAAATTTGGAGGAATCAATTTAGGGGAAAGCCCAATGAATCTCCTTTCGTACACGTCACTACTTTTATAGATTTATGAGAAGTTATTGCAGATGAGGCTAATCTAGAATACCTGAAACTAAAGGCTTTTCGTTGGTCCCTTGCAGGAATAGCATCACAGTGGCTTGAATGATTACCAACACGATGAATTCGCATGTGGAACGAACTACATGATTTGTTTCTCAATAAGTTATTTCCTCCTATAAAGACAGTCGCGCTCAGACAACAAATCACGGCTTTCAGATAGAAGCCAGGAGAGACACTTGCACAGGTCTGAGAGCGTTACAAAAGACTTCTGAAATCCTGTCCTACGCACGGACAGCCACCCTACGTCATCCAGAAGATCATCTTCAACTGCCTGGAAGCACCTACTAAGGAACGGATCAACAACTACACCTCTTATAGGTATCCCGAGTACACCACACGACGTGCTTCGGAGATCTTTGAGATGATAGACAACTACGGCAACACATATGGGACTTCTGCGGCCTCAAGCGAAAGGTATGAAAGGCTAGCCCCATCTATGCCCTTATATGAGCCGCTAAAGGAGATTGATATAGACGCCAGGGACCAATTGCACAATGACCAGGTACGTCGTCTTACCAAACAAGTCAAGTTCTTGTGTAAAAATCAGTCTTGTTTGGAATGTGGGTCTGTGAGGCACAACACTACTGAGTTCCCACACGTCGATTAAGTACAACTGGCAGAATCCCACGAAGAGGTAAGGTATGTAGGGGGACACTACTCATGAAAACATCAGAACCAGAACTGGAGCTATTATCGCCAGCCTGATGTCCACTAAAGTGACCCTACTTTTATATGCATTTTAGCTCCTTGTTTTATATACTTTACATATGTCGGGCTAGGAATATCTTGAATTTGTGTAGTATATGCTTATTTGCAAGAAATTGAGGTCTATATAGGTTTTGGTTTAATATTACAGAATTTGGAGCCATTCTGGGACGAAACCAAGAAGAGAAGAAGAAAGCTGCATTTTACTCGACTTCGAGCAACCTTCCTCGACTTCGACTACCAGGAGGAGCAGAGCTTGATCGAGGAAAGGAGAAGAGAGCAACTCGAGTTTAAAGATTCTACTCGACGTCGACTTGCTTCCTCGACGTCGACCAAGACCAAGAGGCAACATGAGCTCGAGGAAGAGAAAGCTAGCCGGGGAGCCGAGGAGCCAAGTCGAGCTCGAGGATTTTACTCGATGTCGACCAAACTTGTCGATGTCTACCAAACTCAAGAGAATGCCCGAGCTCGAGAAGAGAATAGGCAACTCGAGAAGACGAAGTGAAGGCGAGATCGAGCAACCAACTCGATGTCGACCAAATTGGTCGAAGTCGACCAAAAACTTCATGCGTCGCGAGTCGACTGGGCCAATCCGAGTACGAGTTGGTTGCTTGGACATGAAGGAAGGCCGAATCTATCCTATTTTATCAAGATCTATCCACAGAAGAGGGATTTGCGTACCACATGAAGACATGAAGATATTTAGATATTTAATTATTTCCTTTTAGATAAATGTTCATTTTATTTAAGTTTTATCTTTAGAAAGTAGATATAGTTTGCTTTCCTTGATTAGGAAGGATTAAGCCCTATAAATAAAGCTCATGGGGCTGATTTCAACTCATTCAATTTCGGAGAAGGAGAAGTAAGTAAAGAGTAGAGAAAGAGAGAGAGGCCGAGTGGAGCAAGGAGAGCGAAAGTGATCTGGCTTTGTTCGGTTTGTACTTTCTTCGGTTTGGTTTAATGCAACTTGTTTCGTTTCAATCAATGATGTTTGTAGTTGCGATGAAGAGCGATTAGTTCACCCACTTCTAGGGTTAGGGCAAGCCCGATGATAGCCCTGCATATTTGAGGTAAAGATCCGACATTTGTTATGTTTTGAGCATCTACTACCTTTTATGTGTTTATTACCCATCTAATGGAGATCCATGCTAACAACTTGGATTGTAAACATCAAATCGGTAGATACAATTAGGGTTTCTTGAAAGACTTGTCTAATTGTTGGAAAAGGCGAAAGCTTGATCCTTCAATGCGATTTGCATGATTATCGTTATTCTTCTTACTCTATGCATGTTTGGTTATCGTTGTTGCAAACCCCGATCTTGGAAGTTTTCTTTTACATAGTTTATTCCAAATTCCGCAAAGCCTAGTTCTTTATTTTAATTCGTTTAAGTTTCTGTTCTCCTCGATTTCGACCAAAACTTGGTCGACGTCGACTACTCACCCTCGATCAAGCAGATCGTTGTTGCTTGTGTCTCTTCAGTTAACTCGATTTCGACAAGATAACTCGACTACGACCAAATCTTAGTCGACATCGAGTAATCTTCTCGAGATCGACCAAAAACCCAGTAGCTTCTGCTTGAACGGATTCGACTTGCCTGACCCCTGTCGACTAGCCTTAGTCGAGGTCGAGCACCCTAAAGTCGATTTCCGTCCGTGAGATTTCTCTGCTGCCTAGGATCCACTGACCAGCTTTCTCGAGGAACGATCCTGACTTTCTGTTTCTACATCGGGAGGAGGTCTTGTAATTATTTGCGTGGGCACAAATCTATTTTGATTTATATTTCTATATTTTAAACTCGTTTCCTTTAGGTTGGTTGTCGGGGAAGCAATCAATCGCGCCTTAGGTAGTTAGATCTCACGTTTCCTTTAGGTTTTTTTATTTTTCAGGTGTATGCGTCGTTCTGGTCAACCACCTGAGTTTGACGCCTTAGACGACCCGGAATGCCTTATACACGTCCACACTAAATTGAAAAGAGCCATGGCGGCCGCAGAAACACAAGCCCAGCTGATAGAGAGGCTTAGGGCGGAAATAGAAGCCAACAATGCTGCTCTTGCCGCTGAGAGGGCACGCACTGAGCAGGAAGCTGAGCGAATGAGGCAAGCAGAGGCTGAGCTTGCCCAACACCCTACCACTGCAGAGGATTACATGCACCCGACTCTCGTCGTGCCTGAATCGGCCATTCTAATCCCTGAAAATAATTTTGAAATTCGCACTGCTTTCCTGATTGAGATTAAAAATAATGCCTTTTACGGAAGGTTTAATGAATATCCTCTTGAACATATTACCAATTTTTCTGATATGTGTCATACTCTTGCTGAAGGTACTACCCTGGAATATATCAAAATGAAAGCTTTTCGTTGGTCTCTTGCTGGTCCAGCATTGAAGTGGCTTGAAGGTCTCCCTCCATGATCCCTCACAACCTGGGCTGAGGTAAAGCAGGAATTTCTCAACAAATTCTTTCCTCCTACCAAGACAGCGCTCCTCCGCCAGAAGATTACAGCTTTCAAGCAGAAGCCTGGGGAGCCGCTGGCAAAAGCATGGGAACGATACAAGGATCTACTGCAATCCTGCCCTACACATGGGTAGCCACCCTATGTCGTTCAGGAGATCTTCTTCAATTCTCTTGATCTGGACGCTAAGGATAGGATCAACCAGTATACTCATTATGAGTATCTGACGATGCTACCAGCTGACGCATGGGCCACCCTCGACAAACTCACCTCGACTCTAAATCAACTACAGTGGTCGATGTCGAGCAACATCAAGTTGACGTCGAGGAGAAGCAAGTCAAAGTCGAGGACGCTGCAACACCTCCGACATCTGTTCTGGCTCAGAAATAGAAAAAGACGCTTCCTTTCCCTTCCAAGGCGCTGAAAGATCCCACTGCAGGTAGATTTGAAAGGTTTTTTTAAGATGCTTCAAGAACTGAATGTTTCAATTCCTTTTACAGAAGCTCTTCAAGAAATGCATGCATATGTCAAGTTCCTCAAGGAGATCCTTAGCAAAAAGCGATCCATCTCAGAGATCGCCGGCGAATGCAAAAGAATGGACTTCCCTGAGAATAGACCTGACCCTGGTAAGTTTTCCATTAATGTGGGATTTGGAAAATTTAACTATGATGCCTTGTGTGATTTAGGAGCAAGTGTGAGCATCATGCCCTTATCGATTTGGCAAAAGGTAAAGATAGGGCCCATAGAGCCTGTGGATGCCAAGCTATACATGGCAAACAATACAGTGGTCATCCCTACAGGTATGGTTGATAATGTCACTGTCCAGGTTGGTAAGTTCTATGTCCCCACTGATTTCCTTATTGTAGATTGTGTTGAAGATCCTACTAGCCCTATGATTCTTGGTAGACCATTCCTAGCTACTCCAGATGCTAAGATCAGCGTAAAGCAGCGATTGCTCACCTTCCCGATAGGCGACGAGATCTTAGATTTCTCTTTTGGCCCTGCAAAGGAGGAAGTTCCATGGCTGGAGGTGAAGAGCATAAGCAACCACGGGGGCGAGCAAACAATGGAGGAATGCGCCAAAAAGTTACTCGACATCGAGCAAGCCAACTCGACATCAACCAAACAACTCATAGTCGACCAAGCCCACTTGAAATCGACTTTCTCTGCTGAACAACCGCCTTGCCAAGAGCCTAAGTATGAGGTCCCTGTACTCGACGTCGACAAGATCTACTCGACGTCGACCAACCCTAAGCCCGAAGATTTCTGTTTTGGGCCCAAAAGGTAAGTTCAGGTATGATTTCTACTCCTCCTCAGTCCATTAAGAAAAATATGAATAATTTAAGGGGAGGTAAGGCCCCGTGGCGAGCTAATCTGCGAAGAATGAGAGCTGGAAAGGAAAAGAAGTAAAAGAAGGGAGACTATGCAACCAACAACTTATCAGCTGAGCTTGCATACTACCATCAGGACCTAGATGATCCAGGAGAAGGGCCAAGCACAAGGGGGCCCCACATTGACGGTCCTTGAGCACAAACGGAGAAGTCGGCCTAGCGATTCTAAAATCTAGAGCATGTACATAAAACTTTTTGAATTTTGGGACTCTAAAACTTTTGGTTTTGATTTTTTTTGTTTTTAATTTTGAATACTTCATGTGGAATCTTGTCTTTGGGAAAAACTAACAAATTTGCAGGTCGAAAGAAACTAGAGTCGACCAACCTGGTTGATCTCGACTGACCTTAGCCGGCATCGACTCCTGAGTTAGAAATCGACCAGAGGAGGAAGAAAAGAAGACAGTCGATTTCAACCAACCTTACTCGATATCGAGTAAGGAGGCAAAATAGGGGCTGTTACTAGACAACCCCTGTTTTGCCTCCTCAGCGCGTTATTCGGTGAGTTCCTTCCTTTACCCTTGTTTTGTTTGATTTTTATACAGTAGGGACACTGTATATTTTAAGTATGGGGTGGGGGAAGAACTTAATATTATTTATTTAGGTTTTATTCTTGCTTTTGGTTAAACATGATGAATTTTGAGTAAATTTTTCAATTTTTGTGAATAATTGCTAAACTCAAAATTCTTTGGGACATCTCCCAATGCTTGCAAATTGTTCAAAGAAATAGTGTCATGGAAGCTTATATTGAACTCGACAATGCAAAATTGGATTCATTAGAGATATATCATAAAATTGCCTAGTAAAGGGAAGTCACAACGAAGTGCATATTGTATTAAAAACCATGAAAGGAGGTAAAATTTGAAGTTGCTTTTGACATGTTGCATGATAAGAGGATGGAGGACTTTATATTTCCATATAATGCTCATATTTTTGTAATCCTAGCATTACCTATGCTTATGCATCACAAAAGCCATATTATGTCTTATTTCAATTATTGCTCCACATGCTCTAAATATTTCCATTCTTTACCTTATCCGGGGATTATGTTGAGAATGATGTTACATTATGGAGATTATCATATGGTGTTTGTGTTGTGGTTACTATCATTATTGGAGTTTGGTAAGAAATTGTTTGAAATATATGGAAAATTTAACGAGTGAGAAAAAAATCCGGTCACCTCAGGAGATAAAGGTAGATCGACCATGCTTGCTGAGATAATACTTCGGCGAGATGGGACACACAGGTGAGGAGTCCAAAGCACTAAGTATCCGGGGCCATTCATGACACCCATGTTTGCGACTCGCGAGAAGGCAGTGCTGAGGTTAGAGAGGTAAAAGCATAATATTGAAAAAAAGAAATGAGCAATAAGAGAAAGGTGAGAAATCAAAGGAAGAAGGAATGTGATATGAAAATTTGGAAAGTACTCCATCTCCCCGGATTATTAGCACCACATGGCCAAAAATTGCCCACCTTTAGCCTTTTACCAATCTACTCCTTATTGAGCTTAATTGAAGTCCTCTTGATTATTAATGCTTTGTCATATGAATTGTGTTTAAATAACCCTCCTTTTGTGAGTAGATGTTGCTTTTGGTTGCACATGTATGGATTTGTGACATGAGTACCTTTTCAATGATGGTAATTGATTGCAGGGTTATATAAGAATGAATCTATGATGTTGAGAGTTTTGAATTCTTCCCCTGAATGAGCATCCAAGTTATTGCTTGGGGACAAGCAAGCTTAAGTATGGGGTGATTTGAGCTCATTGTTTTATATACATTTTAGCTCCTTTTATATACATTTTAGCATGCTTTTATATACATTTTAGCTCCTTGTTTTATATACTTTACATATGTCGGGCTGAGAATATGTTGAATTTGTGTAGTATATACTTATTTGAAAGAAATAGAGATCTACATAAGTTTTGGTTTAATATTACATAATTTGGAGCCATTCCGGGACGAAACCAAGAAGAGAAGAAGAAAGCTGCATTTTACTCGACTTCGAGCAAGCTTCCTAGACTTCGACTACCAGAAGGAGCAGAGCTTGATCGAGGAAAGGATTCTACTCGACGTCGACTTGCTTCCTCGACGTCGACCAAGACCAAGAGGTAACCTGAGCTCGAGGAAGAGAAAGCCAACCGGGGAGCCCAGGAGCCAAGTCGAGCTCGAGGATTTTACTCGATGTCGGTAAAATTGTCGATGTCAACCAAACTCAGAAGAATGCCCGAGATCGAGAAGAGAAGAGGCAACTCGAGAAGACGAAGCGAAGACGAGATCGAGCAACCAACTCGACGTCGACCAAATTGGTCGAAGTCAACCAAAAACTTCCTGGGCCGCGAGTCGACTGGGCTAATCCGAGTATGAGTTGGTTGCTTGGACACGAAGCAAGGCCAAATCTATCCTATTTTATCAAGATCTATCCATGGAAGAGGGATTTACCTACCACATGAAGACATGAAGATATTTAGATATTTAATTATTTCCTTTTAGATAAATGTTCCTTTTATTTAAGTTTTATCTTTAGAAAGTAGATATAGTTTGTTTTCCTTGATTAGCAAGGATTAAGCCCTATAAATAAAGCCCATGGGGCTGATTTCTATTCATTCAATTTCGGAGAAGGAGAAGAAAGTACAGAGTAGAGAAAGAGAGAGAGGCCGAGTGGAGCAAGGAGTGCGAAAGTGATCTGGCTTTGTTCGGTTTGTACTATCTTCGGTTTGGTTTAATGCAAGTTGTTTCGTTTCAATCAATGATGTCTGCAATTGCGATGAAGAGCGAGTAGTTCACCCACTTCTAGGGTTAGGGCGAGCCCGAGGATAGCCCTGCATGTTTGAGGTAAAGATCCGACCTTTGTTATGTTTTGAGCATCTACTACCTTTTATGTCTTTATTACCCATCTAATGGAGATCCATGCTAACAACTTGGATTGTAAACATCAAATCGGTAGATACAATTAGGGTTTCTTGAAAGATTTTTCTAACTGTTGGAAAAGGCGAAAGCTTGATCCTTCGATGCAATTTGCATGATTATCGTTATTCATCTTGCTCTATGCATGTTTGGTTATCGTTGTTTCAAACCCCGATCTTGGAAGTTTTCTTTTACATAGTTTATTCCAAATTCCGCAAATCCTTTTTCTTTATTTTAATTCGTTTAAGTTTCTGTTCTCCTCGATTTCGACCAAAACTTGGTCGACGTCGACTACTCACCCTCGATCAAGCAGATCGTTGTTGCTTGTGTCTCTGTAGTTAACTCGATTTCGACAAGACAACTCGACTACGACCAAATCTTAGTCGACATCGAGTAATCTTCTCGAGATCGACCAAAAACCCAGTAGCTTCTGCTTGATCGGATTCGACTTGCCTGACCCCTGTCGACTAACCTTAGTCGAGGTCAAGCACCCTGAAGTCGATTTTTGCCCGTGAGATTTCTCCGCTGCCTAGGATCCGCTGACCAACTTCCTCGAGGATCGATCCTGACTTCTTGTTGCTACATCGGGAAGAGGTCTTGTAATTATTTGCGTGGGCACAAATCTGGTTTGATTTATTCGATTTCCTCCTACAACACAACCCCATCATCAAAATCCCCCGCCTTACAGAGCTCCTGGTCACCATGACAGAGAAGGTACGAAAGATGAAATGCAGACTATTCTTGAGGAGATGCGAAGGAATCACTCAGATAGTAAGCAATCCATCAATTCAATCCACACTCAGCTGCACAGCATCAACTCTAGGCTAAGGGAAATCGATATCTGGTGGAAATCTATTCAGACCCAGATTGGTCAATTGGCAACATCCATCCCCAAGCAATTAGGTACGCTCCCTGGATCCTTCGAACCTAATCCTAAAACTAAATCTACATGACAAGTAACTGCCATGAATCTCAGGAGTGGGCATTAGATGCAAACGCCCAAGCAAAATACAGGCGGAGAAGCTGCAGAAGAGTAGTCGACATTGAGTAAACCAGTCGACGTCGACCAGCATCTACTCGACGTCGAGGACCCACTAGTCGACGTCAACCAGACTCCAGAACCTGCCTAGAAGTCGACCACTATACTCGATGTCGACCACCATTCGATCGATGTTGACCAGCCTTTTGTCAATGTCGACAACACTCTTTCACCTCCGAAGAAGAAAACGCTGCCATTCCCAACGAAATCTTTGAAGGGTCCAGCAGAGAAGAAGTTTCAGCGATTCGTGAAGATGCTTCAGAGGCTTCACGTCACCATTCCCTTCACATAAGCTCTTCATGAAATGCCATCATATGTCAAGTTCTTCAAAGAGATTCTAAGCAAGAAGTGGTCGAAGGCTGAGATCGCAAAGGAATGAAGCAAGATGGACGTTACAAAGAAAAGGCCAGATCCAGGTAAGTTTTCTATAACTATTGGATTTGGTCAATACAATTTTAATGCTTTATGTGACTTAGGAGCCAGTGTGAGTATAATGCTTTTATCTATATGGTCCAAAGTTAAGATAGGTGCTTTAGAGCATATGGATGCAAAATGATACATGGCAAACAACACGGTTGTCATCGCAACAGGCATGGTGGACGATGTGTCGGTACAGGTAGGTAAGTTCTTTGTCCCTGCTGATTTTCTAGTTATTGATATGGCAGAGGACCCTGCTTGTCCAATCATTCTAGGAAGGCCTTTCTTAGCGACAGTGGATGCCAACATAAGCGTAAGGAAGGTAGTACTCACTTTCAACATCAGCGATGAGGTAATTGAGTATTCTTTTAATAAAACTGAAAGGCATACAGGTCCTATGGAAGAGGTCAAATCAATCTCAGCTAGGTACATCACTTGCGGGGAGCCTAAGGTAAGAAATATGACCCTCGAGGAGCTGGAGAACAGGGATACAGAAGCACAGGTGGAGGAAATCTACTTGACATCGACCAAGGTAAGTCGACGTCGACTAACTATTTTTCGGATGCTTTGCCAGGTCTTAAGTATGGGGTCGATGTCGACAAGAAGTACTCGACGTTGAGTACTCTAGTCGACCTCGGCCAGATCCAGAAGCCCCCATCGACTACACCAGCATCGAGTAACCCACCCGAGACCAAGGAGTACTCGACGTCCAGTAGTGTACTCGACGTCGACCAGCCTTCCACTTCGACTTCTCCACCTCCATCGAGTAGTCCACCAAGAACAACGACGTACTCGACGTCGAGTAGTTCTACTCAATGTCGAGTAGAATATCTCAAACTAAAGGCTTTTCGTTGGTCCCTTGCAGGAATATCATCACAGTAGCTTGAAGGATTTCCAAAACGATCAATTCGCACGTGGAATGAACTATAGGATTTGTTTCTCAACAAGTTCTTTCCTCCTGCAAAGACAGCTGCACTCAGACAACAAATCACGGCTTTCAGACAGAAGGAAGGGGAGACACTTGCACGGGTCTGGGAGCGCTATAAAAGGCTTATGAAATCCTGTCCTACGCATGGACAACCACCTACGTCATCCAGGAGATCATCTTCAACTGCTTAGATGCACCTACTAAGGAGTGGATCAACAACTACACCTCTTATAGGTAACTCGAGTACACCCCACGGCGTGCTTGGGAGACCTTTGAGATGCTGGCCAACTATGACAAAACATATGAGACTTCTGCGACCTCAAACGAAAGGTATGAAAGGCCTGCCCCATCTATGCCCTTATATGATCCACCAAAGGAGATTGATCCGGACGTCAGGGACCAATTTCAAAATGACCAAGTACGTCGTCTTACTAAACAAGTCAAGTTCTTGTCTAAAATCAGCCCTGTTTGGAATGTGGATCTGTAAGCCACAATACCACTTCATGCCCGCACGTCGATCAAGTACAGCTAGCAGAAAACCACGAAGAGGTAAGGTATGCAGGGGGATATTACTCAGGGCAACAACAGAATCAGAACTGGAGCTATTATCGGCAGCCCCAACATCAAAATCCCCCGCCCTACAGAGCTCCTGGTCACCCTGACAAAGAAGGTAAGAAAAATGACTTGCAGACTATTCTTGAGGAGATGCAGAGTAATCATTCAAAAAGCAAGAAATCCATCAATTTCATCCACACTCAATTGTACGGCATCAACTCTAGGCTTGGAGAAATCGATATCTGGCGGAAATCTATTGAGACCTAGATTGGTCAATTGGCAACATCCGTCTCCAAGCAATGAGGTACGCTCCCTGGATCCCCTAAACTTAATCCTAAAACTAAATCTACATGACAGGTAGCTTCCATGAATCTCATTAGTGGGCATCAGATGCAAACGCCTGAGCAAAATACAGAAGATGAAGCTGCAGAAGAGTACTCGACGTCAAGTAAACCAGTCGACGTCGACTAGCATCTACTCAACGTCGAGGAACAACTAGTCAACATCCACCAGACTCCAGAACCTGCCCAAAAGTTGATTATTGTACTCGACGTTGACCACCCTTCAGTCGATGTTGTTGTGAGCTGAATCTGCCATGTTTTACTGTAACTTTTATATCGATTTCTGCATGCATTTCATTCATTTGGGCTAAGATAGTACAGAACCTATGTAGTTTATGTTTATTTGCCAAATTATGGAATCTACACCAGTTTCTGTTTAAATCGCAGAATTCGAGGCATTTTACAGCAATTCTACAGAAGGTCAGAAAAGCTCGGGAATCGGCTACAGAAGTCCAGGGTCAAAGCAGCAACGGAACCAGTCGAATCGAGCCGAGAAACCAGACTACTCGATCTCGAGTAGACCTTACTCGATCTAGACGAACATGTCCGAGCACAACCTTGGTCGACAGAGCCTGATCGAGAAAGCCAGACCAACCCAGCTCCGGAGGTTACTCGATCTCAACAAGACCCTAGTCGAGATCGACAAAGACCAGAGCCACACCCGGAGTCGACAAGGAGAGAAGCTGACCGAGAAGCCGAGGACGAGGATGTCGAACAACCCTACTCGATCTCGACAAGCTCTAGTCGAGATCGACAAGCCCCACAACGCCAGTCGGAGTCCATGCCGAGGAGGAGCTTCTCTACCAGAGAAGGCCACACCCTAGTCGATCTCGAGAAGCCCTAGTCGAGATCGACGACGCCCAGAGCCCAGATCCGAGCTTGTCGAGCACACCTACCCGAGGAGACCTAGTCGGTGAACATCCCTACTCGATCTCGAGAAGGAGTAGTCGAGATCGACGAGCGCCGTGAACCAAGTTCGAGCCACATCGAGCAGAGCTAGCCGGGAAGTCCAGTCGACGAACAATCCTTGTCGAGGTCGACGAGCCCTTGTCGATGTCGAGTAGACCAGTCTCTAGAAACGCGTCATCGAGGGCTGTCCTAGTCGAGTTGGGATTCCTTGGGGCCGAAGGAGGAAGGTTCTATCTGAATTCTATCAAGTCTATCCATGGGAGACAAGATCTATCAACACATGAAGACTTACCTATTTAGATTTATCTTTTCCCTTTTAGATTTATTTCCATTAAGCATTTTATTTATCTTTTAGCAAATTAGATATAGATTTAGATATAGAGATAGATGATTATTTCCTTAATTAGCGAGGTTTGATCACTATAAATAAGGCCCTTGGGGCTGGTTTTTCATTCATTCCAATTCACACACAATTCACAAGTCAGAGACATGTAGTTCGACAGAGAAGTTTTAGGAGTTCGAAGGTTTTAGGGCTTTGGCATTCAACGAAAGTTGATTGCCAGGATTGTAAAGGCTTTGAATATAGTTTAATGCAAGTTGTTATTTCCTTTCAATCAATGTATGAGGTTGCGATGAGGCGTGCTTAGTCCACCCACTTCTAGGCTTGGGTGAGCCCGACGGTGGCCATGTGAGGCGATGCGATAAAGGTCAGATCTTTTTGTGCAATTCATCTTCTATCCCTATGAGCATGATTCTTTTGCGAGAGTTGAAGGTGATCCTTGTTTGTGTTATTGAAGCGAAAGTGATCTTAATGCAACTTGGGTTAATTATGTGAAAAGGGTTAGTAACAATTAGGGTTTATGCGAAAGCCTCTATATGCCTATTTGTTAATGACGAAAGTTATTTGATGGAAAGCATGATCTTTTGTGCCTTTGTGTGTTACTTTGCATGGTTATCGTTGTGGTGTTGATACCCTGGTCTTGGAAGTCTTTTGTTATATTGAGTTTATTTCTGTCGAAAATCTGAATTCTGCATTCGAATTTGCAATTTAAAATTTCTGCATTCTAGTCGACACAGAGGAGAGTTTTGTCGAGATCGAGTACTGCCCTTGTCGATCTCGAGTAGGGACTGGTCTAGGTCGAGTTGAGTTTTCTTCTGTTGTCGTCGATTTTCACTTTCTGTTTTCTGTCGACCTGCCTTTGTCGATCTCGAGTAACTGTTGGTCGAGATCGAGTAGCCTCTGTTGCTTTGCTTTTATTTGTTGCTTTGCTTTATTTTCTGCTTTGCTGTGTCTTTGTTTCTGTCTTTCTGCTATGCTCTTTGAGATAATAGTTTTGAGAGATGGGACACATTGTGAGGAGAGCAGGGTCAATCTACCTTTATCTCCTGAGGTGATTGGATTTTCTTTCACTCATTAAATTTTCCATACAATTCAAACAATTTCCTTCCAAACTCACAACAACCATATAACATCTCCATAATGTAACATCATTCTCAACATAATCCCCGGATAAGGTAAAGAATGGAAATATTTAGATCATGTGGAGCAATATATGAAATAAGGCATATTATGGCTTTTGTGTAATGCATAAGCATAGGTAAGGCTAGGATTATAAACAATGAGCATTATAAGGAAATATAAAGTCCTCCATCATCTTATCATGCAACATGTCAAAAGCAATTTCAAATTTTACCTCCTTTCATGGTTTTCTATAAAATATGCACTTCATTGTGACTTCCCTTTACTAGGCAATTTCATGCTATATCTCTAATGAATCCAATTTTGCATCGTCGGGTTCAATATAAGCTTCCATGACATTATTCAGAATTTTCAATGGGGGTCATTTTTCCCAAATTCTTCAAATTTTGGAAAACATGCATATAGGCACATAAAGCAATAATGCATTCCAAAATAGCCATGTATAAGCAATTCAAAGAAATAAACTCTAAATATGCACAAAAATGTCAAATGAAACCAAATATGCATAAAGTAAGCCCTTCCCCCACCCCATACTTAAACATTATAGTGTCCTCATTGTATAAAAAAATAAGGGTAAAGAAAGAAACTTACTAGACAGATGTGCAGTGCTTCTAGATTTTGAATGGAAGAACCGCCTGGGCCGAGTATGAATATGGTTCATCCATGGACCTGAAAAGTGCATAAGACATATACCCATAATAGAAAAACTAAAAGTTCAAAACCAAAAAAAACAAAAAGCAACAAAGTCTCAAAAGGTCCTAAAAAGTCTATGTACATGCTCTAGATTTTATAGTCGCTAGGCCGACTTTCCATTTAGCTCAAGGTGGCATTTGCAGAGCCCATGTAGCTTGGGCCTCAAATAAGACTCCATTCTTGTCCATCAGCTATAATCCTCCAGAATGGATCTTGTTCACCACGAATGGTCCCATCCACTTCTTGTTGAAATTTGTTGGGAAACCAATGATCCTTTGATTTAGAGACATAGAGCTTGTCTCCAACTTCATATTCCTTAGGCTCATCATTTGAAATCCTACATATGCGCACATACCAAGGCCAACCTCTCCCATGTATAGATAAATCTTTAATGGAAATAGGAGAAGAAAGATCCATACCTTGGCTTACCTTTGCAGAGACGGAATCGGGAACCACGGTATTTGGTCGATCTCGACTAGGGCTAGTCGATCTCGACGAGTCTGTAGTTTCTGGTGGTGGTCTGCTCGAGGATGCGAAAGTCGACGAAGGACAGGTCTTGTCGATCTCGACAAGGCTTGTCGACCTCGAGTAGGTTTCTGCTCCTGGTGGCTGCAGCGTCGAGGAGGAAGGATCTGGTGGAGTCGAGTCGTGGTCGATCTCGACAAGCTTTGTCGAGATTGAGGAGACTGGTTTGTCTGGTCGAGTCAGAGTCGGGGATGGCGAAGTCGATGTAGGGCAAGTCTTGTCGATCTCGACAAGGCTACTCGATGTCGACGAGCCTGACCCTTCAGTGTTGCTGCTCGATGATGCTGGTGCGGGTGGAGGCTCCTTGGTTTGGTCGAGGTCGACTAGGGTCCTCGATGTCGAGGAGTCTTGGTCGATCTTAACCCCATACTTAGTTCCTGTCAAGGCATCCGAAAAATAATTGATCCATAACGACTTACCTTGGTCCGTGTCGATTGGATTCTCTGTGTTCTCTTTGAGGATTGCCATGATCTCTTCCACCTGTGCCTCCATGTCCCTCTTTTCCAGCTCCTCAGGGGTCATATTTCTGACCTTAGGTTCCCCGCCGGTGATGTAGCCAGCTGAGATAGATTTGACCTCTTCCATTGGACCTGTATGCCTTTCAGTTTTATTAAAGGAATACTCAATTACCTCATCGCTAATGTTGAAGGTGAGCACTCCTTTCCTTACGCTTATGTTGGCATCCACCGTCGCCAAGAAGGGTCTCCCTAGAATAATTGGACAAGCAGGATCTTCTTGCATATCAACAACTAGAAAATCAGCAGGGACAAAGAATTTACCTACTTGTACTGGCACATTGTCCACCATGCCTGTTGGGATGACCACCGTGTTGTTGGCCATGTAAAGTCTAGCATCCACAGGCTCTAGGGCACCTATCTTAATCTTGGACCAAATCGTGAAAGGCATTATACTCACACTAGCTCCAAGATCACATAAAGCATTAATTTTGTATGGACCAAACCCAATGGTTATAGCAAACTTACCTGGATCCGGCCTCTTCTCCAGTATGTCCAAATGGCTGCACTCCTCTGTGATTTCAGCCATTGATCGCTTTTTGCTCAGAATCTCCTTCAGGAATTTGACATAAGATGGCATTTCATTCAGAGCTTCTGTGAAGGGAATGGTGACGTTGAGTTTCTGAAGCATCTTGATGAAGCGCTGAAATTTCTTTTCTGCCGGGTCCTTTAGAGATTTTGTGGGGAAATGCAGCTTCTTTTTCTGATTCGGAGCCAGAACAGACGTCGGAGATGCTGCAGGTTTCTCTACGTCGACTAAGGGCTCCTCGACATCGACTAGGCCCTTGTCGATGTTGACCAGGTTGGGTGCAGTCGAGTTGCTGTTCGGCGCAGACGAGGATTCTGGAAGTTTCTCCTCGACATCGAGTAGACCTTTCTCGACATCGAGTAGGCTCTGGTCGACTAACTATTCTCCGTTGTTCTGCTGCTTTTCGACATCTGGCTCTTGTAATTGATGGCCGCTTTTGAGTTTTACAGCAGCGATATGTCCAGTCTTTCCCTTAGGATTTGGTTCTGAAGATCCAGGGAGCGCACCTGACTGTCTGGGGATTCCCGCTGCTAGCTGACCAATCTGTGTATCAACTGATTTCCGCCAGATATCAATTTCCCCAAGCCTAGAGTTGACACCTTGCATCTGAGTATAGACGGAGTTGAAGGATTGCCTAGTTTCTGAGTGGTTTCTCCGTATTTCCTCCAGGACTGTCTATATATCATCCTTTTTCTGGTCCCTTTCCGGATGTCCTGGAGCTCTGTAGGGCAGGGGGTTCCTAGGGACACCTTGGTTCCATTGTGGTTGCTGAAACATTTGGTCCCCCATGTAGCGACTGGGACCCCCTGCGTAAGCTGCCTCCTCATGATGCTCTGCCATCCTGACTTGCTCTGCGTGTGGGCACTCAGGAGTGGTGTGCCTTTGCGATCCGCATTCAATACAAGGCTGGTTGACAGAGAGATACTTTACTTGCTTGATGAGCTTATTATTCTGGTCTCTGTAGTACTGCTCCCTAACATCAAGATCAATCTCCTTAGGTGGCTCATAGAGGGGCATGGATGGTGCTGGCCTGGCGTATGGGTTCTCTTCATAAGTTGCAGTACACCCATACTTGTTGTCGTAGTTAGTGAGCTTCTCTAGCACACCCCATGCGTCACTTGGCGGCATTGTCAGATACTCATAGCGAGTATAATGGTTGATTCTGTCCTTAATGACTTAATCAAGAGAGTTGAAGAAGATCTCCCGAATGACGTAGGGCGGCTGTCCATGAGTAGGGCAAGATCGCAGAAGTTCCTTGTAGCGCTCCCATGCCTTTGCCAGCGGTTCCCCTTGCTTCTGTTTGAAGGTTGTGATTCTCTGGCGGAGATGTGCTGTTTTGGCAGGTGGGAAGAATTTGTTCAGAAACTCTTGCTCTACTTGGGCCAGGTTGTGAGTGATCTTGCTTTCAGCCCTTCCAGCCATTTCAGTGCAGGCCTAGCGAGAGACCAGCGAAAAGATTTCATCTTGACATATTCCAGGGTTGTACCTTCAGCAAGAGTACGACACATGTCAGAAAAGTTTGTAATATGTTCAAGAGGACACTCATTAAATCTACCATAAAAGGTAGGGGTGGGCGCGGGACGGGACGAGATGGGATTGGGCCGGGACGGGACTCGTCCCGCGAGATTTTTTTGGGACGGGATCGGGACGGGATTGACATTTTTTTTTCGGGACGGGATGGTGTCTGGACGGGCCGGGATCGGGACGGGACGGGCCTTGTCCCGCATATAAAAATAATAAAATATTATATAAATTTGCAAAGTGAAAAATGCTTTCATAATTCATTATTTAGTATAATATGTTGAATACGGTATTATTCTCAACTATATTATTCAATAATAATAATATTAATATTAATATTATAATACTATTATTAATTCATACAGTGATTGTATAATTAATTATAATGTTCAACATATTTGGCTACATTATCTTACTAGATCAGGACGGAAAGGAATTGAGACGAGATTTACCAATATTGTCTAATTAATTATCGATTAATAGTTAGGAAGAATAACGTATTTAATTAGCTATTTGCCTCTTGTAACTCTAAATGGGCGGGATGTGTGTGTCGATCTGACGGGATCCTCTCCATTGACTCAGTCTGGAATTTCTGACTTTATGCCTGGTCGTGCTGTTGTTGATGCTGCTCGACGTAAGTGTGTCAAGTATCGAGATTTGTGTACGGCGGCTGGTTATGGTTTCCTTTCCTACCCTTCTCATTCTATTCATTGGGGGAGTTGGATACAGATGCGGTTGCATTGCTCAAGCGGATTCAGAAATTCTCGGTATCTCAAGATGTTGGGGCTCGTGTTGCACGTTATATTTTTACTAGACTTGATTTTGTTATCGCTAAAGGAGTGGGTTCCCAGATAGTATCTCGGTTGCCCACTAATTTCTTGTAATCTGTTTTTATTATTATAATAATAATAATAATAAATAATAATAATAATAATAATAAATAATAATAATAATAAATAATAATAATAATAATCCCACGTTATAATTATACTTTACAAGAAAAAAATATAATATGATATAATAATAATAATAATTTTATTATAAATTAATATTATTATTAAATTATATTATAATATTATATAATATTAATATTATTATTATTATTATAAATTGAAAATTATTATTATAGTTATAAATAATATTTGCTCAAAATAATAATACTAATAATATATTATTATTATTTTATAATATTATAATATTATTATTATTATAAAAATTATTATTATTATTATTATTATTATTATTATTATTACTATTATTATTATTATATGCGGGACGGGACGGGATTTGCGGGATCCCACCGCGATCGTCCCGCGTAATTTTTGCGGGACGGGATCGGGACGGGATTCGCTATTTTGTCCTAAATCCCACCGGGATCGGGACGGGATCGGGACGGGACCGGGACGGGATCGGGATTTGCGGGATTTGTGCCCACCCCTAATAAAAGGCATTATTTTTAAGCTCTATAAGAAATTGAGTGCGAATTTCAAAAGAGTTATCAGGGATTAGAATCGCCGATTCAGGCACGACGAGAGTTGGGTGCATGTAGTCCTCTGCCGTGGTTCGATATTGGGCGAGCTCAGCCTGTGCTTGTTCCCTAGCTGCTTTCTCAGCGACGATAGCAGCATCCTTAGCGGCTAATTCCCTTGTAAGCCTAGCGATCAGCTGTTCCTGTGTCTCCGCAGCTGCCATGGCTCTTTGTAGTTTAGCTCGGATGTGAAATAGGCGTTCTGGTTCGTCTAAGGCGTCAAACTCAGGTGTTTGACCAGAACGACGCATACACCTGCAAAGTAACTCAAGGAAACAGTGAGAAGTGACTACCTAAGGCGCGATTGATAGCTTCCCTAGCAACGGCGCCAATTTGTTGTTTCAGGAGGATGGTCAAGTATGAAATAAATATAAAATAAAGTTCAGACTGACTTCCCTGTCTCAGCAAATAAATACAAGACTTCCTCCCGTTGTAGTAAGAGAATAGTCAGGATCGAATCCACGAGGAAGCACGTCAGCAGTTCTCAGGTAGCTGTAGATCTCACAGACAGAATAGCAGAAAGACAGAAACAAGGAACGAAGAAAGAAAGACACAGCAAAGCAGAAAATAAAGCAAAGCAACAAATAAAAGAAAAGAAACAGAGGCTACTCGATCTCGACCAACAGTTACTCGAGATCGACAAAGGCAGGTCGACAGAAAACAGAAAGTGAAAATCGACGACAGCAGAAGAAAACTTAACTCGACCTAGACCAGTCCCTACTCGAGATCGAAAAGGGCAGTACTCGATCTCGACAAAACTCTCCTCTGTGTCGACTAGAATGCAGAAATTTTAAATTGCAAATTCGAATGCAGAATTCAGATTTTTGACAGAAATAAACTCAATATAATAAAAGACTTCCAAGACCAGGGTATCGAAACCACAACGATAACCATGCAAAGTAACACACAAATGCACAAAAGATCATGCTTTCCATCAAATAACTTTCGTCATTAACAAATAGGCATATAGAGGCTTTCGCGTAAACCCTAATTGTTACTAACCCTTTTCACATAATTAGACCTGTCAAAACGTGACCCGACCCGAGGACCCGACCCGACCCGACCCGACCCGTAAAACGTGGGTTTTGGCGCAAATATTTCAACCCGAAACCCGAAGCAACCCGAACCCGTTCAACCCGCAAATTTCTGGGTCGGGTTGGGTCGACCCGTGGGTCACCCGTTGGGTCAAGCTTTAAGATAATAAAAATATAAATAAATTATAATTTAACCTAATATTGAAATTTATTACTAATAATAATTAGGATTGAATATTATATTTTGCATCATCAACTTTACTTTATAATTTAACATTACAATTTGTTATGTATATAAAATTATATATTACTATTGTAGCGACATTAATTATTTTTTTTCAATAATATAACTATTATTAGGATAATATAACAATTTTAGATTTAGGAACTATGTAAATATTCATTAATAATACTCCATCTGTTTACTTTTAAATGTTGTTTACTATTCATGTATGGTTTTAAGGATGCTAATAATTATATAAAATATCCATTTTTATATTATATATAATTTCATACTTCAAAAACTAAAAAGAATGAAATTATAACAAGTAATAAAATTTTATTGATATTTTACATAATTTTATCATTTTAAAACAACGTGTATAAATAGTAAATGACATTTAAAAAATCATGGATGAGTAGCGCTCTTGACCTGTTGGGTCGACCCGAACCCGTTAAATATGGGTCTGGGTTGAGCATTTCACGACCCGTAACCCGAAATGACCCGACCCGGAATGGACC
The DNA here is from genome assembly GCA_037127255.1 of Persicaria tinctoria. Classification (NCBI taxonomy): domain Eukaryota; kingdom Viridiplantae; phylum Streptophyta; class Magnoliopsida; order Caryophyllales; family Polygonaceae; genus Persicaria; species Persicaria tinctoria. The sequence goes on along the minus strand of JBANSL010000002.1, from coordinate 41,217,526 downwards.
CGAACCCGAGACGACCCGACCCAAACCCGACCCGCCCGACCTGTTTGACAGGTCTACACATAATTAACCCAAGTTGCATTAAGATCATTTTCGCTTCAATAACACAAACAAGGATCACCTTTAACTCTCGCAAAAGAATCATGCTCATAGGGATAGAAGATGAATTGCACAAAAAGATCTGACCTTTATCGCATCGCGTCACATGGCCACCGTCGGGCTCACCCCAGCCCCATAAGTGGGTGGACTACGCACGCCTCATCGCAACCTCAGACATTGATTGAAAGGAAATAACAACTTGCATTAAACTATATTCAAATCCCTTACAATCCCGGCAATCAACTTTCGCTGAATGCCAAAACCCTAAAACCTTTGAACTCCTAAAACTTCTCTGTGGAACTACTTGTCTCTGACTTGTGAATTGTGTGTGAATTGGAATGAATGAAAAACCAGCCCCAAGGGCCTTATTTATAGTGATCAAACCTCGCTAATCAAGGAAATAATCATCTATCTCTATATCTAAATCTATATCTAATTTGCTAAAAGATAAATAAAATGCTTAATGGAAATAAATCTAAAAGGGAAAAGATAAATCTAAATAGGTAAGTCTTCATGTGTTGATAGATCTTGTCTCCCATGGATAGACTTGATAGAATCTTCCTCCTTCGGCCCCAAGGAATCCCAACTCGACTAGGACAGCCCTCGACGACGCGTTTCTGGAGACTGGTCTACTCGACATCGACAAGGGCTCGTCGACCTCGACAAGGATTATTCGTCGACTGGACTTCCCGGCTAGCTCTGCTCGATGTGGCTCGAACTTGGTTCACGGCGATCGTCGATCTCGACTACTCCTTGTCGAGATCGAGTAGGGATGTTCACCGACTAGGTCTCCTCGGGTAGGTGTGCTCGACAAGCTCGGATCTGGGCTCTGGGCGTCGTCGATCTCGACTAGGGCTCCTCGAGATTGACTAGGGTGTGGCCTTCTCTGGTCGAGCAGCTCCTCCTCGGCATGGACTCGGACTGGCGTTGTGGGGCTTGTCGATCTCGACTAGAGCTTGTCGAGATCGAGTAGGGTTGTTCGACATCCTCGTCCTCGGCTTCTCGGTCAGCTTCTCTCCTTGTCGACTCCGGGTGTGGCTTTGGTCTTTGTCGATCTCGACTAGGGTCTTGTCGAGATCGAGTAACCTCCGGAGCTGGGTTGGTCTGTCTTTCTCGATCAGGCTTTGTCGACCAAGGCTGTGCTCGAACATGTTCATCTAGATCGAGTAAGTTCTACTCGAGATCGAGTAGTCTGGTTTCTCGGCTCGATTCGACTGGTTCCGTTGCTGCTTTGACCCTGGACTTCTGTAGCCGATTCCCGAGCTTTTCCGACCTTCTGTAGAATCGCTGTAAAATGCCTCGAATTCTGCAATTTAAACAGAAACTGGTGTAGATTCCATAATTTGGCAAATAAACATAAACTACATAGGTTCTGTACTATCCTAGCCCAAATGAATGAAATGCATGCAGAAATCGATATAAAAGTTACAGTAAAACATGGCAGATTCAGCTCACAACAAACTATTTTTTTTTTCTGTTTAAATCGCTAATGAATCCATAATTTTTTCTATTTAAATATGCACAATACTTACCACTAATGAATCCATAATTTTATTTTTTTTTTTCTCTTTTCTTTATTTTTTTTCCAATTTGTTGTTGCAGGAGGATGGTCAAGTATGGAATAAATATAAAATAAAGATCAGACTGACTTCCCTGTCTCAGAAAATAAATACAAGACTTCCTCCCGTTGTAGTAAGAGAAAATCAGGATCGAATCCACGAGGAAGCACGTCAGCTGTTCTTAGGTAGTTGTAGATCTCACAGACAGAATAGCAAAAAGACAGAAACAAGGAACGAAGAAAGAAAGACACAGCAAAGCAGAAAATAAAGCAAAGCAACAAATAAAAGCAAAGCAACAGAGGCTACTCGATCTCGACCAACAGTTACTCGAGATCGACAAAGGGAGGTCGACAGAAAACAGAAAGTGAAAATCGACGACAACAGAAGAAAACTTAACTCGACCTAGACCAGTCCCTACTCGAGATCGACAAGGGCAGTACTCGATCTCGACAAAACTCTCCTCTGTGTCGACTAGAATGCAGAAATTTTAAATTGCAAATTCGAATGCAGAATTCAGATTTTCGACAGAAATAAACTCAATATTATAAAAGACTTCCAAGACCAGGGTATCAACACCACAACGATAACCATGCAAAGTAACACACAAAGGCACAAAAGATCATGCTTTCCATCAAATAACTTTCGTCATTAACAAATAGGCATATAGAGGCTTTCGCCTAAACCCTAATTGTTACTAAACCTTTTCACATAATTAACCCAAGTTGCATTAAGATCACTTTCGCTTCAATAACACAAACAAGGATCAACTTCAACTCTCGCAAAAGAATCATGCTCATAGGGATAGAAGATGAATTGCACAAAAAGATCTGACCTTTATCGCATCGCCTCACATGGCCACCGTCGGGCTCACCCCAGCCCAAGAAGTGGGTGGACTACTCACGCCTCATCGCAACCTCAGACATTGATTGAAAGGAAATAACAACTTGCATTAAACTATATTCAAAGCCTTTACAATCCCGGCAATCAACTTTCGCTGAATGCCAAAACCCTAAAACATTTGAACTCCTAAAACTTCTCTGTGGAACTACTTGTCTCTGACTTGTGAATTGTGTGTGAATTGGAATGAATGAAAAACCAGCCCCAAGGGCCTTATTTATAGTGATCAAACCTCGCTAATCAAGGAAATAATCATCTATCTCTATATCTAAATCTATATCTAATTTGCTAAAAGATAAATAAAATGCTTAATGGAAATAAATCTAAAAGGGAAAAGATAAATCTAAATAGGTAAGTCTTCATGTGTTGATAGATCTTGTCTCCCATGGATAGACTTGATAGAATTCGGATAGAATCTTCCTCCTTCGGCCCCAAGGAATCCCAACTCGACTAGGACAGCCCTCGACGACGCGTTTCTGGAGACTGGTCTACTCGACATCGACAAGGGCTCGTCGACCTCGACAAGGATTGTTCGTCGACTGGACATCCCGGCTAGCTCTGCTCGATGTGGCTCGAACTTGGTTCATGGCGCTCGTCGATCTCGACTACTCCTTGTCGAGATCGAGTAGGGATGTTCACCGACTAGGTCTCCTCGGGTAGGTGTGCTCGACAAGCTCGGATCTGGGCTCTGGGCGTCGTCGATCTCCACTAGGGCTCCTCGAGATCGACTAGGGTGTGGCCTTCTCTGGCCGAGCAGCTCCTCCTCGGCATGGACTCGGACTGGCGTTGTGGGGCTTGTCGATCTCGACTAGAGCTTGTCGACATCGAGTAGGGTTGTTCGGCATCCTCGTCCTCGGCTTCTCGGTCACCTTGCCGACTCCGGGTGTGGCTCTGGTCTTTGTCGATCTCGACTAGGGTCTTATCGAGATCGAGTAACCTCTGGAGCTGGGTTGGTCTAGCTTTCTCGATCAGGCTCTGTCGACCAAGGCTGTGCTCGGACATGTTCGTCTAGATCGAGTAAGGTCTACTTGAGATCGAGTAGTCTGGTTTCTCGGCTCGATTCGACTGGTTCCGTTGTTGCTTTGACCCTGGACTTCTGTAGCCGATTCCCGAGCTTTTCTGACCTTTTGTAGAATCGCTGTAAAATGCCTCGAATTCTGCGATTTAAACAGATCCGAGCTTGTCGAGCACACCTACCCGAGGAGACCTAGTCGGTGAACATCCCTACTCGATCTCGACAAGGAGTAGTCGAGATCGACGAGCGCCGTGAACCAAGTTCGAGCCACATCGAGCAGAGCTAGCCGGGAAGTCCTGTCGACGAACAATCCTTGTCGAGGTCGACGAGCCCTTGTCGATGTCGAGTAGACCAGTCTCCAGAAACGCGTCGTCGAGGGCTGTCCTAGTCGAGTTGGGATTCTTTGGGGCCGAAGGAGGAAGGTTCTATCCGAATTCTATCAAGTCTATCCATGGGAGACAAGATCTATCAACACATGAAGACTTACCTATTTAGATTTATCTTTTCCCTTTTAGATTTATTTCCATTAAGGATTTTATTTATCTTTTAGCAAATTAGATATAGATTTAGATATAGAGATAGATGATTATTTTCTTGATTAGCGAGGTTTGATCACTATAAATAAGGCCCTTGGGGCTGGTTTTTCATTCATTCCAATTCACACACAATTCACAAGTTAGAGACAAGTAGTTCCACAGAGAAGTTTTAGGAGTTCAAAGGTTTTAGGGTTTTGGCATTCAGCGAAAGTTGATTGCCGGGATTGTAAAGGCTTTGAATATAGTTTAATGCAAGTTGTTATTTCCTTTCAATCAATGTCTGAGGTTGCGATGAGGTGTGAGTAGTCCACCCACTTCTGGGGCTGGGGTGAGCCCGACGGTGGCCATGTGAGGCGATGCGATAAAGGTCAGATCTTTTTGTGCAATTCATCTTCTATCCCTATGAGCATGATTCTTTTGCGAGAGTTGAAGGTGATCCTTGTTTGTGTTATTGAAGCGAAAGTGATCTTAATGCAACTTGGGTTAATTATGTGAAAAGGGTTAGTAACAATTAGGGTTTATGCGAAAGCCTCTATATGCCTATTTGTTAATGACGAAAGTTATTTGATGGAAAGCATGATCTTTTGTGCCTTTGTGTGTTACTTTGCATGGTTATCGTTGTGGTGTTGATACCCTGGTCTTGGAAGTCTTTTATAATATTGAGTTTATTTCTGTCGAAAATCTGAATTCTGCATTCGAATTTGCAATTTAAAATTTCTGCATTCTAGTCGACACAGAGGAGAGTTTTGTCGAGATCGAGTACTGCCCTTGTCGATCTCGAGTAGGGGCTAGTCTAGGTCGAGTTGAGTTTTCTTCTGTTGTCGTCGATTTTCACTTTCTGTTTTCTGTCGACCTGCCTTTGTCGATCTCGAGTAACTGTTGGTCGAGATCGAGTAGCCTCTGTTGCTTTGCTTTTATTTGTTGCTTTGCTTTCTTTTCTGCTTTGCTGTGTCTTTCTTTCTTCGTTCCTTGTTTCTGTCTTTCTGCTATTCTGTCTGTGAGATCTACAGGTACCTGAGAACAGCTGACGTGCTTCCTCGTGGATTCGATCCTGACTATTCTCTTACTACAACGGGAGGAAGTCTTGTATTTATTTGCAGAGACAGGGAAGTCAGTCTGAACTTTATTTTATATTTATTTCATACTTGACCATCCTCCTGCAACAACAGATGTCGACCAGCTTTCTGCCAATGTCAACAACACTCCTGCACCACCAAAAAACAAGACATTGCTATTCCCAACAAAATCTTTAAAGGATCCAGTAGAGAAGAAGTTTCAGCGGTTCGTGAAGATGCTTCAAAGCCTCAACGTCACCATTCCCTTCACAGAAGCTCTTGATGAAATGCCATCATATGTCAAGTTCCTCAAAGAGATTCTAAGCAAGAAGCGGTCGATGGCTGCGATCGCAGAGGAATGCAGCAAGATGGATGTTACAGAAAAAAGGCCAGATCAAGGTAAGTTCAGTATAACCATTGGATTTGGTCAATACAAGTTTAATGCGTTATGTGACTTAGGAGCCAGTGTGAGTATAATGCCTTTATCTATATGGTCCAAAGTCAAGATAAGTGCTTTAGAGCTTGTGGATGCAAAATTATACATGGCAAACAACACGGTTGTCATCCCAATAAGCATGGTGGACGATGTGCCGGTACAGGTAGGTAAGTTCTTTGTCCCTGCTGATTTTCTAGTTATTGATATGGTAGAGGATCCTGCTTGTCCACTCATTCTAGGAAAGCCCTTCTGATGTCCATGTTTTGTGCCATGTTTTATATTTACTTTTATATCGATTTCTGTATACATTTCATGCAATTGGGTTAGAATAGTACAAAATCTATGTAGTTTATGCTTATTTGCTAAATTATGGAGTCTACACTAGTTTCTATTTAATTTTGCAGTAAGCGGACGCACTTTGGAGCTTAAAGGAAACTCATGCAGAAGCTAAGAATGGTGCAGATGGAGAAAATGCCATATTTCGACATCCATCATTCTGAATCAAGTTCTGATGTCTTCATGAGAGTTGTAGCCCTAGAAAAGAGCTTTCCAACGCATACTCATATGCATCAATCCGACAGCTGACACATTTACACGACGTCAACCAACTTCCTCGACATAGACCAAACCTTAAACTCTACTCGAGTCCGACTAGGAGAAGAGAACTCAAGGAGCCAAGAAGAGAAGCCGAGATCGAGGACTTTCCTCGACGTCGACCAAGCTGAATTTGGGCAGCGAGTCCGTTGGGCCAATCCGAGCACGCGTTGATGACTTGGGCACGAAGGAAGATCGGATCTATCACAATTCTATCAAGATCTATCTATGGAAGAGAATATTTATCCACCACATGAAGACTTATATATTTTCCTTTTTAGATAAATGTTTCTTTTATTACAATTATATCTTTAGGACTGGATAGAGATTTATTTCCTTGGATAGCAATGATTAAAACCTATAAATAAATCCCGTGGGGCTAGTTTATATTCATTCAATTCTATAGAGGAGAAGAGGTAGCAAGTAGGTAGAGAGAGTGGAGCCCGAGTGAAATTGTGAAGCGAGAGCGGAATTGGCTTCGTTCGGTTGTAAGCTTTTATTTATTTTATTAATGCAAAGTTATTAATTTCCTTTTATTATTGATGTCTTTTCCTACGATGAAGAGTGAGTAGTCCACCCACTTCGAGGGTCGGGTTGAACCCGACGATAGCCAAGCGTGCTTGAGGTAAAGATTTGACTTTTATCGTGCTTTGATCGCCCACTACCCTTTATATGTTTATTACCTATTCAATAGAGATTCATAATAAAAACGTGGATTATAAACATAAAATTGGTAGATACAATTAGGGTTTCTTGAAAGAGTTGTCTAATTGTTGGAAAAGACAAAGGCTTGATCCTTTGATGTGATTGCATGATTATTTCTCTTTGTCTTGCCTTATGCATGTTTGGTTATCGTTGTTGGAAACCCCGATCTTGGAAATTCGTTTTCATACATTGTTTATTCCGAAATTTGCGAACTTTGGCTTTGGTTTCGTTACTGTTTTTCCTCGATTTCGACCAACTTTGGTCGACGTCGACTCTTAATTCTCGATCGAGCAAGAGCGCTTTTGTTTCTGTCTCTGCAGTCTACTCGATATCGACAAGGTTCCTCGAAGTCGACCAAAATCTCCTCGACGTCGAGTTGCTTCCTCGAGATCGACCAACATCAGTGACTTCTGCTTGCTCGAATTCGACTTGCTCGGCCCCAGTCGACAACCCTTAGTCGAGGTCGAGTACTCTGTGGTCGATTCCTGCCCGTGAGATTTTGCCGCTACCTGAGATCCGCTGACACGCTTCCTCGAGGATTGATCCTGACTTCCTGTTGCTACATCGGGAGGAAGCCTTGTAATTATTTGCGTGGGCAAGATCTGGTTTGATTTATATTCTTATATTTTGAACTCGATTTCCTCCTACAACAAATTGGCGCCGTTGTTGGGGAGATAATCATTCGCGCCTTAGGTAGTTAGATCTCACGTTTTCCTTGAGTTTCGTTTTTATACTGTATGCGCCGTTCTGGTCAACCACCTGAGTTTGATGCCTTAGACGACCTAGAACGTCTTATATACATCCACTCTAGACTGAAAAGGATCATGGTGACCGTCGAAACGCAGGCCCATACGATCGAGAGGCTTCAAATTGAGTTAGAAGCCAATAATGCTGCTCTCGCCGCTGAGAGAGCACGCATTGAGAAGAAAGTTGAACGAAGGAGGCAAGCAGAAGTTGAGCTTGCCCAATACCCTACCACTGCGGAGGATTACATGCATCCGACTCTTGTCATGCCTGAATCGGCTATTCTAATCCATGATAATAACTTTGAAATTCGCACTGCCTTCCTTATTGGAATTATAAATAATGCTTTTTATGGAAGATTTAATGAATGCCCTCTTGAAAATATTACTACTTTTTCTGACATGTGGCATACTCTTGCTGAAGGTTATACTCTGGAATATGTCAAGATGAAAGCTTTCCGTTGGTCTCTTGCCGGTCCAGCATTAAAGTGGCTTGAAGGTCTCCCTGCGCGATCCCTCACAACATGGGCAGAGGTTAGGAATGCGTTCCTCAATAAGTTCTGTCCTCCCGCCAAGACAGCGCTCCTTAGAAAAAAAATTACAACTTTCAAAAAAAAGCTGGGGAACCGCTAGCGTGAGCATGGGATCGATACAAGGATCTGCTGAGATCCTACCCTACTCCTGGGCAGCCACCCTATGTCATTCAAGAGATCTTATATAATTCTCTTGATCTGGCCGCCAAGGAAAGGATCAATCAGTTCACTCAATATAAGTACCTCACACAAACACCGGCAGATGTATGGGCTACTATCGAAAGGCTCACCAACTTCGACAACACTTATGGGGCTCCAGCAAATTACGACGAAAATAGCAGCAACTATGCAAGGCCAGCCCCATCCACGCCCCTCTATGAGCCTCCTAAGGAGATTGATCCAGATGTGAAGGAGCAGTACTACAGAGATCAGAATCGCAAGCTCCTCAAGCAACTCAAGTTTCTTTCTATCAATCAACCATGCATTGAATGTGGCTCACAGTGGCACACTACTCCAGAGTGCGCACATACAGAGCAAGTCAGGATGGTAGAAACTCACGAGGAGGTAGCTTACGCAGGGGTCCCAATCGCTATATGGGGGACCAAAGGTTCCATCAACCATAGTGGAACCAAGGTGCCCCTATGAACCCCCCCCCCCCCCCACCATACATAGCTCCAGGACATCCAGAAAAGAACCAGCGAAAGGATGATCTACAGATGATCCTCGATGAGATGAGGAGAAATCGGACACATCAACATCAATCTACAAGCGCCATCCAGACTCAACTCCATGGCCTCAATACTCGACTTGGGGAGATGGATATCTGGAAGAAAAATACGGAGACCCAAATGGGTCAACTCGCACAACAAATCCCAAGACCAGCCGGAAAGCTCCCGGGGCAAACAGACCCAAATCCCAAGGGGCAGACCGGACACGTCGCTGCTATAAAACTAAGGAGCGGGCATCAACTACGCGAGCCAGAGGTCGGAAAGGAGCAAGACGAGGCTGAGAAACTACTCGACATCGAGCAGAGCCAAGTCGACATCGACCAAACTACTCGACATCGAGCAGAGGTACCCGAAGTTGACCAAATCCACATCAACGAGGAAGATTCTGCTCGACAACGGAACTCGACATCGACTATTGAAGTCGATGTCGAGGACACCCAAGTCGACGTCGAGGACTCTGCAACACCTCCGATAGCTGTTCTGGCTCTGAAACCTAAAAAGACGTTGCATTTCCCTTCCACGACGCTGAAAGATCCCACTGCAGGTAGGTTTAAATGATTTGTTAAGATGCTTCAGGAACTAAATGTTTCAATTCCTTTTATAGAAGCTCTTCAAGAGATGTCTGCATATGTGAAGTTTCTCAAGGAGATCCTCAGCAACAAGTGATCAATCACAGAAATCGTCGGCGACTGCAAAAGGATGGACTTCCCTGGAAGAGACCTGACCCTGGTAAGTTTTCTATTACCGTGGGATTTAAACAATATAGATATGAGGCATTATGTGATCTAGGTGCAAGCGTGAGCATCATGCCCTTATCAATCTAGCAAAAGGTGAAGATAGGATCAATAGAGCATGTGGATGCCAAGCTATACATGGCAAACAATACAGTAGTCATCCCTACAGGTATGGTCGATAATGTCCCTGTCCAGGTTGGTAAGTTCTATATTCCCGCTGATTTTCTTGTTATAGATTGTGCGGAAGATCCTACTAGCCCTATTATTCTTGGTAGACTTTTTCTAGCTATTACAAATGCCAAGATTAGCATCAGGAAGCGATTGCTCACCTTCACGATAGGCGATGAGGTCTTAGATTTCTCTTTTGGCCCTACAAAGGAGGAAATTCCATGGCTGGAGGTGAAGAGCATAGGCAACCATGGGGGTACAACAACGAAGGAAAGCGCCTAAGTATGGGGTCCCTGTACTCAACGTCGACCACCTCTACTCGACGTCGACCAACCCTCAGCCCAAAGATTTCTGTTTTGGGCACAAAAAGGTAAGTTTAGGTATGATTTTAACCTCTCCTCCATCCACAAATAAATTTAATAAGAATTTTGGAGGAGATAAGGCCCTGTGGCGAGCTAACCTGCGCAGAATTAGGACTGGAAAGAGGAAGAAGGAAGGCAGAGGATTCTATGCGAATAACCACCTATCTGCAGAGCTTGCATACTACAATCAGTACCTAGATGATCCAGGAGAAGGGCCAAGCATAAGAGGGCCCCACATTGACGATCCTTGAGCACAAGCGGAGAAGTCGGCCTAGCGACTCTAAAATCTAGAGCATGTACATAAAACTTTAAAAAAAAATTGGACTTTGAAACTTTTGGTTTTGGTTTTTGTTTTTGGTTTTGAATGCTTCATATGGAAAGTCTTGTCTTTGTGCAACAACTAACAATTTTCAGGTCGAAAGGCTTAAAGGATCGCGAAGAGAGGAGGTGAAGTCTCTGACAGAACATCGAAATCGACGAAGGCCAAGTCGAGATCGACCACGAGGAAGATCGAGCAGACCAGATCTACTCGACGTCGAGGAGGCCACTCGACATCGATCACCCAGGAGCTTCCTCGACTTCCACCTTCCATTCGACGATGAAACGGTACTCGACGTCGACCAACTTCCTCGACGTCGACCACCTCAGTTTACTCGACGACCCTTGTTTTGATTCCTCAACGCGTTATTCGGTGAGCTCTTTCCTTTACCTTTGTTTTATATTATTTTATACAGTGGGGACACTTTATATTCTAAGTATGGGGTGGGGGGAAAGCTCATTATCATTATTTTATATTATATTCTTGTTTTTGGTTCTACATGGTGAATTTTGGGTAAATTTTAAATTTTTGCGCTTAATTCCTAAACCCAAAGTTTGTAAATTTTTAAATATTAGTGTCATGGAAGCTTTAATTGAACTCGACGATACAAAATTGGATTCATTATAGATATAGCATGAAATTGCCTAGTAAAAGAAGTCAAAATGATGTGCATATTTTTGTTGAAAACCATGAAAGGGGGTAAAATTTGAAGTTGCTTTTGACATGTTGCATGATAAGAGGATGGAGGACTTTATATTTCCATATATGCTCATATTGTTATATCCTTAGCCATACATATGCTTACGCATCACAAAAGCCATATTATGCCTTATTTCATATATTGCTCCACATGTTCTAAATATTGCCTATTTTTTACCGTATTTTTCTATCGAGGTATTATGTTGAGAATGAAAGCTACATTATGGAGATTATTATGTGGTTGTTGTGTTGTTATTATCACTATTGGAGTTTGATAGGAAATTGAAAAATATATGGAAAATTTAATGAGTGAAAGAAAATCCGAGCACCTCATGAGATAAAGGTAGACCGATCCTGCTTGCTGAGATAATAGTTCAGTGAGATGGGACACTAGGTGAGAAGTCCAAAGCACTAAGTATCCGGGGCCATTCATGACACCCATGTTTGCGACTCGCGAGAAGGCAGTGCTGAGGTTAGAGAGGTAAAAGCATGATATTGAAAAGAAGCATTGAGCGAATAAGCGGAAGGTGAGAAATCAAAGGAAGAAGGAATGTGGAAATTCAATTTGGAAATACTCCATTTCCCCAGATTATTAGCACCACATTGCCAAAAATTGCCTACCATAAGCCTTTTACCAATCTACTCCTTATTGAGCTTAAATTAAAGTCTTCTTGATTATTAATGTTTTGTCACATGAATTGTTTTTGCATAACCCTCCTTTTGTGAATAGATGTTGCTTTTATTGCACATGTATGGATATGTGGCAGAAGTACATTTTCGAGGATGGTAATTGATTGCAGGGACTTATAAGAAAGGATCTAAGATGTTGAGAGTTTGAATTCTTCCCCTGAATGACCGTCCAAGTTATTGCTTAGGGACAAGAAAACTTAAATATGGGGTGATTTGATGTCCATGTTTTGTGCCATGTTTTATATTTACTTTTATATCGATTTCTGTATACATTTCATGCATTTGGGTTAGAATAGTACAGAATCTATGTAGTTTATACTTATTTGCTAAATTATGGAGTCTACACTAGTTTCTGTTTAATTTCGCAGAAATCAAACGCATTTTGGAGCTTAAAGGAAACTCATGAAGAAGCTAAGATTGGTGCAACTGGAGAAAAGGCCATATTTTGACATCCATCATTCTGAATCATGTTCTGATGTCTTCATGAGAGTTGTAGCCCTCGAAATAAGCTTTCCAACTCATACTCATATGCGTCAATCCGACGAACGAGGACTCAGGAAAGTGTGTTTCAAGAACAGAGCAGAATGCTGAGAGGTGACACATTTACTCGACGTCGACCAACTTCCTCGATGTCGACCAAACCAGAAACTCTACTCGAGTCCGACGAGGAGAAGAGAACTCAAGGAGCTAAGAAGAGAAGCCGAGATCGAGGACTTTCCTCGACGTCGACCAAACTGGTCGATGTCGACCAAGCTGAATTTGGGCCACGAGTCTGTTGGGTCAATCCGAGGACGCGTGGATGACTTGGGCACGAAGGAAGGCCGGATCTATCATAATTCTATCAAGATCTATCATAATACCCACATTATATTTCCGTTTTGATGACGTCATGTGTAGTGATGATGTGCACGATTAAGAGCTTTGGAGGCAAAGTTCCGGTTAAAATCTTGTTGGAATTTCTGTCAAGTTTGAAATCACACGAGACCCAACCAAATCAAGAAAAGTTGGGTAACATGTCAAGAGTTGATTAAAGAGAATATAAATTTTTCTCGGATATTAAGGACCCATTTAAGATCAAGTTGATAAATTATAAGCCATTTGTGTTTAAGCTTGTCGAGTACTCTCCGTAAAATATGATTAAGCTTGTTACCCGATAAAGCTAGAATTCATTATAATATTACGGAGATGAAGTTTTAAGGTAAAATTTTACAAGCTCCTATCAAGTTTGGAATATAGTGAGATCCAGTAAAGATTCGTTAGCATGTCAAGGATTAAGTAAAAAGGTTATAAAATTTATTGGATATTTCAGACATGCTTAAAAATAAGTTGGTAAAATATTCCCAAAGTAGTGGAATGAAAGATTGTTGGAATATATATTTAAGGAGGATAAAATATGTAAATTTAAAGACTTTGAGTTATTTTTCGTAATTATGACACAAAGTGGACCAAATTCCAATTAAGTGACGGTTGCCATTTCTATATATATGGAAGAGATGCCACGTTGCCTTCCTGATTGGGATGAAATGGCATTAAGTGCCACGTGGTTGCATTTTTGATATATATGGACTTGGATTTGTATGAATTTGCTTGGAATACAAGCACTGATATCATTGGTTGGCCTCTTGTATATAAGGGTTGATTGCCTTATTGTATTTACACAATTCGATCGGCAATGTTATAGCTAGGAGAGCTATTTCACCAATCACCATATATCCTCATATAGCCACCACTCCGTACAAAGTTGTTTGGCCTCGATCCCGGGTGACGTTATTTATTCTTAAGGGTCGTATTTTAGGACGATCCGACATTATCCTACTGTTGGTGACATCAGTCGAGATCCTACGTCTTCAGAAGGAATTAAATCTCTTGGTTAATCTTCATCTTTATTATTCGTAGACTTTGGGTCTGTAACCAAGGCAAGTGACTTTGTCTCATTCATTCATTTACAGTTTTGTGCCTTTCATTTTAATTTATACCGTTTATTTTTATCAAACATGCCTATCCTTGAAATAAATTACAAAATCCATTTATTCTTGTAATTTATTTATAATTGCATTCTAAGGCATGTTTAGAAAACTTGGGCTATGTTTAATAGTTATATTGCGTAAAAGGCCCAAAATTCCTTTATAGCATGAATTGTTCTTTATTCTTTCATGCTGAGTTATAAGTATGTGGTATTAAGATTTTCTTGAAATATCCATACTAGTCATTTTGTTTACTTCATCCACTTTAATTCTTTAATATTCTAAAGTGGATCGAAATGAGTTGATCACCGAGGACGTGAACTTGTGATTTTATTGTGATAGTGTGTGATGTGATTATTAATAAAATTATTATTAAAATGGTAAAGTCAGGTCAAGGTTTCTAAGCCTTACTCTATAAACATTTCATGAAATGCCCATTCGAACTGCAGATTTCTCGAATGGATACACTTTACCCCAGTGGGGTAATTTAGGCCGTCCTGCCAGTGTACGACAGAGGCCAGTACCACGTGTTCTAAATGAAATACTTTATATCCTAATTTTGTATAAGTAATGTGTCTGTGTGTGTGTGTGTGCGTGCGTGTGTAACGGTGATCACTATTATTTTCCCATATCATTTTCCATCCTTATTGGAAGTATGATTCTTTAGAGATTCAGTATCTCAGAAATCTAATGTTATTGGACTATCCTATTCCTATTTCTTTTAAGTGTCCAAAGAGCCACATAAATTACTCCCTTCCTCGTCATTTGCTAGTTCTTCACCGAACTAACCAACCGTTTTGTGTATTGGTTGGCTGGTGTGCTTCGCCTGCATGCGTTGTACATCAGACTAAATTTTGCAGGTTATGGACAAAGACCTTGAGGAGTTGAAGTTGAAGGAATAAAGATTTTCAAGTTTTTATAAGTACAACTTTTGGTAAACGGGTTTTCTGGGTTAATTCAGTTTCATGTGTTAAACACAGATTTATGTGCAGTTTTGAAGCAATAACATTTACTTCATCATAAAAATAATATTCATGTCTTCCGCTGGTATTCTTTTAAAATTATTTATTGATCCTGTTGTTTATGGGAGCATGGTTGCATGTCCCTATTAGCCTAAGGTAATTATGAGACCATTAAAGTCTGCATAATTACTGGCGCTGCAACATTCCCTCGTTTACAACTTGGATTATAAACATAAAATCGTGCTTTGATCATCCACTAACCTTTATATGTATATTCCCTATTCAATAGAGATTCAGGTTAACAACTTGGATTATAAACATAAAATTGGTAGATATAATTAGGTATTCTTGAAAGAGTTGTCTAATTGTTGGAAAAGGCGAAAGCTTGATCCTTTGATGTGATTGCATGATTATTTCTCTTTGTCTTGCCTTATGCATGTTTGGTTATCGTTGTTGCAAACCCCGATCTTGGATGTTCTTTTTCATACATTGTTTATTCCGAAATTTGCGAACTTTGGCTTTTGTTTCGTTACTATTTTTCCTCGATTTCGACCAACCTTGGTCGACGTCGACTACTGATTCTCGATCGAGCAAAATCGGTTTTGTTTCTGCCTCTGCAGTTTACTCGATATCGACAAGGTTCCTCGAAGTCGACCAAAATCTCCTCGACGTTGAGTTTCTTCCTCGAGATCGACCAACATCAGTGACTTCTGCTTGCTCGAATTCGACTTGCCCGGCCCCTGTCGATTACCCTTATTCGAGGTCGAGTACTCTGTGGTCGATTCCTACCTGTGAGATTTTGCCGCTACCTGAGATCCGCTGACACGCTTTCTCGAGGATCGATCCTGACTTCCTGTTGCTACATCGAGAGGAAGTCTTGGAATTATTTGCGTGGGCAAGATCTAGTTTGATTTATATTCTTATATTTTGAACTCGATTTCCTCCTACAACACCTTCTTAGCGATGGTGGATGCCAACATAAGCGTAAGGAAGGGAGTACTCACTTTCAACATCAGCGATGAGGTAATTGAGTATTCTTTTAATAAAACTGAATGGCATACAGGTCCTATGGAAGAGGTCAAATCAATCTCAGCTAGGTACATCACTTGCGGGGAGCCTAAGGTAAGAAATATGACCCCCGAGGAGCCGGAGAAGAGGGATATGGAAGCCTAGGTGGAGGAAATCATGGTCATCCTGAACGAAGAGATAGAAAATCTACTCGACATCGACCAAGGTAAGTCGAACTCTACTAATTTTTTTTCGGATGCTTTGCCATGTCCTAAGTATAGGGTTGATGTCGACCAGAATTACTCGGCGTCGAGTACTCTAGTCGACGTCGACCAGATCCAAAAGCCCCCATCGACTGCAACGTCATCGAGCAACGTACCCGGAGCCGAGGAGTACTCGACGTCGAGTACCCTACTCGACGTGGATCAGTCCTGATAGAGTCTATTTTAGTCATGTTTTTAGTATAGATTTGCATATTAATTTAGAGCATGTTTACATGTTTTATAGCTTATTTGTTATTATTTAGTTTTCGGAGTCTACACTAGTGTTTTTAAATATTTCAGGTATTTTCGGGCTGGATCGTATGAATTCGGAGATCGGTCATAATTTATGGGATTATTTCGCAAATTGGAAGCAAGGTGGTTGGCTCGGATAGATATTTGGACTTACATATTCATGCGTATAAAAGTCGGAAGGAGATGCACGAGCTAATTAGTTCGACCGGACGGAGGGAACACACACGGAATGCAAGTGCCCTTGTTACGGAGTACTACTTTAGTGATTTGCTGTTGTTTTATTAGAAATTGAATAGCATTAGATAAATTATACTATATTTATATATAGATACATTACGATAGATAGATTAGGATAGATAGTTAGATACTATATATATATATACTTCCATTCATACGGAAGGAGGCCGAACGTGAACTAACAGTGAGAGGCCGACTACCGTTTGTAACCTTTAACCCTAATTGCGTTTTATTTTATTTTTATGGAGACCTAAACTCTCCCGTTTTGTCTACAATTTGAAGCTTTGTTTGGTTTGATTGTGAGTTTCTGAATCTTGTTTCTTAATTCCTATATTTGAATGTTTCGACTTCTTTGTGCTTTATTGTTGATTGTTTTATTCTATCTCGACTGATCAACTTGCTAGAATCAATTCAATTGCTAGGGTTTTGTAGATTCCTGATTGTGAACCTTAACCCAAGTGGCAAACTTATCCCTTTAGGGCTGATTGAACTAATTGGATGGGTAGGAAGTTGGATGTGTTGTTAAATCCCTCTTTAGGGACTGCAAATACCTTGGTTAATCTCTGGTCTTAAAGCTATCAATTGGGTTAAATCCTTCTTTAGGGACTGTTCGATTGATAAGAGTTTCTAGGACTGATTGGACTAGTAACTATATTAGGTCGGGACAAGGGCATTCATAGGAATTACAAAAGGACAAAAGGAAGTTACAATATCAACTCAACCAAATAAAGTGGATAGTTGTAGGTAGAGCGATCTTTTCTAAATTGCTTTCCATTACTTTGTTTATATTTTATTTTATCTTCTTTCTTGTTTCAATCATCCAAAACCCCCCCTTCACTAATTGGTAAATACACTTTGCAAAGGAATACTTGATTCTCTGTGGGATCGACCTCTTACTTGCTTGCTATACTAGTTTGTAGGTTTGAGTTTTATTTTGATATGGTTAACGCGACTAAAAACCGCCCATCAAGTCCCCTTCCCACTCGACTTCTCCTTCCTCGATGAGAAAGCCACTAGACGACAAAAAGCAATCGATGTCGAGTACTTCTACTCGACGTCGAATAGATCAGGAGGTTCCTAAAAGCGATTTCGCGAAGGTAAGCCAAGGTAAAGACGTCTCTTCTCGTATTTCAATTAAAGATTTATCTATACATGGGAGAGGTTTTCCTTGGTATGTGGGATTATGCAGGGTTTCCAATGACGATCCTACGGAGTATGAAGTAAGAGACAAAGTCTATGTCTCTAAATCCAAGAATCATTGGTTACCCAACAAGTTCAAGGAGAAAAAGATGGGACCTTTCACGGTGAACAAGATCCATTCTAGAGGACTACATCTAATGGACAAAAATGGAGTCTTGTTTAAAGCCCAGGCTACATGGGCACTGCAGATGCCACCTTGAGCTTAAAAGGAGAAAGTCGGCTTAGCGACTATAAAATCTAGAGCTTGTAAAAAACAATTAGTTTTTGAATTTTTGGACATTTTTACTTTTGGTTTTTGGTATTGAAACATTATTTTTAGGTTTTTCTATTGTGGGTATTTTCTGTGTAACGATTTTTTTAGGTAAGAGACGTTGTAGAAGTACTCGACGATGAGTACTCTACTCGATGTCGAGTAGTACTAGTCGACGTCCACTACGTCTCCTCGATGTCGACCACTTCTACGACACATTCAGCACTCGATTCCGACGATTTGCACACCTGTCTAGTGAGTTTCTATCTTTACCCTTATTTTTATACAGTGAGGACACTGTAATATTTAAGTATGGGGTGGGGGAAGGGCTTACTTGATGCATATTTGACTATATTCGACAATATGTGTGCATATTTGAGGTTTATTTCTTGAATTGCGTATACATGTCTATTTTGGATTTCATATTTTATTTATGTGCTTACATGCATGTTTTCCAAAGTTTAAAAAATCACCCCCATTGAATATTTTTTATCGGTGTCATGGAAGCTTAAATTGAACTCAACGATGCAAAATTGGATTCATTAGAGATATAGCATGAAATTTCCTAGTTAAAGGTAGTCACAATGAAGTGCATTATTTTCTTGAAAACCATGAAAGGAGGTAAAAACTGAAATTGCTTTTGACATGTTGCATGATAACAGGATGGAGGACTTTATAATTTCCATATAAGACTCATATTGTTATAATCCTAGCCCTACCGATACTTATGCATCACAAAATCCATATTAAGCCTTATTTCATATATTGCTCCACATGATATAAATATTGCTCATTCTTTACCTTATTTCCATATCCGGGGATTATCTTGAGAATGATGTCACATTATGGAAATTATTATATGGTGTTTGTGTTGTATTTATATCATATATGGAGTTTGGCAGGAAAGTTTCAAATATATGGAAAATTTAACGAGTGAACGAAAATCCGGTCACCTCAGGAGATAAAGGTAGATCGACCATGCCTGCGTTGAGATAATAGTTCCGTCGGATGGGACACCAATGTGAGGAGTCCGAAGTACTAAGTATCTGGGGCCATTCATGACACCCATGTTTACGACTCGTGAGAAGGCAGTGCCGAGGTTAGAGAGGTAAAAACATTATATAGAAGAAAAAAAAAGCAATGAGCGATGAGCGAAAGGTGAGAAATCAAAGGAAGAAGGAATGTGGTATGAGAGTTTGGAAATTACTCCATTTCCCCGGATTATTAGCTCCACATGGCCAAAAATTGCCCCCCTTTAGCCTTTTACTAATATACTCCTTATTAAGCTTAATAAAGTCCTCTTGATTATTGTTGCTTTGTCATGAATAAATGTTTTTGCATAACCCTCCTTTTATGTGTGAAGTTGCTTTTATTCACATGCATTGATTTATGGCATTAGTACCCTTTCAAGGATGGTAATTGACTGCAGGGTTATATGAGAATTGATCTAAAATGTTGAGAGTTTGTTTTCTTCCCCTGAATGACCATTAAAAGTATTGCTTGAGGGCAAGCAAGCTTAAGTATGGGGTGTTTGTTGTGAGGCTAATTCTCCATGTTTTACACTGACTTTTATATCGATTTCTGTAAACATTTCATGCATTTGGGTTAGAATTGTATAGATTCTATGTAGTTTATGCTTATTTGCCAAATTATGGAGTCTACGCTAGTTTCTGTTTAATTTCGCAGAAATTGAGGCATTTGATAGCAATTCAGAGAAAGGATGAAAACCTCGAAGTCAACTACAGAAAGTCCGAGTTCAAGGAACAACTGAACTAGGACAAATCGAGCAAGAAACGAGAAAAAAGGACTCGACATAGTTCTAGTCGATGTCGAGTACGTCAAGACGGATTTTCACGGAGACGAGCAGAGATCCACTCGAGGAGCCCAAAGCTACTCGACGTCGAGTGACCCTACTCGATGTCGAGTACACACGTCGAGTCTAGAAGGTACCCGAGCTCGAGTGCAAGCCCGGAGAAGAAGACACCTAGTCGACGTCGACTATACTAGTCGATATCGAGTACCCCAGTGACGAATTTGAGTCTGAGATCGAGTGGAGTCCGAGAACATAGATTACTTGCAAGTGAAGATATGTGGAATTCTATCCATACACATGAAGCTCTATCAAGTCCAAGGGGGATTTATCCACATTAGATAGTTTCCTTATAGATTTATTTCCATTATTAATTAAGTTTTATCTAATGTTTTTAGATAAAAAGTTTTAGATATAGATAGATTGTTCTTCCCTAGATTAGATAAGGTTGAACACTACATATAAAGCCTTAGGGGCTGAGTTTTATTCATTCAATTTCAGTCACAATTAGTTACATATAGCGAGAGAGACGAAGAGAGAGAGAGGCCGAGTGGAGCAAGGGAGCGGAAGTGATCTGGCTTTGTTCAGCTTGTACTTTCTTCAGTTTTATTTAGTGCAAGTAGTTAATTCTTTTATGATATTGATGTTTGTTATAATGAGAATCGAGTAGTCACCCAACTTCTAGGGTCGAGGTGAGCCCGACGGTAGCCATGTAAGGTAAATGCGATAAAGGTACAATCTTTTGACGCGACTTCATCTTCTATCCCTATGAGCATGATTCTTTTGCGAAAGTTGAAGTCAATCCTTGTTTGTGTTTTTGAAGTGAAAGAGATCTTGATACAACTTGGATTAATGATGTGAAAAGGGTTAGTAACAATTAAGGTTTATGCGAAAGCCTCTATTTTCATACTTGTTAATAACGAAAGTTATTTGATGAAAGGCATGATTTTTTATACCTTATGCATTATTTTATATAGTTATCGTTATGGCTAGAGCTGGCAAAATCTGACCCGACCCGACTCACCCGAACCCGACCAAAACCCAAAAATCCGGAGTCATTCATAACCCAAAACCCGAACCCGACCCGAACCTGACCCGACCCGAAACAGACCCGAACACAGATAAACCCGACCCGACTCTGAACCCGACCTAACTCTCAACCCGACCCAACCCGAATTGAAAAAAATTAATAAGGTTAAAACCTAAATGTACAATTAATTTGATTTAATTATAGCACTGATCAATTGGTTTAAATGTTTAAAAAAGGACGATGTTGCCGAATATCGAATTTCCGATTATGACTTTTTTGAAAATCCGTCGACAACCGATGAGTCAATAATAATGAGTGTATTCAACCGAGTCAAAATTACATATTCAAGTATTTAACTGAGTCAAAATCATTTATTTTAAGTAAATTACATATTTAAGTATTCAACCGACTCAAAATCATTTATTTTAAGTAAATTACATATTTAAATATTCAACGAGTCAAAATAAACCTAATTATCCAAACGGGTCGAATATGATTCGACTAAAAACTCAAACCAACTATATACCACTATACCCACTTTGATTCGAAACACAAATGAGACCGACCCGCCTCTTGACCCGAAACCCGAACGAGACCGACCAGCTTTGACCCGAACCCGAATGGGCATGACCGGACTTAACCCGAAACCCGACCAATCTAAAATTCATTATGACCGAACCCGACCCGAATAATACCCGGCCCGACCAATACCCGACTATAAATTTTACCCGAATTGACCCGACCCGAGCAAGCCTGACCCGAACCCGACCCGAACGACCGACTTGCCAGCTCTAGTTGTGGCATTGAAACCCCGATTTTGAAAGTCTTTTAGTCTATTGAGTTTATTCCCACAAATTTCATGTTTACTTTCAATCTATTTCGATTTAAAGTTATGATTTTTTATTCTGTTTTACTCGATATCGACGACACTAGCCGACGTCGAGTGCTACAGTAGTCGACGTCGAGTACCTCTACTCAAGATCGACTATCTTGCTTTGTTTTCTTGCATTTTTGTTCGCTGTTGTGCAGTTTCTACTCGA
This sequence comes from Persicaria tinctoria, assembly GCA_037127255.1. Classification (NCBI taxonomy): domain Eukaryota; kingdom Viridiplantae; phylum Streptophyta; class Magnoliopsida; order Caryophyllales; family Polygonaceae; genus Persicaria; species Persicaria tinctoria. The sequence continues at coordinate 41,195,641 of JBANSL010000002.1, read as the reverse complement.
CTGAGTGGTCGACGTCGAGTACTTCCTGAGTCGAATTCGAGAGTTCTGACACGCTTCATCGTGGATCGATCCTGACTGCCTTCTACTACAACGGGAGGAAGTCTTATATTTACTTGCTTGGACGGGAGTTGGTTTGCTTTTATTAGTTATATTTTATATTTATTTCATACTTGACGCATCCTCCTACAACAACAGCAATCATAAACTTGGTTACTTTACTTCCTTATCAATTCGTCATAAGTCATTGTTTTTGTCATAAGATTCTTTGTTAGGGATATTGATAATAATCAACTTCTCTTTTGGGTTCGACTCCGGACTTCATCAATATACTAGTAGTTATTTGGTTTATCAGTTCATTGATTTACTAATATACTTATTTTTTTTTAGCTTTGAGTTAAGATTTTTATTACTATTTGGCAAAGGGAAAAAGTGCCAACGACGTTCATCCCGCAGCACCGACACTCGGAAGAACCTCGGTCCCGACCAAGTGGTGGCACTGGAAAAGTCTCAATACGACGTTACGTGTAGCTACTGGAAGTCCCGAAGGGCACGATTGGCGGCGAGGGATATTAAGCATGGGATTGATGAAGACAGTTACTGAGTTATTAGTCCATACTTGCATGTGCTGGAGCAGACTAACCTCGGGACATATACTAGGGTAGAGATGGACTTCTCCCAAAGATTTAAGTACGCCTTTGTTAGCTTCGGGGTATGGCGCAAGGCGATCCCCTACATTAGAAAGGTAAACCCCGTGTCACCTATTTATTTATACATGTCAACCAAAAGGATAGACCATCTCACAAATTCAACATTTATCGATGTCCATGTGCAGGTGATTTCAATGGACGGGAGTTTCCTCAAAGGAAAGTTCAGGGGTACACTTCTCTTTGCCACAACCCAAGATGTAGACCACAAAGTATACTTGATCGCATTTGCGATTGTCGATGGTGAGAATCACGGCTTATGAGGCTTCTTCTTCATGAACATGCTACTGTTGTGAGCGGAATCTGCCATGTTTTACAGTAACTTTTATATCGATTTCTGTATACATTTCATTCATTTGGGTTTAAATAGTACAGAATCTATGTAGTTTATGCTTATTTGCCAAAATTATGGAATCTACACCAGTTTCTGTTTAAATCGCAGAAATCGAGGCATTTACAGTAATTCTACAGAAGGTCGGAAAAGCTCGGAAAACCACTACAGAAGTCCAAGGTCAAAACAGCGGAACAAGTCTGAGAGTCAAGTCTACTCGATCTCGAGTAGGCTTACTCGACCTAGACGAGCCATGGCCGAGCGGCCTTGGTCGAGCAGACCATGATCGAGCGAGCCAGCCAAACCGAGCTCCGGACCCTACTCGACCTCGACAAGCCCTCGTCGAGGTCGACGAAGCCCAGACGCCCACGTCCGGAGTCGACGAGGAGAAGCCGAGGACATAGCCGAGGACGACCAGGCGAGACTCGCTGCCAGCGACACCACTCGCTGCCGCGAAAAGGACCAGTCGCTGCCGCGGACCAAGCCACTCGCTGCCAGCGGAAGAGCCAGCTCGAGAAGCCGAGTCACCTCTACTCGATCTCGACTAACCTTTGTCGAGATCGACGAGCCGCCCTGAGCCATGTCCGAGCAACCCGAGGAGATCTACCCGAGGAGGTCCAGTCGATGACTCAACTCTACTCGAGATCGACTAGGCTAACTCGAGATCGACAAGATCCCAGTGAGCCAACTCCGAGCCACATCGAGCAGAGTCAAGCCGAGCCGAGAAGCCGTACTCGAGGTCGAGTAGACCTACTCGAGGTCGAGTAAGGCAGTGTCCAGAATCTTCTCGACTAGCCCAGTCCGAGTAGAGTTGACGTTGCTTGGTCGCGAAGGCGGAAAATTCTATCCCGATCTATCAAAGTCTATCCAAAGAAGGTGATCTATCAACATGAAGACATATTTCCCTATTTAGTTTTATCTATTCCCTATGGATTTATTTCCATTAAACATTTATTTATCTTTTAAACAATTTAGATAAAGATAGATATCTTCTATCCTTGATTAGCAAGGATTAGAAGCCTATAAATAAGGCCCTAGGGGGCTCAGTTTTATGAATTCCAAGTTACACACAATTAGTTAGTTCCATTCAGAGATACAGTTTAGGAGTTCTAAGGTTTTTAGGGTTTTGGCTTTCTGCGAAAGTTGATTGCCAAGATTGTAAAGGCTTTGAATTTAGTTAATGCAAGTTTCTTTTCATCAATCAATGTCTGCGATTGCGATGAGGCGTGAGTAGTCCACCCACTTCTGGGGCTGGGGTGAGCCCGACGGTGGCCATGTGAGGCGATGCGATAAAGGTCAGATCTTTTGTGCGATTCATCTTATATCCCTATGAGCATGATTCTTTTGCGAGAGTTGAAGGTGATCCTTGTTTGTGTTATTGAAGCAAAAGTGATCTTAATGCAACTTGGATTAATTATGTGAAAAAGGGTTAGTAACAATTAGGGTTTATGCGAGAGCCTCTATATGCCTATTTGTTAATGACGAAAGTTATTTGATGGAAAGCATGATCTTTTATGCCTTTATGTGTTGTTTTGCATGGTTATCGTTGCGGTGTTGAAACCCTGGCCTTGGAGGTCTTTTAATATATTGAAGTTAATTTCTGTCAAATTTTTGAATTCTGTCGAAAATCTGCGATTTTGTGTTTTCTGTTCCTTGTCGACATAGACCAGCCTTTGTCGATCTCGAGTACACCTTTGTCGAGGTCGAGGAGAGTTAGTCTAGGTCGAGTTGGTTATTTTCTGTTTTCATCGATTTCAAGTTTCTGTCTTTTACTTTTCTTCGTCGAGATCGAGGACCTCTTGTCGAGGTCGAGTTGGCTTGTTTTGTCGAGTTGCTTTGTTTTCTGTTTCTGAGTTGTTGCAGTCGACTTACCTTAGTCGATCTAGAGGACAGCTACTCGAGATCGAGTAGCTTCTGTGTCCTCGAGTTACTTTCTGTCTTTAGTTTACTTGTTCTTTGCTTTTTGTTTTTATTGCCCTTGCCGGGTTTATTTGTTTCTTTCCTTTCTGTGTTTTTGTGCTTTTCTGCTGCTTCTGTGAGAATTTATAGCTACCTAAGAACTGCTGACGTGCTTCCTCGTGGATTCGATCCTGACTTTTCTCTTACTACAACGGGAGGAAGTCTTGTATTTATTTGCTGAGACAGGGAAGTCAGTCTGAACTATATTTTACATTTATTTCATACTTGACCATCCTCCTGCAACAACAAATTGGCGCCGTTGCCGGGGAAGCAATCAATCGCGCCTTAGGTAGTCAGTTCTCACTGTCTCTTTGAGTTAGATTGCAGGTGTATGCGTCGTTCTGGTCAAACACCTGAGTTTGACAGCTTAGACGAACCGGAGCGCTACCTACACATCCACTCCAAACTCAAAAGGATCATGTCGGCCGCTGAAACACAGGAACAGCTCATCACTAGGCTTACCAGGGAACTAGCCGCAAGGGATGCCGCTATCAACGCTAAAGATGCTGCTATCGCCGCTGAGCGAGCAGCAAGGGAACAAGCACAAGCTGAGCTTGCCCAGTATCCAACCACGGCAGAGGACTACATGCACCCAACTCTCGTCGTGCCTGAATCAGCGATTCTAATCCCTGAAAACTCTTTTGAAATTCGCACTCAGTTTCTTATAGAGCTTAAAAATAATGCCTTTTACGGCAGATTTAATGAGTGTCCTCTTGAACATATTACTAATTTTCATGATATGTGTCGTACTCTTGCAAAAGGTACAACTCTGGAATATGTCAAGATGAAAGCTTTCCGTTGGTCGCTCGCTGGACCTGCACTGAAATGGCTGGAAGGGCTGAAAGCAAAATCGCTCACAACCTGGGCCCAAGTAAAGCAAGAGTTTCTGAACAAATTCTTCCCACCTGCCAAAACAGCACATCTGCGCCAGAAAATCACCGCCTTTAAACAGCAGAAAGGGGAACCGCTGGCAAAGGCATGGGAACGCTACAAGGAACTTCTGCGATCTTGCCCTACTCATGGACAGCCACCCTACATCATACAGGAGATCTTCTTCAACTCTCTTGATCAAGTCACTAAGGACAGAATCAACAATTATACTCGCTACGAGTATCTGACAATGCCGCCAAGTGACGCATGGGGAGTGCTGGAGAAGCTCACTACTTACGACAACAAGTATGGGTCTACTGCAACTTATGAAGAGAACCCATACGCCAGGCCAGCACCATCCATGCCACTCTATGAGCCATCAAAGGAGATTGATCCAGATGTCAGGGAGCAATACTACAGAGATCAGAATAGGAAGCTCATCAAGCAAGTCAAATATCTCTCTGTCAACCAGCCTTGTATTGAATGCGGATCGCAAAGGCACACCACTCCTGAGTGCCCACACACAGAACAAGTCAGGATGGCAGAGCACCATGAGGATGCAGCTTACGCAGGGGGTCCAAATCGCTACATGGGGGACCAAAGGTTTCAGCAACCACAGTGGAACCAAGGTGTCCCTAGGAATCCCCCGCCCTACAGAGCTCCAGGACATCCAGAAAGGGACCAGAAGAAGGATGATATACAGCTGGTCCTGGAGGAAATACGGAGGAACCACTCAGAAACTAGGCAGTCCTTCAACTCCGTCTATACTCAGATGAAAGGTGTCAACTCTAGGCTTGGGGAAATGGATATATGGCGGAAAACAGTTGATACACAGATTGGTCAGCTAGCCGCAGGAATCCCCAGACAGTCAGGCGCACTCCCTAGATCTTCAGAACCAAATCCTAAGGGAAAGACTGGACACATCGCCGCTGTAAAACTCAGGAGCGGCCATCAATTACAGAAGCCAGAGGTCAGGAAACAACAGAATGACGAGGAACAGCAAGTCAATCTCGACAAAACAGTAGTCGATCTCGACAAACATCTGGTCGACCTCGACAAGACCCTAGTCGACTTCGAGGAGAAAATTCCAGAATCTTCGTCAGCACCACACAGCAACTCGACTGGGCCCAATCTGGTCGATGTCGACAAAGGTCTCGTCGATGTCGAGGAGCCCTTGGTCGAGAAATCTGCAGCAACTTCGACGTCTGTTCTGGCTCCGAATCAGAAAAAGAAGTTGCCTTTCCCCACAAAATCTCTAAAGGACCCAGCAGAGAAAAAGTTTCAGCGCTTCATCAAGATGCTTCAGAAGCTGAACGTCACCATCCCCTTCACAGAAGCTCTCAATGAAATGCCGTCCTATGTCAAGTTCCTGAAGGAGATTCTGAGCAAAAAGCGATCGATGGCAGAAATCACAGAGGAGTGCAGCCATCTGGACATATTGGAGAAGAGGCCGGATCCAGGTAAGTTTGCTATAACTATTGGATTTGGTCCATACAAAATTAATGCCCTATGTGATCTTGGAGCCAGTGTTAGTATTATGCCTTTAACGATTTGGTCCAAGATTAAGATAGGTGCCCTGGAGCCTGTGGATGCTAGACTTTACATGGCCAACAACACGGTGGTCATTCCAACAGGCATGGTGGAAAATGTCCCAGTACAAGTAGGTAAATTCTTCGTTCCTGCTGATTTCTTAATTGTTGATATGCAAGAAGATCCTGCTTGTCCAATTATTCTAGGGAGACCATTCTTGGCAACGGTGGATGCCAACATAAGCGTAAGGAAAGGAGTGCTCACCTTCAACATCAGCGATGAGGTAATTGAGTATTCCTTTAATAAAACTGAAAGGCATACAGGTCCAATGGAAGAGGTCAAATCTATCTCAGCTGGCTACATCACCTGCGGGGAACCCAAGGTCAGAAATATGACCCCTGAGGAGATAGAAAAAAGGGACATGGAGGCCCAGGTGGAGGAGATCATGGCAATCCTCAAGGAAAACACGGAGAATCCCATTGACACAGACCAAGGTAAGTCCTTGTGGATTCATTATTTTTCGGATGCCTTGACAGGAGCTAAGTATGGGGTCAAGATCGACCAGGGCTCCTCGACATCGAGTAGAACCCTAGTCGATCTCGACCAGACCAAGGAGACTCCACCAGAGCCGGCTTCGTCGGGCAGCAAACCAGAGGAACAGCCCTACTCGACCTCGAGGAGGCTCGTCGAGATCGACCACCAGAACCCTAAGTCGACTCGGCTTTCCTCGAGCACACCAGCAGAGCCAGGACTAGCCTCGTCGATCTCGACAAGGCTTGTCGAGGTCGACCACAACTCGGAGCCACCAGTCCCTGCTTCCTCGACGCCGCAGCAACCAGGAGGGAAACCCTCGTCGACCTCGACCACCCTAGTCGAGATCGACCACCAGTCGGCACCACCAAACCCTGTTTTCTCGAGGAGCAAGCCACCGGGAGAAGAGTCCTTGTCGATGTCGAGTAGCCTACTCGAGGTCGACGAGCCGCCTTCTTCATCGACTTCTGCCTCTTCGACCAGACCACCACCAGAGCCAGCAGCCTCGTCGATCTCGACTAGCCCTAGTCGAGATCGACCAAACACCGTGGTCCCCGATTCCGTTTCTGCGAAGGTGAGCCAAGGTATGGATCTTTCTTCTCCTATTTCCATTAAAGATTTATCTATACATGGGAGAGGTTTGCCTTGGTATGTGCGATTGTGCAGGATTTCCAATGATGAGCCTAAGGAGTATGAAGTTGGAGACAAGCTCTATGTCTCTAAATCAAAGGATCATTGGTTTCCTAACAAATTCAACAAGAAGCGGATGGGACCGTTCGTGGTGAACAAGATCCATTCTGGAGGATTACAGCTGATGGACAAGAATGGAGTCCTATTTGAGGCCCAAGCTACATGGGCCCTGCAGATGCCACCTTGAGCATTAATGGAAAGTCGGCCTAGCGACTATAAAATCTAGAGCATGTACATAGACTTTTTAGGACATTTAAACTTTGTTTTTTGTTTTTGGTTTTGAACATTTCTTTGGTTTTTGTTGTTTCTATTATGGGTATATGTCTTCTACTTTTCAGGTCAATGGATAGAACCAAGCTACATTAATACTCGGACCAGGAGGTGCTCCATTTGAAATTCTGCGGCTCTGCACTCATGTCTTGTGAGTTTCTTTCTTTACCCTTTGCATTGTTTTTTTTATATGCAGTGAGGACACTGTAATGTTTAAGTATGGGGTGGGGGAAGGGCTTACATTACGCATAATTGCCATATTTGACATTACTTGTGCATTATTTCTTAGAATTGCTACATGGCTATTTTGGAATGCATTATTGATTTATGTGCTTATATGCATGTTTTCCAAAATTTGAAAAAATGACCCCCATTGAAATTTTTGAATAATGTCATGGAAGCTTATATTGAACTCGACGATGCAAAATTGGATTCATTAGAGATATAGCATGAAATTGCCTAGTAAAGGGAAGTCACAATGAAATGCATTATTTCTTGAAAACCATGAAAGGAGGTAAAATTTGAAATTGCTTTTGACATGTTGCATGATAAGATGATGGAGGACTTTATATTTCCATATAATGCTCATATTGTTTATATCCTAGCCTTACCTATGCTTACGCATCACAAAAGCCATAGTATGCCTTATTTCAAATATTGCTCCACATGATCTAAATATTTGCCATTCTTTACCATATCCGGGGATTATGTTGAGAATGATGTTACATTATGGAGATGTCATATGGTGTTTGTGTTGTTATTATCATATTTGGAGTTTGGAAGGAAATTGTTTGAAATATATGGAAAATTTAATGAGTGAAAGAAAATCCAATCACCTCAGGAGATAAAGGTAGATTGACCCTGCTCTCTGAGATAATAGTTTGGAGAGATGGGACACACTGTGAGGAGTCCAAAGCACTAAGTATCCGGGGCCATTCATGACACCCATGTTTGCGACTCGCGAGAAGGCAGTGCTAAGGTCAGAGAGGTAAAAGCATTATTATTGAAAAAAGCAATATGAAAGGTGATGAATCAAAGAAAGAAAGAATGTGGAATGAAACTCAAAGTTTGAAAGTGATCCATTTCCCCGGATCAAACGCACCACATTGCCAGAAATTGCCCACCTTTTAGCCTTTTACCAATCTACTCCTTCATGAGCTTAAATTAAAGTCTTCTTGATTATCAATGCTTTGTCACATAAAAATTATTTGTGCATAACCCTCCTTTTGTGAGTAGATGTTGCTTTGATATATTTGCACATGCATGGATTTGAGACACTAGTACCTTTTCGAGGATGGTAATTGATTGCAGGGTTATATGAAAAATGAATCTAAGATGTTGAGAGTTTTAATTACTTCCCCTGAATGACAAATAAAAGTATTGCTTGAGGACAAGCAAGCTTAAGTATGGGGTGTTTGTTGTGAGCGGAATCTGCCATGTTTTACAGTAACTTTTATATCGATTTCTGTATACATTTCATTCATTTGGGTTTAAATAGTACAGAATCTATGTAGTTTATGCTTATTTGCCAAAATTATGGAATCTACACCAGTTTCTGTTTAAATCGCAGAAATCGAGGCATTTACAGCAATTCTACAGAAGGTCGAAAAAGCTCGGAAAACCACTACAGAAGTCCAAGGTCAAAGCAGCGGAACAAGTCTGAGAGTCAAGTCTACTCGATCTCGAGTAGGCTTACTCGACCTAGACGAGCCATGGCCGAGCGGCCTTGGTCGAGCAGACCATGATCGAGCGAGCCAGCCAAACCGAGCTCCGGACCCTACTCGACCTCGACAAGCCCTCGTCGAGGTCGACGAAGCCCAGACGCCCACGTCCGGAGTCGACGAGGAGAAGTCGAGGACATAGCCGAGGACGACCAGGCGAGACTCGCTGCCAGCGACACCACTCGCTGCCGCGGAAAGGACCAGTCGTTGCCGCGGACCAAGCCACTCGCTGCCAGCGGAAGAGCCAGCTCGAGAAGCCGAGTCACCTCTACTCGATCTCGACTAACCTTTGTCGAGATCGACGAGCCGCCCTGAGCCATGTCCGAGCAACCCGAGGAGATCTACCCGAGGAGGTCCAGTCGATGACTCAACTCTACTCGAGATCGACTAGGCTAACTCGAGATCGACAAGATCCCAGTGAGCCAACTCCGAGCCACATCGAGCAGAGTCAAGCCGAGCCGAGAAGCCGTACTCGAGGTCGAGTAGACCTACTCGAGGTCGAGTAAGGCAGTGTCCAGAATCTTCTCGACTAGCCCAGTCCGAGTAGAGTTGACGTTGCTTGGTCGCGAAGGCGGAAAATTCTATCCCGATCTATCAAAGTCTATCCAAGGAAGGCGATCTATCAACATGAAGACATATTTCCCTATTTAGTTTTATCTATTCCCTATGGATTTATTTCCATTAAACATTTATTTATCTTTTAAACAATTTAGATAAAGATAGATATCTTCTATCCTTGATTAGCAAGGATTAGAAGCCTATAAATAAGGCCCTAGGGGGCTCAGTTTTATGAATTCCAAGTTACACACAATTAGTTAGTTCCATTCAGAGATACAGTTTAGGAGTTCTAAGGTTTTTAGGGTTTTGGCTTTCTGCGAAAGTTGATTGCCAAGATTGTAAAGGCTTTGAATTTAGTTAATGCAAGTTTCTTTTCATCAATCAATGTCTGCGATTGCGATGAGGCGTGAGTAGTCCACCCACTTCTGGGGCTGGGGTGAGCCCGACGGTGGCCATGTGAGGCGATGCGATAAAGGTCAGATCTTTTGTGCGATTCACCTTCTATCCCTATGAGCATGATTCTTTTGCGAGAGTTGAAGGTGATCCTTGTTTGTGTTATTGAAGCGAAAGTGATCTTAATGCAACTTGGATTAATTATGTGAAAAAGGGTTAGTAACAATTAGGGTTTATGCGAGAGCCTCTATATGCCTATTTGTTAATGACCAAAGTTATTTGATGGAAAGCATGATCTTTTATGCCTTTATGTGTTGTTTTGCATGGTTATCATTGCGGTGTTGAAAACCTGGCCTTGGAGGTCTTTTAATATATTGAAGTTAATTTCTGTCAAATTTCTGAATTCTGTCGAAAATCTGCGATTTTGTGTTTTCTGTTCCTTGTCGACATAGACCAGCCTTTGTCGATCTCGAGTACACCTTTGTCGAGGTCGAGGAGAGTTAGTCTAGGTCGAGTTGGTTATTTTCTGTTTTCATCGATTTCAAGTTTCTGTCTTTTACTTTTCTTCGTCGAGATCGAGGATCTCTTGTCGAGGTCGAGTTGGCTTGTTTTGTCGAGTTGCTTTGTTTTCTGTTTCTGAGTTGTTGCAGTCGACTTACCTTAGTCGATCTAGAGGACAGCTACTCGAGATCGAGTAGCTTCTGTGTCCTCGAGTTACTTTCTGTCTTTAGTTTACTTGTTCTTTGCTTGTTGTTTTTATTGCCCTTGCCGGGTTTATTTGTTTCTTTCCTTTCTGTGTTTTTGTGCTTTTCTGCTGCTTCTGTGAGAATTTACAGCTACCTAAGAACTGCTGACATGCTTCCTCGTGGATTCGATCCTGACTTTTCTCTTACTACAACGGGAGGAAGTCTTGTATTTATTTGCTGAGACAGGGAAGTCAGTCTGAACTATATTTTACATTTATTTCATACTTGACCATCCTCCTGCAACAACAGCTACATGTTGTGGAAGACACACCGGACCTTATGTTTGTATCTTATCACCATCTCAGCATCGTCCAAGGTATGAGGGACCACTATGTGTTTGCGAAGCAAGGGTTATGCATTTGGCATCTATTTCAGAATGCGAGGTGCAGGAACAAGGGTGTCACGGGGATGCAGGATATGTTCTTTGATGTCCATGTTTTGTGTCATGTTTTATATTGACTTTTTACCGATTTCTGCATGCATTTCATGCATTTGGGTTAGAATAGTACATAATCTATGTAGTTTACGCTTATTTGCCAATTATGGAGGTCTACACTAGTTTCTGTTTAATTTCGCAATAATCGGACGCACTTTGGAGCTTAAAAGAAACTCGTGAAGAAGCTAAGGATAGTGTAGCTGGAGAAAATCCCACTTTTCACCATTCATCATTATGAATCAAGTTCTGATATCTTCATGAGAGTTGTAGCCCTTGAAAAGAGCTTTCCAACGCATACTCATTTACGTCAATCCGACAAACAAGGACTCGGAAAAGTGCGTTTGAAGAACAGAGCAGAATGCTGAAAGCCAGCAGAAGACAACTCGAGCACGAGCCGTACTCGACGTCGAGTACACTTTACTCGAGATCGACTAGAACTGGGCGGTTATCCGAGCTCGACGAAGAGAAGGACTTGACAAGCTAAAGATTAGCTGAAATCGAGTACACCCTACTCGACGTCGACCAGACTTGGTCGAAGTCGACTACCACAGTGACCGATTCTGAGCTTGTCCGAGTCTTGTTAAGATTCTATCCCGAATCCAATGGAGATATTTTCGAGAGAAGTTTCCCCACACATGAAGATTTAGATATTTTTATCTTTCTATTTATCCTAAGGGTTGAAAAATTAATTACCCTATGATTTATCTGGTTTTACTTATTTAGATAAATTTATTTCCATGTAGAATTATATCTTCTATGATAGATAGAGATATAAATAGATATTCCTTCCTTGATTAGCAAGGATTGGAAGCCCATAAATAAAGCTAATGGGGCTAGTTTTTATTCATTCAATTTCAGAAGGAGAAGTAAGTAGAGAAGAGAGAGAGCTTGTAGCCGAGAGGAGTTGGAGTTTGCGAAATCGGTTTTGAGTTTGCGAAATCGGTTTTGGCTTCGATCGGTTGTAAGTTTTGGTTATTTTTAATGCAATTTATTTTCCTGAAATCTTTGATGAGTTTATTCATGATGAAGAGCGAGTAGTCCACCCACTTCTAGGGTCGGGGTGAGCCCGACGGTAGCCGTGTGAGGTGATGCGGTAAAGGTTTGATCTTTTTATGCAATTCATCTTCTATCCCTATGAGCATGATTCTTTTGCGAAAGTTGAAGGTGATCCTTGTTTGTGTTATTGAAGCGAAAGTGATCTTAATACAACTTGGGTTAATTATGTGAAAAGGGTTAGTAACAATTAGGGTTTATGCAAAAGCCTCTATATTCCTATTTGTTAATAACGAAAATTATTTGATGAAAAGCATGATCTTTTATGCATTTATGTGTTATTTTACATGGTTATCATTGTGGTGTTGAAACCCTGATCTTGGAAGTCTTTAGTTTATTGAGTTAATTTCGTTTTTATATTCGTTTTCGTTCGAAAAGTTGCAATTTTATAATCTGTGTCAGTCGATTTCGAGGAAATTTGGTCGCCATCGAGAAAACTGGTCGATGTCGACATCGAGGAAACTGGTCGAGTTACTTTGCTTTGGTTTTGCATTCTGTTGAATCGATTTTGAGTTACTTTTTGTCGATTTACTTAGTCGATATCGAGTTGCTTAGTCGATATCGACCATGTTCTGCATGTGTGTTCTGTCTCTATTTTACTCGATTTTGACTTGCTGTTGGTCGATTTTCGTACTCAATATCTGACGAGAGGGTTTCTCGACCAAATAAATTTGTAGTCAAGACCCCCGCTATAGTATAGGGGAGTCAGGTTCGTCCTCAGGAGAGAAGTCAGCGGTTCTAGGTTTAGTGTGTTATGGGGTTCAGGGATAGCGGGAAAAGGTGAGGAGGTTGTTGTCGATGTCGACTAAGACTTGGTCGATGTCGAGGGAATGATAGAAGAAGAGGTGGTCGGTGTCGGGTAACTTTGCAGGATAAAAATAATGAAATAAAATAAATATAGATGCAAACTTCCAAGGTTAGGAATCACCACAACAATAAACGTATGCGCAGATCATAAATCACATAAAGATGCATGCTTTATATCAAATAACTTTCGTTATTAACAAATAGGAATATAGAGGTTTTCGGATAAACCCTAAGTGTTGCTACCTTTTCTTAATTAGGATCAACCAACTTTCGCAAACAAAGCCTAATTACTATCCAAATTTATAATTAATTCACTTTGGCTTCATAATTGCAAATAAGAAATTGTCCTCGACTGTCGCAAAGGATTAAGCACATAGGTAGATGATAATAAAGACATACAAAATCATGAATTCATAAATCAAACAAACATATCTATGTTGGGATCACCCCAACCCTAGAAGAAGGAAAATTAGAAAGCAAATATGATGAAAGAAATTAATTTTGACATAAAATAAACTAAAACTTACAAAACCTTCCAAACGTTCCTCCTCTCTCTCCTCTCTCGCCTCCTCTCTCTCTCTCTCTCTCCTTCTCTCTCTCTCCTCCTCCCTCTCCTTGCGCCCGATCACGGCTTTGCTTGAATGAATGAAAATCAGCCCCCTAGGGCTTTATTTATAGCCTTCTAATCCTTCCTAATCAAGGATAAAAATCTCTATCTATATCTAAAATTATATCTAAAAGCTTAATGATAAATAAAAACAATAAAGGAATTAAATCTAAATAGGGAATGATATCTAAAAGTCTTCAATGGATAAATCTTCTCCTTCCTTGATGATGGAACTTGATAGCTCTTGATAGATCCGGATGGAATTTGATCTCGAAAATATCACCATCGGATTCGGGATAGAACCTTAACAAGAACCGGATTACTCGACGTCGGTCTCTGGGATTTACTCGATATCGACTAGGACTCCTCGATATCGAGTAGCACTTTCTCGACGTAGACCAACCTCCTCGACATAGAGTAAATCTCCTAGACGTAGAGTAAATCTCCTCGACATAGAGTAACTTTTGTCTTCATCTCGTGCCCGATCTCGTCCTCTGGAGCAAATGTCGAGTAAACTCTTGTCGATGTCGACCAATGTGGTCGATTTCGAGTAACGCTGTTGCTTTCAGCATTCTGCTCGGTTCTTAAAACGCACTTTCCCGAGTCCTCATTCGTCAGATTGACGCATATGACCATGCGTTGGAAAGATCTTTCCGAGGGCTACAACTTTGATGAAGACATCGAAGCTTGATTCAGATTGATGAATGGTGAAAAATGGCCTTTTCTCCAGCTGCACCATCCTTAGCTTCTCCATGAGTTTCCTTTAAGCTCCAAAGTGCGTCCGATTTCTGCGAAATATAACCAAAACTTGTGTAGACCTCCATATATTGCAAATAAGTGGAAACTACACGGATTCTGTATTATTCTAACCCAAATGCATGCAATGTATGCAGAAATCGATATTAAAATAAGTGTAAAACATGGCAAATTAGGCTTACAATAAACACCCCATACTTAAGCTTGTTTATCCTCAAGCAATACTTTTAATTGTCATTCAGGGGAAGAATTCAAAACTCTCAACATATTAGATTCATTCTCATATATCCCTGCAGTCAATTACCATCCTTGAAAAGGTACTAGTGTCACAAGTCCATGCATGTGCAATTATACAAAAAGCAACATCTACTCATAAAAGGAGGGTTATGCAAAAACAATTCATACGTGACAAAGCATTAATAATCAAGAGGACTTTAATTTAAGCTCATGAAGGAGTAGATTTGGTAAAAGGCTAAAGGTGGACAATTTTTGGCAATGAGGTGCTAATGATCCGGGGAAATGGAGTATTTCCAAACAGAATTTCCACATTCCTTCTCAATAAGATTCATCACCTTTTATAATGCTTTTATCAATAATAATGTTTTTAACTCTCTAACCTCAACACTGCCTTCTCGCGAGTCGCAAACATGGGTGTCATGAATGGCCCCGGATACTTAGTGCTTTGGACTCCTCACAATGTGTCCCATCTCTCCAAACTATTATCTCAGAGAGCAGGGTCAATCTACCTTTATCTCCTGAGGTGATTGGATTTTCTTTCACTCATTAAATTTTCCATATAATTCAAACAATTTCCTTCCAAACTCCAATAATGATAAACACAACAACCATATAACAATCTCCATAATATGTAACATCATTCTCAACATAATCCCCGGATAAGGTAAAGAATGGCAAATATTTAGATCATGTGGAGCAATATATGAAATAAGACATATTATGGCTTTTGTGATGCATAAGCATGGGTAAGGCTAGGATTATAACAATATGAGCATTATATGGAAATATAAAGTCCTCCATCCTCTTATCATGCAACATGTCAAAAGCAACTTCAAATTTTACCTCCTTTCATGGTTTTCAATAAAATAATGCACTTCATTGTGACTTCCCTTTACTAGGCAATTTCATGCTATATCTCTAATGAATCCAATTTTGCATCGTCGAGTTCAATTAAAGCTTCCATGACATTAATCAAAAATTTTCAATGGGGGTCATTTTTCAAACTTTGGAAAACATGCATATAAGCACATAAATCAATAATGAATTCCAAAATAGCCATGTAGCAATTCAAAGAAATAAATTCTAAATATGCACAAATAATGTCAAATATGGCAAATATGCACAAAGTAAACCCTTCCCCCACCCCATACTTAAACATTACAGTGTCCTCACTGTATAAAAACAAGGGTAAAGAAAGAAACTCACTAGACAGGTGTGCAGGGCTTGATAATTTCGAATGGAAGCACCTCCTGGGCCGAGTATGAATATTGCTTGGTTCTATCCATGGTCCTGAAAAGTATGGAAGACATATACCCACAAAAGAAAAAACAAAAACCAAAAAATGTTCAAAACAAAAAACAAGCAAAAAAAATAATGTCCCAAAAAATGTCCTAAAAAAAGTCTATGTACAAACTCTAGATTCTATAGTCGCTAGGCCGACTTTCCATTTAGCATTAGCCTCGCTCATCTTTATTCGGAGTTATAGGTGGATCTGGTGGTTCCTCCGGTGGTGGAAAGCGTGGGATGTCATCCGGAGGCATCATGTGAAGAAGCTTAAACCTCCCCGAGTGAACGCTCCATGGCTTCACCCATTCATCTTCCTGGGCTGCAGTTGGCATGCATAAAGGAATATATAAAGAAAATATACATACCTCATCATCATACCTCTTCCGATTCATAGGTTGACTTGGTTGCGCGTCTCCACCATAGCAAAACGGTGGAGTGGGAAGAGATATTTCCACCTCATCATGCGGAGCTTCATGCCACTTTGCTAGGACCCCATATTTGAATATGAACATCGGTTGCTCAAAATCATCGGAGATAGCCTTCACCTTGTAAGGTAAAAGCGATCTTGGAATGCCCTGGTCAACAATGTCCAACTTCTTCTCTTCTAGTGCTATTTCGCCGTGGGATCCTTCATATGATTCATCAACAATAGGTAGCAAAGTAGGAATGAAATTCGAGGAAGGACATACCTGGTTGTCGACATTGAGTGGGTCAATTGGCTCGTCGAGAGGAGGGCATGGTCCTTTAGACTGAATGGAAGCCTCAAGCCTTCGGATTTCGTCTTCCAACCGAGCTATTTCCCTTAATCGTGACTCCTCCACTGCGATCCTATTTCTCCGTCTCAAATCTTGATACCATTCTTCCCATGCAGGATTCCCTTCGACAAAGTCTTCCATCTTTGTACCTAAGCTTTGAAATCACAATCAAGAACACAAATTAGTGGTAAAAGATTGGCACCCAGTTGGTACCGGTGAGGTAGGTGGTGGTAGGGTATGTGAAGGGTAAGAAAAAAAGGATGGGCCTTTCTGAACCTTAAACACAATTAAACTAGGCGCGATTGATATCTCCCCGGCAACGGCGACAATTTGACGAGAGGGTTTCTCGACCAAATAAATTTGTAGTCAAGACCCCCGCTATAGTATAGGGGAGTCAGGTTCGTCCTTAGGAGAGAAGTCAGCGGTTCTAGGTTTAGTGTGTTATGGGGTTCAGGGATAGCGGGAAAAGGTGGGGAGGTTGTTGTCGATGTCGACTAAGACTTGGTCGATGTCGAGGGAATGATAGAAGAAGAGGTGGTCGGTGTCGGGTAACTTTACAGGATAAAAATAATGAAATAAAATAAATAAAGATGCAAACTTCCAAGGTTAGGAATCACCACAACAATAAACATATGCGCAGATCATAAATCACATAAAGATGCATGCTTTATATCAAATAACTTTCGTTATTAACAAATAGGAATATAGAGGCTTTCGCATAAACCCTAAGTGTTACTACCTTTTCTTAATTAGGATCAACCAACTTTCGCAAGCAAAGCCTAATTACTATCCAAACTTATAATTAATTCACTTTGGCTTCATAATTGCAAATAAGAAATTGTCCTCGACTGTCGCAAAGGATTAAGCACATAGGTAGATGATAATAAAGACATACAAAATCATGAATTCATAAATCAAACAAACATATCTATGTTGGGATCACCCCAACCCTAGAAGAAGGAAAATTAGAAAGCAAACATGATGAAAGAAATTAACTTTGACATAAAATAAACTAAAACTTACAAAACCTTCCAAACGTTCCTCCTCTCTCTCCTCTCTCGCCTCCTCTCTCTCTCTCTCTCTCTCTCTCTCTCTCCCCCTCTCTCTCCTTCTCTCTCTCTCTCCTTCTCTCTCTCTCGCCTCCTCCCTCTCCTTGCGCCCGAAGACGGCTTTGCTTGAATGAATGAAAATCAGCCCCCTAGGGCTTTATTTATAGCCTTCTAATCCTTGCTAATCAAGGATAAAAATCTCTATCTATATCTAACATTATATCTAAAAGCTTAATGATAAATAAAAACAATAAAGGAATTAAATCTAAATAGGGAATGATATCTAAAAGTCTTCAATGGATAAATCTTCTCCTTCCTTGATGATGGAACTTGATAGCTCTTGATAGATCCGGATGGAATTTGATCTCGAAAATATCACCATCTGATTCGGGATAGAACCTTAACAAGAACCGGATTATTCGACGTCGGTCTCTGGGATTTACTCGATATCGACTAGGACTCCTCGATATCGAGTCGCAGTTCTCGACGTAGACCAACCTCCTCGACATAGAGTAAATCTCCTCGACATAGAGTAAATATCCTAGACGTAGAGTAAATCTCCTCGACATAGAGTAACTTTTGTCTTCATCTCGTGCTCGAACTCGTCCTCTGGAGCAAATGTCGAGTAAACTCTTGTCGATGTCGACCAATGTGGTCGATTTCGAGTAACGCTGTTGCTGTCAGCATTCTGCTCGGTTCTTAAAACGCACTTTCCCGAGTCCTCATTCGTCGGATTGACGCATATGACCATGCATTGGAAAGCTCTTTCCGAGGGCTACAACTTTCATGAAGACATCAAAGCTTGATTCAGAATGATGAATGGTGAAAAATGGTCTTTTCTCCAGCTGCACCATCCTTAGCTTCTCCATGAGTTTCCTTTAAGCTCCGAAGTGCGTCCGATTTCTGCGAAATATAACCAAAACTTGTGTAGACCTCCATATATTGCAAATAAGTGTAAACTACATAGATTCTGTATTATTCTAACCCAAATGCATGCAATGTATGCAGAAATCGATATTAAAATAAGTGTAAAACATGGCAAATTAGGCTTACAACAATATCGAGTAACAGTGGTCGATATCGACCAAGATTTCTGCTTTTCTGCTTTTCTCTGTTATTTCTGTCTGTTTGTGAGATTTGCTGCTACCTGAGATCCGCTGACCAGCTTCCTCGAGGATCGATCTTGACTTCCCGCTGCTGCATCAGAAGGAAGTCTTGTAATCATTTGCGTGGGCACGAATCTGGTTTGATCTATTTCATTATATTTTAAACTCGATTTCCTCCTAAAACATTCTTCATGATGGCGAAGGTGTACACGAGGGCGGAATTGGACAAGTTGTTCGCTAAGTTTTGCGCACAGTTAGGCCCTACGGGCTAATACGAGAAAGAGGCTGGTTTCCAGAATTGGGCCTGAGCATTCTTCTTGGGGAATCACTACAACATATTGACGGAGAACAACTCTGAGTGTCTGAACTCTGTCTTCAAGGAGCCCCGCGACCTACCAATCACTGCGCTGATTGATTCCATCATCGAAAACACCTCCAACCAGTTTTATGAGCAACGGGAAACCATCAGCAAACGGGGTAAGTTGGTCAGCAATTTTGTTGATGATGCTCTGGAAAAAAAACTACGCGATGTCAATATGCTTGGATGTCAGACCGCTCAGCCCACATGAGTACACTGTCTGCAAAGGTTTCTTGTCAACATGAGTGCCCGTAACTGCAAATGCAAGCTCTTCGACATCGACCAGTTTCCATGCGCACATGCCATAACCGCTGCCAAGTTTTGAGGTATCAATGTCTACATTCTCTTCAATGACTTCTACAAAGTTGCATCATGGAAGGCGTGTTATGAAGATGTGTATTTTCCACTCCCTCCACGATCAGAATGGAGGATTCCCCCAAGCACGTCCAGTATGGCGTGGCTTCCCCCGCCCGTGAAGCGGCGGCCTGGTCTGCCCAAGACATCCAGGTACCCATCTTGGAGAGAATTTCCCCGTGTGCAGTGTCGTCGTTCGTAGTTGTGTTCCTCTACCAGTGGTCCAACGGCTTACCTCAGAAGTTGGGTTTTATTTTTCATTTTCAGTTTGGGGTCAGGGGTTGGACCATTTTGATAGGTAAGTGGTTAAGGACTATTTTGACAGGTAAGTGGTTAAGAACCTCGAAATACTTTTGGGAACGGGGTAAGTAGTTTGGTGTAATTTTGGGTCCATGTACATATGACAATCTTCAGGTATGAGGGGTTGTATTTCGCCAAGAAAACTTTTCGTGGATGCACAGTTACTTATTCTCTAAATTATATATGGCATCAATATAAATTTCACATGTCACCTGTTCTTATTCTCGTGTCACAAGTTATATTCCATCTGGTACTTGTTTGAATTCGATGACTTGAGTTCTCAGTGTGCCATTTTCAGAAGGAATTCTCCTGTCACTCAGGTGTTTGTATGTCTATGCTCCCTATTAAATTTCATGTGTCACCTTTTATAATTCATGTGTCATTTGTTTGAATGCCCATGACACCTATCACCTGTTTGTATTGCCGGGTCACCTGTTAGATTTAACTTGTCTTTCTGTTGCATCTATTGATTTACAGTTCCAAGTGTGCCATTTTTTGTAAGGAATTTTACGCGTCGCTAGTATTTTCACCCAAACAGTGTAAAAGAAAGTACGTCGATAGAGAAAACCCCAAGTACAGATGATGTTCATAAAATAATTACATCTACTGAGCAAACAATGTCATAAATGAGTAAAACAACAGACCAACAGATATGATAACATCCTACAAGTCTTTAGCAACGACATAACAACAAAGATCATGTAACAACCTAGTGCAACGAAAACCACGTACTCATATAAATTGGCAGCTGGTTTATCACAGTCTTCCATGGAAGATGGCCACAGCGAGCATGTGCATGTACGCTCCGATGAATGCGCCGTCTAGTCCCTCAAATGCGGGGGTTTCTTTGGTGAGGAGTTTCATGAAATTGATGGTGTATCGTTTACAGTCTCCACTGCAGTAGGGATGTTTTAGTCATATTCACATGGTCCGGCTAACACCGTACCGCATGACGAAATTGAATTTAAGGGTGGCACAAAAATTACCTCTGCTTGTTATGCGACATCCTTTTGTTGCGGTGTAGGGCGAACGGCTTTGGCACCTTGTTCGTGTAGTTGGCCTTCAAGTCGGGGTGGGCATTCATCGGTACGGGGATAAGATGGGTGACGCGGCTTAACTGTGCCGGAAGATGGCGATCTATCACGATGTGAACATCCGGATCATAAAACCCTCACCTACCAGTCATTCAGAACAATCGCTACGGCGACCCAATGCATATTCATGAGGTTCAACGGTAAAAGGATGAGTTACACCCTTGCACATGACATCCCCACAGTAGCCGGGGACTGGGCGTTGAAAAAGCTAAGCAGTTTCTGATCCGCTTCATTGGTGTCCGCATTGCTGCTATATTTGTCTCACTCGGTTTGTAGAAAGTACCTGAAATAGGAGTCCACAACCGCAACTTGACTGCCAGCTTCACTGACCCTCTCCGTTAGCCCTTTACGTAGAAGATAGCATGCTTGATGCATGTGCTGCATCAATTACAAACCTCATGACAATCCACTACTAACGCAATAACTCTGACACTAAATACCGTCTTATTCAATAAACAAATAACAACGCTTAGCCGGAATTTGTTCATTCGTACAAAATGTGGGCATTTGTAAGGAGGTAAAGAATCCCTTCGTAAGCTCCGTGTCGTATCCAGTCTTCCACTTCTCCCCATCCCGGCTACACGCCCACAATGATAATGTTATGTGAATGGCGTCATTTCTAGAATATTTTGGATACAAAGACAGAATTGGGGTACCTTGCCATCCACCTGGCGAAGCCATTGTTGTCAGACACGGATACAAGTCCTAGCTCAATCGCATCCGCGGTTTGGACAACTTCCTTCCGTTTTCTCCCCCACAGTTTCTTCACGAGGGGAGGACTTGACTTCTCCATGACCTTCATGATCTCTCTTCGTCTTCTTGCCTCAAACTCCCCCCACTTTTGTAGCCTGAGAGATCTGCCAAAATGGTAAGAAACTTCGAACACTCAGTCCCGTGTCACCCAACTAATAACATCATCTCACTTAACAACAATAATCGTTTCACCTGTTAGAGAAAATACCATGGCAACTAACATAAAAATGTACCCCTTCAGTCGATCCTTCAGGTGGCAGGTCATCCCCTTTAGGTGGACCATCCATGTTCCCGACCTTGTGGTGGTCATCCCGTTTAGGTGTACCATCCGGGGTCCCAACCTTGTGGTGGTCGCCCTCATCCTCCCTATCATTCCCCCCATCATTTTCACAAACATCCCTTATGTGTTGCTATCCACGCTCTCCCTTCCCATGACCATCTCTCATCTCAAGCACAACATGTACATCTTCCAAGACCTTCATCTGAACCACACATAATATAAAAGAGGGGGTGATTCGTCAAATTGATTACATTCAACGACATTCATGTGTCACTTACTAATTATAATGAGTCACTATAGTTTATTGAGTCTTGTTAGTAATGTTATGCATAAATGGGTGAAAACAAAAATAGGCGAATGACGTACCTTGTCATCCATGCTCCGCATCCAAGTTGCCATAGTTCCCAGCCTCTCCAACATCAGGTCAAGTGTCTTCTTCATCTTATCTTCAACGACTTCGTTATTCCCATCGGGTTTTCCCGAACTTGCTCCGGCCTTGCCAGTGCCGTCGCCATAATGACAGGGCACCAACGCAGCCTCAACGTCATCGTAGAAAAGTTCAGGCCCCTCATGCTTGTATAAGCACCCGTATATCAACTCAAACTTACCGTCGTTAGGGACTAGAATGGGGTTGTCTTCAACCTTTATGTTCTCCATCTTCACCGGGTCCATGCAGGTTTGGATCATCTCGTAGCTTAGATTGTCGTCATCGGTAGTCCACCTCAACATGCGAGGCAACGCCGTCTTCGACACCTTGTTTGGAAATTGCACCCCAATGTCCGATACCGCTTCGTAAAGAAAATCAGCATGTGAAAACCAATCAATAATAATCGATTGGCTTCGAAAACCAATCAATAACCTAACTTGTTAACCACACCACCGCTTACAATATTTTTACGGATGACGGGTGCATATAATAAATTATGTAATACAAGTTCTTTCCCACTGGTAAAGTTGAGATGTACGTCCCGTTTACCAAGGACCGGGGTTGCTAACTCATTTCTCTTGTGAAGCACTAAGTCGTCCTCTACATCCTTCATGTGCTTGAACCATTTCCTTTCCATGCACACGTGGGTGGTGCCACCCGAGTCGAGACACCAAAGAAGTTGTTCATCCTTCATAACAAGACATTTATCAATGTTAGATACAAAGAATAATGACTCATTTGTAACTAAAGACACCGAAGTGCCGTTACATTGCCGGGGGCTTGTGCCCGAGCCTGACGCTGGTGTCATGACACCTTTGTCCTTTGACCCCTTGGACCTGCAGTCCCTCTTCATGTGGCCTGCCTTTCCACACTTTCAGCAAGTTCCTTTGGCCTTAGCCTTCTTATTAGATCCTTTCTTACTACAATTTCCTAATTTGGGACGCTTGGCGCCCTTAGCGCCCATGGTGTGTTTGCCGTTGCCCGCCTCCATTGTGTTTATCGAGTGGGATGATTTGTCTTCTCCTTTCTTTCCTTTGTCATCCGCCTTGAATTCCTAGTCTATACGTAGATGGGAACCCAATTGGACAAGGTCCATGTCCTCCTTCGAATGCTTCAAGAGATGTTTCACCTCCTTCCACGAGTGTGGTAACTTATCGATTATGGATGAAACGGCGAAGTTCTCATCCAAGGTGATCCCATGTTGGGTTAGTTGACCCAATACTCGGAGCAATTCGTGGTATTGCTCCATTACCGATCTATTTTCAACCATCTTGTAGTTGTTGAAGTTAGACACAAGAAACTTTTTTGAAGAGGCATCTTCCGCCAAGTACTTGGCTTCGAGTGCTTCCCACAAAATCCGCGATGTCTCATGACTTTGATACACGTCGAATAGGGAGTCGGCCATACCATTAAGGATGTGCCCATGACAAATTTAGTCATTCTCCCACTTCCAACACGCCTATGTTGAAGCATTATAGCCCCCCTTTCAGCGATTTGAGCCTCGGTCTCTCTGTCGACTTTTTTCGAAACCGGAGGTGGCTCTTTAGGACATGGCGTTGAGAGCACGTACGCCACCTTTAATTAAGTAAGCATGCAATGCATCTTCTTTTGCCATCGACGAAAGTCTTGCGCTTCAAACTTCTCGAGTTTCACGAATTCGGATGACATCTCCACCATCAGTAATTCCTTCGTTATTGTCATTCCAACCTTGTTTAATTTAAAACAACAAAACCAAAAAATAAATAAACGTTGAAGATTGTTAGGTTTATAGGTAATGTTGTTTTAATGAGTTGAAGTTAAATTCGGTTCTTGTAGATCCTTACGGATAATCAAGACAATTTGAGTAGACCCAAAAAAGGGTAATCTCATGGGTAGACCTCGAAAGGTAATCACGAGGGAGTAGGCCAAAAAGGCAATCTCCGCCAAATTCTTTTAGGCGTCAAAACTAAGTGTTTAAGCCCTTTAGAAAAGATATATAAAATGGCTGGGATAATGACAAACGAGTCACTCAAATAAATCGAGTTTTCATTCAACGTTAATTGCCCCTATATGCCAAAGGGTTACACTACAATAACGTTGTGGGATAAAACATTTCATGTACAATAAAAGGGTGACATCCCATTTCATTATTGCATATATACATAACTTGTTTGTGTTTTAAGTGTTTGTTCTTCCGATTGAGAGAGATATCGGAAAAACTTATGCCTTTCAAGTGGATGTCAAAGGCCTTTTATAGGCAAAATGGGGTGGTAGTTTTTGGGTGATTATGGGTAGTTATTGGTAGTTATTGGTGGTTATGGGTAGTTATGGTGGTTGTGTTTCCATGTAGGAGTAAATCGAGTATTGAAATAAATATAGAATCAAGATCAGACTGACTTCCCTGTCTCAGCAAATAAATACAAGACTTCCTCCCGTTGTAGTAAGAGAATAGTCAGGATCGAATCCACGAGGAAGCACGTCAGCAGTTCTTAGGTAGCTGTAAATTCTCACAGAAGCAGCAGAAAGACAGAAATACAGAAAGGAAAGAAACAAATAAACCCGGAAAGGGCAACTAAAACAAAAGCAAAGAACAAAGCAAAGCAAAGCAAAAAACGAAAGGGAAAAGGCAAAGAGCTACTCGACCTCGACAAGAGGCTCCTCGAGATCGACAAGAGTAACTCGACAGAAAACAGAAAATCGACGAAAATAGAAGAAAACTTCAACTCGACCTAGACAAGTCCTACTCGAGATCGACCAGATCTCCTCTATGTCGACAAGAAACAGAAAAATATAAAATTTCAGAATTAAAGACAAACACAGATTTTCGATGGAAATAAACTTCAATATATTAAAAGACTTCCAAGGCCAGGGTTTCAACACCACAACGATAACCATGCAAAGTGACACATAAAGGCATAAAAGATCATGCTTTCCATCAAATAACTTTCGTTATTAACAAATAGGCATATAGATGCTCTCGCATAAACCCTAATTGTTACTAACCCTTTTTCACATAATTAATCCAAGTTGCATTAAGATCACTTTCGCTTCAATAACACAAACAAGGATCACCTTCAACTCTCGCAAAACAATCATGCTCATAGGGATAGAAGATGAATTGCACAAAAAGATCTGACCTTTATCGCATCGCCTCACATGGCCACCGTCGGGCTCACCCTAGCCCCAGAAGTGGGTGGACTACTCACGCCTCATCGCAATCGCAGACATTGAATGAAAAGAAATAACTTGCATTAAAACTAAATTCAAAAGCCTTTACAATCCTGGCAATCAACTTTCGCAGAAAGCCAAAACCTTAAAAACCTTAGAACTCCTAAACTTCTCTGTGGAACTACTTGTCTTGCTCTGAAATTGAATTGTTGATTGAATGAATAAAACTGAGCCCCCTAGGGCCTTATTTATAGCCTTCATTCCCTAGCTATTCTAGGAAAGAAGATATCTATCTCTATCTAAAATTATATCTAAATTGCTAAAAGATAAATAAAATGCTTAATGGAAATAAATCAATAAGGAAAAGATAAATCTAAACTAGGTAAGTCTTCATGAGTTGATAGATTCCCTTCCATGGATAGAATTGATCAACTTTGGATAGATCTCTTCGGCCATTCTCGGATTTCTTCGTGCCCAAGGAATCCGAAGTCGACTAGGACAACTCTTCGTCGAGAAGCTGCTGGACACGACTCTACTCGACCTCGACCACGGCTTGTCGACCTCGACAAGCATGGTTCGTCGAGTGGACTCCTCGGCTAGATCTGCTCGATGTGCTCGGACTTGGCTCACTGGGCTCTCGTCGACCTCGACAAAGCCTTGTCGATCTCGAGTAGGATGGCTCTGTCGACTAGGCTTCCTCGGGTTGGTGTGCTCGACTGGCTCGGACAAGGCTCCTCAGGTGCTCGTCGATCTCGACAAAGCCTTGTCGATCTCGAGTAGGATGGCTCTGTCGACTAGGCTTCCTCGGGTGGCTCTCCTCGGCAAGCTCGGATCCGGGCTTAGCGTCTCGTCGACCTCGACAAAGGGTACTCGAGATCGAGTTGTGTGGTGTCCTTCCTTTCTGCTTCCGCGAGTTGCCTCATCCGCTGGCAGCGGGTTTTTCCGCGGCAACGAGCGGTCCGCTGCAGCGAGTCGAGTCGCTGGTAGCGAGTGCCGCCTGGTCGTCCTCGGCTTCTCTCCTTGTCGACTCCGGGTGTGGTGGCTGGGATTCGTCGATCTCGACTAGGGCTTGTCGAGATCGAGTAGGGTCTGGAGCTCGGGTTGGTCTGGCTCTCGATTAGGCTTTGTCGACAAGGCTGTGCTCGGACATGCTTGTCTAGGTCGAGTAGGCCCACTCGAGATCGAGTAGCCTTGACTCTCAGACTGGTTCCGCTGCTTTGACCTTGGACTTCTGTAGTGTTTTTTCGAGCTTTTCCGACCTTCTGTAGAATTGCTGTAAAATGCCTCGATTTCTGCGAATTAAACAGAAACTGGTGTAGATTCCATAATTTGGCAAATAAACATAAACTACATAGATTCTGTACTATCTAAACCCAAATGAATGAAATGTATACAGAAATCGATATAAAAGTTACTGTTAAACATGGCAGATTCAGCTCACAACAAACACTCCATACTTAAGCTTGCTTGTCCTCAAGCAATACTTTTATTTGTCATTCAGGGGAAGAAATCAAAACTCTCAACATCTTAGATTCATTCTCATATGTCCCTGCAATCAATTACCATCCTCGAAAAGGTTCTAGTGTCACAAATTCATGCATGTGCAAACATGTAAAAGCAACATCTACTCACAAAAGGAGGGTTATGCAAAAACATTCATAAGTGACAAAGCATTGATAATCAAGAAGACTTTAATTTAAGCTCATGAAGGAGTAGATTGGTAAAAGGCTAAAAGGCGGGCAATTTCTGGCAATGTGGTGCTTTTGATCCGGGGAAATGGAGTATTTTCCAATTTGATTTCCCACATTCCTTCTCCATTTGATTCATCACCTCTCATAATGCTTTTCTTCATAATAATGATTTTACCTCTCTAACCTCAGCAATGCCTTCTCGCGAGTTGCAAACATGGGTGTCATGAATGGCCCCGGATACTTAGTGCTTTGGACTCCTCACAATGTGTTCCATCTCTCCAAACTATTATCTCAGAGAGCAGGGTCAATCTACCTTTATCTCCTGAGGCGATTGGATTTTCTTTCACTCATTAAGTTTTCCATAATTTCAAACAATTTCCTTCCAAACTCCATATAAGATAATAATCATAATAACCATATAACAATCTCCATAATGTAACATCATTCTCAACATAATCCCGGGATAGGGTAAAGAATGGCAATATAAGATCATGTGGAGCAATATTTGAAATAAGGCATATTATGGCTTTTGTGATGCATAAGCATAGGTAAGGCTAGGATTTAACAATGAGCATTATATGGAAATATAAAGTCCTCCATCATCTTATCATGCAACATGTCAAAAGCAACTTCAAATTTTACCTCCTTTCATGGTTTTCAATAAATAATGCACTTCATTGTAACTTCCCTTTACTAGGCAATTTCATGCTATATTTCTAATGAATCCAATTTTGCATCGTCGAGTTCAATATAAGCTTCCATGACATTTATCAAAAAAATTCAAAGGGGGTCATTTTTCTCAAATTTTTGGAAATCATGCATATTAAGCACATAAATCAATAATGTATTCCAAAAATAGCCATGTAGCAATTCCAAGAAATAATGCACATATATATCAAATATGATCAAATATAGCAAATATGCACAAAGTAAGCCCTTCCCCCACCCCATACTTCAACATTACAGTGTCCTCACTGTATAAAAATATAAGGGTAAAGAAAGAAACTCACTAGACAGGTGTGCAGAGCCTCATAATATCGAATGGAGCACCTCCTAGGCCGAGTTTTAATGTAGCTTGGTTCCATCCATTGACCTGAAAAGTAGAAGACATATACCCATAATGGCAAAACTAAAAGTGTTAAAAAAACAAAAACAAAAAAACAAAGTCTCAAATGTCCTAAAAAGTCTATGTACATGCTCTAGATTTTATAGTCGCTAGGCCGACTTTCCATTAATGCTCAAGGTGGCATCTGCAGGGCCCATGTAGCTTGGGCCTCAAATAGGACTCCATTTTTGTCTATCAGCTGTAATCCTCCAGAATGGATCTTGTTCACCACGAACGGTCCCATCCACTTCTTGTTGAATTTATTGGGAAACCAATGATCCTTTGATTTAGAGACATAGAGCTTGTCTCCAACTTCATACTCCTTAGGCTCATCATTGGAAATACTGCACAATCGCACATACCAAGGCAGACCTCTCCCATGTATAGATAAATCTTTAATGGAAATAGGAGAAGAAAGATCCATACCTTGGCTTACCTTCGCGGAGACGGAATCGGGGACCACTGTGTTTGGTCGATCTCGACTAGGGCTAGTCGATCTCGACAAGACTGCTGGCTCTGGTGGTGGTCTGGTCGAAGAGGCAGAAGTCGACGAAGACAGGGGCTTGTCGACCTCGACAAGGCTGGTCGACCTCGACGAGGACTCCGCTCCCGGTGGTTGGCTCATCGAGGAAGGCGGGGCTGGGCTCTCCGAGTGGTGGTCGATCTCGACAAGCTTAGTCGAGATCGACGAGGGCTCTCCTCCTGGTTGCTGAAGCACCGATGAAGCACCGATGAAGCAGGCTCTGGTGGCGCCGGGTGGTGGTCGATCTCGACAAGCGTAGTCGAGATCGACGAGGCTGGTTCGTCAGGCGGCTTCTGTGTCGAGGAGGATGGAGTCGAGTTAGGGCACTGGTGGTCGACCTCGACAAGTCTACTCGAGGTCGAGTAGGGTGGCTCCTCTGGTTTGCTGCTCGACGAAGCTGGTGCTGGTGGAGGCTCCTTGGTCTGGTCGAGATCGACTAGGGCTCTACTCGATGTCGAGGAGCCCTGGTCGATCTTGACCCCATACTTAGTCCCTGTCAAGGCATCCGAAAAATAATGAATCCACAACGACTTACCTTGGTCCGTGTCGATTGGATTCTCTGTGTTCTCCTTGAGGATTGCCATGATCTCCTCCACCTGGGCCTCCATGTCCCTCTTTTCCAGCTCCTCAGGGGTCATATTTCTGACCTTGGGTTCCCCGCAGGTGATATAGCCAGCTGAGATAGATTTGACCTCTTCCATTGGACCTGTATGCCTTTCAGTTTTATTAAAGGAATACTCAATTACCTCATCGCTGATGTTGAAGGTGAGCACTCCTTTCCTTACGCTTATGTTGGCATCCACCGTTGCCAAGAATGGTCTTCCTAAGATAATTGGACAAGCATGATCTTCTTGCATATCAACTATTAAGAAATCAGCAGGGACGAAGAATTTACCTACTTGTACTAGGACATTTTCCACCATGCCTGTTGGAATGACCACCGTGTTGTTGGCCATGTAAAGTCTAGCATCCACAGGCTCTAGGGCACCTATCTTAATCTTGGACCAAATCGTTAAAGGCATTATACTCACACTAGCTCCAAGATCACATAGGGCATTAATTTTGTATGGACCAAATCCAATAGTTATAGCAAACTTACCTGGATCCGGCCTCTTCTCCAATATGTCCAGATGGATGCACTCCTCTGTGATTTCAGCCATCGATCGCTTTTTACTCAGAATCTCCTTCAGGAACTTGACATAGGATGGCATTTCATTGAGAGCTTCTGTGAATGGGATGGTAACGTTGAGCTTCTGAAGCATCTTGATGAAGCGCTGAAACTTTTTCTCCGCTGGGTCCTTTAGAGATTTTGTGGGGAAAGGCAGCTTCTTTTTCTGCGTCGGAGCCAGAACAGACGTCGGAGGTGCTGCAGGCTGCTCTATGTCGACCAGGGGCTCCTCGATATCGACCAAATTGGGCCCAGTCGAGTTGCTGTGTGGTGCAGACGAAGATTCTGTAAGTGTCTCCTCGAGGTCGACGAAGATCTTGTCGAGATCGACCACGGCTTTGTCGAGATTGACTTGCTGTTCCTCGTCGTTCTGCTGCTTTCCAACCTCTGGCTCTTGCAATTGATGGCCGCTTCTGAGTTTTATAGCAGCGATGTGTCCAGTCTTTCCCTTAGGATTTGGTTCTGAAGATCTTGGAAGTGTCCCTGACTGTCTAGGGATTCCGACTGCTAGCTGACCAATCTGTGCATCAACTGATTTCCACCATATATCAATTTCCACAAGCCTAGAGTTGACACCTTGCATCTGAGTATAAACGGAGTTGAAAGATTGCCTAGTTTCTGAGTGGTTCCTTCGTATTTCCTCTAGGACTGTCTGTATATCATCCTTTTTCTGCTCCCTTTTCGGATGTCCTGGAGCTCTGTAGGGTGGGGGATTCCTAGGGACACCTTGGTTCCATTGTGGTTGCTGAAACCTTTGGTCCCCCATGTAGCGATTTGGACCCCCTGCGTAAGCTGCATCCTCATGGTGCTCTGCCAGCCTGACTTGCTCTGTGTGTGGGCACTCAGGAGTGGTGTGCCTTTGCGATCCGCATTCTATGCAAGGCTGGTTGACAGAGAGATACTTTACTTGCTTGATGAGCTTCTTATTCTGGTCCCTGTAGTATTGCTCCCTGACATCTGGGTCAATCTCCTTTGCTGGCTCATAGAGAGGCATAGATGGTGCTGGTCTGGCGTATGGGTTCTCTTCATAGGTTGCAGTAGACCCATACTTGTTGTCGTAGTTGGTGAGCTTCTCTAGCACACCCCATGCGTCACTTGGCGGCATCGTCAGATACTCGTAGCGAGTATAATTGTTGATTCTGTCCTTAGTGACTTGATCAAGAGAGTTGAAGAAGATCTCCTGAATGATGTAGGGTGGTTGTCCATGAGTAGGGCAAGATCGTAGCAATTCCTTGTAACGTTCCCATGCCCTTTCCAGCGGTTCCCCTTTCTGCTGTTTAAAGGCGGTGATTCTCTGGCGGAGATGTGCTGTTTTGGCAGGTGGGAAGAATTTGTTCAGAAACTCTTGCTCTACTTGGGCCCAAGTTGTGAGTGATTTTGCTTTCAGCCCTTCCAGCCATTTCAGTGCAGGCCCAGCGAGCGACCAACGGAAAGCTTTCATCTTGACATATTTCAGAGTTGTACCTTCTGCAAGAGTACGGCACATATCATGAAAATTAGTAATATGTTCAAGAGGACACTCATTAAATCTGCCGTAAAAGGCATTATTTTTAAGCTCTATAAGAAACTGAGTGCGAATTTCAAAAGAGTTTTCAGGGATTAGAATCGCCGATTCAGGCACGACGAGAGTTGGGTGCATGTAGTCCTCTGCCGTGGTTGGATACTGGGCAAGCTCAGCTTGTGCTTGTTCCCTTGCTGCTCTCTCAGCGGCGATAGCAGCATCCTTTGCGGCCAATTCTCTGGTAAGCCTAGCGACCAGCTGTTCCTGTGTTTCAACGGCCGCCATGATCCTTTTGAGTTTGGAGTGGATGTGTAGGTAGCGCTCCGGTTCGTCTAAGCTGTCAAACTCAGGTGTTTGACCAGAACGACGCATACACCTGCGAATTCACTCAAGAGAAAAGTGAGAACTTACTACCTAAGGCGCGAATGATTGCTTCCCAGACAACGGCGCCAATTTGTGTTTCCATGCAGGAGTAAATCGAGTATTGAAATAAATATAGAATCAAGATCAGACTGACTTCCCTGTCTCAGCAAATAAATACAAGACTTCCTCCCGTTGTAGTAAGAGAATAGTCAGGATCGAATCCACGAGGAAGCACGTCAACAGTTCTTAGGTAGCTGTAAATTCTCACAGAAGCAGCAGAAAGACAGAAACACATAAAGGAAAGAAACAAATAAACCCGGCAAGGGCAACTAAAACAAAAGCAAAGAACAAAGCAAAGCAAAGCAAAAACGAAAGGGCAAAGGCAAAGAGCTACTCGACCTCGACAAGAGTAACTCGACAGAAAACAGAAAATCGACGAAAACAGAAGAAAACTTCAACTCGATCTAGACAAGTCCTACTCGAGATCGACCAGATCTCCTCTATGTCGACAAGAAACAGAAAAATATAAAATTTCAGAATTAAAGACAAACACAGATTTTCGATGGAAATAAACTTCAATATATTAAAAGACTTCCAAGGCCAGGGTTTCAACACCACAACGATAACCATGCAAAGTAACACATAAAGGCATAAAAGATCATGCTTTCCATCAAATAACTTTCGTTATTAACAAATAGGCATATAGATGCTCTCGCATAAACCCTAATTGTTACTAACCCTTTTTCACATAATTAATCCAAGTTGCATTAAGATCACTTTCGCTTCAATAACACAAACAAGGATCACCTTCAACTCTCGCAAAAGAATCATGCTCATAGGGATAGAAGATGAATTGCACAAAAAGATCTGACCTTTATCGCATCGCCTCACATGGCCACCGTCGGGCTCACCCTAGCCCCAGAAGTGGGTGGACTACTCACGCCTCATCGCAATCGCAGACATTGAATGAAAAGAAATAACTTGCATTAAAACTAAATTCAAAAGCCTTTACAATCCTGGCAATCAACTTTCGCAGAAAGCCAAAACCTTAAAAACCTTAGAACTCCTAAACTTCTCTGTGGAACTACTTGTCTTGCTCTGAAATTGAATTGTTGATTGAATGAATAAAACTGAGCCCCCTAGGGCCTTATTTATAGCCTTCATTCCCTAGCTATTCTAGGAAAGAAGATATCTATCTCTATCTAAAATTATATCTAAATTGCTAAAAGATAAATAAAATGCTTAATGGAAATAAATCAATAAGGAAAAGATAAATCTAAACTAGGTAAGTCTTCATGAGTTGATAGATTCCCTTCCATGGATAGAATTGATCAACTTTGGATAGATCTCTTCGGCCATTCTCGGATTTCTTCGTGCCCAAGGAATCCCAAGTCGACTAGGACAACTCTTCGTCGAGAAGCTGCTGGACACGGCTCTACTCGACCTCGACCACGGCTTGTCGACCTCGACAAGCATGGTTCGTCGAGTGGACTCCTCGGCTAGATCTGCTCGATGTGCTCGGACTTGGCTCACTGGGCTCTCGTCGACCTCGACAAAGCCTTGTCGATCTCGAGTAGGATGGCTCTGTCGACTAGGCTTCCTCGGGTTGGTGTGCTCGACTGGCTCGGACAAGGCTCCTCAGGTGCTCGTCGATCTCGACAAAGCCTTGTCGATCTCGAGTAGGATGGCTCTGTCGACTAGGCTTCCTCGGGTGGCTCCCCTCGGCAAGCTCGGATCCGGGCTCAGCGTCTCGTCGACCTCGACAAAGGGTACTCGAGATCGAGTTGGGTGGTGTCCTTCCTTTCCGCTTCCGCGAGTTGCCTCATCCGCTGGCAGCGGGTTTTTCCGCGGCAGCGAGCGGTCCGC
Organism: Persicaria tinctoria; assembly: GCA_037127255.1. Classification (NCBI taxonomy): domain Eukaryota; kingdom Viridiplantae; phylum Streptophyta; class Magnoliopsida; order Caryophyllales; family Polygonaceae; genus Persicaria; species Persicaria tinctoria. The sequence goes on along the minus strand of JBANSL010000002.1, from coordinate 41,162,315 downwards.
TGCAGCGAGTCGAGTCGCTGGCAGCGAGTGCCGCCTGGTCGTCCTCGGCTTTTCTCCTTGTCGACTCCGGGTGTGGCGGCTGGGCTTTGTCGATCTCGACTAGGGCTTGTCCAGATCGAGTAGGGTCCGGAGCTCGGGTTGGCCTGGCTCTCGATCAGGCTTTGTCGACAAGGCTGTGCTCGGACATGCTTGTCTAGGTCGAGTAGGCCTACTCGAGATCGAGTAGCCTTGACTCTCAGACTGGTTCCGCTGCTTTGACCTTGGACTTCTGTAGTGTTTTTCCGAGCTTTTTCGACCTTCTGTAGAATTGATGTAAAATGCCTCGATTTCTGCGAATTAAACAGAAACTGGTGTAGATTCCATAATTTGGCAAATAAACATAAACTACATAGATTTTGTACTATCTAAACCCAAATGAATGCAATGTATACAGAAATCGATATAAAAGTTACTGTAAAACATGGCAGATTCAGCTCACAACAGTGGTTGGGCGGTTACCCCACAATAATTACCCCCAACTGCTAGCCCAATAAAGGCCTAATAAAAGCACAATAAGAACCAGCACAATTAAGGACAAGCTAGCATGACGGAGTTAACATGGTGGAGCTAGGTCACTCATGAAATATAAAATGTGCATGGCATTTATACGAAGCTGGGTGTAGATACCATGCAGCTAAAATGACTAAGCTAAGGATTCAATGAAGCTAAAACCCTAATCAAGCTCAAAATTAGAGCTATGTCATTTTCGGAGTTCTGAAGCTCGGGTAGCTCTCAAATTTTGCACCAAGGCTTTAGAGCTTAATATCTTCCTTTACAAATCATGAGACAGTGATTTAACTCACTATAGGTGAACAAAAATTGATCATAACCATATTAGATCGAATACCAAGCACATCCCTATTGCTCACTTGTATGGAAAGCATTCGAACAAGCTCAAGACTGACTTTGTGAATGTTGATATCATTGCATGGGTCTTTCCTCATAATTTCCTTTTCCCTTAAAATCTTATAATTACTTAGAGCCGATCACATGGGTCGTGCCTCCCGCACACCCTAAGCCCGAGTGATGCTCTTAGTAATTATCACACTTAACATTTATGATTTCAGACAAATGGATTGATGACTTTTCACAAATCACCAACACGTTGTACTGCTTCCACTCCCTCTCCAAATAGGTCGAGAAGTAGGAGTACAGGATGATGACTTGATGGTCAACGTCGTCACCCCTCACCACGACTGCTTTACGCAGTAGAAAGCATGACTGGTCGAAGTGCTGCATCAAGTGAACCCCCGTTGCAACCCACTAAATAGTCCAGCTGAAACCCAAATACATATGCAAGACGAATCATAATTAAATGCAGAAAGTACAATATACCAGCTTCGTAACTCTGAGTCGATCCAAAATTGGGGCGTCTGGAGGGAGGTAAAGAACTCCTTGGACAGGTCCCTGCCACAACTTGTTGACCGCTTCTCAGCGTCCGCACTAGGTCGTACAATGGAGTGGAATTAAATAATGGGTAACCTTGCCGTATAATGAAGACTGAAATGAGACGATGGGTTACCTTGCGAGCCACCCGTGTAGGTCGTCGTAGTCGGTCGCAGAAACTAGTCATATGACTACGGCGTCAACGGGAGCGATGACTTCCTTCCCTTTAGGGGCCCGTGGTTTCTTGGCCGGTGGTCCCATGTCAACTGCATCAACCTTCTTCGTCTTCTTCTCTCAAATACCTGGCCGACGATTTAAGAGATCAAACTCTAAATTCCCAGATTTTTATCCCATCTCACCTAACATAACAACCCCTATCACCTAGCTAACATCCTCATGCCACAAATGAAAAGAAAAAGGATGATTGGCACGGGCCACAAGGAGTGTACCTTGACAACTTCTCATTGAGGGGGCTTCTCCACGGATTCAGTACCAGTCCCCGTTACGACTTTAACAGCGCCCACTTGGACTAAGTTCGAGATTTGAGGTGGATTCTTTTTCCTGAATATGAGTTCATTTCTAATATTCCAGATAGCTTGCCATATAAATCCGAGATCTTCAAACATATAGGAGTTTAATCTGAAATTTAATGAGTCTAAAATATCCAAGTTTTGCCTTCTGCCGATTCCAATATGTTTACACGTTACTCTTTCGAATTGAGCGATAACTTCTTTGGTAAATTTACGGTGAAGAAAGAGGTGGGTCAAATCTTCATCAAAAGAGTCACAAATACAGCAACGGCTAGGCACCCTATTTATATATTTGCTCAATCTATTTTTAGTAGGGAGTACATCAATTGACATTTTCCATAAGAGGTTTTTGATTTTAGGTGACACATTCAGCTTCCAAATCCATTTATAATCGTTATCATTTTGGTGATCAGTGTTATCAAGGAGTTTTACTCATTCAGTCGTAAAGGACCCGTTTGGTTCTAGCTTCTAAATGAGTTTGTTAGGAGTTTCCCATTGGGGTATTTGAATTTCGGTGATTTTTGTAACTATATTTGTCGAAAAAAAGGTCGTGGAGTATAGATAGATTCCAATGCTTTTGATCATCTAACAGTTAGCAAACTTTCATGTTAGGATCCCTTTCATTCATAAATTCATCAAGAGTAAAGTTGTCAAGCCAATGATCATTCCAGACATTTATCGAGTTACCATTCCTAATGATCCAGAGAAGTCCCTTATTAAACTTTCCCCTTAGAGAGATGAGCCTTCCAAATCGCCAGGAAGTGTTTTGGTTAGATTTTTGGTTAATGCTATCATTTTGTAAATATTTTTCCTTAAAGATTTTAACCCAAATATTATTCGTCGGATGAGTTTACCCTGACCGCTGCAACTCCACTCAGTTCATCTTCGTTAGAGTTCAACAATTCAAGCAGTAAAGGCCCAAACCTCAAATTTCAGATGAAAATCGAATCCAATTAAGAGACCCTCACCATTGATTTCAAAACAAAATTAGGGAAAAATAGAACGACACATACATATGAATACACGATAGGCAACGACGGAGGGGTGCCGAGAAGAGGCTGGTAGTTGTGTGGTGGAGGCCGCGTGCTGGTTCGAGCTGTTGCTATGGCTGATGGCTCATGGAAGGCTTGGAAGCTGGAATTTTTACACAGTAGGGGGCAATAGACCTAAAACCAAATTGGGTTTGCTGGAAGAAGGAGAAGAAACCTAGGGACAATTTCGTCTTTTTGTGAAAAAAACAAATAAACTTATACCCACCAAATACCTTACCGAGATACAATAATCTCTACCTCGTCTAATTCCTTGAAAATAATCTTCAGCCCTTAAAAAAAACTCATTGGAAGAGAGAGGACGCTTTCCATTTAGCAGGGGAATTCTTAAATATTTTTCCATTGGCTATTGATCGACAAAACTTATCAAGTACGTGCATCCAATTCCCTTTTAAAACAAATAGGGTGGTGTTATATACACTACAAATCCAAATGATGAAAATGCACATCTTTGAGTACGTGCAAACCTTATGACTAATTAACTTAAAAAAAATTAATTAATCCCTTCTAACCATGCACGTCCCATGATTTGGGGCGTATAACATGAAAAAATAATAATCGAAGAATCACCCTCTAGAGAGGGAAGGAAGCAGTTTACCCATCGTTGGGGAAAAGCTGATTCGGTTGACCTGCCATTGAAGTCCTCCCGCTGCTTCTTTTTTAACGGAGAACTTGTGCTTCTTTCCTCCTCTATCTCATCTCATCTCGCCGGAGACTCAAAAGCACGGATCGCTGGCTCTAATCCAGAGATGGTTGTTCGGAATTTCATCGTCCGCCACGAGGACTCCGATATCGACGTCGAGTACGACACGGAGGATAGCCTTGAAGTCCGTCACATTGATTCTTCCTTTTCCTGTTCTGCCAAATTCCCGATTCCTGTGATTTTACTTCGTTTTTTTTATCTGACTGTTCGATTATGTCTTCCGTGCTTCTAGGTTTTCAAATATCAACTCTTCTCCGTCACTTCGATCCCTCCGGATCAGCAAAAGGTACATTTCTCTGATTTGTGGACTTTGATTTCCCTGGTGCTGCGGTATTGTCTGGATGGGGAATTTGAGTTTTCTAGTGTGTAGATTGTCGGTATTGATGATGATCGGGTTGTGTCTGGCGACTCCGATCTCACCTCAATTTGCGATAGAATTCGTGTGATTGAGATCGTTGATGCGGATGGAGCAAAGGAACCATCATCTAGCAATGATCAGCCAGCGGCGGATTGCATGAAATCCGACGAGGAATTTGCTCGTATGCTGCAGGTATTTTTCAAAACTTTTGTTTGATCAACACTGTTCCAATTGAGTGTGTACTCTTCTTAAATTTGACTCTTGGAATCGAGCTTCTAAACGTCTGCTGTAATTTCACGCTTGAATATATTCCTTTTTTTCCTGTTTGAAATTGAGCTCTTTTTTTCCCTTTTAATCCAGTGTTTCTGTTAAAATTATCCTTGTTCCCTATTAGGCTGAGGAGGAGGCGCTTCTTCTCCAACAGTATGTTACAAATGACGACAAGAAACAAATGGAGGAGAAGATAAGGCCTTATATTGATCAAGTTTTGATGGTAAGTTGCGGAAGTTTATTTCTTTATGGCAAAAACCTTGTCTTGAGGTGTTACAGGCTTTCCTTCTGAATTTACTTTTCATCTTGGTTTTATAGTATGAAGATCCCATCCGTCAAGAGGCAGCTCGTAAGACAGTGAACAGAGATGCCCTTGAAGAGAAAGCATTGGTTGTTTTAGCAAAGGTACATGTAGCTTCTAACAATACTTAATCAAAAAAAAATGTAGCTTCGAACAATTTCATGCATTGAATTTTTTTTTTGTGGATGAATAAACACTGCACAGTCTGAGTTTTAATGTTATTTATTCATTTTGTGATGATTTACAGCTTACATTTTCTGATGCAAAATCAAATTTCTATAATTCTATTTTGGCAAAGTTAACTTCCATGATTGACAATATCAGATTAGTGTGTTAATATATAGCTTATTTTGTAACTATAAAGCATGATTGGCAGGCAGTGTATTCTCATGATTTACAATATTTACTCTGTAAATAAGATCTCCTGATTTACAATTGTTCCTTTTAGTTCTTATTTAATCCTCGACGTGTTCTCTTGGCTGATGTTAAATGTATTCTTCAAGATGCAAGTTGTATTGTGATCCTGCAAGTTGTATTGTGATGCTAGAGTGAAAGATACCTAACTTAAGTCCATGACTAGTGTTGTATGAGCAATTCAATTTATGTTGATGAAAGATACCTAACTTAGTTACCCTTCTAAATTACTTGTACTTATTTTGGTTGCTCCGGCATTTTTCATTGCTTGTGTGTTGCATCTACAAAAAGGTTTGAATTGAATTTATGTTTATGCATCTCGATACATGATGTTTTAGGAAGGCAAGTTTGAACCAACAAAAGCAGAAAAGGACTATGCACTCTTGCTGCAGCTGCTATACTGGTTCAAGCAATCATTCAGGTATTTCTTTCCTTCTCACTTTATTGCCGCTGCTGAAATAATCCAAATGGGAATATTATATAGAAGCTTATAAGTACCAGCCCCTGCATCTATACCCAAAATTCCTTTGCATAGTTGGTTACTGGGTTTTTCATTTCTACCTAACAATTTTTTTTCCGTACTTCTTTTTGTTTGGAGTGATAAGTTTTGGGAGGTAAGGGTGAGACAATATTCTATCCCTCAATGGTATGTATAACCATGGAGTTGCAAAAGCTAGACCCTACTCAAGAATTTTTAGTTTTAGATGTAAATTTTTAACCTGAAAATGGCTTGAACCTGCTGGAGCCACAAAATTTCCATAGAATCTTGAATAACTCAAATCTCAGGCTTAATGAACTGCAGAGTGTCTGAATCAGATAGAGTTTGGGTCAATTAAACAAGAAAAGATTGAAATAAAAAAAAAAGAGTATGGTGTGCTTGACTTGACCCGTGCTTGATGCATAACCTGAAACGAACCGTCCCAAACATGACCTGAACCCGATGTGTCCCCTCCCAACACAACTTGTTTCAGTTGCCTCGCCCATTTAGACAGTGCTATCACCAAGCCAAGAGCTATGACATTTTTTCACTTTCTTTTCTTCTTTTTTTCTGGTGTAAATTCAGTTTTTGAATGTATTATCATGTTAGTATCTGTCTTATTGTAGTTGGGTCAATGCACCTCGTTGCATTACTTGTGGAAATGAAACTTTAGGGCAAGGCATGGGTTCCCCACTTACTTCAGAGATTCAGTATGGAGGTTTTCGAGTTGAATTATACAGGTATTGCTGCAGTATTTGACACTGGTGTTTATAATTATTTTTGTTAACAAAATGTTTATTATATACTGTGTCATTTGCGTGTGTTCTTGTTGATTCTAGATATATATAGCCAATCTTTACATGTCATTCTGCTTCTGGTGTTGAAATTGGGTGTCCTTCAGTTTCCAAATATGCACAACTGCTGAAACAGTGTATCAGGTTTTATGCAAGCAATGTCAAGTATGACTTTCTGAAAAATCCCGTGTCTGTATTTATTGTTGTCTAATATATTGAGGTTCATATGTAAAAATCTTCTTTCATTTTTTGAAGTGGGTGGAGGGAGGGGTGAGACATCTTAGTTTCATCTAAATGCACTTGTATATACTATATTTTTTTTTAAACTTTGAAACATCTGCTATTTGTTGTAATTGTAGACTCTGGTTGGTTGTATATTTGTAAACTTGATATATACAGTGTCTCGTTGCCTTCATTCAAACATAATTAGTGAATGAGTGTTTTTGATTTGATAGTGATTATAATAACTATTCTGTTGTCAAAATGTAACTTCATATCATATACAAGGAAAAACTATCGTCTTAACGTACCTTAATCATGGTGTTGTTTACATGTTTTGATTATAGATAAGTTTCTGCTGTTGTTGCTTATATATATGAAATGATGTAACTCAGGTGTAAATCTTGCTCAAGAATCACTCGATTTCCACGTTATAACGATCCAATGAAGGTAATAATTTTTGCTTTCTATTTCTAATATGTTATTTTACTTTTAAACTACTTTTTATCCTGGAAAATAATTGTTAAAAGGTATGTCTAGTGTATGGTTACTGATATTTCCTTCTAATAACAGCTTCTAGAAACAAGAGAAGGACGTTGTGGGGAGTGGGCAAATTGCTTTACACTTTATTGCAGAGCATTTGGCTATGAATCTCGTCTTGTGAGTCATTCAACTTTTTTTTTTCCATCTACTCGACTTGTTGAAATATTTTTAAATCCATATATAATACTAAGAGTAAAAATAGCATGTCACTTATTGTGGGAAAAAAATGCTTGTTGTTCACATTCCAACCAAATATGCTATTATTGTATCCTTTAGCAAATCGCTAGCAATGCGTAGAGACTAAGGGTGCAGTAAGTGCCATGTGCTGAGAAGGTGATAGCTTATAATGTAACATTATGTCCCGATGAGTTGCTAATATAAAGCTTATAATGTATAACATGTGATAATTGTAATATGTGCTCTAAAGGTAGATTAGAACCTTATAATGTGTAACAATGTTGTGCCAAGGGAGTCTAGCCAAACAAGCCTTTGGACTTCGTTAGGCCCTACTGCCACTGTTTTCAAAAGCTAATTAATTAACCTAGTAAGCACGTTTTTAATAAACTACATATGGATGACACTTTTCTTTAAAAAAGCCATTGCTCCCCACCACCTTTTGCGACCATATTAGCCACCTTCCATCACCCGCTGCTGTACTGCATACTAGTACCACTCTCGTTTGGCCACTAATAGGCGCTAGTTTTGACACTTGCCTGATGATATTTGCACACTAATGCTACTTTTTAAGTGCTGCCTTTCTTTAAGTGTCATGAATAGGTCATTTAGCTAAATAGAAACTTTTTTAAGTCATAACGCCAAATCATCCTACTTTATTAGCAATGTTGGTGTGGCTTATGGAGGCTTCAAATGGAATTATTGTATCATGCTTTTATATAGTGCATAGATAGACCTGTCAAGATTTTTATTTTCGATTGTTGGTACTTTTTTGGTTCATTGATATATTTTTATACATACAGTGTTTATAGAGAACCATGGTTGTCGAAATTCCAATTGAAGTATGTTAGCAAATGACTAGAAATGCTTGTTTATACAGAACAATTACTGAATTTTTTTTATCCTAGGTTGGGTGAATTAAGTTGGGGCTTGCAGACATCGTTTTGGTAATCTCTTTTAGGTTTGTAGATAAATTTATTGTTCTGGTTTTCCATTAAAAATGGATATAGGAGGTTGTTAAAAATGGATATAGGAGGTTGTCCAATAGTATAGTATATGTATGTTTTTCTAAAATTTTCAAGCATTTATTTCAGATTCTCGATCTTACGGATCATGTCTGGACAGAATGCTATTCTGATCATCTTGGAAGGTATTGACTGAAGTGTCTTTTTCTTCTTCCCTTTTACTATTTGCATTTTTTTTTATATTGAAGTGCCTATGGGAAAAATTAGCCTTTGTTTGGCCAGAAGGAAAAGTCCCTTCAAGTAGTAAAAACTTGCATTAATGGCTGATCACACAGGTGGATGCATCTTGATCCTTGTGAAGGAGTACATGACAGGCCTTTGTTGTATGAAAAAGGGTAACTTTTTCTCACATTTTTATCTCTATCTTTTTTATTCAGAGCATGAATATATATGTTGTATAACGTATATATATTCATATTCATGTAGTTGGAACAAAAAATTGAATTATGTAATTGCTATCTCAAAAGATGGGGTGCATGATGTCACCAAGCGCTACACTAGAAAGTGGCCTGAGGTATTATTAAAACAAACTAAAACTACTTTAAATGCATAATTTATATATGTTCTCAACAGTTTCTGATCTCTTGCGTCATAAGAACACTTGTTTCATTGTTTGTATATTTATCTACAGGTTTTGTCACGCCGTAACATTCTGACAGAATCAAGTCTCGCCTCTTTACTTGACAATTTAACAAAAGAACGCCGAAGCAAAGGTTTTACATCTGAACTACTCGTCATACTTGAAGAGCGTGATAGAAATGAGATAGAGGCTCTTCAAAACGGTCTTTACTCAGAAGAAAATGCTTCACTTTCATTGCCTGGAAGACAAAGTGGAGACAAGGAATGGCGTATCTCCAGATCAGAATATGGTTCCGGGGAGTGTAATTCTTCAAGTTCCACCTCTTGCCCAGTTCGCCTATGTGTGGATGAGCACGTGACCCAAGTTTATGATGCTTTTGGTCCTATCCTTTCAAAAATGGCCGATTTGTCTCTTCCAGCACCTAGAGCAGTTTCCGTCCTTGATGTCTTGAAAAATATGGTGACAGATCTGAGGAACTTGCCGTACAAATCAAGGTGGACAACAATCGAATCTTCCTCAGACATTACCCATTTTTTTGTGCATGAGATTCTGCCTGCCTGCGATGAATTTCTTAGAGCACTTCATTTGAAATATGAGTTGGTCTCTGATGATGTAATTGTGAGCTTGGCTGGTGATCCTGTTAGGACCTCATTAGCTCTTCCGGTTGCAATAGATGCCCTAGATGATATGCTTTCCAGTATTAGCGATCTCAATTCCATCAGTAAAAATTCACTGTCATGGCCTCTCCTGCGGCTGAATAGACTGCATTCAGGCTCCACAGCTGCAACCGGAGAGGAGCCTCCTCTTGGTATTGTAAGTACATTTCTGGCTTTTGTATACTGAAGCGTTATAATATTATTTGTTAAATCGAACATCAAACTTGAGTTGCAGGCCACTTCAGCTTTTGATGGAACACGCGCATCTAAGTGGGAAGAACCTAATGGGGCAAAAGGTATGTTCCACTTTTAACTGTGGAATGATTAACATTTTAAATATAGCAAATTAAGGAGACAAGAAAATTAACGTTAGAAAGAAAGGGATGTGAACATCTACGTTTGTTGTTGCAATTGTCACCTGATTGAGTTCAATATTGCAGGTTGTTGGATAGTGTATAGATTGCCGAACAACGAGCTTAGCGAGCTTATGGCATACGAGATAATGTCAGCCAATGATGTTCCAGAAAGAGATCCAAAGGATTGGTACATTTCAGGAAAACAGAAAACTTAAAGCTCTTATTGTTCCATCAATCTTTGTGGGGTCCGTAATTGAGTGATATTTTTCTTTCCAGGGTTGTTGAAGGAAGTCATGATGGGGGATCAAATTGGTGTATTTTAGATCAGCAAACTAATCAGATGTTTGATGGTCGTTTCCAGCGGAAGTCGTACAAAATAGAAATGAATGACATTCATTCAAATATGTTCAGGTAAACTACTTAATAGTTCTTCCCTTTGATTCTTATTTTGCTGGAGATTGGTATTTCCTGAGTGTTGAGAATCATGGCAGGTTCCGGTTCCTATCAGTTCGAGATGGTTACTCAAACTCAAGGCTGCAAGTAGGGTGCATTGACCTATATGCAAGGAGCAAGTCAGTTAATTTGCCGATAGAGTAACTTTGTTTCTTGATACTGCTGTTCATCCATAACCGTTATGGTAAGACACATCCTGTGTAGTTAATTTGCTGATTGCCCACTGTGATTACCACAAACTCTATCTATCACCTGGATCTCAAGCTATGAGATTGGTACTTGTAGCAATAATGTCAATTTGTGGGGTTCCAGGAAATGTGTACTTGTACAACAAGATTCCAAGCTAATTGCCCTGTGCCCCCCCATATTCTGGGTGTGAAATGGGAGAATATTTCCGCGATAATGGAATAATTTGGCAAATGCAGTAGTATTACCTATTGTGTTGGCTTTATTTGGGCACGGGTAACGAATGTATGACATACAAATAAGGTCAAACGATTGCATTCGAAGTACGAAACTTATTACGCATGAGATGTCATTTTGTGAGGAAATCTAGAGCAAATGTTCAATACACATACGAGAAACATGCACACAGGCGCTAGACCACACAACTCAACAAACAACATTGACAATTCAAAAAATCTAGATGGACACAAGACATGGTCAAGCACGCATTTCCTAAGAAACCCATCCCGTTCAAGGAGAAGTTCTCTTCGCTCGGGGTCTCGCATTTGGTGAAGCACCAAAGCGTGTTGGCCTCGACGGGCAACCCATCCGTCACCATTGTCTCGACAAGTTCCATGACCTCATGGGTTGTATTATATGGTTTGCTAGAGAAGCCCTCGTCCCTCTCAAGCATCTTGTTTTTGGTGTCTTGAACCATTTCGACATGTCGTTGGTACAACCTCGACCCCTCTGACTTTCTTGAGTTCCTCTTTACTATCACATGAGTCAACCCAGACTGCTACTTTGTTGTGGGTTTGGGTCTGGGTGGCGTGGGAGTGGGCACATTTCTCGACTGACCGTGGTTGCTTGGCCTATCCTTGCAAATTCCCCTGATAACTTGTTGTAGGGAAATAGCTCATCGAACTCCGTATCGAGCGACGTGTACTCTGGTCATTGAGGATTAGCGTTAGCTACTCCATCCTCATTAGCTTCGTCCAGAGATCAACATACCTCACCCTCGGTGCAGGAGATCGGATGAGGGATCTATGACTCTTGATGGGATGGCTCCAACAATGGGGTGACACAGTACTGCCCCATGGCCACAGTGCAACCGTAAAGATGCTCCCACAAGTCCTCCAACTCTGGAGAAACACCCTTCTTTTAGAACTTCTTGTAATCAACATTTTCTTGGACAAGTATGTAAAAGAAAATAATATAACATAAGCCTGGAATCGGAAATGTGGTAATACCACATCAGAAGCAGTGTGTTCGTGCGTTGATCAAGGAGCCTTGAATTGGGGGGATGTACCGCCATTTCTTCAATGTCTTGGTTGTGCCCTTCTCTTCATCCCATTCCAATTCTATCTCACCATGCCTGATGGCTTTCCAATCGTTATATTCTTGTTGCGACTACGGTTCTTCAACGTGTGCAAGTCACACTTCTTTTTGGAACCAGCCTTGAATTGGGCCATTATTTTACCCCAAGTGAACTGTTGATCTCTACCGATGTTGTGCTGCTAAGCAAGTAGCATCTCCACCAACGTCTTCGTCAACTTGTGCTACCAATAGAAATGAGCAACCATGTTGGGTGAATCGTTTGTTGCCCTTTTCCTTCCCCGACATGTGAACCTTTTCGAAGCAACGGGCTGAGAAATGGGGTGCGAACGTATATATATATAGTTAAAGGGGGGAATATATAACACAAAATCACTAATCAATTCAACCGAACCTAACATGTTTGTCAATTGTAAGATTGTGTACACTAGCAATTTAAGCTAAATTCGGCCAAATTGAACCCAGACGAAGACAAATTTGTGGGCAATTCCAAATTGAAGCCAAATGAAGAGGAATGGATTGACAACAAAATAATCAAAATTTTGTGGCAAATTCGGAACTCACTAGTGCCAACACCCTAGCAGTAGTGGATACACTCATAGAAGACGAACAAAATCAACCAATTGCACATGAAAATGGGAACTCTAATTTATCAATTTCAAGAAGAACAGGGCATATGAATGCAAGTAATCGATCGACTACATGGAGCATATGAATTCATCAATCGGTGAGAAATTAAGAAGGCCATAAGCTACCTCCAACCAATATGAAACGACAACCAAGATAAACATTTGAATAACTAATTGAAATTGGAATCGAAGTGGGAAGAAATCATTGCTCACATGGATGTCTGGCAGCGGTGAACTGTCGAACAAGAGTTGAACTTCTTCATCGGGGTGGTAAGGGTCGCCAACGACACCAGAGGCGGTGCTGGTGGTTGGCGGACATGGTCGGTGTTGGGTGTAGCTGCCGTTGAACGAACGACGTTGGGGTGTTGTGCAAACTTTGGCGGACAGGGTATTTTTATCTTTTCATTATATTCCATCAAAAAATTAATCTTTATTTAATCAAATATCTACGGGATTATTTTCTACAAATAATCTTCATCCCATCCATCCATAAAAATAATCTTCATCACCTACCCTAAAAATATTCTTCATTTCCTAAAAAATAATCATCTCACAAACACACCATAAGGTTGTGCTCGTCCATGGTCTGATTAAAGTGGAATTGCTCATAGTAGTTTGATTTAAATAAGAGAGGGTCTAGATCAATCCTAAATTGAAAACTGAAATAGCAAAGTTACACACGGTTTGTTAATGAGATTCGGGCCAGACTAGTCCTACATCGAAGATAAATATGCTCTAAAATGGCCAGACAGAGAGAGAGAGAGATGCGTACACAAATATTATGTTAAATTCCAGAAAATCTGACCGAGCCATGAGACAAGAGAGCCGTGTTTGGTTTTTTTTTTTTTTTTTATTATAAGATTAAAAATGGCTCATTAATTTCAGAACCATTTTTGACGCCTTAGGGTGTCAAAAATGGATCATTTAATTCCTACTTTTAGCCAATTTTGACACTTTAGGGTGTCGAAAATGAGGGTGTCGAAAATGGCTTATCTCATTGTTACTATCAACCTTTTTCGACGCTCTAGGGTGTCAAAATTGGCATATATATATATATATATATATATATATATATATATATATATATATATATATATATATATATATATATATATATATATATATATATATATATATATATAGGGAAGCTTTAAAATGTAAAAAATCCTTAACGTGTAAAATTTGCTTAACGTGTAAAATTTTGGGTTTAGTGGAAAACCGGAACGCGGGTAGAATTTTTTTTAATGAGCCGGTCCGTTAAAATAAAAAAGAACCGAACCAGCTGTGAAACACAAAAGAGGCTGAATTCGAAGGTTTCTCAGAAGCACAAACCCGCTCTCATGGCAGAACTCAACGCTTTGCCCGCTTCGAAGGCCGAGATTCTCCCCTGCCTCGATGATCCATCGTTCCCATTCTTGTTCCATTCGATCTCTCTAATGTTGTTGTCCCTTCTCCTCGGTTCGCAATTTCTAGGGTTGGATCAGACTGAAAAAGGGGGCGTTGGAAGAGAGGAAGGTGGTGAAGAAGGAAGATTTGAGGCGAACAATCGACCAATTCAACAAGGTAAGGTCTCTTTTCATCCTTCAAATCGTTCTTCTATGTGCCTTGTTTCTCGCGAGCTCTCCCAAGGTTGATGCGGAATCGCCGAGCTCAGCTTTTCAGCCATTAGGGTTCCAATTTGCTGATTCTGGATTTGGTTGATGTCAGTGACGAAGGCGGTTGCGGCCGAGCTGAAGGTCGAGGCGGAGGGCTACTCCTCATCCTCGACTTGTGGTGGAGGCTCGGGAGGAGAAACGAGGGGTGCGACTACGAACAGCACTGTGCAGATCGTATACTTGATCGCTTCTTCTGAAACTCGATTTTTGCCTCCTGCAATCTCAGGTGAGATTCTATCTATTTGTTTCTTCTTCTTCTTTCGAAGGTGTTGCTTTATATCAGATCTAGTGATTTTGGTTCGGGGAGACTCCAATGTTCTAATGGGACTGACATTTATCGATAGCTAGCTATATGCATACTTCTTTCTTCAATTGTTTCTAGTACACAAATATGTAATATTTCAAGGCAAATGCGTGTATTTCTCCAATTTATATATTATAACGGTTATACCTACTGTCATACAAGGAATTTAGATCAATTTCATTTGGATCAATTATGTCTTTTTGACATGATTGTTCAAGCAAATAATAAATGTACAGTTGTCTCACAATGTTTCATGATTAAGATCTTACTGGCTTCAACAAAGGATTTGCACATCAGCCCTACACAGGCCCAAACACACAATGTGGATTGACATATATTTTACTACTTTGGGTGGATTATGAAGTCTGAGTGCTAACTGCTAACAATGTGGATTGAAATGGCATTCTCCTTTATTGTCAGGCTCAATTCTGAGCCCAGGCATTGTAATAGACGGAACCCCAAGTTTTTTAAAGGAATACTCTTTATTGTTTGAGCTTTATTTGATTTGTTTCTAGTTGCTCCTCAAAGCCTGAATTGCTCGCTATATAGGACTCTCCTTCCTTTGGGTTTTATTTGTTTTCTTTTAATCAAATTTATGGACTCGACTTTATGTTCTTCTTTCTATTTTTTTCAATTTCCTTTTTTTAATTGCAAATCACAGGTCAAGAATCTCCTAGCTGTTGACCCTGATGATGCAGTCCCAGTTAGATAAATGGTTATTAGAAAAATCCCTTGGTATGAGTACTTACTTATCCACCAGTACTAGCTACCTCGCCTTTGATACCGCCAAAACATGTTGTTTCCCTCTCATTTCTCATTCTTATTCTTCTGATAATCCTTCTATTGTTGTGCTAATCTACCCTTCTTTCTTCAAGAAATAAGCAGTTACTTGCTACAGATTGGATATATAGATTGGTGTTTTGATGCTTCTACTGAGAATGGATTAATTGGTATACTTCAGCAACCTTTCTTGTATCTGATATGCTCTTAGATATGCTCTGCAAGATGTTGCTGTCATTATGAGGATAAGAGAACCAAAGCCCACACCTCTGATATTTGCTTCTGGCAAAATGGTGAGGTTCAAGCCACTTAATATTGAAAATTTATGTTGGTCGAGGCTTGGTGAACTAGGCTTGGTTTCCTAAGGATTCTTGGTTGTTTTCTTCATTAGGTGTGTACAGGAGCAAAGAGTGAAGATCATTCAAGATTAGCAGCTCGGAAGGTTTATATATTTTTCTTACTTAAGCTTAATATTTGCCTATTTGGCATTGGTCTAAACTGTTAGGGTCTCTTTTTGTTTATGTCTAAACTATTAGGGTATCTTTTTATTTATGTCTAAACTGTTAGAGTCTCTTTTTGTTTTTGTACTTGAGATTAAATCATATGCCAAAATTTGCATTCTGTTAGGGTCTCTTTTTCCTTGCTTCTGAGTTTGATTGCTGCTGTCCTATGTTGACTCGAGTTTGTTCGAAGCTGTTGTCCATGTTATTGCACATCTGCTGGCTTCGTGATTGATTGGGTTTAATTAGCTGCACTTTGTGGATTTATATTCCTTATAGCACGGGCATAAATTACCTCACAGGATGAACTTTTTAAGTAACGATTGATTATGCTTGAAGACGCTCTCCCTCAAAAAGACTGATTGTGGTCCCTCTTTTTTGCTCGCTGAAGCTGCTGGCCATCTATATGCTCAGCTACTGACTTCGTTATCAGTTGATGGTGATGATGCACATGACCTGCTGAATGTCTCGTATATATACAACCCTTGGTATTAGGATTTTGCTCTAGCTAATGTTGGTGTTTCACGCAAGTTTAAGGTTGTAGCTGGGTAGATGGAGGCTTTTATGCCTGATTTTATGGTTTATTTGGATATGTGATTGTATGGGGCTTGCACGCCTCAGTTTATGGTAGTTTGTCTTTGGGGCTTGCATGCCTCGATTTATGGCCTTGGTCCTTATTTCGGAGTTGCATCTTCGGAGTAGGATCCATCATTGGTTCCTATAATTAAGCCTTTGGACTCAATTAGGGGTGATCCTAGCATAAACTGCACATTTACAGGTTATTGTTGCACTATAAGATGTTAAAGGTGCACATTGTATCACTATTAATGCACTTTAATTATAATCATGAAAGCATTTATTCTCTTAAAGCATTTGAGTCTGCTACAATATTATATAACATTATATTATATCTGCTAATGTTCATATAATGTATATTCTAACTAAAATCTAATTTTTCCCCTTAAATTTTATTTGCACAACATAATGGTATATTTGCACAATATAATGTTATATTTGCACAACATAATGTTATATTTGCACTTCTGTAATTTTTGCTAAAATCTGCAATATTTGTTGAAATATGAAATATATAAGTATTTTTTTTATTTATGCTAGAATAATTTAATAATTCTTGCTTGAATCTACTTTAAAACATACTCTAGAAAAAGAGTCTTGATTTGAAAATTAACCTAGTAATAATGCTATTTTTTTTGTTAATTCAGTTAAGGTGTACATATATTTGTGAATCATGCACATTATAATCTTAATTCTGCAAATCTTATTTATGCACTTTAATTTGAAATTTTTATACGTAAAAAAACGGATATACGATAAGTCCGTTTTGTTAATCATGCACATTATAATCTTAGTTATGCACTTTTTAACCTTAATTCAGCACATTTTAACCTTATTTATGCACTTTCATTTGAAATTGTTATACGTAAAAAAATACATATATGATAAGTCCGTTTTGTTAGTCATGCACATTATAATCTTAGTTATGCACTTTTTAACCTTAATTCTGCACATTTTAATCTTATTGATGCACTTTAATTTGAATGTGTACAATTGTATTTTAAATCTGCACAATAGTGTCTTACTTTTGCACAATTGTAGTTTAAATCTGCACACGTGTATTCTAAATGTGCACAGTTGTATTTTAAATCTGCACAATTGTATCTTGCTTTTGCACACTTGTATTCTAAATGTGCACATTACAAGTCGTGGTTTAAGATCAACTCTTTCATTTTATCGGTTTTTATTGTGTGGGAACTAATGCTTTGCACAATTATATTTTAAATCTGCGCAATTGTTTGTATCTTACTTTTGCACACTATTATTCTAAATGTGCACAATTGTATTTGCACTTTAAAGTTGCACAAATGCACTTCACAGTTGCACAAATGCATTTCACAGTTGCACAAATGCACTCCACAGTTCCACAAATGCACTTCACAATTGCACAAAAGGTATCGAAAACGGGAAAAAGTGCATTTACCTATAAAATTAGACATATTTACCAATTTACCCATAAATTAAACATATTTCAATTATAAATTTTTATAATTGAAATAGGCACATTTACCTATTTACCCCATAATGAATTATTTTGTCTGCACAAAATAAACTTATATTTGCACAATAAGATGTTATATGTGCACAAAAGCAAGTTATACTTGCACAACAGAAAATGATGTTTTGGTATTTTATAACATCGCTTTATATTACAATTTTGACATATAGTGAGTTTTATAAATCAATTTGTGTCTTAATAATCGACATATATAGAAAGATAGACATCGTTTTTTCTCTAAATTCGATGTTTTTCATTGAATACACCTCTATTTATTTATATTGTTGACCCGATTTAGCTAATAGAAAAAATAAACATTGTAAAAGATCAACACATACACTAAATAATGACAATAGCATTAAACACGGGACACCATTAGTGTCAAATTCAAGACAAAATACATCAATAGTCATAACACAGCACATCAATAGTCGTTTATATACAACTGCAACACATCAACACTTATATATGTTTGTATGTCAGGGATGTCTTCCGATCATGATCACTTTGTGGCCGACCACGAGTGGGTGTGAGCGGTCTCTGATTATTGAGCTTTTGCAAGAGCTGAAAGAGAACACATGATTGGTGTGGTAGAGAACGTATTGAACGGTTCTTAGACTTGTATTGTAGGATAGTGACTAATGCAAGTACTCGGATACATCTTACCTACATCCATGTTTCATCAATTATGCGTTCAGAAGAAGCCTCAGGTAAGTGCGTAGCAGGCGGCAAGGAATGGATCAGTTTGGGAACAACTACCAGACCTCTTCCGATCACCAGTATTGTCCCAGCATTGTTTGCACTTTCTGTAGCAAATCTAACCAGTTACATAATGCCATAATCGATACCTCAGCAGCTCAGCACAACTTAAGAGAGAAGCACAGGGATTTTGCTTACCACGATAGTTTGTGGCAGAAAAAAGAGTGATCAACTACCCATGAGCGAATCGCTCAAAACCATCCATCATGCATTCATGAGCGCTTATTATGAGCTACAATTTGTTTCTTCTACAGAAATCTGCAACTCGATCAAGCTGAAAAAGACAGTTGCTTCTCATTCAATAGCAAACTTGAAGATTGGAGATAGAAAGAAAAACCTCAATTACCATATATACTGAAACTTGGGTTACCATTCTCTCAATATATTCAAGACGGAACTCAAAGAGAGCATTTATGTCAGCGGCTTGATGGTTCCCTTGTTTACAAATTATCTAGATACTCAATCTGATACATAAATGACAGAATATGATCAGCCAAGAACCACGGATCATAAATAACATTCAAAGGTGATTAATTTAAAAGGTATAAAGCTTGCCTTGAGGGCAAGAAGTAAAGTGATAGTCTCCAAACTATGCTGCCCTAGATCAACATAATCGCCCAAGAGCAAGTAATCAATATACCTAAAGCCAAAATACAATAACAATTAAATCATAGCCATCACATAAAAATCTATAGAACTTAGTAGCTAGCTATTATAATTGTCACCGTTTACTGAAGTTGATTGGCGAACAAAAATATATCTACATTTGGCCCACAAAAAAGAAATGAAATACGTAATGTGAGCTGTTGTAGAATATATTAAAGTAAACCACCATGCTTTTTCACAGCAACAAAGGACCAACATGGAAAGGGGTTCCGCTAAATTTGCATCACATATACAATACATACAATGCAACTTTCTGAGATCTTTAATCTCCCTTTACCCAAATTTAAAAAAGGAAATCAAGTGGGCAAAACCATATGTGTGTATATGTATGATGTTGGTAACATTGGTGACAAACAGTAAGACACGGTCAAGAAATAAAAGAGAATGGGCATACACAAGGATAAAAAAGAAAGGCATAAAACAGTAAGAATCAAAAGTCTAGCAAGAAAGACTAAACACAAAGACCATTAGCCCATGTACTGTCCACCATCCTATACTCTATCGCCAACAGACTTGAGTCCTAAACTATATGTCCAAAGAGCTTCCCTAAATCATATTACCTTATAGAGTGTTCAACTAATGACGGTTGTCCCACACCCAAAGGCTCCTGGGATTGCACAGGTCTCACCAACTACATAAGCAAGTAAATATGTATTCAACAAGCTATACATCCCATCTAAAGCAATTAATCTAAAATAAAATGATGTAAAATTTAAAGACAATGAAGGATAAGTTAGAAAGTGAGAGAGTCGAGTGAAAAAACTAAGCAAAAAACACACAAGCAGGAGCACAAATATGAAATAGCAGCAGCATTAGAACACAATTACAACACACCAGCAGTAGTAGTAGAAGCAATATAACACAAATACAAGGAATTTTAGGCAAAAAAAAAAATCAATTTGCATTCGAGTACATCAGCTATACACATCCCTAGCTCAAAGAGTACCGATTTCAATTTCAGAGCGAGAAAGACAGAGAGGAGAGTTCAAGAGAAGAATGCCTGTCGGGAATAGGTCGTGCAGGAGGAGAACAAGAAGAGGAGGAGGCCGAGCAAGCTGCACAACCGAGTAGGAAGAAAGCAAAGCAAATATGAAACACTGGTTTATGCCAAACTAGGAAATGGAAACATCACTTTCGATTTCTTGCATAAGAGCACCCACAAAACAAAACGTTACAAGGACAGAACAACCACCATGGAAGAAACCAAGCAATAAACATCACCCTAAGCAAGTAACAGGATGCACAACCACACAACCCAACATCCCAAGAACAAAGGAAGCAATAAGAAACCCAAAGACTGTGGTGATAGAGCAACCGAACCAAGGAAGTAAACACACCGATGAAAATAAAAGTGTAGTAGCACAAAAAATCAAGCCTAGAACACAAAAGAAGAAACCATAAGTAAACATAGAGAACTGAAATTTTGGTATAAAAAGGGCATTTAGAATCACCATATTGATAGTAACAGCCAGAATTTGGCATAAAGGGTTTCATGTGAGCCTGGTGGCAAAAAGTGATAGGTGTATTGTTAAGTTCTCGGTCTTGGCTTGGTTTGACAGTGGGTATTTTTGACGAGGGATCGTTCTTAACCTCTTCAGAAAACGAATTTGGAGTTCGGCAGAGAACCAATTAATTCAAACAGACAAGTTGAATACAAGCCAGACAATTAGTAAAGCTCCACTGATTAAAACAAGGGATTGTGAATCCAAAAACCCATTAGCAATTGTAAAATCGATTTTGCAGAATAATGCAAAAATTGGTAGGCAATCGTGAGTAATAGGGAATTGATAGGAGTACGGAGTAATCTTGCAAGAATAAAGACGACACAACATGGCCAGATCCAACCGTTGGCGGATCGAACATGCTCAGCCACCCAAACAAACAACCAGCTCTTACACCTGGAAAATCGGCAACTACCGACAGCAAAGGCGAAACCGGAGAAACGCCCTCTTCCAACCTTCATAAACTCGACTTTGCAAGTCTCCTGTCTCCACCAAAAGTGATTTTGCATCGGCGAAGACAAAATTGAAGCCACCGCTGCCCGCCTGGATTTACAGATCTACGGGAAGAAGAAGGCGAGGAACAGATACATACCTGTCGACTGGCGACTCCTGACGACGAGGAGGCCAACGGGGAAGGGGCGGAAATCTCCATTGAAGCTGCTCCGATGGTGAGCCAAGCGACCACCGATTTTCGAGAGGGACTGAAGATGAAAGACGGGACGAGGAAGACAGAGGGACGAGTCTATGAAAATAGAGCAGGTTAACAACGAAACGTGGCCCGGCCCATTGAAATTCCTGCAAATTGTTCCTAAATGGAAATTTTACACGTTAAGCTTATTTTACACAATAAGGACTCTTTACATTTGAAGCAAACCCTATATATATATATATATATATATATATATATATATATATATATAGAGAGAGAGAGAGAGAGAGAGAGAGAGAGAGAGAGAGAGAGAGAGAGAGAGAGAGGGGATGGATTAAGGGTGTGTTTGGATTCCAAATGAATTATCATTATAATGCAAAATGATAAGGCGATGTTTGGTTAATAAAAAAATTTAGGCATTTAAATTATGATAATTTTTTTTATTTTACGATATATTAATTAAAATATAATTATTTTATCTCGATTTATGTAATTATTTGGTTAAATTACGGTTTTACCTCGATTTTTACAAGGTTTTTATTTTTACAACCAAACGAACACATAAAACGAGGTAAAATAATTGCATTATAAGGAAAATGCAATGGAATCCAAACACACCCTAATTGTGCACACCCCTTAGGGTGTATCTTGTGCACAAAATCTGACCATTGATTTAAAAAAATAGATGGCTAAGATTGCGCCACGTA
Organism: Persicaria tinctoria; assembly: GCA_037127255.1. Lineage (NCBI taxonomy): Eukaryota > Viridiplantae > Streptophyta > Magnoliopsida > Caryophyllales > Polygonaceae > Persicaria > Persicaria tinctoria. The sequence continues at coordinate 41,140,262 of JBANSL010000002.1, read as the reverse complement.
ATAGCTGATTTTTGTAAAAAAATTCCTGCTCACAAACAGAGAAGCTGGCTTCTTTCATCAAACTTTTGACATATCTGTAACCAATAACCACACGAAAACATTTCAAACTTTTGACATATCTGCAACCAATAACTATTTTTTGCTAATGATGCAATTCAAAACAGATTAAGTCACAACAACAACCAACGCAGTCTCCAATTCAAAGATCTAAAACACAGTAGATGCAACAAAGTTTTTTTTTTATCTGAACACTTATGGGTTCACTGGTGAGAAGTCGTAGGAAAAGGGTGCTGAAAACACCAAATGTGATTAAAAATATGTTAATATGATTGACAAATAAGGTAGAGGTCCCTACAAAAACAACCAACATATATATAATCCTTCTCTATTTAGGAATCCCTCAACTCATGTTATGAAAGTTACCCGAAACCCCATATGACATGCAAATTATCTCGAAGCATTTCTACACCCTAAGCAACTTTCTCACAAAGAGTTGTCAACGATGTTTTGTAATCTAATAAATCATCCTTCCTTCATCAAACTTTTAATGGCGGTATCTTCACCCCCACAATCAACAAGTTCGGTTATAAACGGAAGGAAGGAAACAAAACTAATACAAAATTTCATAAAGCAGGAGTCAGGAAGGTCAAACGAGAATCAAGTCTACATCGACAACCAGTTTGTAATTTTACACAACAACAGTTGTTTATGGGTATCAAACTGAGCACGGGGTAACCTCTTTCTTCTGAATGCAAAGAGGTCATATCAAATAAGGATGCAGTGGGTTCTTTTCAAAACATATATTCAAGGAACGTTGAAGAAAGATACCTCTTCAAGGGAAGTTAGTCACATTTGATGATTGCTTTCCTCCGAATCACCACTAGTAGAAGCGACCTTAATACAAAAAAAAACAAAAGAGGTTAGAAATGGGAGGAACTAAAATTAGATTAAGAAAAATGAAACAAATCATTATGAAAATAAGTAATTGAACATAGGAATCAGCCACGTCAAATCTAGCCTCCATAGACTCATCAACTTTGCCAGTTCGAATTGCATTGAGAGCTTCTAGCATCATTTGGTTAGATTGATCAACCTTTGCTCGAAGCTCTTGATTTTCCCTTTTCAAGCTTGTTAAAGTTGCATCATTCTCTGCCTTCATCTTTGTTATTTTTGCTTTCAAATGCTCCTTTTCCATTGAATTGTTCATGTTTGTGGCACCATGTCTTTGTTTGTCTCAAGAGATAGGACAACCCAAAAATGTCACTTTCTTTCACTCCTAACCCAAATCCAACTGGCCTCTTAGGTTTTCCATCTTCAGGTTTTCCATCTTCATACATAAGACTCTCAAACACAACACTTTCAATTTCCACATTAGATTTTGACGCGGCCAGGTTTATGATGTTCTTGAACTTTTTCATTTGCTTCTTCGATACTCATTGGAATGTGCCACTTCTAAATTCGGTTGTCAAAAATGTTCTGGTTGCGGCCGATATTGAGCAGATCATTGCAGTTGTTCTACCTACAAATGCCTTGTCTTACCACCTTTATTAGTGGCCTAGTAAGAATGGGTGGTTCTCGTCGAATTCTGAAACTTCGTACCTTATCAAAAATTGTGGACTTCAGGGTTTTAACTATAATTGAATCTTGGACTTAGATGTCCCTCATAAAATCCAACACTTCATCTGGAAGATTTCCCGAGATGGGCTACCTACCAAAGAGAGACTTCTACGTTCCCACGTATCGGTTCCTACAGGATGCGTTTTCTGTGGACATACTAACAAATCTACTAACCACCTACTCCTCAATTGCTCTATCGCTAAACAACTCTGCCAGGATTTAAAAATCAGACTCCCTTATAATCTTATCATCGCCCATGTAAATGATCCCATCTTGCCCCTACATCCCTTTAGGTGAACGATCACTATGTCGAAAATGGCCGACCTGGCTACCAGTTGGTGGACTATTTAGTTTTTTAGGAATCAATTATCTTTCAATCACTTATCTTCGGTGTCTGTAGCGGAGCTTAAAATCTTCCATTTGTCTTCAAGACAGTCTCGGGTGGAAGCTAAGTTATTGGATTCAATTGAATCTACTTCTATTTCTTATTCTGCTAGACCTTTTCAGCCTGACAACAATGTTGGAGTTCGTTTAACAAAAAACCAATCAGATCAGGCGCTTGGGTTAAACCGCCCATTGACTGCATTAATTTTGATGGCTCGGTTCATCCGAATGGCAGTGCAGCATATGGATTCGCACTCCTTAACTCTTCGAGAACCTTGAGATATTTCTTTGGGTAATGGTACATGTTCTAATAAATCGGTTGTTTAAGCGGAAATATTCGCCCTTAAAATGGGAATTTTAACGGTTAAAGAGATACATATTGGGAACTTATTAATTAAAGGTGACAACCTGGTGGTTGTAAAGGTTTTCCTGGGACGTGACTGGAAATGTCCCTGGAATACCGAAATTCTACAATCGGATATTCTGGTAGACCTTTCTTCATTTTGTAATGTTGATATCCGTCATGTTTTCATGGAGTCTATAATGTTGTAGCTAGTCGATCGTATCGCTCGTCTTGCTTACAGTAGCCTTGTCAATGACAGTTTGAAAGATGATCCAAAACTGCTTGTTCTCGTCCGCAAGGAAGCGCTAGCTAGGAAAGAATTCGTCTGCTGTCAACCCCTCCTAATTTTTATCTGCGTACAAAAAAACAATATATAAATAAAAATGAAATAATAAAAAGAATGCGACATAGTCACGAAATTAAAAGTAAGAAAACAACAGCAGAATTAATTAGTATTCCCCATGTCCAGGGGGTCATATATGTTAATTTGGCAGATCTGCAAATTAAAGATTTGGTCGCGCGACACACTTGCATTGTCTTGTACTCTGTACACATCAAATAAAAAGTGCCCATTTTGATCAAAAAATAAAAATAAAAAGTGCCCATTTTGCAATTTTATACTCCATAAAAAAAAAATGCTGATCGGCCAACGATCGAGTTGACAGTAACGACAGCGGAGGGGGAACAAATGTCCCACGCAGATCGATTTAATCCCGCATGTAGTGTGTAATTAAACTAATTCTACATTAATACACATTTTACTATTCATACACATTTTTACATTAATACACGTTAATCTAATTATTAATTACTATATACATACTACTCCTTATGTTAATTAAAATTTGACATTTTACTATTCATACACATTTTTTTATATGTTAAAAACTATATAAAATATTAAACTTTTTAACAATTTTTTATAATAATATTATACTCCGTACTTATTACTATTAAGTGTGCATGAATTATATAATTTTTATAGTTTTAAAAAAGCGTGCATGAATTATACAATTAATTTGATCCCTTATAAATATATTCACCGATTCAGAAAAGAGAAACTCTCTTTTGTGCACCCATCCTTCGGGATCTTGATCGAGGAATCGCTCCAAATCAAACCTTTCTTGTCAAATCTCCCCTTCGATCTTGTGGTTTCCGGTCCGAGTCGTCCTCCTTCTTCCTTTCCGGTGAGTTTGGTGTCCGGATTTCTTTCGTTTTCCGGACGTCGTCATTCCCGGTGCCTATCTCTTGCCTCGAGAATTTTCCGGCGTCTACGCCGCCTTGGTCTCCATCTGGCGTTGGATTCCTCATGGTGGGTTGTGTTCGCCTCTTCTTTCTCCTCCCTTGAGTTTCGTCCTCGGCTTGTTCAGCGGTGGCTAGTGTTTCTGCCGCCACCCTCCCTGATCCATCTATTTTGGGTGTTCCATCAGCCCTGTTTTGGGTTGCCGGGGTGGGTGTTTCGGTTCTCGATTTGTGAAATTGGGTTGGGGCTTCTTTGCGTCGGAGGCTTCCGACCTATTTGCTTCCCTTGGCGTGGTCGATTAGCTTACTGGCCGGAGTTCATTCTTGCCTTTCAACTCCGATCGTCGGTGTTCCTCTTTGGCCATGGCGGGCCTGTTTGTTTGTGCTTCGGGCCCAAGATTATGCCTTGGGCCCGGGGCAGCCCGTAAGTCTCAAAAAAAAAAAGTTTAAATAAATGAATTTTTATAAATATAGATATTGTTTTATCTATATTTATACTAATTCATTTATTTAAATGGTGAGCAACAACGAGGAAACTTCACATTGTCCCGAAAGGGTTTTGAGTACAACCACCCGAAAGGGTTTGAGAAAATCCCGCAAGCTGGGCTTGTCGTTATTTTTGTAGGTGAAAGCTTGATGGCGTTTTGTTCGAGCAATTTGCGGCTCTACTTCCGATTTTCTAGGATATCTTCTGCTTGGTTGGGGGATGTGGAGTCTGTAGTTGGGTCTGGCTGGAGTCGAGGTGGTGCGCTCAGGGCGACCCCGTATTCGGATAGAGTTTTCGTGGTGTTCGTCTGCACTACTCACAGGAGTTAGTGTCCTGCTATACTACTGGTCCGCGGTGCTACTGTTCGGTGGTGCTTGGTTGCGTTCTTCGGCGACTTCCTCAGCTTTTTGGGTGTTTGGTCTTCTTGGAACGTTTTGTTGTAGAGTTTATTTCTGCTTGTTTCATTTCGCTTATTATTGTATTCCTGTTTTTAGTTTGTTCTATTAGACGGTTCGCCGTCTGCCGATATTGTCGGTCTCTCGATGAGTCAGGCTTGTCTGACCTTCGAATTTTTACCTAATCAAAAAACAAAACAAAACAAAATATTCACCGATTCATTGCATCTGGGCCATACTGTCGACATGCAAACACTGCTCATACACGTTACTAGCATGCAATATATTGTACATATATTGTTCCTACCACTTGCTATAAATATCATAGTACTATTTATTGAGTTTCGGATATATATATATATATATGGAGTGGGTCCCTTGTGCACACCCCTTAGGGTGTATCTTGTGCACAATTATGAGACTTTGATATAATGGAATGAATGGCCATGATTTAATTGATTTTTTTTTTGTTTTTCTGAAAAATCTCATGAGACCCACTAAAAAAATATCAATCTCTCTCTTCTTGCCTTCTAATGTACGTGTAATGCATTTGCCGTGGGGCCACTAAAAACTCCAACTCAGTTCTACACTTGAGGGTCACTTCAACCACCTCACAGCTTTTTTTCTTAGATTGTTTTATTTTTTAAAATAAAATATCTTTATGGGTTTGAAAAAATCGGTGGAACCTGATTTCGTTTTAAAATTTTGGCAATTCCATCGAATAATAATTTATATACTACCGAATAATATTATGTTATATTTTTCATCCCGTTCAAATTAAAATTTACCAATTTCACTGAATAATTTGTCACATGCTACTGAATAATGTTTTGTTTTTTATTCATCAATTTCAGATAAAGAAACCTCAAATCTCTAAACGATACTTACAATTTACACGAATAATGCTTCGTAGTTCACCGAATAATGTTTTACATTTCACCGAATAATATTTATTATGTTGTTTGTAAAGCCGAAGACTACCTATACTAACGAATAATAAATTAAATTTTACCGAATAATTGACCAACTCATTGTCACTGGTATCCAAAATTCGACATATTCGTCTGAATAATTGACGGAAAAAAAATTCAATTGCAAAAGAATGATTCATACCACACTCAATTAGAAATGGCAATTTCCAAAACCAATGGACAAAATAGAGTAGGAATTAGAAACATTACAGCTCCTTCACGGTTCACCCACCCATGGCGGATCTGACCGCCTCGCCTACCATCGGAGGCAACGAACCAACGGACCATTGTCGCCTCTCCCAATCACCACTGCTCCCCAAGACCCTGCACTTTCACCCCGACCAGTGCCCCTCTCTGTAATCACCACGCCAGGGCGCCCAGTTGAGACCACGCCAGCGCGGGCCTTCGCCGTCGTCGCTCTGCCCAAATCGCCTAGGAGATCCGCCCAGCAATAGAAGCGGTTGCGGGCCTTCGTTGTCGTCGTCTTCCTCCCCCCTCGCTCCCGACAGATCTGAGAACCGCCATCGTCGGCCTGCCGGATCTGAGGCTCTTCGGCTCCACCGGAAATGGGGCTCCATGAAGATGAAGAAGGAGACAACATCGCCACCACCGCGGTGCCACCGCCCAGCAACTCGATTCACCTTAAATTCGATCCTCTTCGCCGGCGTCGAGCCCGATATTGCCGCCACCGCACTGCTCAACCTCGTCTTGACCGCCGCCTTCATTTCACCGTCGTCGCCTTCGATCGCCCATGGATCTCTGCTCTGCTTTCCACCAGGAGGATGACACAACCAATTGAAAAAGGGGATCGCCCACAGATCTCCGCTCCGCTTTCCAGGACGACAACGCAACTGATTGAAAAGGGGAGTTAGGGTTAATTCAAATACACGCGCTTCACATTCGCTTCACATTGTATTTGGGCCTACTTTTTTCCATTTTCTTAAAAAAATAAAATTAACGTGGCTTAATCTTAGCCATCCATCCAAATCAGATCAAAGGTTCACAATTGTGCACAAGATACACCCTAAGGGGGGTGCACAATATACCTATTCTCTATATATATATAACACTAGATCCGCCACTGGATTAAGGTCATTTGGCACATGCAGTTGATGTAATTATATCAACTTCAATTGTTTTTCCTCCAATAAATTTAATTTGATATATATAAGTACTCAGCACATGCATTATATATATATATATATATCAAATTAAATTTATTGGAGGAAAAAAATTGAAGTTGATATATATATATATATCAAATTAAATTTATTGGAGGAAAAAAAATTGAAGTTGATATAATTACATCAATTGCATGTGCCGAATGACCTTAATCCAGTGGCGGATCTAGTGTGTTAAAGCTATGTGAGCGGAAAAGTTTAGTCATGACAAAGAGAAAAGACAATTAACAAGCCGAAATACGATTATTATATAGTACTTCATTAAAACATAAAAGAAATTCAAGATTTATCAATTATAAGAGTTATTTGACATTCATAATAATAAATAGTTTCATGACAAATAAAATATGATCAAGGAAATTGTGCAAGACTTGACAGTTGTGCAAGACTTGACAGTTTCTGAAAATCTATCAACCGGGGGGGAGGGGGGGAGGGGGGGAGGAGGGAATTTGTGCCAAATCTGTTTCAGCTAGCCTTCTACACAATTGTGCAAGACTTGACAGTTTCTGGAAATCATTTGGGTTTCGGAAGAATCAATCTATCGTCATCTTTCTTATAGAAGGAAAAAATATTCTTCAATCGTTTGAGTTTCGGAAGATCAGACATCCTATTGAATCAAAAGTTACAAAAAAAATATATAAAAACTATAAAGTATCTTAGATAATTTTTTTCTTTTTGACTGGCGACCCTCTGTGTAGGGTCATTCAAGCCATCTATTGATGGCTTCAAGATCGCTTAGTCGATCTACTTCTTGCCCACTGTTAAAAAAAAAGTGCTATCCAAAGTTGAAATTTGATAATGTCGAAAAGGAATTAAATAGGGTAAAGGAGTAAGAATGATGAAGACAAGTGAATGGAACACCGAACAGACCGAAGCGGTGCTAGAGTGTGCTACTGTGTACGTGTGGTGCGAGGGTGAGTTAGCAAACAATTGAAAAATATCAAAATAAGCTTTTAAAGCTTTTGGGCCTCAAAGGCATTAGGCCTACCTAAAATTAATGGCCCAACAAAAAAAAATTTAACTAACTTCAAACATTTCTACCCAGCAATGGTTGGGTGCGCTTCCAAAGAAATCTGCCTATGCCTTAATCTAATTCCCTAAAAAACTACAACAACAAAAACATGCACTAACCTAATTAATTTGACTCATTAGATATATGTGTGTGTGCGCGCGCGCGCCTGTTGATCCCAATTTTTCAATGTTTGGTGTGTTCATGGTCTTAGGAAATACGTACATACAAGTTTTATTGTTGTTTTTTTTTATGTTGAAATCTGATTCAATCTCAGTTTATCAAAGCTTAAGTTAGTTTTTAGTTAAAACTTAGCTTGTAAGATAAGGTTCATTTCCTAAATTATGTAAGTATGACAGTTGGTGTTTTATTTCAGTTTTAATCATGGTTGTAAGTGGTGGAGTAGTGGATGTAGTTGTGGTTTCTTTTCTCAAGCAGTTTCTCATTTGTAAGGTGTATGAAAGGGTTGAATCAAGCAATGATAGAAGTGAGGTTGTTTTAAGAAAAACTCGCTCTGTGTGATGTTCTGTGTGTGACAACAAATGATTGTCCTCCTCAATCAAATTGTATGTGTGTGTGATCTTGTTCTACATATGCTAATAGAGTGGTATCAGAGCAAACAAGAGTTTGCATCCGGGTTTGTATCCAGGGATCGAGTGAAATTGTGAGGTTAAACACAAAAGGGAAACACAATGAGTGGGAAGATCGATCAGTATGCAGAACAATGGATCAAATAGTGTGGTCAATCCTCAACTGCCAATCTTCAAGGGAGTGAATTATCACTTCTGGAGGTTGAAGATGACAACCTTGTTCAAGTCCCAAGAGCTGTGGAGCTTGGTAGATCAAGGGTTTGAAAATCCTAAGCCAGAAAAACCTGATTAGTAGTTGAGAGAGAAGAGGAAGAAGGATTCTAAGGCATTGTTTATGATCCAATCCGCCTTAGATGATGGAATCTTCCCTAGGATTGCAGCTTCAACCACCTCTCATGAAGCTTGGGAGGTACTCATACAAGAATATATGGATGATAAGAAGGTAATAATAGTTAAATTATAGTCTCTTCGTAGAGAGTTTAAAACTCTAGTTATGCAAGAAAAGGAAAGTGTTCAATTTTATTTGTCAAGAGTCTATGCCATAGTGAATCACATGAAGTCATATGGTGAGATCTTGAGCAATGAGATTGTTGTGAGCAAGGTCCGGAGAAGTCTGAGTAAAAGGTTTGATCATGTTGTAGCTGTCATTGAGGAGTCAAAGGATCTATCAACATATAGGTTTGATAACAAGTTCTCTTCAAGCTCATGAGGAAAGGTTGAGTAGATCGAGGATCAACTGATCGGAAGGATGAGAAGGTTTTTCAAGTAAAGGAAGAATCTTCAAAAGAGAAATCTGAGCACTCGGGACAAAGAGGTAGAGGAAGAGGAGAATATAGAGGAAGATGATGAGGAAGAGGTCAGGGAAATGGCTCACGTAGAGGCCAAACTGGTGAATCAGATCGAGAGAGACTAGTGGAGAGGCTCTAGCAAAGCGCTGTACAGTCGCTCTAAGTTCTACAGGAGCAGCATACAATGTTATCATTGTAATAAGTATGGGCACAAAGAGGCTCAGTGCTGGGACAAGTAAGAGAGTGAACATAAGTTAGCAAACTTCTCAGAGAACAATGAACAAGAGGGAAGGTTGTTCATGGTACTCTCATCTATCATAGATGATGCAAAAGAGTTGTGGTGTCTTGACTGTGGGTGCTCAAATCACATGTCAAGTTCAAGAGGCTTGTTCAAAGAACTGGATAAGTCTAAGAAGAGTAGAGTAATGCTCGGTGATGATAAGGTACTGAGATATGAAGGCAACGATTTTCTTGCTATCAAGATAGTACAAGGAGATGTGAAATGCTTGTATGATGTGTAGTATGTGCCAGGTTTGGCACATAACTTGTTAAGTGTTGGCCAGTTGCAATGAGCAGACTACTCACTTCTTTTTGATGACAATGCTTGTGTCATCAGAGAAAAGAAATCAGGACAAGTGATTGTGAATGTGCCAATGACAGGGAATATGATGTTTTCTTTGAATCTGTCAACATGGGTAGGCAGAGCTATAACAACAAAAGTTGATGTGATTGCAAAGGTTTGGCACATAAGATATGGGCACTTGAATGTTCAGAGTTTGAAACTACTGAACACAAAGGAAATGGTGCTGGGTTTGCCTACAGTAGGAGAGCTGGATGTATGTGAATGGTGTGTTTATGGCAAGCCGTCCAAAGGGGCATTCCCAAGTGGAAAAGTCTGGAGAGCCAGTGAGTGTTTAGAGCTTCTTCATGCAGACCTATGTGGACCAATGCAAACTGAGTCCTTGGGTGGAATCAAATACTTCATGCTCATTGCAGATGATTGTAGCAGGATGAGTAGGGTGTTTTTCCTGAAGTCAAGTCTGAGGCATTTGAACACTTTAAGAGATTTAAGCCTCTAGTAGAAAATGAGTCAGGTCAAAGGGTAAGAGCAATGAGAATAGACAAGGGTGGTGAATTTCTGTCACATGAGTTTGTCTCATTTTGTGAAGAGCATGGCATCAGAAGAGAGCAGAACGGGGTTGTTGAAAGAAAGAACAGAATAGTGGTTAATATGAATAGGAGTACGCTCAAAGACAAGAGAATACCAAATGAATTATGGTGTGAAGCAATTGCTACAGCAGTGCATGTTTTGAACATCTGACCAACAAAGGAAGTTCCAAACAAGACACCTCTAGAAGTGTGGAGAGGAAGAAAGCTAGCAGTGAGTTATTTAAGGGTATTTGGATGCATAGCTTACTCTTTGGTGAATCTATGAATGCCCTTGTCCCGACCTAATATAGTTACTAGTCCAACCAGTCCTAGCAACCCTTATTAATCGAACAGTCCCTAAAGAAGGATTTAACCCAATTGATAGCTTTAAGTTCAGAGATTAGCCAAGGTATTTGCAGTCCCTAAAAAAGGATTTAACAACACATTCAACTTCCTACTTATTCAATTAGTTCAACCAGCCCTAAAGGAATAAGTTTGCCACTTAGGTTAAGGTTCACAACCAGGAATCTACAAAACCTTAGCGATTGAATTGATTCTACCAAGTTGATCAGTCAAGATAGAACAAAACAATAATCAATCAAGCACAAAGAAGTTGAAGCATTCACAAATAGGAAACTAGGAGCGAGAATTAGAAACTCACAATCAATCCGAATAAAGCTTCAAATTGTAGGTAGAACGAAGAGAGTTTAGTCGCCCATGGCGAACATCGCTCTCTCTCCAATTGTCTGATAGAACGTAATAATAGAATAGAAGTTCTCATGAAAAATAACATAAAAGGCCTAATTAAAAGCATCCAAGTCGGCCTCAAAGTGAATAAATTAGAAACTAGGGTTTTTTCCATCAAAACGGCGCGCGACAGTACGTGCGGCGGGCGCGGCGGCGGGCGCAGCGGCGGGCGCGGCAAACCATGCGGCGGGCGCAGCATGAATACCGTCCCTGGCGGCGGGCGCAGCGGCGGGCGCTGCATTGGTCTTTCACGGAAATTCCGTCTTGAATCAGCTCTCGACGTCAACATGAAAGTTGTAGCCCTCTGAAAGAGCTTTCCAACGCATGGTCATAATAGTCGATCGGACAACCGAGGCCTCCAGAAAGTGCAAAACAAGTTCAGCATGTCTGGCGACAACTTCTGCAGACTTGTTCTTCGTTTAGGTTCGCTTCTTCTTCTCAGGACCTCTTGAGATCTTCATGTAAGCTTCTTCGATCCACTAGACATTCTCATCCAATGCGTTATCAACCCATGTCTCCTCCTCGGATCCACGATTACCTGAAATAATCAATAAAAACGTGTAGATTCCGATTCCACCAACATAGAGAGCAAATATGCAAATTGTAATCAAATCATGGATGAAATGCATCTTAAATAAGCTAAATGCAACCTATTATGCCTACCTAAATGCATGCTATCAGCAAGCTTGATGGCAAGACAGTTAAATGTGTGTTTGTTAGGTATGCTGATCAATCAAAGGCATATAGACTTTACAATCCTAAAAGTGGGAAGATTATTATAAGCAGGAATGTAGTCTTCAATGAAGATGCTAAATGAGATTGGCAAGAGAAAGAGAAGAATCCCAAGGCTCAGAATATTTTAGATGAGGCAATGGAGGAGACTGATGTGCTAGAGGTTGATCAAGTGCAACCTAGTCCTCCATCCACACCATCAGATCAACAAAGTGGCTCAGATCACAACTCCTCTCCTTCAAGTTCATCTAGTGATTCACCTCCAAGAAGGTTTAGATCTCTAGCAGAGATTTATGAGAGTTGTGAGTTTGCTTTGATGGCAACAGAGCCAGAGAATTTTGAGGAGGCCAGTAGGGATGAGTAGCTCAAGCTCGGCTTAGGAAAAGCTCGACTCGAGATCGTTCGAATTTGAAAACAAGCCGAGTTCGAGCTCATAGTCGAGCTCGTGACGAGCTCAAGCCGAGTTCGAGCTCGAGCTTGAGCTCGTTTGTAAATGAGCCGAGCTTGAACACTAGGTACTCGAGCTTGTGAGCTCGTATATCACCCCTAGGCCAGGGTGAATGATCAGTGGCAAGTGAATGATCAGGGGCAAGTGGGTGTACTCGAGCTTGAGCTCGTTTGTAAATGAGCCGAGCTTGAACACTAGGTACTCGAGCTTGTGAGCTCGTATATCACCCCTAGGCCAGGGTGAATGAACACTAGGTACTCGAGCTTGTGAACACTAGGTACTCGAGCTTGTTCAGCTTCCTCATGACAGAAATGTGATTGGTCTCAAGTGGGTGATATGTCTCTATGTAGATGATATAATCTACTTTAGTTCATCTCAGAAGATGTTGAATCAGTTCAAGGGTGCTATGATGAGTGACTTTGAAATGACAGATCTAAATTAGCTGCAATACATCATAGGCTTGGAGGTTAGGCAAAGAAATGAGAGAATTTTTCTTTGCCAAGAAAAATATGCCAGAGATCTGTTGAAGAAGTTTCATATGGAGAATTGTGATGTTGTTGCAACTCCTATGAATACCAATGAAAAACTGCAAAGAGAGGATGGCATAGGGAAGGCTGATGAGAGGTTGTACAGAAGTTGGTGGGAGGTTTGAACTACCTTTCATACACCAGGCCAAACATTGCACATTGTGTTAGTGTGGTGTCAAGATTTATGCACAATCTAACAAAGCAACACTTTGGTACTGCTAAGAGGATTCTGATGTATGTTGCAGTGAGTTTGAAATATGGATTGTGGTATGAAAGTGTTGAGAATTTTGGCTTGAAAGGCAACACAGATAGTGATTGGGCTGGTTGCATTGATGATGGAAAGAGTACATCTGGAACCGTGTTTAGCTTTGGCTCTAGAGCAGTCACATGGAGATCAAAGAAGCAGGAGACAGTTGTCTTTTCATCATCTAAAGACGAGTATGTAGCTGCACGGGTAGCTGGGAGACATGCTCTATGGTTGAGAAAGTTGTTGGCTGATTTGGAGTGTGTGAAGATTGGTGCTACTGAGATTTGGTGTGATAACAAATCGGCTATTGCTATGACAAAGAATCCTGCATTTCATTCAAGAACTAAGCAAATAGATGTGCAACATCACTTCATTCGAGAGCTTGTCACAAAGGAGAAGGTAGTGCTGCGATTTTGTGGCACAAATGATCAGGATGCTGATCTGTTTACAAAGGCACTGAACATAGCTAAGCATCAATTCTTTCGAGAGAGAATTGGAATGAGAGAGTTTGAATCAAGGGGAGGTGTTGAAATGTGATTCAATCTCAGTTTATCAAAGCTTAAGTTAGTTGTTAGTTAAGGTTCATTTCCTAAATTCTGTAAGTATGACAGTTGGTGTTTTATTTCGGTTTTTAATCATGGTTGTAAGTAGTGGAGTAGTGGATGTAGTGGTAGTTTCGTTTCTTGAGCAGTTACTCATTTGTAAGGTGTATGAAAGGGTTGAATCAAGCAATGATAGAAGTGGGTTGTTTTAAGAAAAACTCGCTCTGTGTGTTGTTCTGTGTGTGACAGCAAACGATTGTCCTCCACAATCAAATTGTATGTGTGTGAGATCTTGTTATGCATCTGCTAACATTTTAAAATAGGTATATGTTCGACTTTGAATTGTCGAGATTGACTTGCTTTAATCGATTTGTAATATGCATGCATCATTCATAGAAAAAAGGAGTTAATTAATTAATTCAGAAAAGTGATGTGTATGTTTATAAATTGATATATAGTTGAGCTTCCATCGCCTGAGTTCCATTCCGGCGACGAACTTAGAAGAGTTCGTCTCCTGAATGTCTAGGGCTTGACCCCCAACCCAAATCACATTTGAGCGACCAATTCTATACAAAGTTCGTCGCTTGAATCAACTTTAGGCGACGGACATATTTAGGCGACGAACAAAGGAAGAATATATGGTTGCTCGAATAAAGAACTCATCCACTTTTGTCAGAACTACCATTCAGGCGACGAACATAGGTCAATGTTCGTTGCTTGAGTTGACTTCAGGCGACGGAAATTACATGTGTGGTCCATGTTGGTCGCCTGAATGAGTGATAAAAGTTGGTCACTCATTCAGGTGACGACATATTTTGAATGTTCGTCGCTTGAGTTAAATTCAGGGGACGGAGATAACATGTGTACTCTATGTTGGTCGCCTGAATGAGTGACAAAATAATAACAATTATTTAGGTGATGACATATTTTTTAATGTTAGTCGCTTAAATGAATGACCCCATTAGACATTTTTTTACAAAAAAAAATGTTTTTTTATAAATCTTATAAATTAAAAATATATTTTACGTATATTTTTAAAATTAATTATGTAATATTAATCTTATAAGTTATATTTATAAATTTTAAAACCATAATTTACAATGTTATATTTAAAAATTTAAAACCATAATTTTAAAATTATTTAATTGCGTAATAAATCTTTTAAGCTATATGTATAATGTTTTAAAACCATACTTTACAATGTTATAAATTTTAAAACCATACTTTACAATGTTAAATTTTTTAAATTAATTGTGTAATGTTTTTATAACGTTAAAACCATAAATTTACATTAATTGGGTAATATTTTATACAACCATAAACCTTATACTAAGTAATAAATTCTTATTATAATACTATAAGGTTATGTTTTGAGGAAAACTCATATAATTAACTAATAAAACCTTATACTAAGTAATAAATTCTTATTATAATACTATAAGGTTATGTTTTGAGGAAAACTCATATAAGTAACTAATAAAACCTTATACTAAGTAATAAATTTTTATTATAATACTATAAGGTTATGTTTTGAGAAAAACTCATATAAGTTGCTAATACAACCTTATACTAAGTAATAAATTCTTATTATAATACTATAAGGTTATGTTTTGAGGAAAACTCATATAAGTAACTACTAAAACCTTATAAATAAATTCTTATTATAATACTATAAGGTTATGTTTTGAGGAAAACTCATATAATTAACTAATAAAACCTTATACTAAGTAATAAATTCTTATTATAATACTATAAGGTTATGTTTTGAGGAAAACTCATATAAGTAACTAATAAAACCTTATACTAAGTAATAAATTCTTATTATAATACTATAAGGTTATGTTTTGAGGAAAACTCATATAAGTTGCTAATAAAACCTTATACTAAGTAATAAATTCTTATTATAATACTATAAGGTTATGTTTTGAGGAAAACTCATATAAGTAACTAATAAAACCTTATACTAAGTAATAAATTCTTATTATAATACTATAAGGTTATGTTTTGAGGAAAACTCATATAATTAACTAATAAAACCTTATACTAAGTAATAAATTCTTATTATAATACTATAAGGTTATGTTTTGAGGAAAACTCATATAAGTAACTAATAAAACCTTATAGTAAGTAATAAATTCTTATTATAATACTATAAGGTTATGTTTTCAGGAAAACTCATATAAGTTGCTAATAAAACGTTATACTAAGTAATAAATTCTTATTATAATACTATAAGGTTATGTTTTGAGGAAAACTCATATAAGTAACTAATAAAACCTTATACTAAGTAATAAATTCTTATTATAATACTATAAGGTTATGTTTTGAGGAAAACTCATATAAGTAACTAATAAAACCTTATACTAAGTAATGAATTCTTATTATAATGCTAAAAGGTTATGTTTTGAGGACAACTCATATAAGTAACTAATAAAACCTTATACTAAGTAATAAATTCTTATTATAATACTATAAGGTTATGTTTTGAGGAAAACTCATATAAGTTGCTAATAAAACCTTATACTAAGTAATAAATTCTTATTATAATACTATAAAGTTATGTTTTGAGGAAAACTCATATAAGTAACTAATAAAACCTTATACTAAGTAATAAATTCTTATTATAATACTATAAGGTTATGTTTTGAGGAAAACTCATATAAGTAACTAATAAAACCTTATACTAAGTAATGAATTCTTATTATAATGCTAAAAGGTTATGTTTTGAGGACAACTCATATAAGTAACTAATAAAACCTTATACTAAGTAATAAATTATTATTATAATACTATAAAGTTATGTTTTGAGGAAAACTCATATAAGTAACTAATAAAACCTTATACTAAGTAATAAATTCTTATTATAATGCTAAAAGGTTATGTTTTGAGGAAAACTCATATAAGTAACTAATAAAACCTTATACTAAGTAATAAAACCTTATATTAACTAATGAATTGTTATAAGAATACTATTAGTGTGTTTTAGGGGGAAATCGTATGAGTACCTAATGATTGTGGAATAAAACCTTATATTATCTAATAAAATGTTATAAGAATACTATAAATGTGTGTTTTGAGGGAAAATCATATAAGTAAATAATAATTGTTGAATAAATTCATATACTAACTAATAAGTTGTTATAAAAATACTATAAGTGTGTGTTTTGAGGAAAAATGATACAAGTAACTAATAATTGTTGAATAAATTCATATACTAACTAATAAGATGTTATATGAATACTATAAGTGTATGTTTTGAGGAAAAATCATATAAATAGCTAATAATTGTGGAATAAAACCTTATATTATCTAATAAAATGTCATAAGAATACTATAAGTGTGTGTTTTGAGGGAAAATCATATTAGAGCTAATGATTGTGGAATAAACTCTTATATTATCTAATAAAATGTTATAAGAATACTATAAGTGTGTGTTTTGAGGGAAAATCGTATAAATAATTAATAATTGTTGAATAAAACTTTATATTAAATAATAAATTCTTATTGGACTATTATAAGGCTATGTTTTGAGGAAAACTCATATAAGTAACTAATAAATATTGAATAACATCTTATAATAAATAATAAATTCTTATTAGAATACAATAGGAGTATGTTTTGAAAAAAACTCATATAAGTAACGAATAAATAATGAACAAATGTTTAATAAAATCTTATGTTAACTACTAAATTCTTATTAGAATACTATAAAAGTATGTTTTGAGAAAAAACTCCTATAAGTAACTAACAAAGGTTTAATAAAACCTTATATTAACTATTAAATTCTTATTAGAATACTATAAAAGTATGTTTTGAGGAAATCTCATATAAGTAACGAACAAATGTTTAATAAAACCTTATATTAACTACTAAATTCTTATTAGAATACTATAAGAGTATGTTTTGAGGAAAACTCATATAAGTGATGAACAAAGGTTTAATAAAACCTTATATTAACTACTAAATTCCTATTAAAATACTATAAGAGTATGTTTTGAGGAGAAATCATATAAGTGACTAATTAATGTTGAATAAAATCTTATATCAACTACTATAATCTTATTAAAATAGTATAGTATAAGAGTATGTTTTGACGAAAACTCATACGAGTGACTAATAAATGTTGAATAAAATCTTATATTAACTAGTAAATTCTTATTAGAATAATATAAGAGTATGTTTTGAGGAAAAATCATATAATTGACTAATAAATGTTTAATAAAACATTATATTAACTTATACATTCTTTTTATATGAATTTTTTTTATACCAAACCTAAAAATATTAAAATTGATATTTAAAAAATTCGCAAAAAAATATGGATACTGAACTAGTTTAATGATGTTGGATAAAATCATTCGCATAAGATAAGGATAGTGATATTTATTTTCTATATTATGAATTGTGAAGGAAAAAAAATTAACACTTCTGAAATTATTTTACCGCCTATTGTAATTTTGAGCGGTAAATTTCCCCCAAATTTTTGGTCAAAATTTAAAGAGGTCTCAAATACGGCTCTAACCCTAATTTTTTCAATCGTCCGCTTCACAAACCAGAGCCGCCTCTCTTGCCTCCTCTCTCAAGTTTCGCCTCTTCTGTCCATGGTGCCTCTCCTTCCTCCTTCCTCTTGGTCCCGTATCCCTGCTGCATCCTCTCGCTTCCTGCGTTGCCGTCGTCTCCTCGGATATGTGAAGTACCGTCACCACCCAACGATCTTCGTCCTCAAATCTCGAAACCCTAGCACCTCCAGACTCCAGTTGTTGATTTTCGCCGCCCCTGCTTACCGCTTCCTCCTCACCTGCTCCTCCTTCGATTCCCGCCAACTCCGTCCCTTCGACACCGTCGCCGCCTTCTCCTTCCTCTTCTCACGCTGAGCTCTCAAAGTCGCCCTTCAATGGCTTCCTCCGTCCTCATTCCCCATCTTTCTCTCTCGCCGTAGCAGCCCTCCTCTCCCTTACCACGAACGGCGCCGACGCCATCTCTCCAGGCTCCAAGGAAGGCGGCCCTCCTCTCCCTCTTGCATCCACCTTCGTAAACAAGGACGAGGACTGACCCACACAGACCTAAGGGCACCGGATTCACGCAACCCGGACACCACCTGGCGCCATTTGATCTCGCGTCGCCGGAGCTTGCTCTCCCATCTCCCTGCTTCGAAAATAGACCAGAGAGGAAGAACGCGGCCTCCCACCATCTTAATCTCTCTCGGAAGCCCCAAAATTCGATTTGGTGTTCGCCCTAGGGTTCAAGAGAAGGTCTGTTCGAGTTAATGTGATTGCCAAACAATGGGAGCCTACAAAGGTTGTAACTTTTTCTCAAGCTTTATTGTTCTTTGTTTGTCTCATCTGATTTTAATAGTTGTTGTGTCAATTTCTTCGATTAGGTCAAGCCACAAGCTGTCAGAGTCCTAATTCGTCTTGATACCTGAGGTACTTTGCTCTCTCTAATTGTCACTCCCCTAGAATTGTGTCATATTCAAGCAAATTCCTAGATTTTGAGCCTTGTGAAATGAATGTATGCATCTGTTTGCATTAGGTTGTTGATTCTCGGTTTTCTGATTGTGGAATGCTGATGCTGTTGTGTTGTTTCCTAGATAGATTTCATATAAATTTCTTCAATTCATTTAGGTTGTCTAACTTATTTTCCATCTCTTTGCCTTGATATATTATCATGGAGGGGAAATGTCTAATAAGGGGTTTACAAGTAGATTCTTATTGGGGTTTGATATATGCATACATTATGTTCACAATCTCCAAAACACTAAAATTCTTAGTTTCCTCCTTGGAACCATGCTTCAATCTCAATCTGATTTTTTGTCTTCTTTAGGTTTTGTTATTTCATTTAATGGTTTGATAGATTAACTTTTGTTATGTATTCAGAATTTGCAAGGTTGTGCACAAGTGGAAGAGGGCTAGTTGATAAATTATAGTAGTAGCTTGATCAATGGGTGAGCTTCATGTCTAAGCTTTGACAACTACAAATTGGTTCAGGTTGATGTTTAAGTCAAATATCTTCATTTGGCATGCATTCTTTTTAGGTTCTTACCTTTTGTTGCTTAACTTAATTTAAAAATGTGTGTGCTTGCATTATGTTTTTCCAGCCCATCCCAAAGGTGTAACGGCCCAGAATTATGATTTTTGGGTTACGTTTCAAGGGATAAAAGCCCTTGTTCGGATCTTGCAATCCAGGTACGGGTTGAGTTTTAAAACAAAATATTTGTACTAAAAGAAGGGATTTCGAACCCTTAAAGATCGCGGATCCATTGGGGATCAAATACCTGCCTTAGTCTAATCGTGAAATCGAGCGAAAGCAAAAATAAGGTTGAGTTTAAATACAATCCGAAAAGGAGTATAAAAGAGAGGAAGTGTGGTGGCCTCTCAACCTCTCGATCTAACGCCAAAAGTTTGAACCCGCCAAGCATCCACATAAGCAACGATAGCGGCTAACGGTTACCTGAATCTAAAAAAAATGAGGGGGATCTGGGTCAATCATCAGGTCACTCATGCGCGTATGTAAACACACTCTGAGAGGCATATAATAAGCACCCTATTCTTAAGATGAAAT
Source organism: Persicaria tinctoria (assembly GCA_037127255.1). NCBI lineage: Eukaryota > Viridiplantae > Streptophyta > Magnoliopsida > Caryophyllales > Polygonaceae > Persicaria > Persicaria tinctoria. Next base: position 41,120,302 of record JBANSL010000002.1, on the reverse strand, counting down.
GCGTAATGCCATACGTAAATTAAATCACACACACACACACACACACACACACACACACACACACACACATATATATATATATATATATATATATATATATATATATATATATATATTTATATACTGACAGATTAATATAATGCAGAAAACGATAAATGGATCCACACAGAATGCCAAATGGCATGTCCCTCTCGTACCTCTACCCCCTTTCAATAGGGCGGAGACTGGCCAGTTCGGTGCTATAGCATATCAATTTCCTCGTGGTGGTGCACAAACCACGGCATCATCATATCATATCATCTCATCGCTTGCCCGATGGTGCTGGGCTATCATATCATGCTCATATAGACTCGATTTACTCAGGGTACCCGATGAGGCTGGGCTACCCTATGACCCTAGCAAAGACTCTAGGACTATCACAGATAACGGCCGTTCTCTTGCAAGGACATATAGCAATCATATGATTTTCATTTTAGCTCTTAAGCATGATTCTAAGTCGTATGGTGCATGGACACTAGCCTACTATATAACACCCAGTGCATAGAGCGCCCATCATGAGTAAGTTCAAAGAACTTACCTGGAGTAGCAGATCAACAAGATGAAAAGAAGCAAGATATAAGCAAGCAGGTTACAGATCACCTAGAAATTATTAATAAATATGCATAAGTAAACTGCACACAACGGGATCCATTTACCACTACATAACATGCCCACCAATTCATTAATCATAGTATTATTAACATTCTTTATCTCAACTTATGTCACCATCTTATATCATCTTATTCCATTGTCATTTCCATAACTGCCTCAACCATACTTCAATCCATATAATCTCAGTAGCTAGTCAAGTTGTTAGTCAAAACAATTGCTTCAAAATTATACTTAGCCATTTCTAATTCATAAAATATTTAATCTTTAAAAATACTTCCAAAAATCCGATTAAATAATCCCAGCATACTTTACTTTAATTAAAATAATCCTTCCAGGGACTTAAATAATTTTCAACCGTTACTAAATAATTCAATTTATATACCTTAAAACCAACCTCTTTTATAAACTCTTTAAATAATATTTTAGCTTTTAAATCCTCATATAATATTATATAATAATTTAAATACTGCTAGTTAGTTAAATAAATAAACGGATGAACCCGAACCGAACCGAACCCGCTAAATCCCCAACCGGTCCAATAAAACAAATAAATAAAGTAAACAAGGAGGCGGGCCCACGGGTCTCCATCTTCCTCCCGATTTCAAAAGGAATCCCGCCCCGCCTCTGTTGCAACGGACGCAACCACGGCGCTGCCTTGCTCGACCTCGCCTCCTCACCGCACCTTGGCTCCGCCTTGCTCAGCCGTGGCTCACCAGCTCCGGCTCCGGCTCCGTGGTCTCGCCCTGCCTCTCAGCTCTCTCGCTCTTGCTCTCATGCCTCGCTCTCTCCAGCGCTCTCGCGTGCGCTTCTCCTCGCTCCCGCTTCTCGCAGCGCTCGTCGGAGGTCTCGATCTCGCCGGAGCCCTCGAGCTCGCCCCCCCGCTATCCACTCTCAGCTCACACACTCCCTTCCCGACCCCGAAGAACGAAAGGAATGAAATGGACTAACGGAAGTAAGGGGATGAAGCTCACCGAGATGTTCGCGGGCGTCGGAGCTTCGATCGGAGTTCTGGGCATCGTCGGAGGCTCTCGATGGTTCCTCGGACCGGAAGGTTGTTTTGCGTTTGAATGGGCGGTGGATCTTCGGTGGCTCGTCGATGGCGTCGAGTGCTCCGGGGGCAGCCTTTGTTGCTCTTCGATGAAAGAGGAGGAGGCGAGGATGACAATGACGGTGAAGGAGCTCCAAGGCGTGGTGTGTGGTGATGGTGATGAGAGGAAGAAGGTGTTGTGGTGGCGCGTGATGGTGCTTATGGCGTCGGTGGTTGCTGAAATGGAGAACGGTGATGGGAGGTGGAGATGGCTCAGCAGTAGGTGATGGTGAATCAGATGGGGAAGGTGAAGAGGAGATGGGGATGTCGATGGTGATGGGGAGTAGGTGAAAGTGATGGGTTCATTTGAAGGGTAAGGTGAGTGATGGGAGTGGGTGAAGAATTGTGTGTTGAATTGGGTAACCAATACCCGGAAATAAATTCCGAATACGTGAATTTTGAATCCCGAAATTAGTTTCCGAATGTTAGTTTCTCCGACTCTCGCTCCCTCGATCAATTAGATTTTTAAAATCGACAAGGATATCACTATCCGATAATTATTTTGAATTTTCGAGGTAAAAGAACGGAAATTGTTCATTAAATTTATACTCCGGTCGGAATCCGCTAAACAAGTTTTAAAACCGACTTAATTTCATTTTTAATTCTCTTATTCCAGAAAATTAGGATTTGAAAATCCGAGCCTTTACATCATCCACCTCTAAAAACAAGTCTCGTCCTCGAGACTAAAAAAATCTTAAAACAGGGGATGAAGTTTGAAATTGGTGAGTCCAAGGATCATGTCATTGATCCCGTGAACACCTCATAAGTGCCCCTATGAGATCCTCACAGTACCGTTGCCGTGATCATAATATCCCCAATAGACCGTAGTAAGAATGTAATATGGGCCCCTATCACATCCTTACTCCGACTCTTTGGCCATATCATAACTCAAATATTATTATCCACTTCGTGAGGCGTCATAATGTAAATCCAGTCCCGAATGATTCAAAAGAGTTTTGCAAATGGAAAGATTGACCTCGAAATCGTTAAAATTCTTGATAGGATTTATTCTTTTAAAATCCAAGTTAGTATTTTTTCAAATCCGTTCAAAATCTTCAAATTCGACGTTAGTCAAGCAATTTCACATCACGAGAGGTGGAATCATCCACCTCTAAAGACTAATCTCATATTCTCTTCCTAGTTTTCGAATCAAATCAATCATCATTCTCAACTCAGCATGAACAAAAGTAATACAACTCATCAACTCATAACATCATCAGCCACCTCTCATGTGGCAAATCTCAACATCAATCATGATAATCTCAACCACATAACATTTTTACCCATAACATAAATCATACCATCCATTCAGAACATGTCAAAAGCAATAACAACATCTCAACATCATACCACGAGCCATAAGGCATATCTACATCATACTGAAGGAATCACAAGTCCATGATCGAATTCTCATAAGTTATCATGCAAGCACACATGTCAAGAGATCAATGGGCTAGGTGTCACAGGGTTAGTATGTCAGTACACATCAATCCTCAAAATCGCATAACATCGCACTACAAGTAGAACCAGTCATAGCAGATTTATCATGTCAACATATCAACACATCAAGGCCATGTCTATTAAGATTTAGAAAAAGGAAGTTCAAGTAGTATATAATTCACCAACATGTCAACATGCCCTAAAAGACATCACCTCAACTCATCACAATATCGAATGACGATCATTTAGTAACCAGGCACCATTGAGTCATGTTTATCATCTGACGTATCAATAATCATGTTTAACTATATAATACATCATCATGCTTTCATATAATAACACATTATTATCTCATATATCATGTTGCAACACATCCGAACATACTTCTACAACAACATAACAGGTTAGCAAATCATCAATATATCATGATAGCATTTGTCACTTTCACTAGATTTCAATATTGCATATCAACATGTAGTATTGTTCCATACCAAGTTCCTCATGGTCGCTATCTAACATCATGCCAGTACATATTTACAATTCATGTAAGCAAGAAAATTCCCAAATTATCATCAGTACGTCAACAAGTCTCAATTTGCTATTGTGCTCAAAATTATTGCATAACATCATATATGAACATAGTCAATTCAAGCTAGCAACTTTCATCATAACCTTATCATATAACAATTTAGGTTCCTCAACATTCGCAGTTAATACTTTTATAGGCACAAGAGTTCAGATCATGCTTAGCAATATAGGGTAGCAAAACATGGAAACATCATGGTACATGAAATTTATAAGACATCGAATCATATCATCATAGACAATGGATGATCATGCAAGATTCATTACCAGGTCAGCACATCAACACACAAATTCCATCGCCATATCAATGCAATACCATCATCAATTAATTCAGAGAGGATTAAGAGTTCGAACGGAGGACACTCCTGCTTGCAAGTCATATCGTACTCAGTAATCGTCATCCTCAAAACGTGCTTGTCTTGTTGAAATCATTGATCCTGAGGCCCGTGGGTTATGGGCCCACGCCTTCGCGGCGTTGCTCTATCGCTATCGGACTTCCCATTTCCTCTTTCATGCGGTCGCTCGTCCAACGTGTCGCGTAGGAGTTCAAGTTAGCAAAGATAGGGGAGGGACAAGAGCGGACAACCCAATGTTCCTTTCGGAACAAACACAGACCAACCCTAAAGATGACAACTAGAGACGAAACTCCGACCTGAGAATAGCAACGATGCCCTTATGGAAGTCCATTAAGTTATAATCGCGACAAGCAAACACGAATTCATCATGGAGCATATCAATCACACTAATCCACGCTAACATGTACCTATATCAAGGGAGCGACATTCGTATTCATTTCCAACGACACGATCAATTCCTATACTGATGCATGCGAGACAAGATAGTAGTCTATTATTCCATGAAAGCAGATATGCCTAGCAACTTAAGCAAGTTATGCGGAATCAAGAATGATCATGCAGGATTCGAGGTTATGTGGGATTTAACGACGATGACGAGTATGGTGCATATGAACGAATGTACAAGCGTGGTGTACGCATCAATAGGTCAGGTTAAATATGGCATGGCGAGGTGTAACATAACAACCAGATTAAGCGTCATACAAGAACATATAGGAGCAACCTAGTAACTATCTCATCCGAACACACTGGTCATATAATAGGTCAAGCATGGCACGTAATCATACGATGAGATACATTTAGAAAGCACAGGTCCTATATGATACTAGCGACACATAATGTGATACAAGCATAGTCAAGAGTCATTAAAAGGGGTTCAACATGATGTTCACGAAACATGAGGCATCATCAAAAGTAACAAGAAAGACATCATGGGCAATAGATTATAATCATGCTAGGAACGAATCATCATAGGACACACATAAAGGTACAATAGTCATCACATCATAGAAGAGGTACAACATGTAATCATTTAGCGAGTCCTATTGGAAATCATAAGCCCTACATGATACTACTAACACATATCGAATCATGACCACAATCAAGGTAACTCGACTAAATTCATTCTAACATTCATGCATCATGCATATGCGAAATGATATAACGTGGTGTATGATCATGCGAGGTGCCAAGTCATACATCTACGCCAGCAATAGAGGAATTCATAAGGTAATAGGGAAACACTACCGAGTGATAACATGTAAGCATGCTAGGATAAACCATCACAGACAGCAATCGATCATCGAATTCAACATCAATCTAATTTTCATGAGCAAGATATTTCAAGGTGATAGAAAAAGGGAAGGATCACACTATGAGGGACCTAGCTCGAGAGGGAATCAACAATAATGCAAGCAAGGCATAAATTCGCACAAGTCACAACCAATGACCCTACATGATGCTAAAAGCTCAATATGACATTCGATACATACATGCGCTTGTATGACCAACATATCGATGTGTAAGAAATCATATTAACATACCCCGTCGGTATAGAAGCATGGGAGGAATATAGCAATGCATAATGCAAGCCTACGCAACAAGCAATATGACTAGCATACAAGGTATGTATTCCAACTCAACAACCATTTGAATAAGGCATGCATTTACCAAGACATCACGTCAAATAGCATGATCACAATTGAAATACGAATTTAGTCAATAAACCATGGGTAACATCGAATAATCATGCAGGGGGAATCATCTTACGACATTCATACAAGGGGAGTGTAACACACTATCATGGGTCTAATCTAGGGGAAGACAATAACTATATACAAACTCCCGTCATGCAATTCATGCTTCAAATCAGTCGTTAGTACGACCAATACAACAGGTCAATTAGACATACAAAGGCGACATATAATCAGGACAAGAAGCAAGATGCAACACGGGACCTAAGCAATGGGGCAAGAATGGGTAGAGAATGTCATACAACCACAAATTTACATTAAGGATCATCATCATAACATGTACTGGGAATTACGTATCATATAAGGCATGTTGACATCAAGTTATCTAATGTCGCTCTTCGAGGAGCGACTAACCGGAGGGGCAAAAACCTCGCGATCCTACCTAACTCGCCACTCCAACCACCTTGGTGCAATCTCCTTGGAGTCTTCCGGACCCTCTGTAAAGAGCAAGCTAGTATTTTGCCTACCGTTCCCAACTACACCCAATAGGGGGGGGGGGGGGGGTCTAGCGCCTTTACTACCCAATCGTGTCCCCGTTTCGTCGATTCTCCTTTTTTATTACAACTCGAGTTCATTACTTAGTCCAATTTTAGTTAAGCACCTTAAATTCATTTTGCCCCTTTAAATCCTTTTCAAAAAGTCCTTGAAACTCGTGGGCGGTTTTCAAAACACACACTCGACCCTTGTGTACCCGAATTGCACAACCTGAACGGCCCAGAATTATGATTTCCGGGTTACGTTTCAAGGGATAAAACCCCTTGTTCGGATCTTGCAATCCAGGTACGGGTTGAGTTTTAAAACAAAATATTTGTACTAAAAGAAGGGATTTCGAACCCTTAAAGATCGCGGATCCATTGGGGATCAAATACCTGCCTTAGTCTAATCGTGAAATCGAGCGAAAGCAAAAATAAGGTTGAGTTTAAATACAATCCGAAAAGGAGTATAAAAGAGAGGAAGTGTGGTGGCCTCTCAACCTCTCGATCTAACGCCAAAAGTCTGAACCCGCCAAGCATCCACATAAGCAACGATAGCGGCTAACGGTTACCTGAATCTAAAAAAAATGAGGGGGATCTGGGTCAATCATCAGGTCACTCATGCGCGTATGTAAACACACTCTGAGAGGCATATAATAAGCACCCTATTCTTAAGATGAAATGCGTAATGCCATATGTAAATTAAATCACACATATATATATATATATACTGACAGATTAATATAATGCAGAAAGCGATAAATGGATCCACACAGAATGCCAAATGGCATGTCCCTCTCGTACCTCTACCCCCTTTCAATAGGGCGGAGACTGGCCAGTTCGGTGCTATAGCATATCAATTTCCTCGTGGTGGTGCACAAACCACGACATCATCATATCATATCATCTCATCGCTTGCCCGATGGTGCTGGGCTATCATATCATGCTCATATAGACTCGATTTACTCAGGGTACCCGATGAGGCTGGGCTACCCTATGACCCTAGCAAAGACTCTAGGACTATCACAGATAACGGCCGTTCTCTTGCAAGGACATATAGCAATCATATGATTTTCATTTTAGCTCTTAAGCATGATTCTAAGTCGTATGGTGCATGGACACTAGCCTACTATATAACACCCAGTGCATAGAGCGCCCATCATGAGTAAGTTCAAAGAACTTACCTGGAGTAGCAGATCAGCAAGATGAAAAGCAGCAAGATATAAGCAAACAGGTTACAGATCACCTAGCAATTATTAATAAATATGCATAAGTAAACTGCACACAACGGGGTCCATTTACCACTACATAACATGCCCACCAATTCATTAATCATAGTATTATTAACATTCTTTATCTCAACTTATGTCAACATCTTATATCATCTTATTCCATTGTCATTTCCATAACTGCCTCAACCATACTTAAATCCATATAATCTCACTAGCTAGTCAAGTTGTTAGTCAAAACAATTGCTTCAAAATTATACTTAGCCATTTCTAATTCATAAAATATTTAATCTTTAAAAATACTTCCAAAAATCCGATTAAATAATCCCAGCATACTTTACTTTAATTAAAATAATCCTTCCAGGGACTTAAATAATTTTCAACCGTTACTAAATAATTCAATTTATATACCTTAAAACCAACCTCTTTTATAAACTCTTTAAATAATATTTTAGCTTTTAAATCCTCATATAATATTATATAATAATTTAAATACTGCTAGTTAGTTAAATAAATAAACGGATGAACCCGAACCGAACCGAACCCGCTAAATCCCCAACCGGTCCAATAAAACAAATAAATAAAGTAAACAAGGAGGCGGGCCCACGGGTCTCCATCTTCCTCCCGATTTTAAAAGGAATCCCGCCCCGCCTCTGTTGCAGCGGACGCAACCACGGCGCCGCCTTGCTCGACCTCGCCTCCTCACCGCACCTTGGCTCCGCCTTGCTCAGTCGTGGCTCACCAGCTCCGGCTCCGTGGTCTCGCCCCGCCTCTCAGCTCTCTCGCTCCTGCTCTCATGCCTCGCTCTCTCCAGCGCTCTCGCGTGCGCTTCTCCTCACTCCCGCTTCTCGCAACGCTCGTCGGAGGTCTCGATCTCGCCGGAGCCCTCGAGCTCGCCCCCCGCTATCCACTCTCAGCTCACACACTCCCTTCCCGACCCCGAAGAACGAAAGGAATGAAATGGACTAACGGAAGTAAGGGGATGAAGCTCACCGAGATGTTCGCGGGCGTCGGAGCTTCGATCGGAGTTCTGGGCATCGTCGGAGGCTCTCGATGGTTCCTCGGACCGGAAGGTTGTTTTGCGTTTGAATGGGCGGTGGATCTTCGGTGGCTCGTCGATGGCGTCGAGTGCTCCGGGGGCAGCCTTTGTTGCTCTTCGATGAAAGAGGAGGAGGCGAGGATGACAATGACGGTGAAGGAGCTCCAAGGCGTGGTGTGTGGTGATGGTGATGAGAGGAAGAAGGTGTTGTGGTGGCGCGTGATGGTGCTTATGGCGTCGGTGGTTGCTGAAATGGAGAACGGTGATGGGAGGTGGAGATGGCTCAGCAGTAGGTGATGGTGAATCAGATGGGGAAGGTGAAGAGGAGATGGGGATGTCGATGGTGATGGGGAGTAGGTGAAAGTGATGGGTTCATTTGAAGGGTAAGGTGAGTGATGGGAGTGGGTGAAGAATTGTGTGTTGAATTGGGTAACCAATACCCGGAAATAAATTCCGAATACGTGAATTTTGAATCCCGAAATTAGTTTCCGAATGTTAGTTTCTCCGACTCTCGCTCCCTCGATCAATTAGATTTTTAAAATCGACAAGGATATCACTATCCGATAATTATTTTGAATTTTCGAGGTAAAAGAACGGAAATTGTTCGTTAAATTTATACTCCGGTCGGAATCCGCTAAACAAGTTTTAAAACCGACTTAATTTCATTTTTAATTCTCTTATTCCAGAAAATTAGGATTTGAAAATCCGAGCCTTTACAAAAGGAACTACTTGTTTATGATTTTAACTTCCCTTTGCAGTTTCTTTAGAAACAACCTCTTAGTCATTAATACACTCCCCCAAAAAATTTAAAGTAAAAGAAACTCTATTTTTGCAATTCTAAACTCTATTTTTTGCAATTCTAAACAGCCTCTTAGGCTTTTATGATATATCATGTTGCTTTGCAATTCTAAACTCTATTTTTGTGACATTTGAGGTATAATTTGGACGACAGGACTAGAGAATTCAGGATATTTGCTTATCAACATAGAGTTCGTTTTTGGGTCTTTTTTGTTTGTTTTTAATCAATCTATTCTTACTTCTGCCTGAATCTGGCTTTGGTTCATTGTACAGGAAGGAAGAGAATCTCTAATCTTTAGTTCAATGGCAGTTTAAGTCTGTCTTTGAGTAGTTAACCATGAAAATTTCATTTTCATATATTTTTTTTTGGTACTTTTCATTTTTTTATTCTTATATGACTAATTTTTTCCATTATTATTGCAGGAGCGGCATATGTTATTAATTTGTACCTAGCGGGGAGGTATATAATTGAACAAAGTTTAGAGGTGACTTGCATTAGCCTTGCTCTTGATTTTTGTGACATTTGAGGTATGATTTCTATTTGTTATCTAATGCATATACTGCACATGTTGTAGGAGTGGGATAGTTCTCCAAGTGATAACTTACTGATGGATCTAACTGAGACACTAGTTAGTTCCAATTGGAAGGTAAGTTTTCTTAGTCCCCATGAGCTTTGCAATTCTAAACTCTATTTTTTTTAAATGATGGTTGTAGTTTGGTTTTACTTACACCATCTTTTTCTTTGTTTGCAGAAAATGATTCAGCATTTCATCTTCTTTTTTTTCACAACATTGAAGCTTCTAGGTCATCAATGGCTTTAGATAGTGACTTTGTAAATATTGGCGCCTTCGACTTTGAATACGCAACAGCCTTCTCAGCACTTGTCGGATCCACAACCGGCTTCGGATACGCGGCCTTCTCAGCTCTCATTCGCGCAGCAGTAGCCGGTATCTCTCGCACTCCTCTCCTACTTCCTCTTAAGTAATGAACATGAATTTGTGAATAGGTTTGTATTTGTGAATTTGTATGTAGTTGCAAACTTGGATTTGTGAATTTGTATGCGGATTTGTACGTGGATTTGTATTTGTATGGGGTTGTGAACTTGGCCATGTTTGTTGTGTGTTTGTTGTGTAAGATGAAACAGGTTTGTGCACAATTTTGGTGCAATTGAAAACAGGGGGCATCAGCCATTTTTCAATTATTTTTTTTCAAAACAAATCACACTCAGGCGAGGAATATTGACAACTTGGTTGCCTATTTTTTTTATAAAAAAACCCTCATATTCAGGCGACGGACATAACTTCTTTAGGCGACGAACATAGCTAAAAGGATGGTCGCCTGAATTACATTTTATATTTTATATAATTCACTAATCAAATTGGGGCGACGAACCTTTGAGACAAATCCGTCGCCTGAAGTCGGCTCGGCTCGGCTCGGAAAGCCCTTTTAGGTCTGACAATGAATTCAGGCGACGAATAATTTTTTCGTCGCCTATAATGTTTCAGGCGACGAATAATTTTTTCGTTGCCTGAGTTATCAGGTGACGAAAATCACATTTCAGGCGACGACATTGGTCCGTCGCCTGAAAGCCCTTCTGGCGTAGTGATCCCTTTTGAATACTAAACGCAATCCTAGTCAAAGTGCGACAAAAATCCCTATTATATTCAGGTACCCCCTTAGCAACCCACACACCCGCTTGAGAAGTCTCATATCATCATCCTCTAAGTCACCGATAGTGAAAAAGGAAAACGGTAGAAAGTGATAACCTTTGGCCCTGCAAACATCCTCGCACTTCTTTCTTTTGTTATCAGCAACATCAGACACAACCCCAAAATTAATTAAATGGCCCAATTTAAGTTTTCAAATTTAAATTTTTCGGCGTTAAAAAAGGTGGAGTAATAAATAGTGCTATGATTTTTCTATCCTATATGCCCTTAGACATTGAGTATAGGATAAGACCCTAAACTTAGAATTTTTTTTAAAATTGTAATTAGTTTAGTTTTTTTTTTTTTTTATAATTAGATTCTTAGAATTGCTTGTCTTTTTAGTAGACGATCTTTTCCTATTTAGAGTTATCTTAAGGCCTCGGGACATAGGATAGAAAAACAGATAATAATAATAAAAAATGGTCCCATGGGCTGCATGGTTTCACGTGGGACTGCAATTGGTTCGTCTCCCCATTGCCGTTAAATGAAGCACAATAAGCAGCAAAGCTTGGATTGGCGTCGTGCATTGGATTCTAAAGCATCCCACTCCAACCCCATCCCCAGCTATCCCCCTCCCCCTCCCCCTATCGCATTTTAAATAATCCTTCCAAGTAGCATCCTCTTCCCACTCGATCATTTATTGATTCATCCCCCCAACCCTATTCTCGATCAATTCTCATACTAAACCAAAACACCCTCCTTCTCCTTCTCCTTCTCCTTCTCCTTCTCCTTCTCTATTCTATTGTGTAGGGTGTACATGTGGGCCACCCTCCGCCAATCACAATTCTAACTCCTATCTCGGCTCACATGGCTATTCAATTTCACGTACAATAAAGTATCAATATTCAATAAGGTTGAATGATTTGTTTGTTTTCAATATATATGACTATTCAGTTGAGTGATACGTCCAATTACTATTATTTGATTATGTTCTATACGAGCTAATTGATTGAAACTCCAGCGGATTTCTACTCTATGGTTAGGACATGAATAGGAGTATAAGTATTGTATAGTATAACTCATTAACTTGGTGTGTTGATTAGTTTTAAAATAGAATTGCACTCGTCTTGTCTGCTAGACTAGTACATTACCTACTCGTATATTCGATCAATATTAAAAAAAGTATCTCAGACTTTATAATGACTAGTTGAAAACTCAAAATTAAAACCATATATAATATATATAGGATGCGCGCTCCACCTTTCTTATGTGTTTTTTCTTCTCAGGGCGCTGTAGGCTGAGGTTGGTGGGAAAATATTTGGCATTGACTTAAAGAAACGGAACTAAAGAAACAGAGCACTCGTTGATAAGCTATTTTTCTTAATGTGAGGAATTGATTTAGTAGAATGTGACACTAGCTATATATATACATCCTAACTCTACCCCCACCCCTTCTTTATCGAAAGAGTACGTGATGAGGAGCCTAGGGGCCCCTTTGTTGGAAATTAACAAGCCCGGGCTTATTAGATTGGATGAGGGGGAAGGGACTCTTTTTGTTTGTTTTGTGTAGACTTTTAGGCTTTTCTAACTCTATCTATCTAGCTACCTAGCCAATAGCCATATCCATAGGAGAGAGAATAAGGTGTCGATCTTCATTGAGAGAGAGAGAGAGAGATGTTTGAAGGAGTGCAAGACCAATTCCACCAATTCCTAGCAGCAGCCTCCTCAACAGTAGCAATGAGAGCAGGTCCTCCACCACATGAACATCCTATTCCCAACCCTATCCCACCTCCTCTCTCTTTCTCTCTCCTCCATGGCTGCACTTCACCTCCTCCTCCCCCACAAGTCTATGCAGATTCATACCCTCCTCATCCTCAACAGCAGCAGCAGCAGCAGCACCAGTGGCCACCTGCATCATCCCACTCCAACAAACACCATCTGGGACTGGGAGGAGTAGTTAAACAAGAAGGGGAAGGACAAACCACTGCCCCTGCCTTCCTCTCCACAAGCTTGGTTCTGGAGAGGGACACATCCATTGCGCCTTCCGATTTCATCGACGACTCCGCCTGGTCTCATCACGAACTTCTTGCTCTCCTCCGGATCAGATCTGCTGTTGATAATTGGTTCCCTGAATTCACTTGGGAACATGTCTCCAGGTACCCAATTTATTTTAATTTCACACCCACACCCTTCAAATCATTACTCTCTCTCTCTCTCTCTCTATATATATATATATAACTGGATTGGACTCTCTCTGTATTATATAAACCGGCCATTTTTATTCTTAATTTTGATGGCTCAAATCTTCTTTGATAAGTGAGTACGTACATGCAGATGTTTTTTCCTTCTAGTTTTCAGTGTATCTGCCTGCAGCTTTGAGAAATGGATTATTATTATTATTACGGAGTATTATTTTATGAAGACTGATCCATGATAATCATCAATATATATATATATATATATATATATATATATATATATATATATATATATATATATATATATATATATATATATATAGGAGTTTGTCATATACTTTAATTTGATACGGAGTATGAGATTTTTGGCTCTTTTCTCCTCCCTCTCCTACCTAGCTAACTATCTAGCTGGAGTCTGGACCACTGATATTTGATCCCACACAGTCACACTTGTACTATTTCTATCATTTCTTATATTTACTACTGTCTTCGATCATTCATATAATTATGGTCTTTATATTTGAAGGAAATTAATTCAAGTAAATTATAAATGTTAATTCTCGGTTGAATTAAAGTTTCATTAATTAATTTATGGTGGGAATTGAATTATTTGATGAACACATACAGGAAACTATCAGAAATGGGGTTCAAAAGAAGTCCTCAGAAATGCAAAGAGAAATTTGAAGAGGAAAGCAGATCATACTTCTTTGAGCCTACCACAACCGCCACCGCTAATGAAGTCATCTGCCCCACTAACATCAATAGTTACAGGCTTTTCAGTGAGCTTGAGGAGCTCTGCCACCATGGACACGATCCTCCATCTCCTCCGCATCATCATTATCATCATCATATGCTTCAACAACCTCCGCCATTGATTCCTGATGATGACGATGACGACGATGGCAGTCATGTGAATCAAATTAATGATCCCATTTTAGACAAACAAAACCCAAGAAGACAAGAAAAAGAACCAAGAGTAGTACATGACAGCGATGATGATCAAGAAGAGCAGATGGGATCGGGAGAAATTAGACAGGAGAAGAGATTGTTAGAGGAAACTGACGGATCAGAGGCCACTCGTGATGATGATCAACATATACACCAGATCTCCATTGATGATAATACGATTGATCATGATGAGGTGGAGGGGGAGCAATTGCAAATTGCGAAATCACAAAGGAATAAAAGAAGAAGCCCCAATCATCATCATCATTCGGTCAACAGCAAGAAGAAATTTGAGATCTTCAAGAGCTTCTGCGAGGAGATTGTGAACAAGATGATGTCCCAACAGGAAGAACTCCACAACAAGATCCTCCAAGAAATGACCAGGAGAGACGAGGATATGATCAGGAGGGAGGAAGCTTGGAAGAAGCAAGAGATGGAGAGGATCAACTTGGAGATGGAAGCTAGGGCTAAAGATCTCGCCTTGGTCGGCGAAAGACAAGCCAAGATTATTGAATTCCTCAAGAAATTCTCCTCCAATTCCTCCACCAACAATGACAACGACAACGACAACGAGGATAACAACAATAATGATAATGATGACAAAGCTGCTAAGTCCGCCCACCAAAACCCTAGCTCTTCAGCCACACAATGCTCCTCAAATGAAGAGAGCATCTCACAAACCTCAACCCCAGCTCCTAACACCAACAAAATCCAACCGAATTTTCACAAGCCAAGGCCTAACAAGAGGCCTCGTGTCGACAACATCACACAAGACAATGACACTGCAGGCAAGAGGTGGCCTAGAGAAGAGGTGTTAGCATTGATCAATATAAGGTGCAATGTGGATCTCAACATCAAGACCGGACCAGATGACTGCGACCCGAATCGGAGTAATAGTATTAGTAGTAATAAGAATGCTCCATTGTGGGAGAGGATCTCGCAGAAGATGATCGAGTTGGGTTATAATTGGAGTGCGAAGAGGTGCAAGGAAAAGTGGGAGAATATTAACAAGTACTTTAGGAAGACAAAAGATATGAACAAGAATCGGTCTGTGGATTCGAGGACGTGTCCTTACTTCCACCAGTTGAATCACCTTTACAATCAAGGACGTGGTGGCTCCGGTGGAGGATCTGCCTCCCGTAATGGTGGAGCTAGTGGCGCTGGTGGTGCTGCTGCTATGGCGCGCCATGGACGTTAGTGATCAAGGTGAGGTGGTAGTAGTGGTCAAGTAACAATACCAGCTTCAATTCTGATCTTGAGTTTTGATCTTCGGTTTTTCCTCCTCCGTTTTGAATTTTGATTAACTTTGGTTAAGAAATTAATGAGATGGTAATCTATACTAGTATAATAATTTAAGCTAATATGCTCGGCTTTAATTTGTTGTCTCTTTCAAACCAATACAAAATAAAAAAATAAAAAAATTGTTGTCTCTCAATTCGAGTTAAAGAAAATTTGTATATATACTATACACAATCATCATTCATCCCGAGGAGAGTTTGCGAAGACATCGACAAGGAAGTACGAAAGTTCGTTTGGGGTTCGACTCTGGATAGCCGACGAATACACTTGTTGAGAAAGGATATTCTGCACGCTAGCAAGGAGGAAGGAGGCATGTGAGTTAGACAGATGAAAGAGGCGAACCAAGTGACCCTTGCAATTTTGGGATGAAGATTGATCCAATGTCTGAACTCATTGTGGACTAGGGTCATCAGAGGCAAATACTACGTACAGTGGAATGTGACCTTGATATATTTCAAGCTAGGCCCAACAACTCTCAGTTATGGCGAGGGGTTGTGCACGGAGGCAAGGCGTTAACACCGGGTCTCTGTGTGGATATCACGGATGGGCGATCTAATTATTCTGGATTCACGGTAGAGGAGATGTGGGACGACATTGGGTGGAGGTGGAGTGACCTTAGCCCATGGTTGGATGATCATGTGCTACAACATCTGCAAGCCGTAAAAGCTGTATCTAACTACGAAGCTCCGGACATATTATAATGGGACTAAACAAAATCGGAAGACTTTACCACATGCTCAGCTCTAGCTAGCTCGAATTAGAGAGGAACACAGATTGCCAAGGTCGATGACTCGATGGGCTGGAATCATGTTTGGTGGGGGGGGGGGGGGGGGGGGGGGGGGGGCTCCAACGTAGCAACGGGCGAGAACCTTTGGGTTTCTAGCATCCCATAATGCTATGTTGTGTAATGCGAATCGAGTGCACCAACATCGATCTATCCGGTTTTCCGGCATGCCCGCAGTGCAATTGGGAGGAAATGAGGCTACATGTACTTCGAGATTGCGACGTCATCCAGAGAGCATGGATGCAGCTCGGAGGTAACAAGTTACAACCGAGTTTCTTCATGTTAACCGATATACAAGACTAGGTATTCAAGAATGTGCAGAACAATGACAGATTAAGTGCAATCCTGGAAGGTACATAATGTTAAAATATGATGTGTTTCAACCTCCTAAGTTAAGATGGAGTTAGTTGATTTAAGTGTTGCCTAAGTCTTAGTTTTCTGAAGTTGTATTTTGATGTAATTCAGTTTAGTGTCATAGCAGCTAGCTTTCAGTTTTATGTCCAAGTAAGTGATGTTAGTGGGTAGTTATCTAGCTTAGCAGTTACACAAGAGGAATTGTGTTTGAAAGGGGACGTTTTAGATTAATCAAGGGGTAAGGCAGTTAAGAAAATTCCTCTCTGTGTGTATTATGTTCTTGAGTTAGAGAAAGCTCAATCTTCCTCTTTGTGAGTTGAATCAATTGTGTTCTGCAAAGCCAACAAAGTGGTATCAGAGCAAACTTCTGTTTGTCGGGTTTCAATCCAGGGAATTGAGTGAAAGGAGAGATCAAACACAAGGGAAACACAAGAGAGATTGAGTAAAAATGCAGAATAACGAATTAGGCAATATAAGTAACCTACAGTTGCCAATCTTCAAGGTTGTGAATTACCATTTCTGGAGTCTTAAGATGAGGACTCTATTCAAGTCTCAAAAAGTGTGGGGACTGTAGAAAATGGCTTTGAAGACACCCAAGTAGAGGAGCCTAATCATCAATTGAGAGAAAAGATGAAGAAGGACTCGAAGGCTTTGATCATGATCCAAACTGCCGTGGATGATGAGGTGTTCCCAAGGATTGCAACAGCAACAACTGCACATGAGGCATGTGAAACATTGAAGCAAGAGCACCTCAAAGATAAGAAGGTCATCACAGTCAAGTTGCAAGCACTTAGAAGAGAGTTTGAGACTCTAAACATGCTTGAGAAGGAGTCTGTGCAGGTATTTCTGTCTAGAGTATCTGCAATTGTAAACCATATAAAGTCATACGGAGAGAAGATGATTGATGAGACAATTGTGAGCAAGGTCTTGAGAAGTTTGACCAAGAAATATGATCATGTGGTAGTAGCAATAAAAGAGTCTAAGGATCTGTCAACGTACAGGTTTGAGGAGTTGACAAGCTCTCTTCAAGCTCATGAAGAGAGGTTGAACAGATTAGTTGATCAGAAAGAAGAGAAGGTCTTCCAAATGAAGGCGTGGAAGAGGTCAAGGAAGTAGAGGTCGAGGAAGAGGAAATTTCAGAAGCTTGAGAGTGAGCAGAAGGGAGCAAACTAGTCAGAGAATGCCGAGCAAGAAGAAAGGTTGTTCATGATCATGTCCTCTAGTACAAAAATGCCAATAATATTTGGTATTTAGACAGTGGCTGCTTCAACTACATGTCAAGCTCAAGAAAAATGTTTAAAGAGCTTGATGAATCAAAGAAAAGCAAGGTGAGGTTGGGAGATGATAAGGTGGTGCAAGTAGAAGGAAAAGGGGCAATTGCAATCAAGAGTTTGCAAGGAGGAGTTAGAACTCTAATTGATGTTCAGTATGTGCCAGGGTTAACTCACAATCTTCTTAGTGTGTGTCGGTTGCAAGCGAGTGGTTACTCTCTATTTTTTGATGAAGATGCCTTTGAAATCAGGGAGAAGAGATCAAAGCAAGTGGTTATGAAAGTTCTCATGACCAAGAATAGGATGTTTCCACTTGATTTGTCAACAAGTGGGAATAGAGTCATGACAGCCAAGGGAGATGAAGAGTCAAAGCTGTGGCATATGAGGTTTGGACATTTGAATGTTCAAAGTTTAAGGTTCACTACTAGAAAACTTCAATTAGACATCTGTTGTCAACATATGTCTTTCAAAAAAATTTCCGATCTCTTTGTGCGTGTAGTAAAAGATCCAAACTTTTCACATCGGTTTTAAGCAGATGTCTTTTCTTATTTACAACCCCTAAATTTTGTTTATGACATATTCACTTGTTGATGAATATCCATGATTTGCCATTTGAAAACATGTGAAGATGTCCTCCTAAAGCAAAAAGTGTCATTTACATCTTTATTTATAAAATAAGTAATGTCATAAGACAAGATAGACAACAGTTTTTGTTTTAGTAATCACGTTTATAAACATGTCCGATATATAATTTATGATTTTATATTGTTTTAATTTAACCGACCACATGAAATATAGGAATAATTGATGGCGTTTCCCACATTTATATCAGTTTTTTAAAAATAAAATGATGTTGTTTTTGCAATTACACATCGATTTATTTGGTAGATAACGATGTTATTTTGATAAATATATATCAGTTTATATATCATTTTAATGTTGAAGCTGATGTTGCACATTGATTTAGATGAATGAACTGATGTGTATATTTATACTGACATTTGTTTCCATAAACCAATCTGATGTTAAACATATGAACGCACTACAATTTTCATATATAATCTGATGACTTTTATTTGGATACACAACACGCTTTTGTCAATAGAACATCACATTTTGTTTGTTCTTTGAAATGATAGGCCATTTAATCAAAACATGTAAATAAATACTAGCATCATATTGTAACATTTACAAAATACGATGCCACTATTCATAGCCACAAAATTGGCTAGCCACATCTAAAAAAAAAAGGTAAGGCTAGCACCATCTTCACTTGAAGATATTGGCAGAAAGAAGACCAGTACATTGAATAAAATCTTATGAGTTTTCCATCTGCCTTCATTCGATCTCCAGCTACTTCTCCTTTTCATAAAACTCCTGCAACAGAGATTTTCACTCCCTATTATGGTAAGTATTTTAATTTGTCATGACATAAAGCCTATACTAGAAGTTGTTATATCATTATATAGCATGAAATAAAACTAAGTTAAGCTTAACCGAAGCAATAAATCATGGTTTATGTGGACAACCAGGCAGATTCTAATGATATGTCAAAACGTTGGCACCCAAGATGAATACAGGCTCAAAGAATGCAAGACTAAGTTATACCCCAATACAGGGACATGAGCAGGCATGCATGTGCAATCTATGACCCCAATAGAGTGAAGAAAATATTATATCAATTCCAATAAACACGAGGTTAGAATAATGCACATCAGTCCAGTTTAAAAAAGATGGTATAATAATTTCAAATACCTAGAAATGTGGAAACAATCTTTTGGTTCCAAGGACTTGTAGAGGTGTACTTTGTGGTGGTGGCTATAAGAACTCACATGAAAATGATTTGATCGCCTTCAAATCTTCTACACATTCTATAAAGAAATGCTCATCATCAAACTAAAAGCCTGAATCAAAATGAAAGCATCAAATAAATTAAACGAAACTATAACCAGTTTGAAGAAAGAGCTATATAAACCATAACCAGTTTGAAGAAAGAACACATCAGCACAAGCATGAGCACAAGCATGAACTGCATGATACAAAATGAACAACATATATAGATTGTAGTTCATACCATTAAACTGGAAAGAGCAAGTGAGTCATTGAAGATGAGAGTGTGACTCTTGACCCGATCAGCCATCACTCTGACCATTATGTGTAAGGACAAATAGACCTGCAGTCATTTGTGTTAAGAAGGTCATACATGGTTGCAAAATTTTGGAAGAGATCCCAATTTGGATTATAAGATACATTAGTAAGGAGAAGATCAATCTTGACTGCAATGTGGTACAATAACCCTAAGGATTTATATCATACATGAAGCTTGTGGAGAAAATGCTTGTTGAGGCAAGACAGAGCGTGTTGGAGAATTAAGTGCAACTAAAGGTGCATTAGCTTCCAAGAGAAAAGAAACTACATTCACAAATTGAGCAGTTATGAACAACGGGTAGCATGATTCAAGCAAAAAGGTGAAAATCATCCATTTGGATGCCCTAAATAACCCTGCAGCAAAGAATATCCTACGCATTTAGAGCTATCACATAAAGCAATAGAAGAATAACACTAGCTAGAATATCTAAGAGCTTGCACTTATCAAAAGAAACTAGTTTCATTCCATGCTACTTGAGTATAAAAAGCAAGCATAATGAGATCAAGACCATAAACTCCATATACTTTATTTTCAAATCCAAGGCATTCCTTAGTTGAAATCTGCAAATAAATAAATAAATATATATGGCAAGAAATAATTCACCTCTAATGTGCACCCAAATACAACTTCAAAAATGCATGGAATATCCTCTAAATGACTGCTTTTTACCTACATATATAAAGGCTAAAAATTCTACTTGTTCTCCGTTTTGCACTTATTAATAGCCCTAAACAATTTCATAAATCATGAAGATAATAATCCATTGAGGATCAAGTATTACCTAGATTGTATGAACAATTTCATAAAATGCTTGGATCTCTACATTTTTCCCATATACTTGCCATTGACACTAAAATTAAAGGAAATTTATCGAAAAATATCACAAATCGCACATACAACATGTATATGTGCCACTAATATAACATGTTATTTCTTGGTTCATGTTGTTTGACTAGAATGTGCTACTAATCTTGTCATTCGGGTTTTTTTGGTTAATAAAATTCTGCGAACAGGTTTTCTGAACCATATTATTAATCAAGAAGCATAACATGATAACAATACACTCCTAAAAGCAACTAGTAAGTTTTCAAGAAGCTTGAATCATGACTAGCATGTAAAGCTTCTCCTAAGCCTCTCAGGATTAACAAGGGGTTGGCCACATGTATACATGAAAAGGAAAGAAGACTCTTCAAACATACCCTAAAGAACAAAGCTTATCGCATCTAAAAGCATTTCAACAAAATAAGCTGCAAAAAGTGCAAGAACGTAGTCATATATATACGAACACTTGCCTGTAGCTGCAAATAATCATTGCCAGTCTGCCCAAGATGAACCAATTAGTATGCAGGCAGCAGAATTAACCTGTAGGAGAGCACATGCCTTAAGTCACTTGGCTAGTACATACATGAAGAGAGGGGAGAACCAAAGAACTCTTCAGGGTAACATTAAAAGAAGAGAAAATGGTTTTAAAGTGAAAGAAGGATGAGTAGATAAACATATACTCACTGTGAACAATGACATCAAAAGGGGCCAATGAATCGTAGCCAATAAATACCTGATCCAGTGGAAGGGTTTTTGATTAGTTTCAGATCCTTCAACAACGTTTAATTAGATCAACAAAGGACAAAATAAGAGATGAAAATAATAGATATTCAACAATAAGATATCAATTATTGTATTATGATTTCTGATACAAACAGGCAAAGTTCGAAGTTCTATTATATCATTCGTCACTAGAGAAAAAGGAAAGAAGTAGCATCTTTACATGAGAAGAACAAATACACAAAATGAGAGATATAAGTACACGATTTTTCTGGCACACATTAAAAGCCCCTAGAGTTTATGCACTTACACCTAGGGGTATTCTTTTCTCACAAGAGGCAAACATAAAATACAGATATCACAAGAAGAATCAACATGATATTCTTTTCTCATAAAAGAGTAATTTACAGGAGTGTACAAACAATTTGCCAGACAAAAAAAAAAATGAAGATGCGTCAAGAACTGATGATCTGATTTTTACCTTCACTTGAAGCCTCCAAAATTTAACATAATCCAGAACTTCATCCAGCATGGCTGGCCTATTAGTTTGTCAAGACGGATGCAACATTAACTTGTGCAAGAAAAAGGAAAAGATTTCTCCAAAGCTAAATAAAATATCTGTTACCAAATTATAGTTAATTCTATCATATTTCAGGAGAAAGGTGACATGCTAAATGAAGAGGATGAGAGATGATACAGTAAATAAAAATTGAGATGTCTACTATTAGCTATCACTGTATCATTGAGATGATATAGTAAATAAAAAATTTAGTTGGCAAAACCACAAATTCAATAAAAACTCTGTCAGTCCACTGCCTCAGATGATACAGTAAGACTGCTGCCTTTCTTTTTTTCTCTTAGCAATGTAGAAGAAAGGAACGAGGCCAATTAGTCATTAGTGTTCAGATCATCGTTTAATTTAAGTCAACAAAATGCTAATGCTATCAGAAAAGTGCCATCTAAGATGTATCAAATATCTATTAAGAACAAATATGTTAACAATGCAAAATGCGTTGTGCATACACATATATCAGCCAGAAACAATCAGTTAATATAACTATTTCTGCAATCAGTTTCCAAGTGGACAGGCAAAAGACCAGATTAGAACATGAGCCAAAATGCAGATCAGACCCTAGATCATCTCTTCTTCAAATGTCACACACTCAACAATCAACAAAAGTTTGGAGGAATCTTTGGTTGACACTAACTAAATTCCATCAAGATTTCAGTCTTCAGAGGTCCATCATCCATTAGGACAAATAAACACGAAAAAAACATATATTTGCATAAACAACTGATCCAAGTTCCCAACTTTCAGGTTTCATATAGTCAACGAGGAAAACAGTTCAATCTAATCTCAACGAGACCATGAAGTAGTACGTATCTCACCACTACTACGAGCTTTGGATTAAAAGCATACACAATTCGATTCAACAATGCAAACCGAGTTCTTATATCTAAGCACTAATTCTATCTCAATCTAGCCAAAAATCAAACAAAGACCAATCGGTATAAACTGAGAACGAAATTGGCACATAAATTCAATCAAGCACAGTAGACATCAGCAATTACCTAATGTTCTCAACATAAATCAGCAAATCATTCCGAATCCTCCGTCGTCTCCGGCTTCGGACCTAGAATGTCAAAACAGAAACAACAATTAACGAAAAGGAACAAATCCAAGCAACTCGAATCAAACATGAAAGAGCAAAAAAAAACTCAATAATAATCATATTCGAGCCTGAGAGGAGACCGTGAATAGCGTGGGGGCGGTGATCCTTGCCCCAGCCGATCCCGCGAGTGGGGTCCATGGACTGCTGGATGAGATGGCGGCACTTCTGGAGATGGTTGACGCCTTCGACGCGGTAGCACCATCTGACCTTATCACGGAGGATGTTGGCCTTCTCGATGTCGATCCATTTCTCTTTGACCAGGTGCTCCCTCATCTCTAGCATTGCAACGGGGTCCTTGTAGGGGTTTGCCGGGTCGAAGTCACTTGGCGGAAGCTCGTTGAACTCAAGCACCTTCTTCCTCACCATTTTTGCCCTCTCTCCCTTGCTGTTTCCAGGTGGCGATGGCGGTGGTTGAAGTACTAGATGGATCGTGATTCGTGGAGGCCACAAGTAGCAAGACGGGTTTGTAAAGGGGGATTCAAGACTTTCTTTTCGGATTCGGATCATCCGAACCTGAGTAATTTGAGGCCCAAAATAAAATCCCATTTAACAAGGCGGTGATGGCGGTGGTTGAAGTACTGGCTAGGGTTTCGACTAGGGGCAAGATTTCAGATCTGGAGGAAGGGAGACGCCGGCGAGAACGAGGTGAAGAGATGATGTCAGTGGCCGGCGAGGAGGAGGATATCTCGGATCTGGAGGGAGGGAGACAACGGCAAGGAGGAGGTGAGAAGATTGTGTGGGTGGCCGGCGAGAAGTATGAGATCTCAGATCTGGAGGGAGGAAGACGGCAACGAAGATGAGCAGTGAACCCGGGAGGATCGACGAACGTCGGAGAGAAAGCTCGGATATGGAGAGAGAGGATCGAAGAGAGAGGATTTGGAGAGAGATGATCGAAGGAGGAGTTGGGGGTTTGGGGGCTCGGGTCTGGAGAGAAGAGAGTAGAACGTGGTTAGAGGGAGTGAGGAGAGAGAGAAGACTCGAATTTTTTTAAGTGTACCTCCAAATTTGGAAATCCGGGCTATGAAAAATTTCTAAGTGTTTTAATCCCGCCCTTTCCCGCTTTTTTGCCTTTTTTCGAATTAACAATTTTACATCTGTCTATAAATTTGATCATTGTGTAAACTGTTTTAAACATTACAAAAAAAATTATTGATGTCATAAAATAATTTAACATCTGTTGATTTGATGACAGACTTAAATCATATGATGTCTAATTGCAGTATTCTAGTAGTGGTTGCTTAGTTCAAAAGAATTAGTCACTGGTTTACCAAGGATTGCAGAAATTGAATTGTGTGAAGGGTGTGTGTTTGGAAAGCAATTCAAAGGTGTCTTTCCAAGTGGTAGAGCATGAAGAGTCAGTGAGTGTTTGGAGCTTCTACATGCTGACTTGTGTGGGCTTATGCAAACCATGCCACTTGGTGGAAGCAGGTATTTTTTGCTCGTCACAGATGATCACAGCAGAATGAGTTGGATTTTCTTCTTAAGACTCAAACCAGAAGCCTTTGAAAACTTCAGGAAGTTTAAGGCTTTGGCAGAGAATCAATCAGGGAAGAAGATAAAGACATTGAGAACTGATAGGGGTGGAGAGTTCTTGTCACACGAGTTCATTGCATTTTTATGATGAACATGGGATAAAAAGAGAGCTCATTGCACCCTATACTCCTGAAGAGAATGGAGTGGCTGAGAGAAAAAATAGAAATGTGGTTGAAATGGTTAGGAGTATGCTCAGAGCCAAGGGAATGCCAAATGAATTTTGGTGTGAAGTTGTTGCATCTGTTGTGTATGTGTTGACTATGTCACCCACAAAAGTTGTCATGGACAAGATTCCACTTGAAGTGTGGAGAGGAAGGAAGCCTTGTGCGAACCATCTAAGGTTGTTTGGGTGTGTAGCCTATTCCTTGGTGAATTTAAGAGCCAAGTTAGATGACAAGGCAGTGAACTGTATTTTTGTTGGGTATGCAACACAATCAAAGGCCTACAGATTGTACAATCCTCAGAATGGAAGGATCATAGTGAGTAGAGATGTGATCTTTAATGAGGATGCTTAGTGGAAGTGGCAGGAGAAATAGAAGTTTGTGAATGCTCCAAGAGGTGTTGTTGTTGATGGTGCAATGAAGGAATCTGTAACACCAGAGATGCCTCACATACAGCCTAGTCCTCCATCTACTCCATCAAGACATCAAAGCACTTCCAGTGGTGAGTCATCACCATCAAGTTCATCTAGTGATTCTCCACCAAGAAGATTCAGATCTTTAGCTGAGATCTATGAAAGTTGTGAGCTTGCTTTGGTTGTGACAGAACCTTCAAATTTTAATGAGGCAAAGAAGGAACATCAGTGGGAAATTGCAATGGAAGAGGAAATGAGATCCATCAGGAAGAATGACACATGGGAGTTGGTTGAGCTCCCTAAAGAGAAGAATGTAATTGGTCTAAAATAGGTGTTCAGGACCAAATACAACACTAATGGGAGTATACAGAAGCACAAAGCAAGTTTAGTGGCCAAGGGTTATGCACAACAGAAAGGCATTGATTATAAAGAAACTTTCTCACCAGTGGCAAGGTTAGAGACTGTGAGAGTGGTGTTAGCATTGGATGCACAATGGAGACTTCTTGTGTTTCAATTGGATGTGAAATCTGCATTCCTAAAGGGAGAGCTAGAAGAGGAGGTATTTGTTGAACAACCTCAAGGCTTTGTCAAGAAAGGTGAAGAGGACAAACTCTATAGATTGAAGAAGGCTCTTTATGGGTTAAAACATGCTCCAAGGGCATAGTACAGCAAGATTGATGCATTCTTTTTAGAGAATGAATTTCAAAGAAGTGAAAATGAACCTACTGTCTATGTGATAAAGAAGAGGAAGGAAGAATTCATAGTGGTTTGTCTATATGTATATGACATCATATATTTCAGCTCATCACAGGAAATGTTTAGTGAATTTAAGGTGGCAATAATGAGTGAATTTGAGATGACTGATTTAAATCAGTTGCAGTACTTCCTAGGCTTGGAAGTTAAGCAAGGAAACGAAGGGATTTTCTTGTGTCAAGAAAAGTATGCTCATGATTTGTTAAAGAAGTTTCAACTGGAGAATTGTAAAGCAGTTTCAACTCCTATAAATGCAAATGAGAAGCTGCAGAAAGATGATGGCACAAGGAGAGCAGATGAAGAAGTGTCCAGGACCTTGGTTGGAGGCCTTAATGACCTCCCACACACACTAGGCCAGACATAGCCTATTGTGTGAGTGTGGTTTCAAGGTATATGCACAATCCGACAATGCAATACCTAGGAGCTGTTAAGAGGATCCTGAAGTATGTAGCTGGAACCTTAAAGAAAGCAATGTGGTATGAGAGTGTGAATGACTTCAAAGTGCAGGGATGCACAGATAGTGATTGGGCAGGTTGTGTTGATGATAGAAAGAGCACATCAGGGTATGTGTTTAGTCTTGGCTCGGGGGCAATTACATGGAGTTCAAAGAAGCAAGAAACCATTGTTCTCTCTTCATCTGAAGCTGAGTATGTAGATACAGGTGCAACAGTAAGACATGCACTTTGGCTCAGGAAATTGTTGAATGATTTGGGATGTGCTCGGAGTAATGCTACATAGATTTGGTATGACAACCAATCAGCAATAGCCATGACAAAGAACTCTGCATTTCATGCCAGAACAAAGCACATAGATGTGCAATACCACTTCATTCGTTAGCTGGTGGCAAAGGGGAAGGTTGTGCTAAGGTGTTGTGGGACAAGTGAACAAAATGCAGATTTGTTCACAAAGGCATTGAATTTAGTGAAGCATCAGTTCTTTGGTGAAAGAATTGGCATGAAGGAGTTTGAATCAAAGGGAGGTGTTAAAATATGATGTGTTTCAAACTCCTAAGCTAAGCTAGAGTTAGTTGATTTAAGTGTTGCCTAAATCTTAGTTTTTCTGAAGTTGTATTTTGATGTAACTCAGTTTAGTGTCATAGCAGCTAGCTTTTAGTTTTATGTCCAACTAAGTGGTGATAGTGGGTTGTTATCTAGCTTAGCAGTTACACAAGATAAATTGTGTTTGTAAGGGGACGTTTTGGATTAATCAAGGGGTAAGGCAGTTAAGAAAATTCCTCTGTGTGTATTCTGTTCTTGAGTTACAAAAAGCTCAACCTTACTCTTTGTGAGTTGAATCAATTGTGTTCTGCAAAGGCAACACATAATGAACTGGTTTTCTAAGGCAATGATAAAATACAAGGGATAGCCAGTGGTGGATCCACGCGGGGGAAGGTGGGGGGGGGGGGGGGGGGTCACCCCATCTTTTTGTATCTTTTTCTAAAAAAAATCAGAAGATCTTTTTTTTCTGTTTAACCCAGACACGAAACAAAAGCTGCCTTCTTTTTTTGTGTAACCCAGGCCCAAAACAAAAGCAGCAGCAAACTCACTCACACACTGAATGAAAGTGAAAACCCCAAGTCCCCGAGCCCGCCACCGCCGCCAGCTCCACCTCTGGCCGACCCTGCCACCGGCGCACCATGCACCACCGCAACCCAACTGATGCAGTGCAAATGTCGATGACTCCTGATGACATTGAGGGTAACATGAATGTGCCATTTGATGGTCATATCACTCGTGCAAGGGCCAAGAAGATTCAAGATGCAACTAGAGCACTTCTTGTCTGTTACCAAGGAACGATGGAGCAAGGGTTCAATCCACCCTGGATCACTTTGATCAAGACTAGACCACTAGCACAAGAGTTGAGCTTGCGTCCACAAACGGAGCTCATGAAGCCAAGACATCCTCCTTGATCAACACACTCACAAGGACCACTCGGCATACACATGTACCGAGTGAGAGAGGCCCATGTCAAGTGAACCAATCCCATTCGAGGCCTATGTCGAGTGGACCAAGCACATGTCGAGTTCTCCAAGTGTTGGGCCGGTTTTATTTGTTTAATAAACTTAGATTTAATTTACGCGATTTAGGAAATAAAGTGTGGAATTAATTATATATATTCTAGATGTAATTCTTATCCACCAAGTTCTATCTTTCCTAGGTCTTACTTATCTTTAGATATGTCTATCTATCTTTCTCTACCAAACCTCTATCTTTTACACAAGATAGAATTGGTCTATTGTCTAGTTAAACTCATATTTTACATTCAATTAAACTTAGATTGGAATATAGAATTGAGGAAACCTTTTGGCTAAAATGTTCCTCGATTACCAATCCCAAAGCTTCAAGCTCCTTATGTTCTTGTTCTATTCGGCATTCACAAACACCAAACCCATCACCTTCGGCAATCACTAAGATCAAAACAAACACAACCCAAACCCAGAATTCGTCACTAGATTTCTAAAACCGTCGCAACAGAGAAGGAAACCCAGGTGCACGCACACCCGGCCTCGCTCGGCGCTTGCGCCCAGGCGCCTAGGGGCTATCGGGTCTGCTCTCATAAGTCTCGCCCTCGCTCCCGCGCGCGTACCGCGCTGACCTTCGATCTCTCGCTCTCTCGTTCCCTTGTCTTCTCTTTCCGTCGCTACTGTGTTTTGCTGGAAAATATTCTGTTGCTATATCATATTCTAAACAGTAAACACTTTATCTTGAGCATTGGAAGATCGAGCATTGGAAGAGCATTGGAAGATCAAAGAGCATTGGAAGATCGGGCATTGGAAGATCGGGAAAAGAGCATTGGAAGATCAGGAGATATCAAAGAGCATTGGAAGATCGGGCAAATATACGGCGTGGTTCTTAATCTTGAGCCCAAAGGCGAAGGATCGGGGCTTCCAAATGTATCAAGTGGTATCGGGTTCTCCAATTTATGCGAGTTCTTTACTATCTTGATTCTTTATTTTGAGTGATTATTTTCGTGCCATGTTTTTCAACATTCCCGCTGCATAGATATTAGATTTTTATTTTTCACCCTTCAAATTTGGCACTTTATTTAGGTTTATTTTCTTGTTTGGGTCTATAATTTGGAAGATATTGAGTTTTTGGTTGCAAGTTTTGATTTTTTGTTCCTTTTGCTACATATCATGCCTATGAATGTGATTCTTGGATTAAAGTATGTTATGAACTTGCACCACTAAAGAACCCTATTTTCTTTATTCTCAATTTCTGTCTCTTCTACAGCCTTACAACGACAGTTTATAGTAAAAAAAAGCCGAGAGCTTAAAAAAAAAGCATTCATCTTTACCTTTTGTTGAGTTAACTCTTGCACTTTGTTATTTTCTTTTATTTGCTACGTCCTTTGATGATCTAATTGGTTTCAAGCATCTCAAAGAACCCTACTTGTGTGATTTTGTGATGTGCCAACACAGGAGCCTTGGTCACACCCCTCTTTCTCTGAATCGTGTTGCAACCGTCAGATAATAGTTGACGGATTGTGTGCACTTGCTTGCTCTTGTGATTGCATTGATATTACTACATCTTGCTGATTTTTCGTGCATCACATTGAATTCTTTTTCTTACATATTAGCCGCTTGTTAATACTTGTTGTCCTTTGATATTCGAGTTCGTCAGATCCAATTGGGATGACATTCGTAGCAACGTTGATCTAAACGACATGTCCCATTTGGAGGGCGCTTACCAAGAGGTAGATCCTAACTTTGATGATTTACCTAATCCTAATTTTGGTCGTCCTAGAGTTGATAGTGCACAGGCTATCCAACGACGTGATGTTAAGATTAAATTAGAAACTTTTGATGGTACTAATGATCCTGAGACTTATCTTGTTTGGGAGGATCGTACTAATTATGTGCTTGACCATTTTCGCTATGATGAAACAGAAAGGTTGGAGGTTGTTACTTTACATTTAACAGGTATGGCTCGCTCTTGGTGGTTTCGCACACATGAAATCCGCCGTCGTCAAGGTAAGCAACTTGTTGAAACTTGGCCTCAACTGCGCTATCTACTGAAGCAGAGACACATACCCGAGGAGTATATAGAGACGATGAATATGCGATTGGCCTCATATCGACAAGGAGCTCGCTCCCCTATGGAGTACAAAGACGACCTTGAACGCCTCGCTCATCAGGCTAATATTTATCTTACTGAATGTGCTTTATGTACTCAGTTTCTTGCTGGTCTCAATATTTCTATTAAAAATCCTTTATCTATTCATTATATTAGAAATATTAATAATTTAACTCACAAAGCGCAACTTCTATATGATCAGCATCAACAACAGAAGGTCAGAACTAACCAGTCCTCACAAGGTCGCAGGTTTGTTCCCTTTACTTCTTCTAGTCATTCCAGATCTACTTCTAACCCTTCTATGCAACAAAAGGGAGTTTCCAACTCACCTAAACAGGGTTATCAGGTCGAAACTAGGAGAGTTGCTGCACCGTCCAAAGAACGCACCAAAGACATTCGCTGCTTCACTTGTCGTGGTTTTGGACAAGTCTCTCATGATTGCCCTCAGAAAAGGAAGATCCTTCTCAATGATTTGGGAGACCATTAATATGAGGAGGAGACTGTCGAGAAACACCTAATTTCGAGTGAAGTGGAGGAGGACCAGGTGCATTACCTTGAAGAGGAGATCGATCCCAATGGCTTTCAGGACGCTCTCTGCCTTGTCAATCGTCGGGTCCTACATATTCAGGAGGATCCCATGGCTGATCAAATGGAGAACATCTTCCACACCAAGTATGTGGTTCGCGAGGCTACCTTGAACGTCATCATCGATGGAGAGAGTTTCTGCAACGTCATCAATGAAAAGGTAGTGGATTTCTTGCATTTGACTACTACACCTAGAGCTACTCACTATGGACTGAATGGTATTACTAATGATGGATATGATATTATGGTTACTAAACAATGCTTAGTTTCTATTTCTATTGGTTCATATCATGATAAAATTTTATGTGATGTTGCTAGAATGGATTGTGAAGGTTCGATAAAGTAAAACAAAGTAATATAGAAATACTCTAGAAGGGGGGTTGAATAGAGTATGCCGGTTTTTCGCAGATATTCTCAAGACTTTTGAAGCTCGTGTAAAACCCTTTGAGATTAAACTTAGTCTTTTCTCTGAAAACCTGAATCACAAAGTTAAACAATCGAACCAAGTGCGGAAATAAGGTAAAGCAGTAAGTAAAGGACTCGATGAGTTGTTTACGAGGTTCGGCACGAACTTGGCCTACATCCCCGCCTAGGGTTCTTCCACAACCCTAGGATTCAACCGGCTTTTATTGATTCACAAGACTTAGGATCCTAGTAGCTCCCCGAGAAGCCTCTCTCCTATACAATTGCAATCTAGTCAACTCACGTTCCCTTGGAGTCCTAGACCAATCTAGAAGAGCCCCACCTCTCTGTGCTATCTAGTACAATCCACTTACATTTAGTGAATCAATCGCCTAGTGTTCACTTCCTGATCGAGTTACAAACTCTCGAGTATAACACTATAACTGAATATATCCTATAAGCTCACTGTGTAACTCTCAAATGCTTTGAAATGAAAGAACAGACTCTTAGGGCAAGCAGAGAGCACTCGGAGACAGATTTCTCTTGAAGGCTTGGAGTGTATGAAAGGCTCGTGTTCAATGAATGTGTTTTCTGTCTTCGTCTTCATTCTCTTTATATTGAGACAAATCGCCACCAAGGATCTTCTCCAACGGCTAGTCTAGATCATGGCTTGAGCTGGATCTTCTATCTTTGGAAACTTCGAAGGCCATAATCTTTCCGATTTGAATCTTCTCAAATTGCATCATAAGGAAGGAAATAATATTCGAAAATACTTCCTGAAAGGTTAGTTATATATAATAGTATAATGGAAGCATATAATAACATAAAATAATATTTCGAACATAATATCATATAGAACAGGTTTTGTGTTTCATCAACACTGTGAAATCTTCAAGACCTTTGACAGAAACAAACTATCAAAGCCCTTGAATCATATTCCGATTTTCATCAAGGGAGTGGAGTTATCAAATTGTAGTCATATTTTGCGTGGTCGTCCTTGGCTGTATGATCGCTCTGTTATACATGATGGTCATGCAAATAAATATTCTTTCACTTTTGATGGGAGGAGAGTTACTCTCCTACCCCTTTCTGCTCAAGCTGTTTTGAAGGAACAAGTTCGCAAGCGACAACAACAGGACACCCAAAAGGAAGCCCAGAGGGTAGCAGCTAGCCGCGAGCCACCACCTAAGTTCGCACCACCTACCGCTGTCGCGGCTCCCACGGCACATGTGCCCTCCCCTACGCCACCTTCAGCAGTCCCTTCCACTCCACTTAAGGGCACTGTTGACCGACGATCTCTAGTCTCTTAACCGCAAAAAGAGACTATCACTTGGAATGCTCATCGACCTCACATCCTATTGGTAATGAGAGAGGTATTGCTTAATGTTGTGAATTTGAGTAATATTCCTGCTCTTTTGCAGGATTATCTAGATGTGCTTCCAACTAATCTGCCTCAAGGATTGCCGCCCATTCGAGGGATTGAACATCAGATTGACTTTGTCCCTGGCACAGCCTTGCCTAATCGCACCGCTTATAGAGCTAGCCCTGAGGAAACAAAGGAATTACAGCGCCAAGTCACAGAGCTAATTATGGACAAAGGCTTTGTTCGCAAAAGTCTTAGTCCTTACGCCGTCCATGTGATCTTTTTTTGCTAAACCACCCCCCATCAACGGCGGTAGGGTATGTAAATATATGGTAAATAAGCCCTAAAGGGCGTGTACAATCGGTCTAATAGCATATGAAAGAACTAGCATGGGTATTCCAGGCGAGTACATAGACCCCCTTGGCAATACCAAACCAAAGTAAAATCAGTCATGCAAAACACATAAGACAACCCCTAAATTTTCTCCACAATGACCAATGGAAATATATCATGCAATAATCGAAAGACATGAGTAATAATCAGCCTTGTGACCACCTCCGGAGTTACATGATTGTCGTCAAACACCTTGGCATTTTTGGCTTGCCATAGAAAATAGACCGAGGACGAGACGGCAAAGCGCTTGGCTTGAGCACGGACAGCTTGCCCCTTGACGGAGTCTTTCAACCACTGGACAACATCTAAGGTGGTATGGATAGCCGAGAAGATGCCAAATCTATCACGAACAGCGCTACAGATGCTCGTAGAGTATGGGCAAGCAAATAGCACATGATCAAGCGACTCTAACTCCTCATCACACAACCGGCATGAGTGATCCACATCCAAGAAGAAGAGTCTGTCGAATATGGATAGTCTATCAAGCACCGCCAACCATAAGATAAACATGTGCTTCGGAGTGTTGTGGCGCACCCAAACTTCCTTGACCCAAGCAACCCTCGGCGCCTTCTCTCGGAGTGCATCATACACACATGAGATGCTAAGTTTCCCATCTATGCTCCATGACTCAAATAGATCCTCAACAACTTGGTCTTCGCTCTCAAGAGCCTTGACCTTGTCACGAGCGCCTAAGATGCCTTTTATCTATGGAGAATCCCTTCGATGAACAATCCAGTCCGAAGCATCTACCACTTCTAAGTAACGATGGTGCACCCATCTTACCCATATACCGTCCATGTGATCTTGGTACCAAAGAAGGATGGCTCATGGCGCGTGTGTGTTGATCGCATGGCAATCAACCAAATCACGGTTAAGTATCGTCACCCTATTCCTCGTTTAGATGATATGCATGATGAAGTTTATGGTGCATGTATATTTTCTAAAATTGATCTTAGAAGTGGATATCATCAAATTTGGATGAAACAGGGAGATGAATGGAAAACGGCTTTTAAAACTAAATATGGACTATATGAATGGTTAGTAATGCCTTTTGGTTTAACTAATGCTCCTTCTACTTTTATGAGGCTTATGAACCATGTGCTTAGAAGATACTTAGGGAAATTTGTCGTTGTATACTTTTATGATATTTTAATCTATAGTAAGAACCTGCATGATCATTTAAGTCACTTAAAATTGGTTTTTGATTGCCTCTGAAAAGAGAAATTGTATGCCAATTTGAAAAAGTGTTCTTTCCACTAGTACGGATTTAACGTATGTCGGGTGTTTTTTTGTAAAGCGTACGGGAGTTTTCGCCTCCTTATATACCCTTAGCTGATAAATATATATCGGGAGTTTTATAAAAACTCCTGAGACACAAATCTCGGTCAGGAGTTTTTCAAAAAAAACTCCCGAGAGAGAGCATTTCTTTAACGACGATTTACTTTCAACTATTACGGGAGTTTTAAAAACCCCCCGAGAAAATCTATCAGGAGTTAAAAAAAAAAAAACTCCTGAGAAAGGGTATTTTTTTCAAAAAAAAATAGGGGCTTTTAACTCGGTTCAAGCCCAGTTCTAGACCAGAAAATTA
Organism: Persicaria tinctoria; assembly: GCA_037127255.1. Taxonomy (NCBI): domain Eukaryota; kingdom Viridiplantae; phylum Streptophyta; class Magnoliopsida; order Caryophyllales; family Polygonaceae; genus Persicaria; species Persicaria tinctoria. The sequence continues at coordinate 41,085,765 of JBANSL010000002.1, read as the reverse complement.
GCCCCCTTTTCACACTCACGTAATTATCCTGACCAGACATCTTATAAATTACATAGCAATTACAATACAAAATTTCTAAGGATATAAAAGTTGAATCAAGTCAAGTTTCATAGCAATTACAACACCAAGTTTCTTATAAATTACTGAAGCATATCCTTACACATTAGGTACGTCTAATGGCATATTTTTCACAAAATATCAAAACTCCTTATACTCCCTCCGTTCGGCAAAACTTGTCATTTTAACTCTCCACACAACTTTTAATAAAACTAATAATTACACTTCTTTTTTACTAATTTACCCTCAATTATTACCCTACTTTTTACTTTATCAAAAACTACAACTCACAACACATCAATCAAATCAAGGGCATTCTAGTAAAGTAAAAGCAAAAATACCTAAAATGACAAGTTTTTCCGAACAAAAACAAAACTCTAAAACGACAAGTTTTGCCGAACGGAGGGAGTACTATTGAAAACAAAAGAAGAAAACAATAACAGATGAGCATTTCATGAACATAATTTTTACCAAGACTCGAGGTGCCAGAAAACTCATATCCTTGGAGCTAACAAATTCATGAGCAATGCGCCTCCTTAAGGACACCGGTTTCTCTATAAGCCACGACCCTGCCATCACTCAGCCTGATTTTGGGTGTTGTAATAAGATGTTCATCAATTGCAGCCAGCTTCGAGCATGTCCCGGACAAAGAAATGTTACTAGTCTGCGAGTTGTGGAAACACTTAAATAGGAATGTAATGCTATGGATACCCTAAAAAAAACATAGCTACTGCTACACGACATCAAAGAATCAAATCGTAAAAGGCATTTACATGGACAAGTCCGAACACAATATATGCAAGAGGCAATCAACTATCTAAATGTTTATAATAAAACAAGATAAATAAAATTTAAAAGGAGAATAAATTTTCTTAGCGCATCAAGGATTAGATGGTTAATCATTCGCTAGTTTATAGCCATATTAAGTCCAAGAATAAGAGTTAGCAATTGCAATACTCATGCATGTTTCATTCAAATTTCCCTGCAGTAGAAGGAATGTTCAAAATTGATTAAACATGCAATTAACAAATCATGCAGAAATCATGGTAACTTTTCAAGTACTGAGGTATGCAGAAATCATGGTAATTTCAATAAATGATACATGTGATACATAAATATTGTTCCCTTAATAAAGTTAGAAAAATGTATTCACCAAAGTATATAAGTTGATGTTTGAACTTGTGGATGCAATTAACAAAGGACATACATTGCAATTTAGTATATCAGTGATAAAAACCCGCTTTTGCTTAAAATATGGGGGAACATACATGCTAATGGAACATGTTGGGGCTGATGGAACATACATGCTAATGGAACCCGCTTTTGACAATGTATTAAAAGGAAATATGGGAGAACATACATGCTAGTGGAACAGGTAAGCTGAAAATCGGCTTTCATGCTGAGGGAGAATAACGCACCTCTATAAAGCAACATGTTGGGGCTGATGTGTTGATGTATCTTCTAGCGAGAAAAAGAGAAGCACCGAGATGGCTTCAATCAACAATATCGAACATGACGTTATGGCGAAGGAAAATAGACAGACAACAGAGGAAAATCTATTCTTCTTGGCTTTTTATAAAACTCCTGAAAGACAATTTTCGCTCAGGTTTTAACTCAAGAAGTACATGAATCTAGGGGACATGGAGGATTTGAAAAGACTTTAGCTGGATTAAAGAAACACTACTTTTGGCCTGAAATGTCTAATTATGTGCTAAGATTTGTCAAAAGTTGTGTTACATGTGCTAAAGCTAAGTCTAAATTGAATGCTAATGGTCTATACCAACCACTGCCTATTTCGAATACCCCTGGGGAAGATGTGTCTATGGATTTCATTGTTGGCTTGCCTAGAACTTCTAAGGGTTATGATTCCATATTTGTGGTAGTGGACAGATTTTCCAAAATGGCTCACTTTATTCTTTGTCTTAAAACTGATGATGCTATTCATTTTGCTCATTTGTTCATTAAGGATGTTGTTCGCTTACATGGATTGCCATTGTCTATTGTGTCTGATCGTGATTCTAATTTTTTTAGTTGCTTTTGGAAAACGTTATGGTCTAAGTTGGGTACCAAACTTTTATTTTCTACTTCTTGTCACCCTAAAACTTATGGCCAAACTGAGGTTACAAATAGGACTCTTGGGGCTCTCCTTAGAGTCATGCTGCGTACTTACCTTAGGAGGTAAGAATACTGCCTACCATTCGTTGAGTTCGCTTATAACAGGTTTAGACACTCTGCAACCAAGAAGACTCCTTTTGAGGTGGTCTATGGCGGAAATCCACTTACACCTGTGGATATGATGCCTCGGCCACTAAAGGAAAAGGAAAGCATGGATACAGCTAACATGAGAGAACCAAGGCAGCCGAAAAGGAAAAGCGCTCAATACAAGGCGGCGAAGGACAAGCATCGCAAGGATGTGCAGTTCAACGTTGGTGACCTTGTATGGCTGCATCTCAGGAAGGAAAGGTTTCCACAACAACGGAAATCAAAGCTGGATCCCAGGAGAGATGGACCATTTCGTGTAGTTCAGAAGATGGGTCCTAATGCTTACAAGCTAGATCTCCATGCTGATAAGTACAGTGTTCATTCTACCTTCAACGTCGCCGACCTATCTTTATTCGTGCCTGACGACGATTTGAGTACAAATCGAACTCAAGTGGAGGAGAATGATGCAGTGCAAATGTCGACGACTCCTAGTGACATTGAGGACAACATGAAAGTGCAATTTGATGGTCCTATCACTCGTGCAAGGGCCAAGAAGATTCAAGATGCAACTAGAGCACTTCTTGTCCGTTACCAAGGAACGATGGAGCAAGGGTTCAGGCCACTCTGGATCACTTTGCTCAAGACTAGACCACCAACACAGGAGTTGAGCTTGCGTCCACAAATGGAGCTCATGAAGCCAAGACATCCTCCTTGATCAACACACTCACAAGGCCCACGCAGCATATACATGTACCGAGTGAGAGAGGCCCATGTCGAGTGACCCAATCCCATGTCGAGGCCCATGTCTAGTAGACCAAGCACATGTTGAGTTCTCCAAGTTTTGGGCCGGTTTTATTTGTTTAATAAAATTAGATTTAATTTATGCAATTTAGGAAATAAAGTGTGGAATTAATTATATCTATTGTAGATGTAATTCTTGTCCACCAAGTTCTATCTTTCGTAGGTTTTACTTATCTTTGGATATGTCTATATATATTTCTCTACCAAACCTCTATCTTTTGCACAAGATAGAGTTGGTCTATTGTCTACTTAAACTCATGTTTTACATTCAATTAAACTTAGATTGGAATATAGAATTGAGGAAATCTTTTGGCTAAAAGGTTCCTCGATTACCAATCCCAAATCTTCAAGCTCCTTATGTTCTTGTTCTATTCGGAATTCACAAGCACCAAACCCATCACCTTCGGCAATCACTAAGATAAAAACAAACACAACCCAAACCCATAATTCATCACTAGATTTCCAAAACCGTCGCAACAGAGATGGAAACCCAGGCGCGCGCGCACCCTACCTCGCTCGGCGCTTGCGCCCAGGAGCTCTCGTGTCTGTTCCCGGACGTCTCGCCCTTGCTCTCACGCGCGTCCCGCGCTGACCTTCGATCTCTTACTCTATCGTTCCCTTGTCTTCTCTTTCCGTCCCTATTGTGTTTTTCTGGAAAATATTTGACGGTGGGAAAACGTGTCGTTGATCCGTCAAAGTAAATTCAAACTTATAACTAGTATAACAATAAGCAAGAGGTCGATCCACAGGGAACGTTATAATTCCAGTTTGATTTAAGTGTCAATCAAAGTAACCAATTTAGGGGGTTTTTGTTTGTGAAAGTTCCGCCTTTTATCAAAGCGGAGTAAAGAAAGCAAAGTAAATGCATTTGTTTAGACAATTTGGACAAGCAATTCTACCTACAATTTTCCACTTTATTGGATTGAAGTGATCCTTGTAACTTCTTCTCGTCCTATTAAGTTTCCTATGAAGGCCCTTGTCCCGACCTAATATAGTTACTAGTCGAATCAGTCCTAGAAACCCTTATCAATCGAACAGTCCCTAAAGAAGGATTTAACTCAATTGATAGCTTTAAGTTCAGAGATTAGCCAAGGTATTTGCAGTCCCTAAAGAGGGATTTAACAGCACATCCAACTTCGTACTTATTCAATTAGTTCAATCAGCCTTAAAGGAATAAGTTTGCCACTTAGGTTAAGGTTCGAAATAAGGAATCTACAAAACCTTAGCAATTGAATTGATTCTAACTAGTTGCGCATGCTAGATGGAATATAACAATAGACAATCAAGCACAAAGAAATCGAAGCATTCAAATATAGGAAACAAGGAACGAGAATTAGAAACTCACAATCAATCCAAATAAAGCTTCAAATTGCAGCCAGGATAGATGAGTTTAGTTCCTCATGGAATACATCGCTCAAAATCTCTAAAGTGTCTGATGAAAGAATAGAATAGAAGTTCTGGAAAAATAACTAAATTTGGCCTTAAATATGACCCAAAGTCGGCCATGAAACATATAAATAAGATCTAGGGTTTTTATTATCCAAAACGCAGCGTCTAGCGCTGACGCTAAATGCTGCGGCCGCAGCATGGATGCTGCGGCCGCGGCATCAACAACTCTCCCATATCCCGCTGCAGCAGCCCTGGCGGCGGCCGTGGCATGCATGTTGCGGCCGCGAAACAGGGTCTTTCACAAAAAATCTGTTTTGAATTTGCTCTTCTTGTCAACAGGAAAGTTGTAGCTCTTTCAAAGAGCTTTCCAACGCACGATCATAATGGTCAATCGGAGAACCGAGGCCTCCAGAAAGTGCAAAACAAGTTCAGCTTGTCTGGCGACAACTTCTGCAGACTTGTTATTCGTTTAGGTTCGCTTCTTCTTCTCATGACCTCTTGAGATCTTCATGTAAGCTTCTTCGATCAACTATACATTCTCATATAATGCGTTATCAACTCCTGTCTCATCATCGGATCGACGATTACCTGAAATAATCAATAAAAGTGTGTAGATTCCGACTCCTTCCAGAATACTCACAAGATGCAAATTAACTACAGATTGTGAACGAAGTGCAACCTAACTAGCTTAAAAATGCCTATAATACCTATCTAAGATATGCATTATCCAACTCCCCCACACTTAACCTTTGCTTGTCCTCAAGCAATGATAGAATGAAGATGAATGAACTCATCCCACAGGAAATCCCTTCAAGTTTCAACCTCATCAAAAAATAACATCATAGCAGGTGAAAACATAAACCAAGCAAACAAACGTCATAGCATGTATTTTAGTGATCAAGGCTTAGAAGTAGACATTATCCAACCTCACCAGAAATATGTGTTTCACTCAGGTGTTTAGGCTTTAAGGTACAACTCTCAACTCAAACCAATCATGCACTAAGCTCATAGACATTAACCACCATATCACCAAATATCTACCGAAATGTCATTACTTGCGAGAAACAATAAAGACAACAAAGTAAAATGTGACACTTTTTTTCTTCCTTTTCTCTTGTTTCCTTTTTTTTTCTTTTTTTTTTCTTGTCTTGGTGTTTTCCTTATGCGAGGCGCAAACATGGGTGTCATGAATGGCCCCAGTCTATCAACACCTCAACCTACTAATATGAAGTCCACTTGAACATCTTTTGACGGAAGTTGCAAACATGGGTGTCATGAATGAACCTGGTTACTCAATGATCAAGCTTTCTTTTCTAGTGGATAGTTTTCAACACCTTTTTGCGCGAATCATACCCATGGGTGTCATGTGTAGACCCGGTTACTAAGTGCATCAACCATTTCCACCTTATTCACTAAATATGCACAAATTCAAAAAAAAGACTCAAAATATAAACATAAACTCCGCAAGCAACAAACATGTGAGCCGGTCTTTGAAAAATAGATATTGCAGTCAATGCCAAAAGGTAGCAACACAAGGAGAGTAATTCACACAATTGAGCAAAAGAATTCAAATAAGGCTAAACGTTCTCACAGGGTCATGTTTTGAGGACTTCAATCATACTTTAGCTCAATGATACATACTCAATTATATTTGATAGCTCATGTCCCACAAAAATCAAATAAAGACAAAGCCAAAACATCCAGAACTCCATGGGATTTATATGAACATGCTTGAAATTTAAATTAGAGGACAAACTAAGCTAGATGGGTATTTGAATAAGACATATATATGCAATGCATGGTTATTTTTGGTTTTTTTGATTTTTTTAAATACGAAAATAAACAAGAATTAATAAAAATGAAATAAATTATACATGGTGCATAAATTTAAATATGATCTCCTATATGCATCTATATACAGAATTCCTCTCCCCCACACTTATAGTTTTCATTGTCCTCAATGAAACAGTAAAGACAACAAAAGTGAATCAAATAAAATCAGGGTGAAGGAAAAGACAAAGGAAAAAGAAAGAAAAACTTACCTCGGGTTGCCTCCCAAGAAAAGCCTTTGTTTCAAGTCGTTGGCTCGACGTTTTTCTTAAGCTTACGACACTAATTAGACATAGTCAAAGCCCTCAGCAATATGTCAAACTCTTGTGGACAACTAACAAACAAGGATGTGCTACTTACAAATAAATTGAAACTAAATAATAATACATTTAAGAATCGTTTCGACTTATTGTATTCAGGAGCTTGACTACCCACAAAGGGTATATAATACCACCAATTCAGTTCTATTGGTGGCTTGTCAAAGTAGTAGTCAAATGGATCAACGTATCCACCAATATTCTCTCTAGTGCAGGAGACAACCTTTACTTGCTCTATAGCCTCAGCAGTACGCTCTAGATCAGATTCATCAATGGGGGAGCTAGGGATGATCTCATCAGATGGAGTGTCTTCTTTCTCAATCTTCTCAATGTGATTTTCCACAATGACTTCAAGAGGTGCAACAGAGGTCTGAACGATTTGAGATAATGGAGAAAGTGACTCGTTCTGCGCACATTGATTATCCATGTAGCAGAAAAATTCCCACATCTCCGAGAGTCCCATATCTAATAAACCTCCATCACTCAGGCGCTCGGCAAGGCTCCGTGTCTCAGGAGTCATGCCATCAAACATGCGTAGAAGCACTTCCCTTATACTAGCTTGATATCCCCATGAATAAACATCGTTAATGTACTCCTGCAGTCTGATGAAGTATTGATGAAAACTCTCTCCGTCTAATTGCAATAAACTCACATTCAACATATGTTAGTAGCACGAGTGCGGACCATATAAGATGGTCCACACCAAAAATCAACACTAAAAACACACAAGAATTAATAAATTTCCCCGGCAACGGCGCCAAATTTAACGGAGGGAAAACCTGTCGTTGATCCGTCAAAGTAAACCCTAACTTATAACAAGTATAGCAACAAGCAAGAGGTCGATCCACAGGGAAAGTTATAATTCCAGTTTGATTTAAGTGTCAATCAAAGTAACCAATTTAGGGGGTTTTTGTTTGTGAATGTTTCTCCTTTTCTCAAAGCGGAGTAAAGAAAGCAAAGTAAATGAATTTGTTTAGACAATTTGGAGAAGCAATTCTACCTACAATTTTCCACTTTATTGGATTGAAGCGATCCTTGTAACTTTTTCTCGTCCTATTAAGTTTCCTATAAATGCCCTTTTCCCGACCGAATATAGTTACTAGTCCAATCAGTCCTAGAAACCCCTTATCAATCGAACAATCCCTAAAGAAGGATTTAACCCAATTGATAGCTTTAAGTTCAGAGATTAGCCAAGGTATTTGCAGCCTCTAAAGAGGGATTTAACAACACATCCAACTTCCTACTTATTCAATTAGTTCAATCAGCCCTAAAGGCACAAGTTTTCCACTTAGGTTAAGGTTCGCAATCAGGAATCTACAAAACCTTAACAATTGAATTGATTCTAACTAGTTGCGCGGGCTAGATAGAATAAAACAATAGACAATCAAGCACAAAGAAGTCAAAGCATTCAAATATAGGAAACAAGGAACGAGAATTAGAAACTCACAATCAATCCAAATAAAGCTTCAAATTGCAGGCAGAATAGATGAGTTTAGTTCCTCATGGAATACATCGCTCAAAATCTCTAAAGTGTCTGATGAAAGAATAGAATAGAAGTTCTGGAGAAATAACTAAATTTGGCCTTAAATATGACCCAAATTCGGCCATGAAACAAATAAATAAGATCTAGGGTTTTTATTATCCAAAACGTAGCGTCTAGCGCTGACGCCAAATGTTGCGGCCGCGGCATCAACAACTCTCCCATATCCCGCTGCAACGGCCCTGGCGGCGGCCGTGGCATATGGTCTTTCACAGAAAATTTGTTTCGAATTCGCTCTTCTTGTCAACAGGAAAGTTGTAGCTCTTTGAAAGAGCTTTCCAACACACGGTCATAAAGGTGAATTGGACAACCGAGGCCTCCAGAAAGTTCAAAACAAGTTCAGCATGTCTGGCGACAACTTCTGCAGACTTGTTTTTCGTTTAGGTTCGCTTCTTCTTCTCAGGACCTCTTGAGATCTTCATGTAAGCTTCTTCGATCAACTAGACATTCTCATATAATGCGCTATCAACTCCTGTCTCATCATCGGATCCACGATTACCTGAAATAATCAATAAAAGTGTGTAGAATCCGACTCCTTCCAGATTGTGAACGAAGATGCAAATTAACTACAGATTGTTAACGAAGTGCAACCTAACTATCTTAAAAATGCCTATAATGCCTATCTAAGATATGCATTATGAACATTCTGTCTCAATTTTGTCGCTATATCAGATTCTAAACACTTGTCTTAATTTGTTCCAATATCAGGAGATATCAAAGAGTATTGCAAGATCGGGAAATATACGGCGTGGTTCATGATCTTGAGCCTACATGCGAAGGATCGGGGATTCCAAACGTATCACCAACCCTTTTTTTGTCTGTTGTCTCCCTCAATCCGCAGAGCCGAAGTGGCTCAATCTTCACTATTCAATATTTTTTAGTTAGTTTTCTTCCTCTTCCTTTACATTTGATTGTTTTTAAGTTTAATTACTTGAGTTTAAAATCAATTTAGATTAAAATTTGTGGATTTGAGAATCAATTTGGGGGAAATTTCATTTAGGTTATGTGATTTATGAGAAATAAAATTGTTGTTGTGATTTGAAATTGTGGTTTGTGATTGTAGTTGTAAGAAATGAATTTGGTGAATTTGTGGTTTGTGATTTAAAATCGTGGTTTGTGGACTAGTTGAGATGAGAATCAATTTAGATTAGAATTTGTGGATTTGAGAATCCATTTTGGTAAATTTCAAATAGGGTTTGTTATTTTCCTAATAAATTTGTGGATTTAATTAGCAATTTGGGGTAACTTTGAGGATTTCAGAATCAAATTGCATTGTGGGTTGGGAGTAGGGAGTTTATGTTAAATTTTATATATTGATAGAGTTTGGTTTAAATGATTTGTTGGATTTGAGAAATAAAATTATTTATAATGACTTATTTTGTTCATATGGACAAAAATCTTGTTTAATGAGGAGCATTGATCCCATCTCCCTTTGTATTTTGCAGCCACCCTTCGACAAAAATCCTAGATCCGTTATTCAGATAGCTGACCAAGTTTGGAGGCAAGTCTCTAAATACTTACACGCCCGTGACAAAGGATGGAGAGCAACGACGAGCCTCCACAGAAGCGACATCTCCACTGTATCGACTCCCCCTGAACCCGGATGGATCAAACTCAACATAAATGGCGCTTCGAGATGAAGCTTTCATAAAAGATTTTGTGTTCAAATATGAATTCTCCTCGGCGAATAGGGCTGAGGCGTGGGCGATGCTCAATGGATTGAAGTTAGCGAGAGAGGCGAGAATCGCAAAAAGGGTGGTTGAAAGGAACAACACAACACGTGCAACAGGCTGCTGGAAAAGGATAGCTCCATCCACGCCAATGGACAGATAATCCTTCAGTTCCAACATATACTCGATCAAGACCACGCAATGGGAGGTGAAAGAGAGATCGGGTGTGCGCACACCTGGAAAATAGGCCTATTAAATAACACGAGTATGACATCATAAATGAGCCACCCAATGCAAAAAGACATCTAGCCCCACCACCAAATTCATCACAAGTAATGTAATTGATCAAGTCTTGAGTAGACCCAACACCCTCAAAACCTTGACCCACATTTCCTCGCGATCTGAATATCGATATAATCCCGTGTAAGAACAAGTGCAGGCCCTCCGAATGTCTCGTAACTCTTCGGGATCCTAGCAAGCAGCTCACTAGCTGGCTCAAACACCTCACCTCTAATAGCACCACGTGTGTTACCTATACCCCTAAGCGTGTGGGCATGCGTTACACGTGTCCTATGTAGAACCACGAGGTCGCCAGCCAACTACTCGCTTAGTTTCCCTATAAGTACTCCCCTTCGACCCAAAGAAAGGGATCTGATTTAAGATAGAAAGCTAAAGAGCTCTAATTGCCTCCCGGACCTAAAGCCCCCGGAGTTGAGTTCTCAAGATCTTCGATCGGAGCCGAACGTTCTTGGAATAAGAACATCACCAGAACCCCTCTCTAAACGACGATTGAACAGTTCAGATATTCGCGAGCCAAACATAAACGCCCCCATCGCTTGGACTAATTAACATATAAATCTGATCATACCCCCTTAGGACTAAGACTTGCAGGTATTTTTAATCATTTTGTCGTCACGGTGAGGTACTAAGTATAGGTGAAATTCCATAAACGCGTCATTGGCGCCGTCTATGGGAACCTTTCACGATGAGAGGGTTCGTGTAGCAATATGTTTCTTTACATCAAGTTCCTTCAAATTATTTTATTATCTCTTTTTTCTTCATTCTTCTTGTTGCGCAAAAATCCTACTTAAAATAGTTAATAATAGCGTTTAGAAACAAACACCACGATGCCAAGGAAACCAATGGATTCGACCTCAAGGTTCCCCCAACGAGGAAGCTCTACATAGCGACAACGAGAACGTCCCTCAAAAACCTCCCTAGGGCGGTTACCCCCCGTATCAATTCTTTGCTGGGAGTTACCCGCAAAGCACGTATTTCAACCTATAGGCGAACGGGGTTCCATTCCAGCACGACCGCCGCGGCTACTATCAATAACAGGGTCTTGTGTCTGTAACGGTCAATCACTTCCCCAACCCTGCCAGTGGCTCTGTTAACCCCGGTCCAGAGCCCGATGAAAACGCCAACAAAATCACCCGTGTCACCAGGGCCAGGGATGTATCATCGCGTTCAAATTCCCCTGGGGCATCTGGGCAAACTCGCAAAGGTGAACCAAATTTCCCATCCGCCTTTTGCAGGGAAATACGCGAGGCACCCGTTCCCAAGAGATGGAGAGACATCTGCATCTTCAAGTATAAGGGAGATACTGATCCCAATGATCACCTCAACCAATTTACCACAGCAATGGGAATGAGCGAGGACAATGACGTTATGTGTTGCCGCTTGTTTACATCTACGCTGAGCGGGGTGGCCTTGACACGGTTCACCAATTTGGCTCGATCTTCCATCAACAACTTTGCGCAGCTGTCCGGCACCTTCGTCACACACTTTGGCAGCGCTCGCACAAGGAAAAGAACCATGCTGGATCTCAACTCCATCTAACAAGGAGCAACTGAGTCATTGGGAAACTTCTTCAGCATATTCACCAACATGGCAGTACAAATCCCCAGATTCAATCAAGAATCCGCGAGCACTATACGAATGGGTAACCTAGCCGAGGGGATTTCATGATCTGCCTGTTCCGAAAGAAGCCAGAGAACTATGATGTTCTGAGAGAGATCGTGACCAAACACATCCACCATGTAAGTTGCAAGCTAGCTCGCGACCCATTGAGTCTAGGCCACCGTCTTACCATCGGGCCCCTAACAAACGCCAAGGAAGAGAAAATTTTGGGGATCAACAACACCGCAACCTCAAGTCCAAGAGGTCCAGTACAACCAAAGATCAGGACCAGGCCCGCTCGGCGTCCCGATGAATGCGATGATGGCTCATCCCGACTATGTGTCACCCCTTGTTTATGGGATTCTGCAAACCCTCCCTCAAAAAGAAGTACCCCTTCAAATTTGCGCCACACCTATCAATCGAAATCATCCAGTCGCGACGCCACAACAACGCCAGCCCCCTGTGGTTCCGCCCCAGCAGTACAAACCACCTGGTGCTCCACCAAGACCTTACAATCCCCAATATGCAGCGAGACGAAGGGGTAGGGGAGCCTACCCCCCATAACAGGGGAGGAAGAGATGGAAATAGAGGAGGAGGGTACCAACCTCCCTCCAGGGATGCACGAAACACCCAAAAAGCCAGGTCCTCGTCCAACCGACCTGATCGCTCTAACCAAGATCATCAGAGGCCTCCGTCACCAGATGGGTGCATCAATACCATCGCGGGAGGACCCGCGACATCCGGCACCAGTAAGCAAGAAAAGAAAAAATATGAGAGAGAAGCCAGACGCCCCCCGTCCGGGGCCAGTGTCAAGCAAGCATCCACTGAGCACACAATCCTCGGCTTCTCTGTTTCTGATACTCGGGATGCTCGCGACCTCAGGATGCTGCACTCAGATCCTATGGTCATCTATATGCAGATAGGAACTAAAACTGTCAAATGGGTTATGATAGATACACGTTCCTCTATGGACGTCCTCTACTGGGACGCGTTTGAGCAACTCGGGATCGCTGAATGCGCCTTGCGCCGTTATTCGGGAAAGCTAGTCTCCTCCCCTGGGGACAAAGTTAAGGTAGTTGGAACAATCGAATTGGCCCTAACGTTAGGGACCACGCCAAATAGAAGAACCTGCATGATTGAATTCACAATGGTTCGACTACCATCCATCTACAACGTTATCATGGGCTAAGTCTGTTCAAGTTCCAAATAACATGCTCCATATATCATTTTAAGGTCAAATTTCCATGTGCTGACAGAAAGGTGGGCGAGGCACGAGGGGAAAAGGCAGAAAGTAGAATTTGCTACTTATCCTTGCCGAAAAAGGGCCACAATCGAATATTCGCGATCAAGGAGAACGACCAAGGGTCTCTAAAAGAGGAAGCAGCCGATGAGCACGAACAAGAGGCCACATCCGAACCACAAAAGGCAAAGCTGGAAGTTCGGCCCGAGAAAATACTCGACAAGATTGTGGAAGAAAAGATCGCCTTCTTTCCTTTTACAAACAAGACTGAAGCATTGTACCAGGGTCATAGTTTGACCGGTCTAGCCTTGGAGCGCCTCAAGAATATGTTGAAAGGGTCACATAATTTTTTTTCATGGTCACCCCAAGATTTGAAGGGGCTCCCTCGAGAAACTGCAGAGCACTCCTTGAGACTCAACCGCGAGGCAAAACCTGTATGCCAAAGAAAGAGGAAGATGGCTGCCGAAAAATCGGAAGCAGTAAAACAAGAGGTACATAAGCTTCCACAAGCCGGATTAATGATTCAACTTGGTTATCAAATGTAGTGCTGGTTAGAAAGAGCAGTGGCAAATGAAGAATGTGTGTAGACTTCAAAGATCTAAACAAGGCCTGCCCAAAAGGTAGCTATCCTTTGCCATTTATCGACGAGCTCGTAGACACCGCGGCAGGGCACGCCACTCTTAGCTTTCTAGATGCTTATTCCAGCTACAATCAAATCAAAATGAGCCCTCACGACGAAAAAAGCACTGCCTTCATCACCAACCAGTGAACCTTTTGTTATAAGGTAATGTCGTTTGGGCCCAAGAACGTGGGTGCCACCTTTCAGCGGATGGTAGAGAAAGTGTTTGTGTCACATATCGGAAGGAATATTGCAGTTTACGCCGATGATATCATGATCAAAAGTCTTACAAAGGAGGACCACTGTAAAGATCTACAAGAGACCATCGACACGCTGTAGATGAATCGCGTTTGCCTAAATCCTGAAAAGTGTGTTTTCGGAGTGGATTCCGAAAAACTTTTGGGTTTCATGATAAGCCATTGTGGAATAGACGTGAATCCATCAAAAGTAAAGACCATCATCGACATGGCTCCTTCAAAGACATTGAATGATATTCATAAATTGAATGGGTCAGTTAACTACTTAAGCAGATTCTGTTCGCGATTAGCTGATCACTCTCTTCCTTTCTTCGAGAAACTAAAAAAGAATGGCCAGGACGAATGGACCGGCACTTTGGATAAAGCTTTCAAAAGTATGAAGGAGTACCTGGCCACTTTTCCCACCCTCCATTTTCCACGCGAAGATGAAACCCTACAGTTGTATCTCGTTGTTGGGTCCACAACATCAGCACAGTGCTTACTAGGGAATCTAAACTCCCCATCTATTTTGCTATCAGGGTCTTACAGTCAGCTGAATCCAGATACACTCCAATTGAAAAAATGGCTCTATTTGTGGTTTTTGCTACACGAAGGTTGAGACCTTACTTTCAGGCTCACACCATCGAGGTACTTTCTGACTTGCCCCTCGATCAAATCCTACACTCGTCGTCGCTTTCAGGATGAATGGTCAAGTATGTGGTAGAGCTTTCCGAATTTGACGTGCATTTCAAACCTAGAAAGTCATGTTTGGCTCAAGCCTTGGCCGATTTCGTAGTGGAAGCTGTCTTTACCGATCATCAGGATCCTGATGGGGATGACTGGGTCATTAATGTTGATGGATCAGTATCGGTAGGAGGGTGTGGGACTGGGGTTACCATCACAAGCCCATGTGGGGAAATAACCGATCTATCATTCCAACTATTATTTGAAGCTACCAACAATGAAGTATAGTACGAAGCTCTGATCGCGGGCATTGATAAAACATTGATCAACAGGGCCCGACAAGTCCAGATTTTCACGGATTCATAAGTAGTGGCTCGACAGGTTAAAGGAGAATAAGAGGCAAAGACAGGGATGTTACCTGAATATTTGGCGCACGTACAAACACTCACTGTGGCCTTCGGAAAATGCTCCACCTCATCCATTCCTCGTGATCAGAATGAACGCGTTGATACCTTGGCCAGAATGGGTGCCACCTTGCCCCTAGGACTAAGTGATCGCGTGGTTATTGAACATAAACATGCTGGAGGAATCCACCAGGGGATGTTCAGAATATCGAACCTCGGAGACTGGCGAATACATCTCCTAGAGTACATAGTTGAAGGCCCCTCAGCGGGCGAGCTACAGAACAACCAGAGCATCAAAAGAAGAGCGGCCCGTTTTCGCATCAAAGATGGCCGATTGTATAAGAGGGGTTTTAACCTCCCAGATCTCCTTTGGGTCTATGTGGCATCCACCAAGGGTGGAGAGCCGTGGCGTCTAAAATCATGTGTTTGGGCTACTAATGGCCCTCCCTCAGAGCAGATGCGGAGATGGTTATTCACATATGCGACCCTTGCCAATGGCACGCATCGCTCAATCATCGCCCCCGCATCCTTTGAAGTGCATATCTGCACCATGTCCGTTTGCGGTCTGGGGAATGGATATTTTGGAACCATTCCCAACAGCACCAGGCCAGTTGCGTTGCATCATTGTGGTAGTTGATTACTTCAGGAAGTGGGTTAAAGCCGAAGCTATGGCCACCATCATAGCAGAAAAAGTGCACAAATTCCTCTGGAAGAACATGATTTGTCAATTCGGAGTCCCCTAGGCTATTATCACCGATCATGGTCCCCAATTCGACTTCGAAGCAATTCGTGATTTCTATTCCGGCCTCCACATCGATTTCCGATTCTCATCGGTAGCATACCCGCAATCCAATGGGCAGGCTGAGACCACGAATCGCCAAATTCTAAATGCCCTTAAAAAGAGGCTAGGGACAGCAAAGGGAGAGTGGGCCGAGAGCTTGCCCTTGGTACTATGGTCGTATAGAACCTCGGCCAAGAGTCCCACGGGAGAAATGCCATTCGCAATGGCCTTTGGCATCGATGCAATCATCCCAGTAAAATTACTCATCCCATCGGCTAGAATTGTTGACTTCAATAAAGACACCAACGACGAAGCCCTCGAGTTAGAACTCCACTTGCGAGAAGAAAGAAGAGACACTGCTTGCCTCAATGCAAATAAGTATCAATGCCAACTCGTTGAAGGACACAACAAGCGCGTTTTCGTACGCCCATTACAAAAAGGGGACATGGTCCTCCGAAAAGCAACAACCGGGGGAAAGCTTAATCCTAAATGGGAAGGTCCGTACGTCATCCACAAAGAAGTAGGCCAAGGTTCTTTCAAACTTCAAAATTTAGAGGGTGCGGTCCTTGCAAAAGAATGGAACGTCAGGAATCTCAAGGCATATTTTGCGTAGAGTTTAGGCATATTAGAAGTCTGATGACTTAGATTTTCCATGTATAGGAGTCATTAGGGTTCACGATTGGGTATACCACTTCATACGTATAAATGAAAGTTTCAAAGCCAACAAAGATTTTCTCGGTACGCAAAATTTAGCAATCGCGTGTCTTTCGAACACGGATGTGCAAATAAGCCTCCAAGAAGAATAAATTTAGCAATCGCATGTCTTTCGAACACGGATGTGCAAGTAAGCCTCCAATGACAATAAATTTAGCAATCACGTGTCTTTCGAACACAGATGTGCAAGTAAGCCTCCAAGGAGAATAAATTTAGCAATCGCGTGTGTTTCGAACACGGATGTGCAAGTAATCCTCCAAGGAGAATAAATTCAGCAATCGCGTGTCTTTCGAACATGGATGTGCAAGTAAGCCTCCAAAGAGAATAAATTTAGCAATCGCATGTCTTTCGAAAACGGATGTGCAAGTAAGCCTCCAAGGAGAATAAATTTAGAGATCGCGTGTCTTTCGAACACGGATGTGCAAATAAGCCTCCAAGGAGATTAAATTTAGCAATCACATGTCTTTCGAACACGAATGTGCAAGTAAGCCTCCAAGGATAATAAATTTAGCAATCGCGTGTCTTTCGACCACGGATGTCCAAATAAGCCTCCAAGGAGAATAAATTTAGCAATCGCGTGTCTTTCAAACACAGATGTGCAAGTAAGCCTCCAAGGAGAATAAATTTAGCAATCGTGGGTCTTTCGATCACGGATGTGCAAATAAGCCTCTAAGGAGAATAAATTCAGCAACCTTTACGTTCTTATTCTTGGATATGTAAACGAGCTTCCGTATTATCTGAGAAATCAATGAAATTGATCTGTCTTCCTCTACTCTTTCTTATTTACAATATAAGTTCGTTCTGTTGTGATTTTAATCCCCGTCAATCGTGATTAAATGATTATTAAGAATATGATGCACTAAAATAAGCCATACAAACCATATCAATCTAAGCCATTTGCAAAAATTGGTGAAACTAGGTTCATCCATGCGCATTTCTTAAAACCAACATATGAACAAAATTCCAAAAACAAAACGCGATTGCTATAAACAAATCCAAAAACCAGGTACACAAGCATTTAAAGGTATATACGGCAAACAAAGGAATAGGATTATAGGAAGCAAAGGAATCATAAAACAACAACAACACAAATTTCACCACAATCTCATGAGCTCACTCATTACCCTCGAGAACTATTATGATGAAATGATTACTCCCCTCATATTTAAAAATGATAAGGGATCCTCCGACACGCAAGCCACTGTCCACGGCAAAAGCACACCAACCTTCAGTAAGGATGTAATGGTTTTGGCTATCTTGAAACACCCTCACTCGAAGTTCTCGCCCAGTTGGAGAAATCAAGAAGACATGAGTCAATCCCTCGTGAGCGTACTGAGCATCGAAAGACATAGGCAAAAGCTGCAAAGTAACAAAGCAAATATCAATCGAGAAAGACGAAAATTGCAAAAGAAGGGTCAGAACGAATACCATATATTCCAGTTTCTCTTCATAGTAAATAGAGCGGAAGAAATCACGATGGAGAGGATGGGGGGAAGTCATAACTCCTCAAATTTAAATTACCAAAGCTGAAACAAAGACAAGGACAACCGCCTAGACTCTGTCCAAACTTCTGATATTTATGAGCAAACAAAACAAGCAGCATAGTTTTTCATGTCATAAAAAAGAGTCCACACCCGTCCAAAATGATTTTTCCAGAAACAACTACATGCCAAGCAAGTGACGAGACCTCAGAGCATCTCTCTACAAATCAGAGCCAATGTAACACATCAAGAAAGGTCACATATGAGTCAGGAAGAAACAAAACCAAAAAGATCGAAAGCATATCTTCTAACCATTCAATAATAATATCATTACATAAGATCTCGCGATTAAACATAATAAATCACTTGATTAATTTTAACAAATGTACAACTTGAAGGCGATTATATAATGATACCGCCATTACAAAACGATAAAGCTCTATTCATCCTCAAGAACAAGGGTCTTGAAGCGATGCCCTCCCACATATTGAAAAAGCACCATCGATGCACCAACTCGTACACCATTATTGGTTGAGAATCTTCCCCAACCTTCAGATAACCACCAACGATTTGATCAATCTTTGGAAACCTCGACACGAAAGTTTTCACCAGTAACAGAGACCAAGCGAAACATGGTGAGACACGACATGACCATACATACTTTCAAAGGTGCAAGGGAGAAGCTGGAAACAAAGGGCATTACATCATAGCAATTCAAACCCAAACAAGTATAGAACACAAAGAAGATAAACAACTTACCAAACGATGCACCCTTCCCTCTACATCAACACAACGGTAAAAATCTCGCATCTCGGAGTTGGGAGGCGCCATCTCTTTACCGGGGTGATAATGATGAACATCAAATAGATAAACAGATTGCTAAGCACATCACCCCTTTTTATATGCAGAACGAGACTTTGCCAACCTCGAGATACAATAAAGACATTAATTGCATGCGTTAAATTAAAAAGAAAGTCTGGATTAGGAATTTTCCGAGATATTCTGCATGAATTATACATGGGATAGAATCCTCTCAGAAACCGACCAAATCCACTAGAACCTTTCAAATCCGGAAACAATCATTTATTAAAAGAAAAAATATTTTCGGACCAAACCTATCGATGCCACTATAAAAGGATCTTTTCTTACAAAATGAAAGGCACACCCCCTTCATAAAAACAAACCTCCCCAAACAAGAGTCATGTCGGCTACCATCATAAATCGAAACCCAAGCGATCCTTTTGTCTCTGATATTTATTTAGTAGGATACGAACAATATATACGCATGATGTTGCCCTACGAATTCGGTGAACATTTCCAGCCCCAGGTACCTGAGCAGATCCTCTTATTCACTCGCATCGTACACGATTTCCCTGTTCATATTGTAGGGGGCAGTTACGGATCCCACTGGGTAGCTCGCGGTTGGAAAGACTTTGTCGAGACACACGGCCTCGAGTTATAAACGTCGATAATGTTCACCCACATGGGCGAAGCAAGGTTTGAAGTCCATTTTTTTTATAAGGAAGGGTATTACATCGAGCAATAATTCTATGATGACGAATACGATGGCCCCACATCAAATGGTTTCCACTAGATCCCAGTGACAGTTTGGTGAGAAACGTTTTTTAATTACAAGATCTTAAATGTAGCCCGAGCTATCAATAAAGGCAGGCTTCCTTGAATTCATATTGTCATTACTCTTTGTATAATGATATAAGCAAAGAGTCCTTGGCGTCCAAGGACGTTGGAGATTATTAAGTAAATCTTTTCACCGCGAGCATCGTGCTGCAGATTACTTAGCTCCTAGCTCAACCTCCCATGCGACCAAGGACACAGGATATTATTAAGTAAATCTTTTCATCACGATCATCACCCTAGAGATTACTTAATTCTTAAGTTAATCTCCCCTACTTCCAAAAACACTGGAGATTATTAAAAAGGTCTCACCTCAATGAACAAGCACTTTGGAGATTACATAGCCATCGACATAATCCCACTTACATTAGTAGACACTAGAGATTATTAAGCAACTCTGTCCATCACGCAAGATATGCTGAAGTTTGTTTGATAAATATTTATTTCTTCGAATAAAACTACACTAAAAGCTTCTTGGATCTCAGTCCGACCTCTTTCTGATGCATTCAATAAGCCACCTTTGGCTGGCAAACACAAAAGCCGGTAACTAAAATACTAGAACTCTGTTCATCCACTCTTCGCGACAAACTAAAGAAACCAGCACCACGAGGATATGTTGGTTTATTTATTATACACCAAGCAAAACCATCCAACAAAAGTACCGATATAACCGCACAAAAGGTTGCAAGAACGAAAAGTTCAGCACCGAACTGTGAAATCTACATCACCATTTTGGTCAAGACCGTGATCTATAGCAACAACGTCGAAACAGGAGTTCCCATCATACTCAAAGATCAAGCGTGTCCCAATGCGAAGTTCAGTCGAAACAACGAACTCGGGCCACCATCTAGTAAACCCGTAGTTATTAGGCCCCAAGGGCTCTACCCTCACGACGAATTCTTCATCAGCTCGCATCCACAAATGCACAAAGCCAAATGCATCATAGTCATAGTCACGGTATACGGATGGTAGAGGCTACAACAACAAACACGTCAGAAAAGTTCAGTTATCTTGTCAAGAAATAAATTGCACAAACACAACTTACCAGCCTATATAAATGCCCTTCCAATACAATATCCCGTGTAAAACCCCTAACGCGAGGAATAGTTGCACCTGGAATATCAACTGGCGTCGTAGGCATCATTATCACGATTAGACTACAGTAACAACCTAGGGTTTCTTACCTTTTTATACTGATATTTACAAAGGAAGCAACAAAAGGGACCGCGGACCACATAGGTCTACCGCGAGGTCAACAAATATCAAATAACACAACAAAGGATATTTGATAACTTTAACCTCCCTTCGGGCGCCAAAGAAGTTTACAAGGAAAATCATACACCGAGCTGGACGAAAAACATGATATCGACACGCACCTCCCTGCCTCATGATGATTCACGGATAATTCTGTGAGACAAACGTGCATATCCACTTAATGTAGAACTATTATAAATGAAAGCATTAGGTAGGATTCAAACGAAATTACTAAGACAAAATGCAAAGTTTTGACATGGCTTCTGGAGAACTCTCTCCACCAGAAATCCAGCCACCACCCTTCATCATGAATACTATGCTATTCCCAAATCCTAAATTTGCCAGGATAATCCTTTGGGAAAGCCAGCTACGTAGGCTCCCCCTACCATATATCTTTGTAGAATTCAGGGAAGAAATACTTGACCATATCTTTCTATGTTCTTCCTCAAACCAGGAATTCGTGGTTCTCTCTTTCGGAAGGATTGAGATCTTTCACGAGCAGTAACAACCTCAGACTAGGGAGCTGCATTATCATCGAATACAAAGGAGAATCCCACTTTTATGTGGCGATAGAGTAACCAGGCCCAGACGAAAACGGAGATGTCTCACCCGACTACCTGTGCTACGAAGATATATAACTATAGAGGACACAAGATAGTCTCTACTATATTTTGTTGCTAAGAAATCACAGCTTTGCCTGTCATCCGCATAACATCCAATAAATACGTGAACCCTACTTTTTGTCATCTCACGATTCATTTCATAAAACGATCAATGACAGGAGATGGGTAAGGGTATCGCGAATTTACCTCTTCAGCAAGAGCATTAACAATAAACAGGCGGACAGGTCAAACTATAATCGCGAAAAGACAAAAGTAATAACAACAGAGAAAACCTTTAAGAAAAATAAGCAAAAGGCATAAACAGAAATACATCGCATTTGAAGATAAAATATTCACAAAGCACCATAACAAGACATCGCTTGTCATAGGCTGAAAATGTTCACCATCCCAAAAAATAATGTGCAAGCCGCAGAATAGCACAAGGCTCTCCCCGAGGGTAGAAATGTTTTCAACTTCATAACACTAAACAACTTCAACAAATATTCATGAGGAGTGGAAAAGCGGTCGATTAAGCATCAGTAGGAGGGTTGTCATCATCGTGAGCAGGTTCGGGGGTCTTCTCACCAACAAGAGAAGGATTGAGGGCAACAACATCATCAATTGGGGCATCGAGAGGAGGAGGCAGGCCGCATTGAGGATCGTTAAGCTCCATATCCTCATACTCATAACTGGGAGGAAACATCCTCATAGCATCCCCAAGATGAGCTAAACGGTTAACGCTATGGGTAATCCCACCCTCCACCCCTTCCATATAAGTATCAGACACCTTTTCGTAGAGAACGTCCTGCCCGTCTGTCTTGAGGTAGTGATCAAACCAACCTCGACCGTCCTTTCCCATGAAGCTGGTTAGCCACCCTTGACCCTCGCTACTGAGCATAAACTCGCGAAGCGTATTCCAAAAGAGAACATCGTCTTCCCTAGAAGTAAAGCACTCCAACTGACTCTTCACGCCAGCAAGCTCCTCACGACCCACTCCTAACGCACGCTCAAGATCCATGAGCTGACCCCTCAAGCGTGTGACCTCCAATTCATGTTGAACCCCCGTCTCTTGGGCCTTCGCAAGCTCGACTCGCGACAGATCCAGCTCGTTCCTCGTCGTCTCCACATCTTTCTGGGATTTCTTCAAAGCTTCTTTCAGACTCTCGATGGTTACCTCTCGTAGCTCAACATCCTTCAATTTTTCCACCTTTGTCTTCAAAGTGGTGTTTATCGCCCTTAACTCTCTTACTTTGTCGTCATAATTTCTTAGACATCCAGCCACCTCAGACCATTGCAGATTGTCCTACGACGACACGCGGAGAATAGTAAACACACATGTAAAATAAGAAAGGAAAGGAGGAAAGCATAAATCGCGAAGGAAGTTACCCAGCCTCTGCTCTTTTGACCATGCTCCAACAATTCTTCATTCGTCAGATGATGAAGATAATCATGATCGGCCGGATAGCTTTTCTTGGGAATCTCCAGTTTTTTGATATCTATGGGGTCAAACCCAGGTAACCGGTAAGCCGTCATGGAGATCCCTGACAGGGTAATCGGCTCAGAGCTTAAGAGCATGGTGGCCCCTATCCCCTCCATTTGTCTTTTGGACCCGCGTTGAGCCAGTGGTTGGTCCTCTGAAGATACAATCTCCCGATCCTCGACCGGCTCTTTCCCTTTCGAACTTTTATTCACAGGGGGAGATTTATGGGGAACATTCTATTGACCACCACCCGTTCGCGGGGTAATGGTAGGACCAGGCCTGGATCCACCTTTAGCAGCTCTTTTCTTATTCGCAAGCGCATAAATCTTCAACTTGTCAACCATCATATCTACAGAAGAATTAAAACTAAAGTCAAATCGAAAGAAAATCGTGGTCAAAATACTAGAGAACTTAAAATTTTCTACGCACCGACCGGTCGATGTGGGAGGCTAAGTGTTGTAGGAGGAAATCGAGAATGCAAACAGTAAGTAAAATAAAGTAAAGCAAACCAGATTCCGTCCCTTGCAAATGATTACAAGACTCCCTCCTGATGCAGAAGTGGGAAGTCAGGATCAATCCACGAGGAAGCGTGCCAGCGGATCCTAGGCAGCTGAGAAATCTCACGGACAGAAGTCGACCACAGGTTGTTGATCTCGACTAGGGTTAGTCGACAGAAGATCAGACAAGTCGAACAGCGCAGCAGCAGTTCCTGGGTTTGGTCGATATCGAGGACAGTCTACTCGATATCGAGTAGAGTCTTCGTCGACGTCGGGTACCTGCACCGGAAAAGCTACGACGATATGGGATCGAGGATCAGTACTCGATATCGACCAGAAGTTGTCGATATCGAGGAAGGTAGAAAGTAAAACGAAATAAAATAAAGACAAAGGCTTGGTGAAACTCGAAATAAACTTTATAAAAGACAACTTCCAAGATTGGGGTTTGCAACAACAATAACCAAGCATGCATAAGGCAAGAATAAAACAGATAATCATGTAACTTGCATCAAAGGACCCATAGCTTTATTGATAAATTTCTTAATGGACTGCTGAGGAGTAGAACTCATACCTAAACTTACCTTTTCGGGCCCAAAGCAGAAATCTTCGGGCTTAGGGTTAGTCGATGTCGAGAAAGACT
The DNA here is from genome assembly GCA_037127255.1 of Persicaria tinctoria. Lineage (NCBI taxonomy): Eukaryota > Viridiplantae > Streptophyta > Magnoliopsida > Caryophyllales > Polygonaceae > Persicaria > Persicaria tinctoria. The sequence goes on along the minus strand of JBANSL010000002.1, from coordinate 41,061,793 downwards.
GGTCGATATCGAGTACAGGGACCCCATACTTAGGCTCTTGGCAAGTCTGGTACTCAGCAGAGAAAGTCGATGTCGATGAAGTTTGGTCGATATCGAGTATAGCTTTGGTCGATATCGAGGAGCCTTTGTCGATATCGAGTTGATCTCTGGTTCTTTCCTCCGTTGCTTGCTTGATCCCTTGGTTGCTGATGCTCTTCACCTCCAACCATGAAATTTCCTCTTTTACAGGGCCAAAAGAGAAATCTAAGACCTCGTCGCCTATGGTGAAGGTGAGCAATCGCTGTTTGACACTGATCTTGGCATAGGGCTAGTAGGATCTTCAGCACAGTCTATAATAAGGAAATCTGCTGGAATGAAAAATTTACCAACCTGGACAGGGACATTCTCAACCATACATGTAGGGATGACCACTGTATTGTTTGCCATGTATAGCTTGGCATCCACATGGTCTATACATCCTATCTTACCCTTCCACCAGATTGATAAGGGCATGATGCTTACACTTTCTCCTAAATCACACAAGGACTCATATTCATATTGTCCAAATCCCACAGTAACAGAAAACTTACCAGGGTCAGGTCTCTTTTCAGGGAAGTGGAGCACTTTGCATTCGCCGGCGATCTCTGAGATGGATCGCTTTTTGCTTAGGATTTCCTTCAGGAATTTGACATATGCGGGCATCTCTTTCAGAGCTTCTGTAAAAGGAATAGAGAAATTTAGTTCTTGCAGCATATTAACAAAACGTTTAAACTTACCTGCAGTGGGATCTTTCGGTGCTTTGGAAGGAAAAGGCAGTGTCTTTTTCTGCTTCGGAGTCAAAAAAGACGTCGGAGGTGTTGCAAAGTCGTCGACATCGGCCATCTTTTCCACGATATCGACCCAAGGTTCCTCGATATCGACAAGGGTTGTCGATCTCGAGTTGTTGGGTTGTTCAGTGAAGTCCGAGCTTGGCTTCTGGTCCGTTTCGAGGAGGTTTTTGTCGATATCGACCAAGGTCTCCTCGATATCGAGTTGCTGCTGCTCGTTGTCGAGTTGCTGCTCTATTTTGGCGTGGTGCTTTCCGACCTCTGGCTCGTGTAATTGGTGCCCGCTCTTGAGTTTGATACCTGCGACGTGTCCGGTCTTCCCCTTAGGATTTGGTTCTGTTTGCCCAGGGAGTTGTCCGGATAGTTGTGGAATCTGCGCCGCAAATTGACCCATTTGAGTCTCAATGCTTCTCTTTCAGATGTCAAGCTCTCCAAATTTTGTAGTTATGCTCTGAAGCTGGTTATTGATGGCGCTTGTAGACTGCAGGTTTTGTGCTTGATTTTTTCTCATCTCGTCGAGGATGAGTTGCAGATCGTCCTTCCTTTGATCCTTTTCTGGATGTCCTGGAGCTCTGTATGGTGGGAGTTTCCTAGGAGGACCTTGGTTCCACTGTGGTTGATAGAAACTTTGATCCCCCGTATAGCGATTGGGACCCCCTGCGTAAGCTACCTCTTCGTGTGTCTCTACCATCCTGACCTGCTCTGTGTGTGGGCACTCAGTAGTGGTGTGCCGTTCTGATCCGCATTCGATGCAAGGCTGGTTGACAGAGAGATACTTGACTTGCTTGAGGAGCTTGCGATTCTGGTCTCTGTAGAACTGCTCCCTCACATCTGGGTCAACCTCCTTGGAAGCTTCATAGAGAGGCATAGATGGTGCTGGCCTGGCATATGAGTTCTCCTCATAGTTTGTTGTAGCCCCATACTTGTTGTCATAGTTGGTGAGCTTGTCAAGTACATCATAAGCATCAGCTGGTGGCATCATCAGATACTCATATCGAGTATACTGGTTGATCCTGTCCTTAGTGACTTGGTCAAGAGAGTTGAAGAATATCTCTTGAATGACATAGGGTGGTTGTCCATGGGTAGGGAAAGATCGCAGTAGCTCTTTGTATCGTTCCCATGCTTTTGCTAGCGGCTCCCAGGCTTCTGTTTGAAAGCTGTAATCTTCTGGCGGAGGAGTGCTATCTTGGCAGAAGGGAAGAATTTGTTGAGAAACTCTTGCTCCACTTGGGCCCATGTTGTGAGGGATCTTGGTTTCAGTCTTTCTAGCCACTTTAATGCAGGTCTGGCGAGGGACCAACGAAAGGCCTTCATCTTGACATATTCCAGAGTAGTACCTTCAGCAAGAGTACGACACATGTCAGAAAAATTGGTAATATGTTCAAGAGGGCATTCATTATATTTTCCATAAAAAGCATTATTTTTAAGTTCTATAAGGAATTGAGTGCGTATTTCAAAAGTATTTTCAGGGATTAGAATAGCCGATTCAGGCACGACGAGAGTCGGGTGCATAGAATCCTCTGAAGTGGTTGGGTATTGGGCAAGCTCATCTTCTGCTTGCCTTGTGCGCTCAGCTTCCTGTTCCCTTCTTGCTCTCTCAGCGACGAGAGCAGCATTCTTAGTGGCTAGTTCCCTCGTAAGCCTCTCAATCAGCTATTCTTGTGTTTCTGCGGCCGCCATGACTTTTTTCAGTTTAGCTTGGATGTATATAAGGCGCTCCGGTTCGTCTAAGGCATCAAACTCAAGTGTTTGACCAGAACGGCGCATATACCTGTAAAGTAACTCAAAGTAGATGTGACATTTAACTACCTAAGGCGCGAATGATAGCTTCCCCGGCAACGGCTCCAATTTGTTGTAGGAGGAAATCGAGAATGCAAACAGTAAGTAAAATAAAGTAAAGCAAACCAGATTTCGTCCCTTGCAAATGATTACAAGACTCCCTCGTGATGCAGCAGTGGGAAGTCAGGATCGATCCACGAGGAAGCGTGTCAGTGGATCCTAGGCAGCGGAGAAATCTCCCCGACAGAAGTCGACCACAGGTTGTCGATCTCGACTAGGGTTAGTCGACAAAAGATCGGACAAGTCGAACAGCGCAGCAGTAGTTCCTGGGTTTGGTCGATATTGAGGACAGTCTACTCGATATCGAGTAGAGTTTTCGTCGACGTCGGGTACCTGCACAGGAAAAGCTACGACGATCTGGGATCGAGGATTAGTACTCGATATCGACTAGAAGTTGTCGATATCGAGGAAGGCAGAAAGTAAAATGAAATAAAATAAAGACAAAGGCTTGGTGAAACTCGAAATAAACTTTATAAAAGACAACTTTCAAGATTGGGGTTTGCAACAACAATAACCAAGCATGCATAAGGAAAGAATAAAACAGATAATCATGTACCTTGCATCAAAGGACCAGGTGACGAAACACCAGAAAAATAAATAATATCATATGCATAATCGGGTTCCCGCTAATATAAATAAACCCGCATCTATTATCCCGCATCTATTAAATGGTGGATTTTCCACTAAACCCCACCTAAATCCACCAAGTGTGGATATACACATGAAGTGCCACGTAGTGGACACTTGTCCCGAGCCGTTCGACATTTGTCATCGTCTTTGCCACGTGTCGGGCATGGCACATGGGTCTTACATTATAAATAAGGCTTGATAGCCTCAAAGGAGAGGGTCGGTTTTTGGACGGCTCGAGGAGCCTTCCCGAGCGGGATTGATCTCGCCCAGCGGGAGCCGATGTTTGATGGAGCCCTGGGAGGACGGTGGTCCGCGGATGGCTTGAGCTCGGTTTGGCACAGGTTTGGGTATGCCGACGGTAACCCCGTCGCGCGTCTCAAGTAAGCCTGATCGTTTGAGCTCGCCCGCACCCCACTTGATCCCGGAACCCGCCGACACGGGATTCTTAAAAACGGGTTTCATCACTGGCGCCTTCCATGGGGACCCTGTCACGCTAAGAGGAAATCTAAGATCGATGTGGAATATCTACCTTTGGGACTTCGATCAGATTCAATTTGAAAAAGAAAAAAGAATATATAAACAAGAAAATATTTGGGATGATTGATTGGCATAGAAGACTAGGATGCATATGCATTCGAAGGTGCATCAATCCATTTATGGATCCCATCTCAATATTAAATTTTATATAATATTTATTTAGCAATTTACATTGTTATTATGGTATGTGAAATTGCGAATGCATGGTAGTGATAACAGGGTATATCATCTATGCTTGATATACATAAATCGCAAATGAGGGGCCCTGTTTCACAAATGCATTGTTCTGATGAACATCCAGCTTTGATTAAAGCAACCATTCATACAATATTCACCAATTAATACATCACCTGCGCGTTAGCCGATTAAAATGGGACTGTCATATAAATGAAAATCTCACCTTAGTTTCATGTATAGCTATTGTTGATTTGTTGGTGTTTATTTCAATCTCTAGTACATATATATAAATAACATATTCTGGGCTACCGATTGAAAGGCGAGGAATTTAGCAGACAAACAAAAATATCTATGTTGTCATAAGGTTTGCTTGCAGGTTGCTTACAGAGTCAGAGACGACTTTCGACATATGTAATGTTTTCTTCGAGCCTGTTCATCTTGACTGAATAAAGACGAGAGACCGCGAAAAACCCCGATACATGCATTCCAGAATGTGTAAGTAGCTAGTTGAAAGACATCAGGATATAATTTGCTTCTCTACCGTCCGCGGATGGAATACATGGACTTTTTTTTGCATTTAAGCAATAACAGTGGAACACAAGGAGACCCACACATGTCTTGCTCTGACCTCATGCCTCATCAAAAGACTTCGCGGATGGGCCTGCTTCAGTTCTTCGTCCGCGACGGAGTACAGCTGCTCGCTTCCCCTGTTTCGTTTTCCTCACCCGCGGTCGGGCACTGCAGTTCACTCCCTCCGCCTCATTTCTTCGCCCGCGGTGGAGTAGAACGGCTCATTTTCTTTGTTTCATTTCTTCATCCGCGGCGGGGCAACATGCTGGTTGTGCGAACCCCCTCACCATGAGAGGAGATTCATTGAGGTAACCTTTTCATTTGATTTATCTTGATCACTGCCATCGTACATGAACTGCCTATAGATTCAGACTCACAACCCGCTCCTTGGAGAGCTTCAAGGAGGAAATGGGTTTGAATCCATCCCTTGATGATGAAGTGTTCAAAATCATGTTACGTGAGTCGGCCCCCGATTGATGAATTTGAAAATTCATTTTAGAGGGGGAATGCCAAAATACGCGATTGTTTAGCTAGTTGCTACCTTGACGAAATGATTTGGTTTCAATCATGTGGAAGTATTGATGAACCACAAACACCTCCATCATGGAAATTAGTAATCGGCTATCTTATTTGCCCCTGGTAAGCTACTGTCATAGCTTTTGGAGAATGGCTCTTCATATGATTTCAAAGCAAATTTTATTTATTCTTTGCCGATTGTAAGAGGTGATTCGTCAGGAATTGCCAATTTAACAAGACCTATTTAGTATAGAATTATTTGATTAAATCCCGTGACGCGTGATTTGGCTCCGCGTCAAGCCTCCGATTGAATATGCATTCTCGGAGATGATATTTTATATTAAGTCCTAGGACGCTGGAGCTTGGCTCCGCGTCGGGCCTCCGATCGAATCTGCATTCTCGGATATGATATTTTATATTAAGTCCTAGGACGCTGGAGCTTGGCTCCGCGTCAGGCCTCCGATCGAATCTGCATTCTCGGAGATGATATTTTATATTAAGTCCTAGGACGCTGGAGCTTGGCTCCGCGTCAGGCCTCCGATCGAATCTGCATTCTCGGAGATGATATTTTATATTAAGTCTTAGGACGCTGGAGCTTGGCACCGCGTCGGGCCTCCGATCAAATCTGCATTCTCGGAGATGATATTTTATATTAAGTCCCAGAACGCTGGAGGTTGGCTCCGCGTCGGGCCTCCGATCGAATCTGCATTCTCGGAGATGATATTTTATATTAAGTCCCAGGACGCTGGAGCTTGGCTCCGCGTCGGGCCTCCGATCGAATCTGCATTCTCGGAGATGATATTTTATATTAAGTCCCAGGACGCTGGAGCTTGGCTCCGCGTCGGGCCTCCGATCGAATCTGCATTCTTGGAGATGATATTTTATATTAAGTCCTAGGACGCTAGAGCTTAGCTCCGCGTCGGGCCTCCGATCGAATCTGCATTCTCGAAGATGATATTTTATATTAAGTCCTAGGACCATGGAGCTTGGCTCCGCGTCGGGCCTCCGATCGAATCTGCATTCTCGGAGATGATATTTTATATTAAGTACCAGGACGCTGGAGCTTGGCTCCGCGTCGGGCCTCCGATCGAATCTGCATTCTCGGAGATGATATTTTATATTAAGTCTTAGGACGCTGGAGCTTGGCACCGCGTCGGGCCTCCGATCAAATCTGCATTCTCGGAGATGATATTTTATATTAAGTCCTAGGACGCTGGAGCTTGGCACCGCGTCGGGCCTCCGATCAAATCTGCATTCTCGGAGATGATATTTTATATTAAGTCCTAGGACGCTGGAGGTTGGCTCCGCGTCGGGCCTCCGATCAAATCTGCTATCTCGGAGATGATATTTTATATTAAGTCCCAGGACGCTAGAGCTTAGCTCCGCGTCGGGCCTCTGATCGAATCTGCATTCCCGGAGATGATATTTTATATTAAGTCCTAGGACGCTGGAGCTTGGCTCCGCGTCGGGCCTCCGATCGAATCTGCATTCTCGGAGATGATATTTTATATTAACTCCCAGGACGCTGGAGCTTGGCTCCGCGTCGGGCCTCCGATCGAATCTGCATTCTCGGAGATGATATTTTATATTAAGTCTTAGGACGCTGGAGCTTGGCACCACGTCGGGCCTCCGATCAAATCTGCATTCTCGGAGATGATATTTTATATTAAGTCCCAGGACGCTGGAGCTTGGCTCCGTGTCGGGCCTCCGATCGAATCTGCATTCTCGGAGATGATTATATTAAGTCTTAGGACGCTGGAGCTTGGCACCGCGTCGGGCCTCCGATCAAATCTGCATTCTCGGAGATGATATTTTATATTAAGTCCCAGGACGCTGGAGCTTAGCTCTGCGTCGGGCCTCCGATCGAATCTGCATTCTCGGAGATGATATTTTATATTAAGTCCCAGGACGCTGGAGCTTGGCTCCGCGTCGGGCCTCCGATCGAATCTGCATTCTCCGAGATGATATGTTATATTAAGTCCCAGGACGCTGGAGCTTGGCTCCGCGTCGGGCCTCCGATCGAATCTGCATTCTCGGAGATGATATTTTATATTAAGTCCTAGGACGCTGGAGCTTAGCTCCGCGTCGAGCCTCCGATCGAATCTGCATTCTCGGAGATGATATTTTATATTAAGTCCTAGGACGCTGGTGCTTGGCTCCGCGTTGGGCCTCCGATCGAATCTGCATTCTCGGAGATGATATTTTATATTAAGTCCCAGGAGGCTGGAGCTCGGCTCCGCGTCGGGCCTCCGATCGAATCTGCATTCTAGGAGATGATATTTTATATGAAGTCTTAGGACGCTGGAGCTTGGCTCCGCGTCGGGCCTCCGATCAAATCTGCATTCTCGGAGATGATATTTTATATTAAGTCCCAGGACGCTGGAGCTTGGCTCCGCGTCGGGCCTCCGATCGAATCTGCATTCTCGGAGATGATATGTTATATTAAGTCCTAGGACGCTGGAGCTTAGCTCCGCGTCGGGCCTCCGATCGAATCTGCATTCTCGAAGATGATATTTTATATTAAGTCCTAGGACGCTGGAGCTTGGCTCCGCGTCGGGCCTCCGATCGAATCTGCATTCTCGGAGATGATATTTTATATTAAGTCCCAGGATGCTGGAACTTGGCTCCGCGTCGGGCCTCCGATCGAATCTGCATTCTCGGAGATGATATTTTATATTAAGTCTTAGGACGCTGGAGCTTGGCACCGCGTCGGGCCTCCGATCAAATTTGCATTCTCGGAGATGATATTTTATATTAAGTCCCAGGACGCTGGAGGTTGGCTCCGCGTCGGGCCTCCGATGGAATCTGCATTCTCGGAGATGATATTTTATATTAAGTCGTAGGACGCTGGAGCTTGGCACCGCGTCGGGCCTCCGATCGAATCTGCATTCTCAGAGATGATATTTTATATTAAGTCCTAGGATGCTAGAGCTTGGATCCGCGTCGGGCCTCCGATCGAATCTGCATTCTCGGAGATGATATTTTATATTAAGTCTTAGGACGATGGAGCTTGGCACCGCGTAGGGCCTCCGATCAAATCTGCATTCTCGGAGATGATATTTTATATTAAGTCCCAGGACGCTGGAGCTTAGCTCCGCGTCGGGCCTCCGATCGAATCTGCATTCTCGGAGATGATATTTTATATTAAGTCCTAGGACGCTGGAGCTTGGCTCCGCGTCGGGCCTCCGATCGAATCTGCATTCTCGGAGATGATATGTTATATTAAGTCCTAGGACGCTGGAGCTTAGCTCCGCGTCGGGCCTCCGATCGAATCTGCATTCTCGAAGATGATATTTTATATTAAGTCCTAGGACGCTGGAGCTTGGCTCCGCGTCGGGCCTCCGATCGAATCTGCATTCTCGGAGATGATATTTTATATTAAGTCCCAGGATGCTGGAACTTGGCTCCGCGTCGGGCCTCCGATCGAATCTGCATTCTCGGAGATGATATTTTATATTAAGTCTTAGGACGCTGGAGCTTGGCACCGCGTCGGGCCTCCGATCAAATTTGCATTCTCGGAGATGATATTTTATATTAAGTCCCAGGACGCTGGAGGTTGGCTCCGCGTCGGGCCTCCGATGGAATCTGCATTCTCGGAGATGATATTTTATATTAAGTCGTAGGACGCTGGAGCTTGGCACCGCGTCGGGCCTCCGATCAAATCTGCATTCTCAGAGATGATATTTTATATTAAGTCCTAGGATGCTAGAGCTTGGATCCGCGTCGGGCCTCCGATGGAATCTGCATTCTCGGAGATGATATTTTATATTAAGTCTTAGGACGCTGGAGCTTGGCACCGCGTCGGGCCTCCGATCAAATCTGCATTCTCGGAGATGATATTTTATATTAAGTCCCAGGACGCTGAAGCTTAGCTCTGTGTCGGGCCTCCGATCGAATCTGCATTCTCGGAGATGATATTTTATATTAAGTCCCAGGACGCTGGAGCTTGGCTCCGCGTCGGGCCTCCGATCGAATCTGCATTCTCCGAGATGATATGTTATATTAAGTCCCAGGACGCTGGAGCTTGGCTCCGCGTCGGGCCTCCGATCTAATCTGCATTCTCGGAGATGATATTTTATATTAAGTCCTAGGACGCTGGAGCTTAGCTCCGCGTCGAGCCTCCGATCGAATCTGCATTCTCGGAGATGATATTTTATATTAAGTCCTAGGACGCTGGTGCTTGGCTCCGCGTCGGGCCTCTGATCGAATCTGCATTCTCGGAGATGATATTTTATATTAAGTCCCAGGAGGCTGGAGCTCGGCTCCGCGTCGGGCCTCCGATCGAATCTGCATTCTAGGAGATGATATTTTATATGAAGTCTTAGGACGCTGGAGCTTGGCTCCGCGTCGGGCCTCCGATCAAATCTGCATTCTCGGAGATGATATTTTATATTAAGTCCCAGGACGCTGGAGCTTGGCTCCGCGTCGGGCCTCCGATCGAATCTGCATTCTCGGAGATGATATGTTATATTAAGTCCTAGGACGCTGGAGCTTAGCTCCGCGTCGGGCCTCCGATCGAATCTGCATTCTCGAAGATGATATTTTATATTAAGTCCTAGGACGCTGGAGCTTGGCTCCGCGTCGGGCCTCCGATCGAATCTGCATTCTCGGAGATGATATTTTATATTAAGTCCCAGGACGCTGGAACTTGGCTCCGCGTCGGGCCTCCGATCGAATCTGCATTCTCGGAGATGATATTTTATATTAAGTCTTAGGACGCTGGAGCTTGGCACCGCGTAGGGCCTCCGATCAAATCTGCATTCTCGGAGATGATATTTTATATTAAGTCCCAGGACGCTGGAGCTTAGCTCCGCGTCGGGCCTCCGATCGAATCTGCATTCTCGGAGATGATATTTTATATTAAGTCCCAGGACGCTGGAGCTTGGCTCCGCGTCGGGCCTCCGATCGAATCTGCATTCTCGAAGATGATATTTTATATTAAGTCCCAGGACGCTGGAGCTTGGCTCCGCGTCGGGCCTCCGATCGAATCTGCATTCTCGGAGATGATATTTTATATTAAGTCCTAGGACGCTAGAGCTTCGCTCCGCGACGGGCCTCCGATCGAATCTGCATTCTCGAAGATGATATTTTATATTAAGTCTCAGGACCATAGAGCTTGGCTCCGCGTCGGGCCTCCGATCGAATCTGCATTCTCGGAGATGATATTTTATATTAAGTCCCAGGACGCTGGAGCTTGGCTCCGCGTCGGGCCTCTGATCGAATCTGCATTCTCGGAGATGATATTTTATATTAAGTCCCAGGACGCTGGAGCTTGGCTCCGCGTCGGGCCTCCGATCGAATCTGCATTCTCGGAGATGATATTTTATATTAAGTCCTAGGACGCTAGAGCTTAGCTCCACGTCGGGCCTCCGATCGAATCTGCATTCTCGAAGATGATATTTTATATTAAGTCCTAGGACCATGGAGCTTGGCTCCGCGTCGGGCCTCCGATCGAATCTGCATTCTCGGAGATGATATTTTATATTAAGTACCAGGACGCTGGAGCTTGGCTCCGCGTCGGGCCTCCGATCGAATCTGCATTCTCGGAGATGATATTTTATATTAAGTCTTAGGACGCTGGAGCTTGGCACCGCGTCGGGCCTCCGATCAAATCTGCATTCTCGGAGATGATATTTTATATTAAGTCCTAGGACGCTGGAGGTTGGCTCCGCGTCGGGCCTCCGATCGAATCTGCATTCTCAGAGATGATATTTTATATTAAGTCTTAGGACACTGGAGCTTGGCACCGCGTCGGGCCTCCGATCAAATCTGCTATCTCGGAGATGATATTTTATATTAAGTCCCAGGACGCTAGAGCTTAGCTCCGCGTCGGGCCTCTGATCGAATCTGCATTCTCGGAGATGATATTTTATATTAAGTCCTAGGACGCTGGAGCTTGGCTCCGCGTCGGGCCTCCGATCGAATCTGCATTCTCGGAGATGATATTTTATATTAAGTCCCAGGACGCTGGAGCTTGGCTCCGCGTCGGGCCTCCGATCGAATCTGCATTCTCGGAGATGATATTTTATATTAAGTCTTAGGACGCTAGAGCTTGGCACCGCGTCGGGCCTCCGATCAAATCTGCATTCTCGGAGATGATATTTTATATTAAGTCCCAGGACGCTGGAGCTTGGCTCCGCGTCGGGCCTCCGATCGAATCTGCATTCTCGGAGATGATTATATTAAGTCTTAGGACGCTGGAGCTTGGCACCGCGTCGGGCCTCCGATCAAATATGCATTCTCGGAGATGATATTTTATATTAAGTCCCAGGACGCTGGAGCTTAGCTCTGCGTCGGGCCTCCGATCGAATCTGCATTCTCGGAGATGATATTTTATATTAAGTCCCAGGACGCTGGAGCTTGGCTCCGCGTCGGGCCTCCGATCGAATCTGCATTCTCCGAGATGATATGTTATATTAAGTCCCAGGACGCTGGAGCTTGGCTCCGCGTCGGGCCTCCGATCGAATCTGCATTCTCGGAGATGATATTTTATATTAAGTCCTAGGACGCTAGAGCTTAGCTCCGCGTCGAGCCTCCGATCGAATCTGCATTCTCGGAGATGATATTTTATATTAAGTCCTAGGACGCTGGTGCTTGGCTCCGCGTCGGGCCTCCGATCGAATCTGCATTCTCGGAGATGATATTTTATATTAAGTCCCAGGAGGCTGGAGCTCGGCTCCGCGTCGGGCCTCCGATCGAATCTGCATTCTAGGAGATGATATTTTATATGAAGTCTTAGGACGCTGGAGCTTGGCTCCGCGTCGGGCCTCCGATCAAATCTGCATTCTCGGAGATGATATTTTATATTAAGTCCCAGGACGCTGGAGCTTGGCTCCGCGTCGGGCCTCCGATCGAATCTGCATTCTCGGAGATGATATGTTATATTAAGTCCTAGGACGCTGGAGCTTAGCTCCGCGTCGGGCCTCCGATCGAATCTGCATTCTCGAAGATGATATTTTATATTAAGTCCTAGGACGCTGGAGCTTGGCTCCGCGTCGGGCCTCCGATCGAATCTGCGTTCTCGGAGATGATATTTTATATTAAGTCCCAGGACGCTGGAACTTTGCTCCGCGTCGGGCCTCCGATCGAATCTGCATTCTCGGAGATGATATTTTATATTAAGTCTTAGGACGCTGGAGCTTGGCACCGCGTCGGGCCTCCGATCAAATTTGCATTCTCGGAGATGATATTTTATATTAAGTCCCAGGACGCTGGAGGTTGGCTCCGCGTCGGGCCTCCGATGGAATCTGCATTCTCGGAGATGATATTTTATATTAAGTCGTAGGACGCTGGAGCTTGGCACCGCGTCGGGCCTCCGATCGAATCTGCATTCTCAGAGATGATATTTTATATTAAGTCCTAGGATGCTAGAGCTTGGATCCGCGTCGGGCCTCCGATCGAATCTGCATTCTCGGAGATGATATTTTATATTAAGTCTTAGGACGATGGAGCTTGGCACCGCGTAGGGCCTCCGATCAAATCTGCATTCTCGGAGATGATATTTTATATTAAGTCCCAGGACGCTGGAGCTTAGCTCCGCGTCGGGCCTCCGATCGAATCTGCATTCTCGGAGATGATATTTTATATTAAGTCCCAGGACGCTGGAGCTTGGCTCCGGGTCGGGCCTCCGATCGAATCTGCATTCTCGAAGATGATATTTTATATTAAGTCCCAGGACGCTGGAGCTTGGCTCCGCGTCGGGCCTCCGATCGAATCTGCATTCTCGGAGATGATATTTTATATTAAGTCCTAGGACGCTAGAGCTTAGCTCCGCGACGGGCCTCCGATCGAATCTGCATTCTCGAAGATGATATTTTATATTAAGTCCCAGGACCATAGAGCTTGGCTCCGCGTTGGGCCTCCGATCGAATCTGCATTCTCGGAGATGATATTTTATATTAAGTCCCAGGACGCTGGAGCTTGGCTCCGCGTCGGGCCTCTGATCGAATCTGCATTCTCGGAGATGATATTTTATATTAAGTCCCAGGACGCTGGAGCTTGGCTCCGCGTCGGGCCTCCGAACGAATCTGCATTCCCGGAGATGATATTTTATATTAAGTCCTAGGACGTTGGAGCTTAGCTCCGCGTCGGGCCTCCGATCGAATCTGCATTCTCGGAGATGATATTTTATATTAAGTCCTAGGACGCTGGTGCTTGGCTGCGCGTCGGGCCTCCGATCGAATCTGCATTCTCGGAGATGATATTTTATATTAAGTCTGAAGACGCTGGAGCTTGGCACCGCGTCGGGCCTCCGATCAAATCTGCATTCTCGGAGATGATATTTTATATTAAGTCCCAGGACGCTGGAGCTTGGCTCCGCGTCGGGCCTCCGATCGAATCTCCATTCTCATAGATGATATTTTATATTAAGTCCCAGGACGCTGTAGCTTGGCTCCGCATCCGGCCTCCGATCGAATCTGCATTCTCGGAGATGATATTTTATATTAAGTCCCAGGACGCTGGACCTTGGCTCCGCGTCGGGCCTCCGATCGAATCTGCATTCTCGGAGATGATATTTTATATTAAGTCCCAGGACGCTGGAGCTTGGCTCCGCGTCGGGCCTCCGATCGAATCTGCATTCTCGGAGATGATATTTTATAGTAAGTCCCAGGACGCTGGAGCTTGGCTCCGCGTCGGGCCTCCGATCGAATCTGCATTCTCGGAGATGATATTTTATATTAAGTCTTAGGACGCTGGAGCTTGGCACCGCGTCGGGCCTCCGATCAAATCTGCATTCTCGGAGATGATATTTTATATTAAGTCCCAAGACGCTGGAGCTTAGCTCCGCGTCGGGCCTCCGATCGAATCTGCATTCTCGGAGATGATATTTTATATTAAGTCCCAGGACGCTAGAGCTTGGCTCCGCGTCGGGCCTCCGATCGAATCTGCATTCTCGGAGATGATATTTTATATTAAGTCCTAGGACGCTGGAGATTGGCTCCGCGTCGGGCCTCCGAACGAATCTGCATTCCCGGAGATGATATTTTATATTAAGTCCTAGGACGTTGGAGCTTAGCTCCGCGTCGGGCCTCCGATCGAATCTGCATTCTCGGAGATTATATTTTATATTAAGTCCTAGGACGCTGGTGCTTGGCTCCGCGTCGGGCCTCCGATCGAATCTGCATTCTCGGAGATGATATTTTATATTAAGTCTGAGGACGCTGGAGCTTGGCACCGCGTCGGGCCTCCGATCAAATCTGCATTCTCGGAGATGATATTTTATATTAAGTCCCAGGACGCTGGAGCTTGGCTCCGCGTCGGGCCTCCGATCGAATCTCCATTCTCATAGATGATATTTTATATTAAGTCCCAGGACGCTGTAGCTTGGCTCCGCGTCCGGTCTCCGATCGAATCTGCATTCTCGGAGATGATATTTTATATTAAGTCCCAGGACGCTGGAGCTTGGCTCCGCGTCGGGCCTCCGATCGAATCTGCATTCTCGGAGATGATATTTTATATTAAGTCCCAGGACGCTGGAGCTTGGCTCCGCGTCGGGCCTCCGATCGAATCTGCATTCTCGGAGATGATATTTTATAGTAAGTCCCAGGACGCTGGAGCTGGGCTCCGCGTCGGGCCTCCGATCGAATCTGCATTCTCGGAGATGATATTTTATATTAAGTCTTAGGACGCTGGAGCTTGGCACCGCGTCGGGCCTCCGATCAAATCTGCATTCTCGGAGATGATATTTTATATTAAGTCCCAAGACGCTGGAGCTTAGCTCCGCGTCGGGCCTCCGATCGAATCTGCATTCTCGGAGATGATATTTTATATTAAGTCCCAGGACGCTAGAGCTTGGCTCCGCGTCGGGCCTCCGATCGAATCTGCATTCTCGGAGATGATATTTTATATTAAGTCCCAGGACGCTGGAGATTGGCTCCGCGTCGGGCCTCCGATCGAATCTGCATTCTCGGAGATGATATTTTATATTAATTCCTAGGACGCTGGAGCTTTGCTCCGCGTCGGGCCTTCGATCGAATCTGCATTCTCGGAGATGATATTTTATATTAAGTCCTAGGACGCTGGTGCTTGGCTCCGCGTCGGGCCTCCGATCGAATCTGCATTCTCGGAGATGATATTTTATATTAAGTCTTAGGACGCTGGAGCTTGGCACCGCGTCGGGCCTCCGATCAAATCTGCATTCTCGGAGATGATATTTTATATTAAGTCCCAAGACGCTGGAGCTTAGCTCCGCGTCGGGCCTCCGATCGAATCTGCATTCTCGGAGATGATATTTTATATTAAGTCCCAGGACGCTAGAGCTTGGCTCCGCGTCGGGCCTCCGATCGAATCTGCATTCTCGGAGATGATATTTTATATTAAGTCCTAGGACGCTGGAGATTGGCTCCGCGTCGGGCCTCCGATCGAATCTGCATTCTCGGAGATGATATTTTATATTAATTCCTAGGACGCTGGAGCTTGGCTCCGCGTCGGGGTTCCGAACGAATCTGCATTCCCGAAGATGATATTTTATATTAAGTCCTAGGACGTTGGAGCTTAGCTCCGCGTCGGGCCTCCGATCGAATCTGCATTCTCGGAGATTATATTTTATATTAAGTCCTAGGACGCTGGTGCTTGGCTCCGCGTCGGGCCTCCGATCGAATCTGCATTCTCGGAGATGATATTTTATATTAAGTCTGAGGACGCTGGAGCTTGGCACCGCGTCGGGCCTCCGATCAAATCTGCATTCTCGGAGATGATATTTTATATTAAGTCCCAGGACGCTAGAGCTTGGCTCCGCGTCGGGCCTCCGATCGAATCTCCATTCTCATAGATGATATTTTATATTAAGTCCCAGGACGCTGTAGCTTGGCTCCGCGTCCGGTCTCCGATCGAATCTGCATTCTCGGAGATGATATTTTATATTAAGTCCCAGGACGCTGGAGCTTGGCTCCGCGTCGGGCCTCCGATCGAATCTGCATTCTCGGAGATGATATTTTATATTAAGTCCCAGGACGCTGGAGCTTGGCTCCGCGTCGGGCCTCCGATCGAATCTGCATTCTCGGAGATGATATTTTATAGTAAGTCCCAGGACGCTGGAGCTTGGCTCCGCGTCGGGCCTCCGATCGAATCTGCATTCTCGGAGATGATATTTTATATTAAGTCTTAGGACGCTGGAGCTTGGCACCGCGTCGGGCCTCCGATCAAATCTGCATTCTCGGAGATGATATTTTATATTAAGTCCCAAGACGCTGGAGCTTAGCTCCGCGTCGGGCCTCCGATCGAATCTGCATTCTCGGAGATGATATTTTATATTAAGTCCCAGGACGCTAGAGCTTGGCTCCGCGTCGGGCCTCCGATCGAATCTGCATTCTCGGAGATGATATTTTATATTAAGTCCCAGGACGCTGGAGATTGGCTCCGCGTCGGGCCTCCGATCGAATCTGCATTCTCGGAGATGATATTTTATATTAATTCCTAGGACGCTGGAGCTTTGCTCCGCGTCGGGCCTTCGATCGAATCTGCATTCTCGGAGATGATATTTTATATTAAGTCCTAGGACGCTGGTGCTTGGCTCCGCGTCGGGCCTCCGATCGAATCTGCATTCTCGGAGATGATATTTTATATTAAGTCCCAGGAGGCTGGAGCTTGGCTCCGCGTCGGGCCTCCGATCGAATCTGCATTCTCGGAGATGATATTTTATATTAAGTCTTAGGACGCTGGAGCTTGGCTCCGCGTCGAGCCTCCGATCAAATCTGCATTCTCGGAGATGATATTTTATATTAAGTCCCAGGACGCTGGAGCTTGGCTCCGCGTCGGGCCTCCGATCGAATCTGCATTCTCGGAGATGATATTTTATATTAAGTCCTAGGACGCTGGAGCTTAGCTCCGCGTCGGGCGTCCGATCGAATCTGCATTCTCGAAGATGATATTTTATATTAAGTCCTAGGACGTTGGCGCTTGGCTCCGCGTTGGGCCTCCGATCGAATCTGCATTCTCGGAGATGATATTTTATATTAAGTCCCAGGACGCTGGAGCTTGGCTCCGCGTCGGGCCTCCGATCGAATCTGCATTCTCGGAGATGATATTTTATATTAAGTCTTAGGACGCTGGAGTTTGGCACCGCGTCGGGCCTCCGATCAAATCTGCATTCTCGGAGATGATATTTTATATTAAGTCCTAGGACGCTGGAGCTTGGCTCCGCGTCGGGCCTCCGATCGAATCTGCATAAGCTCCAGCGTCGGGCCTCCGATCGAATCTGCATTCTCGGAGATGATATTTTATATTAAGTCCCAGGACGCTGGAGCTTGGCTCCGCGTCGGGCCTCCGAACGAATCTGCATTCTCGGAGATGATATTTTATATTAAGTCCTATGACGTTGGAGCTTAGCTCCGCGTCGGGCCTCTGATCGAATCTGCATTCTCGGAGATGATATTTTATATTAAGTCCTAGGACGCTGGTGCTTGGCTCCGCGTCGGGCCTCCGGTCGAATCTGCATTCTCGGAGATGATATTTTATATTAAGTCTTAGGACGCTGGAGCTTGGCACCGCGTCGGGCCTCCGATCAAATGTGCATTCTCGGAGATGATATTTTATATTAAGTCCCAGGACGCTGGAGCTTGGCTCCGCGTCAGGCCTCCGATCAAATCTGCATTCTCATAGATGATATTTTATATTAAGTCCCAGGACGCTGGAGCTTGGCTCCGCGTCGGGCCTCCGATCGAATCTGCATTCTCGGAGATGATATTTTATATTAAGTCTTAGGACGCAGGAGCTTGGCACCGCATCGGGCCTCCGATCAAATCTGCATTCTCGGAGATGATATTTTATATTAAGTCCCAGGACGCTGGAGCTTGGCTCCGCGTCAGGCCTCCGATCAAATCTGCATTCTCATAGATGATATTTTATATTAAGTCCCAGGACGCTGGAGCTTGGCTCCGCGTCGGGCCTCCGATCGAATCTGCATTCTCGGAGATGATATTTTATATTAAGTCTTAGGACGCAGGAGCTTGGCACCGCATCGGGCCTCCGATCAAATCTGCATTCTCGGAGATGATATTTTATATTAAGTCCCAGGACGCTGGAGCTTAGCTCCGCGTCGGGCCTCTGATCGAATCTGCATTCTCGGAGATGATATTTTATATTAAGTCCCAGGACGCTGGAGCTTGGCTCCGCTTCGGGCCTCCGATCGAATCTGCATTCTCGGAGATGATATTTTATATTAAGTCCCAGGACGCTGGAGCTTGGCTCCGCGTCGGGCCTCCGAACGAATCTGCATTCTCGGAGATGATATTTTATATTAAGTCCTAGGACGTTGGAGCTTAGCTCCGCGTCGGGCCTCTGATTGAATCTGCATTCTCGGAGATGATATTTTATATTAAGTCCTAGGACACTGGTGCTTGGCTCCGCGTCGGGCCTCCGATCGAATCTGCATTCTCGGAGATGATATTTTATATTAAGTCTTAGGACGCTGGAGCTTGGCACCGCGTCGGGCCTCCCATCAAATTTGCATTCTCGGAGATGATATTTTATATTAAGTCCCAAGACGCTGGAGCTTGGCTCCGCGTCGGGCCTCCGATCAAATCTGCATTCTCATAGATGATATTTTATATTAAGTCCCAGGACGCTGGAGCTTGGCTCCGCGTCGGGCCTCCGATCGAATCTGCATTCTCGGAGATGATATTTTATATTAAGTCCCAGGACGCTGGAGCTTGACTCCGCGTCGGGCCTCCGATCGAATCTGCATTCTCGGAGATGATATTTATATTAAGTCCCAAGACGCTCGAGCTTAGCTCCGCGTCGGGCCTCCGATCGAATCTGCATTCTCGGAGATGATATTTTATATTAAGTCCCAGGACGCTAGAGCTTGGCTCCGCGTCGGGCCTCCGATCGAATCTGCATTCTCGGAGATGATATTTTATATTAAGTCCCAGGAGGCTGGAGCTTGGCTCCGCGTCGGGCCTCCGATCGAATCTGCATTCTCGGAGATGATATTTTATATTAAGTCTTAGGACGCTGGAGCTTGGCTCCGCGTCGGGCCTCCGATCAAATCTGCATTCTCGGAGATGATATTTTATATTAAGTCCCAGGACGCTGGAGCTTGGCTCCGCGTCGGGCCTCCGATCGAATCTGCATTCTTGAAGATGATATTTTATATTAAGTCCGAGGACGCTGGAGCTTGGCTCCGCGTCGGGCCTCCGATCGAATCTGCATACTCGGAGATGATATTTTATATTAACTCCCAGGACGCTGGAGCTTGGCTCCGCGTCGGGCCTCCGATCGAATCTGCATTCTCGGAGATGATATTTTATATTAAGTCTTAGGACGCTGGAGCTTGGCACCGCGTCGGGCCTCCGATCAAATCTGCATTCTCGGAGATGATATTTTATATTAAGTCCCAGGACGCTGGAGCTTAGCTCCGCGTCGGGCCTCCGATCGAATCTGCATTCTCGGAGATGATATTTTATATTAAGTCCCAGGACGCTGGAGCTTGGCTCCGCGTCGGGCCTCCGATCGAATCTGCATTCTCGGAGATGATATTTTATATTAAGTCCCAGGACGCTGGAGCTTCGCTCCGCATCGGGCCTCCGATCGAATCTGCATTCTCGGAGATGATATTTTATATTAAGTCCCAGGAGGCTGGAGCTTGGCTCCGCGTCGGGCCTCCGATCGAATCTGCATTCTCGGAGATGATATTTTATATTAAGTCTTAGGACGCTGGAGCTTGGCACCGCGTCGGGCCTCCGATCAAATCTGCATTCTCGGAGATGATATTTTATATTAAGTCCCAGGACGCTGGAGCTTGGCTCCGCGTCGGGCCTCCGATCGAATCTGCATTCTCGGAGATGATATTTTATATTAAGTCTTAGGACGCTGGAGCTTGGCACCGCGTCGGGCCTCCGAACAAATCTGCATTCTCGGAGATGATATTTTATATTAAGTCCCAGGACGCTGGAGCTTAGCTCCGCGTCGGGCCTCCGATCGAATCTGCATTCTCGGAGATGATATTTTATATTAAGTCCCAGGACGCTGGAGCTTGGCTCCGCGTCGGGCCTCCGATCGAATCTGCATTCTCGGAGATGATATTTTATATTAAGTCCCAGGACGCTGGAGCTTGGCTCCGCGTCGGGCCTCCGATCGAATCTGCATTCTTGGAGATGATATTTTATATTAAGTCCTAGGACGCTGGAGCATAGCTCCGCGTCGGGCCTCCGATCGAATCTGCATTCTGGGAGATGATATTTTATATTAAGTCCCAGGAGGCTGGAGCTTGGCTCCGCGTCGGGCCTCTGATCGAATCTGCATTCTCGGAGATGATATTTTATATTAAGTCTTAGGACGCTGGACCTTGGCTCCGCGTCGGGCCTCCGATCAAATCTTCATTCTCGGAGATTATATTTTATATTAAGTTCCAGGACGCTGGAGCTTAGCTCTGCGTCGGGCCTCTGATCGAATATGCATTCTCGGAGATGATATTTTATATTAAGTCCCAGGACGCTGGAGCTTGGCTCCGCGTCGGGCCTCCGATCGAATCTGCATTCTCGGAGATGATATTTTATATTAAGTCCTAGGACGCTGGAGCTTGGCTCCGCGTCTGGCCTCCGATCGAATCTGCATTCTCAGAGATGATATTTTATATTAAGTCCTAGGACGCTGGAGCTTCGCTCCGCGTCGGGCCTCTGATCGACTCTGCATTCTCGGAGATGATATTTTATATTAAGTCCTAGGACGCTGGAGCTTGGCTCCGCGTCAGGCCTGCGATCGAATCTGCATTCTCGGAGATGATATTTTATATTAAGTCCTAGGACGCTAGAGCTTAGCTCCGCGTCGGGCCTCCGATCGAATCTGCATTCTCGGAGATGATATTTTATATTAAGTCCCAGGACGCTGGAGCTTGGCTCCGCGTCGGGCCTCCGATCGAATCTGCATTCTCGGAGATGATATTTTATATTAAGTCCCAGGACGCTGGAGCTTGGCTCCGCGTCGGGCCTCCGATCGAATCTGCATTCTCGGAGATGATATTTTATATTAAGTCTTAGGACGCTGGAGCTTGGCACCGCGTCGGGCCTCCGATCAAATCTGCATTCTCGGAGAGGATATTTTATATTAAGTCCCAAGACGCTGGAGCTTAGCTCCGCGTCGGGCCTCTGATCGAATCTGCATTCTCGGAGATGATATTTTATATTAAGTCCCAGGACGCTGGAGCTTGGCTCCTCGTCGGGCCTCCGATCGAATCTGCATTCTCGGAGATGATATTTTATATTAAGTCCTAGGACGCTGGAGCTTGGCTCCGCGTCGGGCCTCCGATCGAATCTACATTCTCGGAGATGATTTTTTATATTAAGTCCTAGGACGCTGGAGCTTGGCTCCACGTCGGGCCTCCGATCGTAGCTCGTATGCTCGCGGAGATAAACTCTTAAACTCAATTATTCTCAACCGCGGTCCGCAAGTAGCTCTTGATTTAGACTGTGGTTCTTGAACAGAGGCATCGAATTCAATTTCTCCGCGAAATAATATCATACAACACACCGGGATCCTTGCCCGTGTTAGGTATGTTTACTTGCCCGTGTTATTTCTCATCTGAATGTTTTATCGTAAGATTCGATATAAGCATTGCCCCTGGGAATTTATTTTAACCAAGAGGATACCAAATATACGCAAATAAGGTATTGTTGCCATACATGAGATACGGATGAAATTTCATTCCATTGGAGGTATTACTATCATACAAGAGTATTCATTTATATGCAAACATATGCTGAAGGGGTTTTTCCTGATGACCTGTTTGCTATCATAGATCTTTGCTCATTCTAAATTGTCCATATGAAGTTGAGATTAATCAGGGGAAATAGGGGATCCTTGTGCAGTTGGCCGCTTTGGTCACGAGGATGAATGAGCTGAGCTGCTAAGTTATATTAAACAAATTGAAGGAGACACTACACCCGTTAATAATTTCTTGAGCGCCGCAACGAATTGAAAAATTGTTAGATCATGGTTCACGATCCTCTCCATTAGCCAGGCATTTGCAAAACACCAAGGAAGCCGCACAAATATTCCTATAGGTCCGAGCACAATTATTCAGGAGGTCTAACGTCCACTTTCCTTTTGAAGCACTTTCTCCCCCATTTTATATTTTGCAGGGAGAAGGCATTCTATGCAAGTAACAGCTTCACTAATGAAGATGTTGCCTCCGCTTATTTCGAGAAATTAATTCTTTTCTAGCACGTGTCAACAATAACGAAGCTTTAGGACGCTGGAGCTTGGCTCCGCGTCGGGCCTCCGATCGAAGCTATTTTCTCGGAGAAGAGTTTTTCGATAAGTCCCTAGGACGCTGGAGCTTGGCTCCACATCGGGCCTCCGATCGAAGCCATATTCTCGAAGATGAGTTTTTTTATTAGTCCCTCGACGCCAGGAGCTTGTAGCTCACAGAGAGCATCCGTTGAGGTTGGATAGTTGCCTATTTTTACCTTGAGTTTAGGCCAGTCATGATGAAAAAGGGAATACGGTGGTAGGCACATTAATGGATATATGTTTGTTCTTATGAAAAGTTGTTAGAACTCTGTAACACAGCCGCTGATCGTATTCGATCACTTAGGTTCAAACTACATGTGAGTTCATCGCTTATTTGCATAAGATGTGGGGTGAGGTTTGAAGGCAATTAAATACTTGATGATTCCACTTACTGTCATGAATCTTGCCCGGTTTGCTCATCAAATTGATGCCATAAACCTTGCACATTTAAGCTGTCCATTTGGAGTCAGGTTTAGTTGGAAAAAATGGTGCTTCTATTAAAAGGGGGGATCGATTAAGCTCAAACTGCAATGGAAATAAGAAAAACCTGTGTTGTCCATTTTCTTTGGGTTTTATTCAATCATGTATTTATATATGGGTTGTAGAAGCACCTCAAAGATTGAAATTGGATTTCAAAGGACATGTTTGCATTTATGTGGGTATACTGTCATAATTTCCATATATAAATTAGAGTATTCTTATGCAAATTCACATTATATATCATTGCATTGAGGATGCGGATTATCATATAATATGAATGCATACCTATCGCCTTTGTTAATTTAGGTGATGTCGTGAGATGATTGAGAAACACTATTATAACAGGGCCACATGGGATGAACATATGATGGACTTAAATTTGTGAAGTTCATTTGATGCAAATGAACTGAGAAGTAAGTTAGAAGGGCTTGCATAGCATTCACAAATAGTCCGTATGAACGAGCATGAAATTTCTCATCTTTTGGGATCAACCCTCACTCCCGAGGATGGGTTCAATGGCCTATGCCATAGGCTTTTATGAACCTATGAGAGTTATAGTGGAGAGCTATGAGATTTATATATGTGAATGAATCACCTGTGGAAAAATCAAGAATCTTGTACTAGTCCAAACATATAGGAATTCAAAGTGAAGTTCGCCACTGTGTTGGTAAGAAATAACTTTTGTATATGTAAACTTGTGATGTTGCCACCACTAACGTTAAGCATTAGGAAAAATCAAGGGCCTAGTCTCAGGGGGATCGGCCCCAATTTCCATCTGCGATCTCTGTTGGCAGCTTCGGACTTTCTCCGCAGACCATCAGCCCACAGCAGTCATGGGTCTCGATTCCATCCGCGTCGCAACAACGATCAATCAAACTCGTCGATTTCCTTGACGATTTTTCATCTGCTGCAGATCCCAATATAGGTGAACCAATCTGCAGGCGGGAAGAGTCGCATATCAAACAAGTCAAGACCGCATGCAGCTTCCGGTCGTAGAGCTTGCCTCTCAGATCGGATATTTCATTAAGTCCCAGGACGCAGGAGCTTCCCCTGCGTCGGGCATCCGGTCGTAGAGCTTGTCTCCCGGATCGGATATTTTATTAAGTCCCTCGACGCTGGAGATATTCTCGCAGAGGGCCTTCTGCTCGTAGCTGATAAGCTCGCGGAGATAAACTCTTCACGAGTATAAACTAAGTCCCTCGACACTGGCTATCGCTCGTGGAGGGCCTCCAATCGTAGCTTGAGCCTCTCGGAGCACACTTGATAAGTCTCTCGACGCTTGAGCTATGCTCGTAGAGGGCCTCCTGCGCGTAGCTGATAAGCTCGTGGAGATAAACTCTGAATTGAGTATAAATTAAAGCCCTTCAACATCGGAACTCTCATCCGCGGAGGGCTTCTTTATTGAACTACGAAAGGCTTGATTCTCTTCTCAAGAGATACGTAGGCAACCCACTAATGAGTTGGGTACAACCCAGACCAAATAAACTTATCTAAAACTTTACACCAAAAGTCTGATATATTGAGTACTCTTCCGAAAGGGGATGAAGTACACATACATATGTTGTCTCGTTTGAATCGAACCCTAGCTAAGTCTCATCTTAGCTAAGGTCCGAGGAGATGTGACGAAACACCAGAAAAATAAATAATATCATATGCATAATCGGGTTCCCGCTTATATAAATAAACCCGCATCTATTATCCCGCATCTATTAAATGTTGGATTTTCCACTAAACCCCACCTAAATCCACCAAGTGTGGATATACAAATGAAGTGTCACGTAGTGGACACTTTTCCCGAGCCGTTCGACATTTGTCATCGTCTTTGCCACGTGTCGGGCATGGCACATGGGTCCCACATTATAAATAAGGCTTGATAGCCTCAAAGTAGAGGGTCGGTTTTTGGATGGCTCGAGGAGCCTTCCCGAGCGGGATTGATCTCGCCCAGCGGGAGCCGACGTTTGATGGAGCCCTGGGAGGATGGTGGTCCGCGGATGGCTTGAGCTCGGTTCGGCACAGGTTTGGGTATGCCGACGGTAACCCCGTCGCGCGTCTCAGGTAAGCCCGATCATCTGAGCTCGCCCGCGCCCCACTTGATCCCGGAACCCGCCGACACGGGATTCTTAAAAACGGGTTTCATCACGAGGCTTTCGCCTTTTCCAACAATTAGACAACTCTTTCATGAAACCCTAATTGTCTCTACTAATTTTATGTTTACAATCCAAGTTGTTAGCATGTACCTCCATTAGATGGGTAATAAACACATAAGAAGTAGTAGATGCTCAAAACATGATAAAAGTCAGATCTTTACCTCAAATATGCAGGGCTATCGTCGGGCTTGCCCCAACCCCAGAAGTGGGTGAACTACTCGCGCTTCATTGCAATCTCATACATTGATTGAAAGGAAATAACTACTTGCATTAAATCAAACAGAGCTTACAACCAAATGAAGCCAATTCCGCTCTCGCTTCACCAACTCCTCTTTGCCACTCACTCTCTCTCTCTCTCTCTCTCTCTCTCTCTCTCTCTCTCTCTACCACTACTTCTCCTACTGAAATTGAATTGTTGTGTGATGGAATGAATAAAACTCAGCCCCCTAAGGTCTTATTTATAGGCTTCTAATCATTGCTAATCAAGGATAGAAATCTCTATCTATATCTAAAAGCTTAAAGATAAATAAATGGAATAACATAAATAAATCCAAAAAAGAAAATATATCTAAAAGGCTAAAATATTTTCATGTGGATAAATCTTCTTCTCCATGGATAGATGTTGATCGATCTTGGATAGAATCGGACATCTTCGGCCCCAAGAAAGCCCAAACCGTGTCGGACAGCTCAAACCGCGTAACTCGGCTCCAGATAGATCTCCTCGATATCGAGTAAATTACTCGATATCGAGTAAAGTTGGCGTCGACTTCAGCTTCAGCGGCATGCTCGACTAGGTCGTCCTCGACATGGCTCGGGTGCGCGCTTCTGGTGTTGTCGATATCGAGTAAGTAACTCGATATCGAGGAGAGTGGTTTCATCGACTTGCTGGCCCGTCCTTATCGAGCAGCTTCTTCTCGATGTTGCTCGGACATGTGCTATAGGTTTGTCGATATCGAGGAGTTTCCTCGATATCGAGGAGAGTGGCGCTCAGTTTCCGGTTATCGGGTCAGGTCGAGTAGCTCTCCTTGGCTCCTCGATCAATGGCTCCTCCTCGACTCCGGTCTTGACTTCAAGGCTTTGTCGATATCGAGTAGATAACTCGATATCGAGTAACTCTCTGGAGTCGGGGAGCTTTTCCTTCAGTTACTCGATCTGGTATTCCTCGATCAGTGATGTGCCCGGACATTTTTGTCGATATCGAGTAGCTTTCAGCTTCCATCTTTGCTTCTTGGTTTTGTCCCGAAATGGCTCGAAATTCTGCAATATTAAACCACAACTTATGTAGACCTCTATTTCTTGCAAATAAGCACATATTACATAAATTCAACATATTCCCATCCTGAAATATGCAAAGTGTATAGAATATGGAGCTAAAATGTATATTTTAACATGGCTATTTTAGTGGACATTACTAAGTCCGGCCATCTCTAGAGGAACTGGGGTTACGAGTTTCATGTAACCCCGTATCAATGCAACCCTTTCCCCAAACGCAATTCTCCATCCTTCCGCCGTGAAATTCTTGTCTTTAGGAGCGACATACTTGCTCAGCCTAGTCATAAAGTTCAAAATGGTCTTGGTTGGGTCGCGAACGAGGAACCATTTTCTTCTCCATCTCGGACTACTGGACACCCTCTCAACAATCTTCCCAGTCAGAAAGGCAGATAGTAGTCCCTCACTACGCCTCAAAGAAAGAACAGAGAAGAGGTGGTCCAATGACGGCGTTTTCTTGATAGTAGCACAACGCATGGTTTAGATCACGAATTACATCCACACGTTAAAGGCAAGCTAGGCCGGGCATTGGTTTATGCATGCCAAAAAGTCTGAATAAAGTTGGGGGAGAGGGAGGCGGAACCCCAGGAATAAACTGCCCAGGGGGACGACAACGTGGTCTTTATATTCATTCAAACATCCTCTGCTCTCGGTAGCCATGCCTATTTCTATCCTAGTCGGCCAAGGGTAAAGCTTAGCCACCTTCTCCAGGTGCTTGACGTTTAGAATCGACTCCTCACCGAACGTCTTGGTTACGGTAGGAGCTACGTGTTCCGTGAATATCGTTGGGAGGGGAGGAGGCCCCGCGGGAGTGTAACTTTTACAGAAGCTGCAATTAGCTGCATATGTTCGTTCGTAAGGAGGCAGGGCGTAGTCACCCAGGACCACTCGAATAGGCTTTCTAGCCTCTTTTGGTACGCGAGATGACTCGCTCTTTCCCAAGTCATTTATAGACTCCGAGGTATGATAGTACGAGGGTTTGTCCCTCATTAGAGGGCGCTTGATAGTTCCTGCCATCTTTCGTGTCTTCGCGTTTGGACCAGTCCCAGGGTTTGCTCTCTTTCTTTTTCCCTCGCGTAGTTTTTTACTCGGTGGGAGAGGAACAGGACTGGCGGTAGAACCCAAGTCGACATCTGCCAGGGATCTGGTTCGCGAAAAACTAACCTCCTCGTGTTCTGATGTCCATGTTTTATGCCATGTTTTTATATTTATTTCAGCTCCTTATTCTATCATTTTATATATTATGGGTTAGAATAGTACAGAATCTATGTAGTTTATGCTTATTTGCCAAATTATGGAGTCTACACTAGTTTCTGTTTAAATTCACAGGAATCGAACGCACTTTGGAGCTTAAAGGAAACTCATGAAGAAGCTAAGGATGGTGCAGCTGGAGGAAAGCCCACTTTTCGCCATTCATCATTCTGAATCAAGTTCTGATGTCTTCATGAGAGTTGTAGCCCTCGAAAAGAGCTTTCCAACGCATATTCATATGCATCAATCAGACGAACGAGGATTCGGGAAAGTGCGTTTCAAGACTGAGCAGAATGCTGAGAAATGAAGAGTGGTCGCTATCGACCAGCCTTGGTTGATATCGACCTAATTCCAGTCGAAATATCCAGACCGACTCGAGATAACATGAAGACGCGAACACAACTCGATATCGACCTATAGTTGTCGATATCGACCAACATGCAACTCGATATTCCTCCCAGAAGTCCATATCGAGTGACCAGAAGCAAAGGCGAGCAGATAGCTTGATATCGACCTACTTTGGTCGATATCGACCAACTTCCAGAGTCGGAACAGAGGTCGATTCTGAGTTCTATCCTGATTTCGAGTCCTGAGATGATATTCCAAGAGAAGATTCCTTGCACATGAAGACTTTAGATATTTTATTTTTTTATCTTTTTACCTATCCTAGGGGTGGAACATTTAATTACCCTATATGATTTATCTTGTTTACCTAAATTAGATTTATTTATTTCCAAGTAGAATTATATCCTTAGATAGAAGATAGAGTTTCCTTACCTTGGCTAGCAAGGATTAAGGCTTAGAAATAAAGCCCATGGGCTAGTTTTTATTCATTTCAACTTAGAGACAAGAGAAAAGATAGGGAGTAGGAGAGAGAGAGTGGAGGTTGATAGTGGTTTTGTCCTGCGAGAGCGGATTTGGCTCCAATCGGTTGTAAGCTCTATTTAGCTTATTATTGCAATTTAGTTTTCTTTTATTACTGATGTCTTTTCTTATGATGAAGAGCAAGTAGCCCACCCACTTCTAGGGTCGGGGTGAGCTCGACGATAGCCAAACATGTTTGAGGTAAAGATTCGACCTTTATGGTGCTTTGATCATCCACTACCTTTTATATGTTTATTACCTATTTAATAAAGATTCAGGTTAACAACTTGGATTATAAACATAAAATTGGTAGATACAATCAGGGTTTCTTGAAAGAGTTGTCTAATTGTTGGAAAAGGCGAAAGCTTGTTCCTTTGATGTGATTGCATGATTATTTCTCTTTATCTTTCCTTATGCATGTTAGGTTATCGTTGTTGCAAACCCCGATCTTGGAATTTTTCTTTTACATAGTTTATTTCGAAATCTGCTAAGTTTTGCTTTTATTTACGCACTGTTACCTACTCGATTTCGACAAACACTGGTCGAAATCGAGTAGGAATGTGTTCCTAAACAAATTATTTCCTCCCCCCAAGACAGCGCTCCTCCGCCAAAAGATCACTGCTTTCAAACAAAAGCTTGGGGAGCCGCTAGCATGAGCATGGGATCGGTACAAGGATCTACTGCGATCCTGCCCTACTAATGGGCAGCCACCATACGTCATTCAGGTGATTTTCTACAATTCTCTTGATATGGCCGCCAAGGAAATGATCAATCAATACACACAATATGAGTATCTGACGCAGACACCAGCAGAGGCATGGGCAACGATCGAACGACTCACCAACTTCGACAACACCTATGAGGTTCCTGCAAATTACGACAAAAACACCTATGCAAGGCCATCCCCATCCATCCCCCTCTATGAGCCTCCTAAGGAGGTTGATCCAGACGTCACAGAGCAGTACTACAGAGATTAGAATCGCAAGCTCCTCAAGCAAGTCAAATTCCTATATGTCAACCAGCCTTGCATTGAATGCAGCTCACAGCGGCACACCACACCAGAATGCCCACATACGGAGCAAGTCGGGATGGCAGAAAATCACGAGGAGGTAGCTTACACAGAGGTTCCCAATCACTATATAGGGGACCAAAGGTTTCACCAACCATAGTGGAACCAAGGTGCCCCTAGGAACCCTCCCATTATATAGAGCTACGGGACATCCAGAAAGGGACCGGCGGAAGGATGATCTACAGATGATCCTCGACGAGATGAGGAGAAACCAAGCACAACAGCAGCAATCTACAAGTGCCATCCAGACTCAACTCCATTGAAATACCCCAAATTATCTTTGGGTATTTCTTTTTAAGTAAATATAATTTTGGAAATAAAAGTTATTTTATTTTGAACTTTGAAATATTTTTTCTTTCGAATTGAATATAGATAAAGTTTTATAACTAGTTTAAAGATATTTCATCTTATGTGCATATATAGTAAACAAATAAGTTTTTTTGTTTTGAGACAAAGTGGTATATTTTCTTCAAAAATAAGGAAGGATTCATAATTATGATAATTTACGTAAAATATTTAATATAACGTTTTAGAAAAATGGTGTTACGCAAAATAAAATGTATTTCATTAAATGTTTTTTATTTAATTTAGGTAGAATTATAATAAATAAATTTTCGGATATACATATATATATTTATAAATTGAAAAAGAGCTTGAACCGGTTTTCTTTTGGTTCAAGTGAACCGGACCCATGAAAAAAGAAAAGAAAAATGATGAACCGGTTCGGTTGAACCCTTCTTCTTCCTCCCATGTCAGCCGACCCACTGTTGAACAAAGGTGAAATCTTGTCTCCTCAAATCTCGCTCAAATCTTAAACCTTTTCATTCTAGAACATTCCCTATATGTTTCTAAGGAGATTTACGCAACTGATTGTGAGATTCGGGATTGAACCGCAACCGAACGAACTTATCCCAAAATTCAAAGTTCATCCAAATCCGCTCTATTCGGGACGAATCCCATCAAATTGAGGGTTGTGATAGCGTTATGAGTAATTATCCAATCGATTTTCGGATTTATTTCAATCCAATCCGTCCCCAAATCCTCCTCCTATAAATACCCATTTCGGGATCACTTTCGAAGCATACCACCACCATTCCTCTCCATATCCGAGCTCTCCAACTAGTTCATCGTGTTCTAAACACCTTAATCGACAATCCCCTTCACAAAAGTTTCACAAAAACATCCCGATTTCAAAACCCCCAATTTCGATCCTACCCTCGCCGGAGCTGCCCTCGTACACCACCGCTCAGCCGCTGCTGATGCCGCCAGGACCACCAGGGAGGAGCGCCTCATCGCCACGAATCCGTAGCCACCAGTCGCGTGTCATTCCGAGTACAATCGAATCCGCTACGCCTCGTCGAAGTGCTGTCGGAGCTCCGCCGGAAACTTCCGTTGAGTTTCTGTCGGGAGTGAGGTTGAAGAAGGGTAATTGCGTTAAACCTCCCATACTTTCAGTTTTGTTAAAATATGCCGCTGCCCAGTTTTCTAAATTTCCAGATTCTAACCCGTATTTTTATATGGGCATAAATGCTTTCGAAGTCCGTTAAATCACAGAGAATGGTCAACCCTTACGCCCATACGAGGGAATTCGAGTTCAACCAACCACTCAAGTCAAAGCTTTCAACTTCGGATCAAGGCAAGTGACTTTCCGAGCTTTTCCGCTCATTTCGGTGCCTTCGTGTCTTGTTGTTTTCGTTCCTTGAAATGCTTGCCAAATTAATTAAAATAAATTACAATTCATCCGCCTTGTGTGATTTATTTATCCGTTAGCTTGAATTTGGCAAGTATAATTGGGTAATGTTATTATTCGACGAATATATATAATAATGACATAGATACCCACATGTTTATTAAAGCATGATTTATTTTTGTTCTTTCATGCTAATTGGTTAAGAAAAGGATATGTTTCTTTTATGTATCCATTCTATTTATTTCGTTGTGATCAATCTTGTGAATAAGTAGTAATATTGTGAGGATTGTTGTTGCGAGTGAAACTCAATTGAATCCAAACCAATCAAAGTAAAACATATCAATCATCGAAAAACAATGTGGAATTGTGAGTAAAAACGTACCAATCAATGAAAAGCAATGTGGAATTGTGAAGTGAAGTGTGAGTAAAGTGTAGGTCGGGGCCGTTACTCCTCGGTCTTAAGGTTTCATGAAACTACACTTCCATGCGAGGTGTTACACAACCCAAGAGGTTGTAGGTCGCTATCCACTATAGATAGAGTGGGACCGGTAATAGTCGATAAAAAGATAAAAGACGTAAAATGCATATCATGTGAGTAAGTGAGTGAAGAAAAGTGCACAAGTAACAAACATGGTTTGAACTAGGTATTGGGGGACACAAGATCAACCCTTAATCGACTGTCTCAGCCCGCGGTTTAAAACTCTCCGGAAGAGTCCTGCCCTCTGGGTCGATTTTGGGCCACATCGAGTACCTTTTGAACCAATACTTAGTTTAGACAGTATAATAAACAGTGTATTAATAATGTAATGGGTAGTAACCATAATTTGTTTCAAGCTATGTCATATTCCATCCGTAATCGGGATATGATTCCTAATACATCTTTTCTTACTCAACCCTTTTGGGTTATCCGTGTCATAGGAGGGTCGGGTTACAAATAAGCCAATCCACTTCAAATATTCAAGTCTCATTTGGATTTAATTCTTACCGTTTCATGGTCACTTGAATCCAAAGTTGTCCCAGTTTTCGAGCCGTCATTTGCTAGTTCTTGCGAACTAACCGTCCTATATTTGGATGGTTGGTGTCCTTCATTCCGGATGCCAGACCAGTCTTCGCAGGTTTAGGTCGAGTCTCAGAAGAACAGAGAAGTTGAGAAGACATTAAAGTTACTTTTAACATTGTATTTAAATTTTAAAATTCCTAGATATGTTGTATAAGAGTTTTATTGTTTTAATTTTATTTAAAAGTCTTCCGCTATATTGTTCTCAATTTGTAATTAAATCCTCGATTTTTGAGGAGAGTTTAATAGAGAGTTATTTTTATATTTCAAGACTTCCGCTATTAAATTTTATTTCATTTATGTATTTAATTGTTATCATCTTGTTTATGGGAGCATGGTTGCATGTCCCTATAAGCCTAAGGTGGTTACAAAGACATTAAAGTCCGAGTAATCACTGGCGCTGTGGCATTCCCTTGGGTTATAAAAGGGGTGTTACAGAAGGTGGTATCAGAGCTAAAGTTTTTTCTACAACGTTTTGAACATCGGAAAGTATTCTCTAAATGTTTGTTTTCGAAAAAGTGAATTTTACAATGAATTTAATGCAGATCTTTTCTTAAAAGTATGTCATATAATTTTGATTTTTCTAAAGTTAAAATCAACATATAATAACAAATATAAATATATGAATAAAGAAACTTTTTGATATTCGCGTCTCAAAAAAAAAACTCTACTATATAAAACTAAGTTTACCAAAACTCTAGTGAAAATTTACCCTTATAGTAATTTTACAACGTGGGTCTTAAACTGCAACTTATATTTTCATAGGATAGTAAAATATCTATTTAAAAATAGTTTTAAAGATGTAAGTCAAAATTACCAATTCTTATAAGATAAAGTTTATTCAGTTATATATTGGTATTATGTTAGGTATTTTCAAAGTGTATTTAAAAAAAAAATTTAATTAAGCGTAAATTTTTCTTTTCAGGTTTTGACTGTAGAATCTAAGTGTTAAACATATGTTAGGATATTTTAAAAGAATTTCACGTGCTTAGATGTTCATTGTTGTATGTATGTGTTCATCTCCAATATATTTTTAGATATTTAAAAAAAATATATATATTTGATGTGTTCAAGTGTTTAAAGATTATATATTTTAAATACGCCGCATTCAAAGAAATTATTTGATCATGAGTGTATTGTGACAACCATATGTCAATGTTTTCACCAAACTTTTCAAAGTAACAATTTTACTATTCTATACAAATCTTAAAGTAATGGTGCTAAATTTGTAAGTGCTTTTGAAGTTAATAGGTAACGTTTTGTGAAAGATTTAAGTGGGTCAAATTGCAATATCTCAACTCAAACTTCTCGAGATCGACTTTAAACTACCTTAAAGAACCTCAA
Organism: Persicaria tinctoria; assembly: GCA_037127255.1. Lineage (NCBI taxonomy): Eukaryota > Viridiplantae > Streptophyta > Magnoliopsida > Caryophyllales > Polygonaceae > Persicaria > Persicaria tinctoria. Next base: position 41,028,318 of record JBANSL010000002.1, on the reverse strand, counting down.
GTGATATGTCCTTAGCATCCCTGTGCCCTAGTAATCTGCTACTATAAGCATACGCGATAGATACCTTATAAATTAATACAAGCGTTCAATGTGCGTGGTACGGTCAATCTAAGATTCTTGAAATTTCGATAGCGAAGAGGTGAACTCGTCGTGACTCATCGTGGTGCATCGTGTGTGCCGTGAAGGACCTTCTATCCCGTGTGAAGAGATAAAACTTGAATTGTTCAATGTGTTCCTTCGGTCATGTCTTAATGACGATTCCATAGCTTCTCTATCCGAACTAGGCGTAATGTCCTGATGACATTGCTTCATTAATGTTCCGAACTCTCATTGGTTAATGTCTGAGATAATACAAAAGTAAAATACAATCAAACTATATAATAAAAGAACAAATTCGATATCACGCTCGCTTTCGGGAGGAAGACAAGACACCAGACAACGTGTTATTTAGCGAACGTGAAAGAGATCCAAGGAGAACCTGTTTCATACGGAGCACTCGTTACACTTGAATAGGATATCAGTTCTGCCTATAGTGGCTGCCTTTGAAACCACCGCGGACCATTTGGTAACCTGGAAAAGGAAGCCAAGTGGGGTTGAGAAGAAAGCCAATGGTAGTCTGGAATACCATGTTCATTGTGTGATAAGAGTTGACTAACTTGCGTTAATGTCTAACATATCGTCGTACATGATTTTTGTAAAACAACTCCGTCGTATGTGGTTAACCCTAAGTTAAGAGGTAATCGTAAGAGAAATAACTCCCAGACTTTACCAATGATGAGTTCGGTGGACAACTAATTACGTTGGATGTAATTGAGTTGTTTTGCGCTTAAGCCACGAGATAGATATATCGATGTACGTGATTACTCTTAATTCCATAGATATCAAGTTCTATCCCCCTAAACCACTCAAAGTATATCGTTCCTAAGCTTCATATCCGTGGTAGTTGAAGTAGTTAAAGACACAAAGTTTCACATCTGTGGTAGTTCAAGTAGTTGAAGACAATGTGCAAAAGAGAGCTAATGTTGTCATTCCTTCTCTATCTATAGAGATTCATTCGCATTCAATTCTAAGCTTTTGCTCGTTAATCTTAGTATCTTACGTGATTAGTGTTAAACCATCTCAATACCGTATTCTCATTCCTTTATACCTCTCCTCCCTACTTCTTTTTGTTTTCTAAGTTTCGGGACGAAACTTATTTTTAAGGGGGGAGATATGAAATACCCCAAATTATCTTTGGGTATTTCTTTTTAAGTAAATATAATTTTGGAAATAAAAGTTATTTTATTTTGAACTTCGAAATATTTTTTCTTTCGAATTGAATATAGATAAAGTTTTATAACTAGTTTAAAGATATTTCATCTTATGTGCTATATAGTAAACAAATAAGTTTTTTTGTTTTGAGACAAAGTGGTATATTTTCTTCAAAAATAAGGAAGGATTCATAATTATGATAATTTACGTAAAATATTTAATATAACGTTTTAGAAAAATGGTGTTACGCAAAATAAAATGTATTTCATTAAATGTTTTTTATTTAATTTAGGTAGAATTATAATAAATAAATTTTCGGATATACATATATATATTTATAAATTGAAAAAGAGCTTGAACCGGTTTTCTTTTGGTTCAAGTGAACCGGACCCATGAAAAAAGAAAAGAAAAATGATGAACCGGTTCGGTTGAACCCTTCTTCTTCCTCCCATGTCAGCCGACCCACTGTTGAACAAAGGTGAAATCTTGTCTCCTCAAATCTCGCTCAAATCTTAAACCTTTTCATTCTAGAACATTCCCTATATGTTTCTAAGGAGATTTACGCAACTGATTGTGAGATTCGGGATTGAACCGCAACCGAACGAACTTATCCCCAAATTCAAAGTTCATCCAAATCCGCTCTATTCGGGACGAATCCCATCAAATTGAGGGTTGTGATAGCGTTATGAGTAATTATCCAATCGATTTTCGGATTTATTTCAATCCAATCCATCCCCAAATCCTCCTCCTATAAATACCCATTTCGGGATCACTTTCGAAGCACACCACCACCATTCCTCTCCATATCCGAGCTCTCCAACTAGTTCATCGTGTTCTAAACACCTTAATCGACAATCCCCTTCACAAAAACATCCCGATTTCAAAACCCCCAATTTCGATCCTACCCTCGCCGGAGCTGCCCTCGTACACCACCGCTCAGCCGCTGCTGATGCCGCCAGGACCACCAGGGAGGAGCGCCTCATCGCCACGAATCCGTAGCCACCAGTCGCGTGTTATTCCGAGTACAATCGAATCCGCTACGCCTCGTCGAAGTGCTGTCGGAGCTCCGCCGGAAACTTCCGTTGAGTTTCTGTCGGGAGTGAGGTTGAAGAAGGGTAATTGCGTTAAACCTCCCATACTTTCAGTTTTGTTAAAATATGCCGCTGCCCAGTTTTCTAAAATTCCAGATTCTAACCCGTATTTTTATATGGGCATAAATGCTTTCGAAGTCCGTTAAATCACAGAGAATGGTCAACCCTTACGCCCATACGAGGGAATTCGAGTTCAACCAACCACTCAAGTCAAAGCTTGCAACTTCGGATCAAGGCAAGTGACTTTCCGAGCGTTTCCGCTCATTTCGGTGCCTTCGTGTCTTGTTGTTTTCGTTCCTTGAAATGCTTGCCAAATTAATTAAAATAAATTACAATTCATCCGCCTTGTGTGATTTATTTATCCGTTAGCTTGAATTTGGCAAGTATAATTGGGTAATGTTATTATTCGACGTATATATATAATAATGACATAGATACCCACATGTTTATTAAAGCATGATTTATTTTTGTTCTTTCATGCTAATTGGTTAAGACAAGGATATGTTTCTTTTATGTATCCATTCTATTTATTTCGTTGTGATCAATCTTGTGAATAAGTAGTAATATTGTGAGGATTGTTGTTGCGAGTGAAACTCAATTGAATCCAAACCAATCAAAGTAAAACATATCAATCATCGAAAAACAATGTGGAATTGTGAGTAAAAACGTACCAATCAACGAAAAGCAATGTGGAATTGTGAAGTGAAGTGTGAGTAAAGTGTAGGTCGGGGCCGTTACTCCTCGGTCTTAAGGTTTCATGAAACTACACTTCCATGCGAGGTGTTACACAACCCAAGAGGTTGTAGGTCGCTATCCACTATAGATAGAGTGGGACCGGTAATAGTCGATAAAAAGATAAAAGACGTAAAATGCATATCATGTGAGTAAGTGAGTGAAGAAAAGTGCACAAGTAACAAACATGGTTTGAACTAGGTATTGGGGGACACAAGATCAACCCTTAATCGACTGTCTCAGCCCGCGGTTTAAAACTCTCCGGAAGAGTCCTGCCCTCTGGGTCGATTTTGGGCCACATCGAGTACCTTTTGAACCAATACTTAGTTTAGACAGTATAATAAACAGCGTATTAATAATGTAATGGGTAGTAACCATAATTTGTTTCAAGCTATGTCATATTCCATCCGTAATCGGGATATGATTCCTAATACATCTTTTCTTACTCAACCCTTTTGGGTTATCCGTGTCATATGAGGGTCGGGTTACAAATAAGCCAATCCACTTCAAATATTCAAGTCTCATTTGGATTTAATTCTTACCGTTTCATGGTCACTTGAATCCAAAGTTGTCCCAGTTTTCGAGCCGTCATTTGCTAGTTCTTGCGAACTAACCGTCCTATATTTGGATAGCTGGTGTCCTTCATTCCGGATGCCAGACCAGTCTTCGCAGGTTTAGGTCGAGTCTTAGAAGAACAGAGAAGTTGAGAAGACATTAAAGTTACTTTTAACATTGTATTTAAATTTTAAAATTCCTAGATATGTTGTATAAGTGTTTTATTGTTTTAATTTTATTTAAAAGTCTTCCGCTATATTGTTCTCAATTTGTAATTAAATCCTCGATTTTTGAGGAGAGTTTAATAGAGAGTTATTTTTATATTTCAAGACTTCCGCTATTAAATTTTATTTCATTTATGTATTTAATTGTTATCATCTTGTTTATGGGAGCATGGTTGCATGTCCCTATAAGCCTAAGGTGGTTACAAAGACATTAAAGTCCGAGTAATCACTGGCGCTGTGGCATTCCCTTGGGTTATAAAAGGGGTGTTACATCCATGGCCTCAATACACGACTTGGGGAGATGGATATCTGGAAGAAGAACATGGAGACCCAACTAGGTCAACTCGCGCAACAGATCCCATGGCCTCAATACACGACTTGGGAAGATGGATATCTAGTTTTTATTCATTCCAACTTAGAGGCAAGAGAAGAGATAGCGATTAGGAGAGAGAGAGAGAGAGAGAGAGAGTGGAGGCCAAGAGTGGTTTTGTCATGCGAGAGCGGATTTGGCTCCAATCGGTTGTAAGCTCTATTTAGTTTATTATTGCAATTTAGTTTTCTTTTATTATTGATGTCTTTTCTTATGATGAAGAGCGATTAGTCCACCCACTTCTAGGGTCGAGGTGAGCTCGAAGATAGCCAAGCATGTTTGAGGTAAAGATTCGACCTTTATGGTGCTTTGATCATCCACTACCTTTTATATGTTTATTACCTATTGTTGTTGCAGGAGGATGGTCAAGTATGAAATAAATATAAAGTACAGATCAGACTGACTTTCCTGTCTCAGCAAATAAATACAAGACTTCCTCCCGTTGTAGTAGAAGGTTGTCAGGATCGAATCCACGAGGAAGCACGTCAGCATTTCTCAGGTAGCAACAGATCTCACAAACAAGCAGCAGAAAAGATAGAAACAAAGGAACAAAGCAAAACAGAAACAAAAGCAAAGACAGAAAATAGCGAAAGAAAGTAAAGAACAAAGCAAGGACAGAAGCTACTCGATGTCGACAAGAGGGCACTCAAGATCGACAAAGCACAGTAGAAACAGAAACTCAAAAATCGACAACAGAAGCACAACTGACGAAACCAAACTAGAAAAAAGATTAACAAGCTTCTTCACGTGGTCGTGGGGGGGGGGGGGCATTCATGTAAATTCCTCCTCATGAGGGACGGGTGTTACGGGCTTACCTGAAGCCCTCGCGACCCTGGTCAGACACCTGGTGAGGGTGATTTAACTGGGGCAACAAGGGCCTTTACTTGAGCCGCACACCCCGAAGGAATATGCAGACGGTCTTACCCTTCCATGGGACCCGCCCCGCGTGTGGGGGTGCCAGGGTCGGTGCCGCGGAGCCTTCCGAGAAGGCTCGCATCGTTATCTGAATGGGTTCATCAAGTGACCCAATGGCGAGGAAGACACGCCTGCTGGCTCAGCGAAAGTTTCAAGGGATAAGTCTACGCATTCCCCCGCCTTCCTTATCGTGCGCCTTACTACCTGTACAGCTTCAACTGCTTTTATTCAGGAGCTTCAGGCGTCCGCGGATGCGGGAGCTTCGAGGTGGGTCGGGTTGACCTTGACGTAGGGGTTCTCCTAGCGTAACTGCTTCCCTTTCTTTTACTCAGAGCACGAGTACCCTCCCCTTTTGTCTTCCCAAAAAGTCCCCTCTCTCTCCTTTTCTTCCTCCTTTTATACTGTGTTCTTTCGTTTGCCAAACAGGAGGGACGTTCCCCTCTTTTGGCCATTTGTCGATGTTGTAAGGCCGGGTGGTAAAGGGTGCGAGAACACTTGGATAGGCGGCATGGCCGACACCTGTCCCCTTTTCCGCCACTTGTCCTTCTGGAGTGATCGTTCTTCGTCCGCGGACCGAAGTCCTTTATCGGCTCGAATCTTGGGGTTTGTTACCCTTGTGCCCCCCGAAAACCTTTGGTGGCTTTTCTGGACCCTTTTATCTCTTGGGCGTCATCACAGCTCCTCGGGCCGTGGGGGGTCCGGCTAGGATTCTCCGTGGCTCGAAGAACATCTACCGCGGGGGGTAGTTTTTCTTAAGGCGATGAGATAAAGTGAGTAAAGCACATGGGCTTTCTGGGGGCCCATTAGGGGTTTTACTGGGCCGATAAGGGTTGCGGCCCATTAGTCCTGATTGATAGGGGCCCATATTTCCGACACGTGTCTCGAGTAAGGAGGCGAAACGTCGTGGATTGTAGTGCCTATAAATAGGGGCTCTGACCCCCTTTTATTTTTACCGTTCCCGTTTTTTACCGCTCTCTCAACCGAGACGTCTTCGAGGTAAACCTTGACCTTTCTCTTCTTTCTTTCCGCGACTTTAGCTTTTGTTTTCTTGATCCTAGTTCCCTTTTCTTTTCTTGGGCCTTGGTCGTTGTGTGGGTTATCATTCCTGTTGGCGCTGGCCGCGGTTGATCTTTAGGCATATTTCTGGACCCTCTTCTCCACTGTTTCTTTCTTTATTGGCCCTATGGCCCCCATCATGTCGACTTCTTCGAGCAGTTCAGGGAGTGTGCAAGCTTTGACTAGGCCTCTATCCTCTCGTCGTCCAAGAGGGAAGCTTTTGATGGGTGATGTTGAGGTCCCTAAAAATGTTACTTTCAGGCAGCCTAAGGGTCTTGAGGATCCCTCTTTCTAGTCCTCCCCAAGCCGCGAAGCGGGAGAGGATTCTTCTCCAATCGACTCATCTTCTTCGCGGTCAACCGTTGGAGCTACATCATCAGACTCGGACTCAATACTGGAGTCGCCGGAATCTCAACATTCCTACAAAGAGTGGGATTCTGACACCGGCTTACCTTCTGGCCCCGTCTTCATGCCAAAGGAGCGGCGCTCGTCATCTGTGTTGGGAGATTTCCGACCAGTTCTGTATAACGAAAAAGTGTTGACGACCTGTCTTTTTAGAGGTGATTTTCAACCCTCTGTTGCAGGCCCAATTCCACAAGTCTCTCCTCAGCGTGTGATCCCTATAGCTCCTCCGAATGCTCAAAGCCGCGGAGGGGGAACCTTCACCACGGTGGAAGATCTGAACGTGATCGCCCGTGTCTTTCCGTGGCCTGAGGGAGTCGTGTTGTGTTTGCTGGCTGAAGGGGGAGGAAGTTTGGATGCTTATCCGAGTTGCTTAGTGGTATACATCGAGAGTCTGGTGCAAGGATTCCGTCTCCCCTTGCCTAGCATGTTCAACCGTTATTTAAAAGCATGTGGTTTGAGCCCTGCCCAGCTGGTGTCGAACAGTTGGCTTTTTATGACGTCGTTTGTGATGCGTTGTCTGGAAATCGGGGTTCAACCCTCTTTTAGGTTGTTAAACCATATGCTCACCTTAGGTCACGGGGGAATTCACAAAAGCCTTTACCAAGCCAAGCTCAGTGTCCCTATTGTGGACCGGAATACTAGCAAGCCGGAATGGCGGCATAAGTGGTTCCTGGTTAGAGATCCTTCGCGCAAGATTTTGAATTTCCATACTGAGCCTCGTTTATACGTGAGGCCAGAGAAGAAAGCGGTTCCGGGCCTTAAAGAAATAGAACAGAAATTCGCCGTGGAGACGAAACCGTCATGGAAAGGTATGGTTTCTCCCCTTCGGTTGGAAATGGCTGGATTGAGTCTTCCTCACCCTCGTATAGGTTGTAGCCAAATCCATAGACTGCCTTGGCTTTTGTTTGCGTTGCGATCATTCGGTATTTCGCTCTTCTAATCTTTTTTCGACTTTGCGTGATTTTGCGCAGGTGCCGCTGAGTTGAAAGCCATGGTGGACGCGGCTAAGATGTCTTCGGCCCCTCCCTCTTCGAAGAGGAAAATCGCGTCCGACGTTATGAGTGCCTTGAAACGTCCTAAGACCTCTGCCTCTAAGGCTAAGGGGAAAGCGGCGGTGAGGAAGACAACGATTGTCGCGACTTCCCCCCCTCAGGCTGCCCCCGTGGAACCAGATCCTCCTGTCATACTGATTGACTCTCCTCCTGCTGTCGATACCCAGCCTTTACCTCTGGACCTCCCCGCAGAGCGTCGGGCTACATCTCTTGGTGATGCGGGTCCTTCAAAGTCTAGGCCGAAGAAGAGGAAGGCGCGGTCGTATCCGCCGTGGGAGGGCGTGAATTGGGATGTGCCGGTTTCCACGTAGACATCAACGGCCGGGCCACGTATCGGATGCCTGGCTTCCATTCGGACACCCTTGAGCGATTGGCCTTTCCTCCAGAGCTCGGGAAAGCGGAGCTACGGTATTTGGAGCATTTGACTGACGAACAATTTACGCTAGAGCAAGAGCGATGGTGTAACTGGGTAAGTGAGTCCAGTGTTATTTTGTTCGTTCTATTTTCACATGTACCCCGCTTTCTTAGCGTCTTTTTTGCGGCTAGGGTCATGTCTTCACTCACAGCGGCTGGGGCAGATATCTCCGTTTGGGCCAGCATGCCCAAGAACTGGAAAAGAAGTTGGAGCAGGTGGAGGGGAAACTCTCAGAGGCCGAGACGCAAAAGAAGGTGGTTGAATCTCTTCGGTCGCGGGTGAAGGAATCAGATGACATCATAGCTGTTGAGAGAGCCAAGAACAGCAAGTTGTCCGAGGACGTGGAGACGTTGCAAGCTCAACTCGAATCTTCTCACCAGGTGATGGACACGCTGCGGGCTGACTTTGAGAACCAGAGGCAAGTTCTTGAGAGTCTACGACAGGGATTTGAAGTTCAGAAGAAGGAGTTTGAGAACCAACTGCTTGCGGCTAATGGGGCGAAGAGTAAGGCCGTCGTGGAAGCCAACCGTCGCGCAATCGAGCTGGAACGATATCAAGCCCGCACGGACGGTGACATAGTCCTGTCTTGGTTGGAAGTTCCACACAACCGCACCAAGTTGGTAGACGACTGGCTGAAATCTCCGTCCGGTTTGGACTTCATGAAGTGCGTGGTCCCAGTTTCGTTAAATGAAGAAGTTGGGCAGGACTTTATCCAAGATCGGTATAGAGACTGTTTTTTCATCGGGATGAAAGTCGGGATCCACCAAAGCGTGAAGAAATCCGCTGAGAACCCGGGAATTCCTTTTCAACCGTTCTCTCCTAGTGAGGATCGGGAAGATTGGGGTTTGGTGGACGATGACAAAGTAGATTTCTCCGGCGAAGGGTTGTAGATGCTCGTCCTTGTGGGCCCGGTTGGTTTTATGTTTTTAAGAGAACTTTGGTACTTTATATTTCTTTTTGAATGATGGGGGTTTGAACTTCGTGATGGGAAGGTATGATGAAAAAACTTGATCCGCGGTAATTTTTGGAAATGGTCCTCACCCCTGGTCCCGCGGACGGACTGTGTGGGGGAGAACCAGTTTGCAGTTTCTTTATTAATAGTGATTTTCTCTGTCCTTTTTGAGAAAGGTTTCGTAGAAGACCTCTGACGCCTAGTCGTCTGAATGTTTCATTACACAATCTTATTCATTACAAGTTTTCTTCTTGTTTGATTACCTCACTGCCTAGCTCGGAGCACTCTTCTCTCAAGGGGAAACATCACTATCTTCGCCCTCCAGGGTGCTTTCTCCCGAGGGTATGTAAGTTGCCTTGAAGCGTGAGTCGCCCAGGTATTTAAAAACCACGGCCCCTCCCACATGTACATTCCTGGATCGGGTGAATGCTCTCCATCCTTGGGTGAGCCAGAGCACACCTGCTTCGTCCCTTTCTACGGAGGTCCGTGTGCCCCTCCTCCCTGGCCCGTTGGTTAAAATGATCCTTTCAACGCCAAAAAGCCCAAACTCTTCTTCGAAAGACGCCGGCAGGGGCTGGGGTGGTTCGAAGGAGACGATTAATCGTAAGTAAGAAGATGACAGAAGTGCTTAAGGGGGGAATTTCTTAGAGGGACGTTACCATTCTTTGCAAGAAAGACGCATTCTGGACCAAACGGATGAAATCTCTCCGGCGGCCTCCACCTGATGCCATGCTTTCTCCGGGGCTATTTTAGGTGATGTTTCGTCCAGATGGGGTAATGTTTCTTTGCGAGGCTATCGGATCCCCTGCTTTAATAGAGGAGGGGTGAGCCTCAATCTATACTGTAGGCGATCTTTAATTTAATGCTTGCGATATTCGAGAATCTTTTCCGAACCGTCTCTTCCCTAAGTTTCTCGGGAAGGAGAGTCGATCAGTAAAGGCAAAAGCAGCTTTATTGATTTTCAAATTGGAAAAAATAGAAAAAAGGAAAACTTTCGTTTGTTTTCATGTACATTGGTACTCGTGGGTTCACTTCCTCGAATTTTGGTACCTTAGCACCCTCGGGGGCTCATGAGGGCTTCTGGTGAGCCTTGAGTCTGAGCGGCCTTCGGTGAACCTGTGGGTTCCATCCGCGAAGAGAGATCCTCATGGTACGGGCTTCTCGATCGACCACGGAAACCTCGTATAGAAAGGTCTATCCGTCGTTGGTGATACAAGGGGGCGGCGTCAGGCCGTCCGCGGATACATTTGATCATTTGTGAGTCGTGAGGGGTCCCGGTTGCTTATATGCGTGCGGCTGTGTTTTTATGATTCAACCATTCTGAGACGCTCAAATCTTTTATTATTCATTGACAAGTAACCAGGAACCGATATTCTTCATAGCCAGTTTCCCTAGGTCTGGAACATTAAAAACTATAAAGAGTACAGATTACAGAAAGGAGGAAACTAGGAATCTCCCGCCCTTATGCTTCTTCACTGTCGGGATTGATTATATCAACTTCAAAGATGGAGTCCCCCATGTAGGTGAAGATCAAAGCGGACCCTACTGTAACTCGGTTTGCCTGAACAAAGTGGTGCCATCCCTGGGTCAGCCAGAACAGGCTGTCGCTATCCTTTTCAACCTTCACCTCATGTTCTTGATTGGAACGAGACCAAAGACGGGCTTGTGATTGCGTCTCCTCGTCTATCAAGACATACACAAGTGGGAGGCGGAGTGTTTGGAGTTTCTCCTCCCCCATAATGACGCGACAAAAGGCCTTGGGTGGTGTCCCTGGATTCATCGCCGTTGTTGGGGGGCGCTGGATTCTTTGAGTCGTCAGGGCCTAATCTTATACCCGAAAAGTTGATTCCTAACCTCCATTTGGTCGCCCCTGGAGAGAAGAGCCATGTTCACGGGTCTCCTTCTCTCCTCTCCTTCGTCCTTCCCTTTCGGTGGTGCAGGCTGTGATCAGCACGTGGTGTCCCCTTTGACATACATCTGTCCGCCATGCTCGGCCTGGGGTAGTGATGTCCTGGCTGTCCTCGGGTTCCGTCCTGGTTTCTTTCTCAGTCTTTTGATTTACCGAGAGAGCGCCTGTGCAGCCCGTGACCCTTGAGGATTTCCTTTAAAGGTCGAGGTCTACTCAACCTCTCAATTCTGTGAAGAAGATCTACCATAAGATGTCATCCTCAACCCCCACAACCTGGGCCTTTTTTCGTTCCCTGGATTTCCCGGAACAGATGCATCACTTGGTATGTCGTAGTCATGGTTTCAACATTTTTGTTAACTTTCTTTGCTAATTAATCTTCCCTTGTTTATCTGGTATGTTTGAGCAGCGGCTGCCTGCCCGTTTTGAGATCGAGTATGGCCCGGATCTCCATGAGCGCGTTCTGCTATCGTCGAGGATTCTTAGGGATTTCCCTGTGACGGTGTACCGGGGTGACTACCGGGTGCCCTTCTTGGAGCAGGGTTGGAATCATTTTGTCAGCGCCCATAGTGTCGACATAGGGTCTGCCATCACCTTTCTGCAAAAAGGGAACGCTCGGTTCGAGGTTTATATCTTGTCCGCGGATGGAAACGAGGTCGATGCAGAGTGGCGAGAGCCTCATCCTGAGGGTCCTCTGCCCAACGGGACTCGTCTGTGTGATGACCAAACTCGTCTGGTTTCGGGTCGTCCTCGGGACACTCCTTGAGTTGGACTTGCGTTTCTTTGAACTATCCCGTCTATTTTGCTTGCTGTAGCCTTTTTGGACCTTCTGCATGCACCTTGTTTTCTTGGGAGTACCCCTCTTTGAATGTTAGCAGCCCAGTTTTCTGAGAGACGTTCGTGGTTTGATTGGGTCTATATGGGAACTTAACGCGTTCCCCTGATTTCCGAAGTGAGTCGAGCTCCATCGTTATAGTGCCAGAAGTAAATCTGGGAGCTCAATGCGTCCACCAGACGTCCGACGCGGAGCAAGCTCCAGCGTCCTAGGACGAAGTATCAATCTGGGAGCTCAATGCGTCCACCAGATGTCCGACGCGGAGCAAGCTCCAGCGTCCTGGGATGAAGTATCGATCTGGGAGGTCAATGCGTCCACCAGATGTTCGACGCGGAGCAAGCTCCAGCGTCCTGGGACGAAGTATCAATCTCGGAGCTCAATGCGTCCACCAGATGTCCAACACGGAGCAAGCTCCAGCGTCCTGGGACGAAGTATCGATCTGGGAGCTCAATGCGTCCACCAGATGTCCGACGCGGAGCAAGCTCCAGCGTCCTGGGACGAAGTATCGATCTGGGAGCTCAATGAGTCCACCAGATGTCCGACGGGGAGCAAGCTCCAGCGTCCTGGGACGAAGTATCAATCTGGGAGCTCAATGCGTCCACCAACTGTCCGACACGGAGCAAGCTCCACCGTCCTGGGACGAAGTATCAATCTGGGAGCTCAATGCGTCCACCAGATGTCCGACGCGGAGCAAGCCCCAGCGTCCTGGGACGAAGTATCGATCTGGGAGCTCAATGCGTCCACCAGATGTCCGACGCGGAGCAAGCTCCAGCGTCCTGGGACGAAGTATCGATCTGGGAGAGCTCAATGCGTCCACCAGATGTCCGACGCGGAGCAAGCTCCAGCGTCCTGGGACGAAGTATCGATCTGGGAGCTCAATGCGTCAACCAGATGTCCGACGCGGAGCAAGCTCCAGCGTCCTGGGACAAAGTATCAATCTGGGAACTCAATGCGTCCACCAGATGTCCGATGCGGAGCAAGCTCGAGCGTCCTGGGACGAAGTATCGATCCGGGAGCTCAATGCGTACACCAGATGTCCGACGCAGAGCAAGCTCCAGCGTCCTGGGACGAAGTATCGATCTGGGAGCTCAATGCGTCCACCAGATGTCCGACGTGGAGCAAGCTCCAGCGTCCTGGGACGAAGTATCGATTTTGGAGCTCAATGCGTCCACCAGATGTTCGACGCGGAGCAAGCTCCAGCGTCCTGGGACAAAGTATCGATCTGGGAGCTCAATGCGTCAACCAGATGTCCGACGCGGAGCAAGCTCCAGCGTCCTGGGACGAAGTATCGATCTGGGAGCTCAATGCGTCCACCAGATGTCCGACGCGGAGCAAGCTCCAGCGTCCTGGGACGAAGTATCGATCTGGGAGCTCAATGAGTCCACCAGATGTCCGACGGGGAGCAAGCTCCAGCGTCCTGGGACGAAGTATCAATCTGGGAGCTCAATGCGTCCACCAACTGTCCGACACGGAGCAAGCTCCACCGTCCTGGGACGAAGTATCAATCTGGGAGCTCAATGCGTCCACCAGATGTCCGACGCGGAGCAAGCTCCAGCGTCCTGGGATGAAGTATCGATCTGGGAGCTCAATGCGTCCACCAGATGTCCGACGTGGAGCAAGCTCCAGCGTCCTGGGACGAAGTATCGATTTTGGAGCTCAATGCGTCCACCAGATGTTCGACGCGGAGCAAGCTCCAGCGTCCTGGGACAAAGTATCGATCTGGGAGCTCAATGCGTCAACCAGATGTCCGACGCGGAGCAAGCTCCAGCGTCCTGGGACGAAGTATCGATCTGGGAGCTCAATGCGTCCACCAGATGTCCGATGCGGAGCAAGCTCGAGCGTCCTGGGACGAAGTATCGATCCGGGAGCTCAATGCGTACACCAAATGTCCGACGCAGAGCAAGCTCCAGCGTCCTGGGACGAAGTATCGATCTGGGAGCTCAATGCGTCCACCAAATGTCCGACGTGGAGCAAGCTCCAGCGTCCTGGGACGAAGTATCGATCTGGGAGCTCAATGCGTCCACCAGATGTGCGACGCGGAGCAAGCTCCAGCGCCTGGGACGAAGTATCAATCTGGGAGCTCAATGCGTCCACCAGATGTCCGACGCGGAGCAAGCTCCAGCGTCCTGGGACGAAGTATCGATCTGGGAGCTCAATGGGTCCACCAGATGTCCGACGCGGAGCAAGCTCCAGCGTCCTGGGACGAAGTATCGATCTGGGAGCTCAATGCGTCCACCAGATGTCCGACGCGGAGCGAGCTCCAACGTCCTGGGACGAAGTATCGATCTGGGAGCTCAATGCGTCCACCAGATGTCCGACACGGAGCAAGCACCAGCGTCCTGGAACGAAGTATCAATCTGGGAGCTCAATGCGTCCACCAGATGTCCGACGCGGAGCAAGCTCCAGCGTCCTGGGACGAAGTATCGATCTGGGAGCTCAATGCGTCCACCAGATGTCCGACGCGGAGCAAGCTCCAGCGTCCTGGAACGAAGTATCGATCTGGGAGCTCAATGCGTCCACCAGATGTCCGACGTGGAGCAAGCTCCAGCGTCCTGGGACGAAGTATCGATTTTGGAGCTCAATGCGTCCACCAGATGTTCGACGCGGAGCAAGCTCCAGCGTCCTGGGACAAAGTATCGATCTGGGAGCTCAATGCGTCAACCAGATGTCCGACGCGGAGCAAGCTCCAGCGTCCTGGGACGAAGTATCGATCTGGGAGCTCAATGCGTCCACCAGATGTCCGATGCGGAGCAAGCTCGAGCGTCCTGGGACGAAGTATCGATCCGGGAGCTCAATGCGTACACCAAATGTCCGACGCAGAGCAAGCTCCAGCGTCCTGGGACGAAGTATCGATCTGGGAGCTCAATGCGTCCACCAAATGTCCGACGTGGAGCAAGCTCCAGCGTCCTGGGACGAAGTATCGATCTGGGAGCTCAATGCGTCCACCAGATGTGCGACGCGGAGCAAGCTCCAGCGCCTGGGACGAAGTATCAATCTGGGAGCTCAATGCGTCCACCAGATGTCCGACGCGGAGCAAGCTCCAGCGTCCTGGGACGAAGTATCGATCTGGGAGCTCAATGGGTCCACCAGATGTCCGACGCGGAGCAAGCTCCAGCGTCCTGGGACGAAGTATCGATCTGGGAGCTCAATGCGTCCACCAGATGTCCGACGCGGAGCGAGCTCCAACGTCCTGGGACGAAGTATCGATCTGGGAGCTCAATGCGTCCACCAGATGTCCGACACGGAGCAAGCACCAGCGTCCTGGAACGAAGTATCAATCTGGGAGCTCAATGCGTCCACCAGATGTCCGACGCGGAGCAAGCTCCAGCGTCCTGGGACGAAGTATCGATCTGGGAGCTCAATGCGTCCACCAGATGTCCGACGCGGAGCAAGCTCCAGCGTCCTGGAACGAAGTATCGATCTGGGAGCTCAATGCGTCCACCAGATGTCCGACGCGGAGCAAGCTCCAGCGTCCTGGGACGAAGTATCGATCTGGGAGCTCAATGCGTCCACCAGATGTCCGACGCGGAGCAAGCTCCAGCGTCCTGGGACGAAGTATCGATCCGGGAGCTCAATGCGTCCACCAGATGTCCGACACGGAGCAAGCTCCAGCGTCCTGGGACGAAGTATCAATCTGGGAGCTCAATGCGTCCACCAGATGTCCGACGCGGAGCAAGCTCCAGCGTCCTGGGACGAAGTATCGATCTGGGAGCTCAATGCGTCCACCAGATGTCCGACGCGGAGCAAGCTCCAGCGTCCTGGGACGAAGTTTCGATCTGAGAGCTCAATGCGTCCACCAGATGTCCGACGCGGAGCAAGCTCCAGCGTCCTGGGACGAAGTATCGATCTGGGAGCTCAATGCGTCCACCAGATGTCCGACGCGGAGCAAGCTCCAGCGTCCTGGGACGAAGTATCGATCTGGGAGCTCAATGCGTCAACCAGATGTCCGACGCGGAGCAAGCTCCAGCGTCCTGGGACGAAGTATCGATCTGGGAGCTCAATGCGTCCACCAGATGTCCGATGCGGAGCAAGCTCGAGCGTCCTGGGACGAAGTATCGATCCGGGAGCTCAATGCGTACACCAGATGTCCGACGCAGAGCAAGCTCCAGCGTCCTGGGACGAAGTATCGATCTGGGAGCTCAATGCGTCCACCAAATGTCCGACGTGGAGCAAGCTCCAGCGTCCTGGGACGAAGTATCGATCTGGGAGCTCAATGCGTCCACCAGATGTGCGACGCGGAGCAAGCTCCAGCGCCTGGGACGAAGTATCAATCTGGGAGCTCAATGCGTCCACCAGATGTCCGACGCGGAGCAAGCTCCAGCGTCCTGGGACGAAGTATCGATCTGGGAGCTCAATGCGTCCACCAGATGTCCGACGCGGAGCAAGCTCCAGCGTCCTGGGACGAAGTATCGATCTGGGAGCTCAATGCGTCCACCAGATGTCCGACGCGGAGCGAGCTCCACCGTCCTGGGACGAAGTATCGATCTGGGAGCTCAATGCGTCCTTATGCTTCTTCACTGTCGGGTCTGGAGAGAAGAGCCATGTTCACGGGTCTCCTTCTCTCCTCTCCTTCGTCCTTCCCTTTCGGTGGTGCAGGCTGTGATCAGCACGTGGTGTCCCCTTTGACATACATCTGTCCGCCATGCTCGGCCTGGGGTAGTGATGTCCTGGCTGTCCTCGGGTTCCGTCCTGGTTTCTTTCTCAGTCTTTTGATTTACCGAGAGAGCGCCTGTGCAGCCCGTGACCCTTGAGGATTTCCTTTAAAGGTCGAGGTCTACTCAACCTCTCAATTCTGTGAAGAAGATCTACCATAAGATGTCATCCTCAACCCCCACAACCTGGGCCTTTTTTCGTTCCCTGGATTTCCCGGAACAGATGCATCACTTGGTATGTCGTAGTCATGGTTTCAACATTTTTGTTAACTTTCTTTGCTAATTAATCTTCCCTTGTTTATCTGGTATGTTTGAGCAGCGGCTGCCTGCCCGTTTTGAGATCGAGTATGGCCCGGATCTCCATGAGCGCGTTCTGCTATCGTCGAGGATTCTTAGGGATTTCCCTGTGACGGTGTACCGGGGTGACTACCGGGTGCCCTTCTTGGAGCAGGGTTGGAATCATTTTGTCAGCGCCCATAGTGTCGACATAGGGTCTGCCATCACCTTTCTGCAAAAAGGGAACGCTCGGTTCGAGGTTTATATCTTGTCCGCGGATGGAAACGAGGTCGATGCAGAGTGGCGAGAGCCTCATCCTGAGGGTCCTCTGCCCAACGGGACTCGTCTGTGTGATGACCAAACTCGTCTGGTTTCGGATCGTCCTCGGGACACTCCTTGAGTTGGACTTGCGTTTCTTTGAACTATCCCGTCTATTTTGCTTGCTGTAGCCTTTTTGGACCTTCTGCATGCACCTTGTTTTCTTGGGAGTACCCCTCTTTGAATGTTAACAGCCCAGTTTTCTGAGAGACGTTCGTGGTTTGATTGGGTCTATATGGGAACTTAACGCGTTCCCCTGATTTCCGAAGTGAGTCGAGCTCCATCGTTATAGTGCCAGAAGTAAATCTGGGAGCTCAATGCGTCCACCGGACGTCCGACGCGGAGCAAGCTCCAGCGTCCTAGGACGAAGTATCAATCTGGGAGCTCAATGCGTCCACCAGATGTCCGACGCGGAGCAAGCTCCAGCGTCCTGGGATGAAGTATCGATCTGGGAGGTCAATGCGTCCACCAGATGTTCGACGCGGAGCAAGCTCCAGCGTCCTGGGACGAAGTATCAATCTCGGAGCTCAATGCGTCCACCAGATGTCCAACACGGAGCAAGCTCCAGCGTCCTGGGACGAAGTATCGATCTGGGAGCTCAATGCGTCCACCAGATGTCCGACGCGGAGCAAGCTCCAGCGTCCTGGGACGAAGTATCGATCTGGGAGCTCAATGCGTCCACCAGATGTCCGACGCGGAGCAAGCCCCAGCGTCCTGGGACGAAGTATCGATCTGGGAGCTCAATGCGTCCACCAGATGTCCGACGCGGAGCAAGCTCCAGCGTCCTGGAACGAAGTATCGATCTGGGAGCTCAATGCGTCCACCAGATGTCCGACGCGGAGCAAGCTCCAGCGTCCTGGGACGAAGTATCGATCTGGGAGCTCAATGCGTCCACCAGATGTCCGACGCGGAGCAAGCTCCAGCGTCCTGGGACGAAGTATCGATCCGGGAGCTCAATGCGTCCACCAGATGTCCGACACGGAGCAAGCTCCAGCGTCCTGGGACGAAGTATCAATCTGGGAGCTCAATGCGTCCACCAGATGTCCGACGCGGAGCAAGCTCCAGCGTCCTGGGACGAAGTATCGATCTGGGAGCTCAATGCGTCCACCAGATGTCCGACGCGGAGCAAGCTCCAGCGTCCTGGGACGAAGTTTCGATCTGAGAGCTCAATGCGTCCACCAGATGTCCGACGCGGAGCAAGCTCCAGCGTCCTGGGACGAAGTATCGATCTGGGAGCTCAATGCGTCCACCAGATGTCCGACGCGGAGCAAGCTCCAGCGTCCTGGGACGAAGTATCGATCTGGGAGCTCAATGCGTCAACCAGATGTCCGACGCGGAGCAAGCTCCAGCGTCCTGGGACGAAGTATCGATCTGGGAGCTCAATGCGTCCACCAGATGTCCGATGCGGAGCAAGCTCGAGCGTCCTGGGACGAAGTATCGATCCGGGAGCTCAATGCGTACACCAGATGTCCGACGCAGAGCAAGCTCCAGCGTCCTGGGACGAAGTATCGATCTGGGAGCTCAATGCGTCCACCAAATGTCCGACGTGGAGCAAGCTCCAGCGTCCTGGGACGAAGTATCGATCTGGGAGCTCAATGCGTCCACCAGATGTGCGACGCGGAGCAAGCTCCAGCGCCTGGGACGAAGTATCAATCTGGGAGCTCAATGCGTCCACCAGATGTCCGACGCGGAGCAAGCTCCAGCGTCCTGGGACGAAGTATCGATCTGGGAGCTCAATGGGTCCACCAGATGTCCGACGCGGAGCAAGCTCCAGCGTCCTGGGACGAAGTATCGATCTGGGAGCTCAATGCGTCCACCAGATGTCCGACGCGGAGCGAGCTCCAACGTCCTGGGACGAAGTATCGATCTGGGAGCTCAATGCGTCCACCAGATGTCCGACACGGAGCAAGCTCCAGCGTCCTGGAACGAAGTATCAATCTGGGAGCTCAATGCGTCCACCAGATGTCCGACGCGGAGCAAGCTCCAGCGTCCTGGGACGAAGTATCGATCTGGGAGCTCAATGCGTCCACCAGATGTCCGACGCGGAGCAAGCTCCAGCGTCCTGGAACGAAGTATCGATCTGGGAGCTCAATGCGTCCACCAGATGTCCGACGCGGAGCAAGCTCCAGCGTCCTGGGACGAAGTATCGATCTGGGAGCTCAATGCGTCCACCAGATGTCCGACGCGGAGCAAGCTCCAGCGTCCTGGGACGAACTATCGATCCGGGAGCTCAATGCGTCCACCAGATGTCCGACACGGAGCAAGCTCCAGCGTCCTGGGACGAAGTATCAATCTGGGAGCTCAATGCGTCCACCAGATGTCCGACGCGGAGCAAGCTCCAGCGTCCTGGGACGAAGTATCGATCTGGGAGCTCAATGCGTCCACCAGATGTCCGACACGGAGCAAGCTCCAGCGTCCTGGGACGAAGTATCGATCTGGGAGCTCAATGCGTCAACCAGATGTCCGACGCGGAGCAAGCTCCAGCGTCCTGGGACGAAGTATCGATCTGGGAGCTCAATGCGTCCACCAGATGTCCGACGCGGAGCAAGCTCCAGCGTCCTGGGACGAAGTATCGATCTGGGAGCTCAATGCGTCCACCAGATGTCCGACGCGGAGCGAGCTCCACCGTCCTGGGACGAAGTATCGATCTGGGAGCTCAATGCGTCCACCAGATGTCCGACACGGAGCAAGCTCCAGCGTCCTGGAACGAAGTATCAATCTTCCCTGTGACGGCTAATTAATCTTCCCTTGTTTATCTGGTATGTTTGAGCAGCGGCTGCCTGCCCGTTTTGAGATCGAGTATGGCCCGGATCTCCATGAGCGCGTTCTGCTATCGTCGAGGATTCTTAGGGATTTCCCTGTGACGGTGTACCGGGGTGACTACCGGGTGCCCTTCTTGGAGCAGGGTTGGAATCATTTTGTCAGCGCCCATAGTGTCGACATAGGGTCTGCCATCACCTTTCTGCAAAAAGGGAACGCTCGGTTCGAGGTTTATATCTTGTCCGCGGATGGAAACGAGGTCGATGCAGAGTGGCGAGAGCCTCATCCTGAGGGTCCTCTGCCCAACGGGACTCGTCTGTGTGATGACCAAACTCGTCTGGTTTCGGGTCGTCCTCGGGACACTCCTTGAGTTGGACTTGCGTTTCTTTGAACTATCCCGTCTATTTTGCTTGCTGTAGCCTTTTTGGACCTTCTGCATGCACCTTGTTTTCTTGGGAGTACCCCTCTTTGAATGTTAACAGCCCAGTTTTCTGAGAGACGTTCGTGGTTTGATTGGGTCTATATGGGAACTTAACGCGTTCCCCTGATTTCCGAAGTGAGTCGAGCTCCATCGTTATAGTGCCAGAAGTAAATCTGGGAGCTCAATGCGTCCACCAGACGTCCGACGCGGAGCAAGCTCCAGCGTCCTAGGACGAAGTATCAATCTGGGAGCTCAATGCGTCCACCAGATGTCCGACGCGGAGCAAGCTCCAGCGTCCTGGGATGAAGTATCGATCTGGGAGGTCAATGCGTCCACCAGATGTTCGACGCGGAGCAAGCTCCAGCGTCCTGGGACGAAGTATCAATCTGGGAGCTCAATGCGTCCACCAGATGTCCAACACGGAGCAAGCTCCAGCGTCCTGGGACGAAGTATCGATCTGGGAGCTCAATGCGTCCACCAGATGTCCGACGCGGAGCAAGCTCCAGCGTCCTGGGACGAAGTATCGATCTGGGAGCTCAATGAGTCCACCAGATGTCCGACGGGGAGCAAGCTCCAGCGTCCTGGGACGAAGTATCAATCTGGGAGCTCAATGCGTCCACCAACTGTCCGACACGGAGCAAGCTCAACCGTCCTGGGACGAAGTATCAATCTGGGAGCTCAATGCGTCCACCAGATGTCCGACGCGGAGCAAGCCCCAGCGTCCTGGGACGAAGTATCGATCTGGGAGCTCAATGCGTCCACCAGATGTCCGACGCGGAGCAAGCTCCAGCGTCCTGGGATGAAGTATCGATCTGGGAGCTCAATGCGTCCACCAGATGTCCGACGCGGAGCAAGCTCCAGCGTCCTGGGACGAAGTATCGATCTGGGAGAGCTCAATGCGTCCACCAGATGTCCGACGCGGAGCAAGCTCCAGCGTCCTGGGACGAAGTATCGATCTGGGAGCTCAATGCGTCAACCAGATGTCCGACGCGGAGCAAGCTCCAGCGTCCTGGGACAAAGTATCAATCTGGGAGCTCAATGCGTCCACCAGATGTCCGATGCGGAGCAAGCTCGAGCGTCCTGGGACGAAGTATCGATCCGGGAGCTCAATGCGTACACCAGATGTCCGACGCAGAGCAAGCTCCAGCGTCCTGGGACGAAGTATCGATCTGGGAGCTCAATGCGTCCACCAGATGTCCGACGTGGAGCAAGCTCCAGCGTCCTGGGACGAAGTATCGATTTTGGAGCTCAATGCGTCCACCAGATGTTCGACGCGGAGCAAGCTCCAGCGTCCTGGGACAAAGTATCGATCTGGGAGCTCAATGCGTCAACCAGATGTCCGACGCGGAGCAAGCTCCAGCGTCCTGGGACGAAGTATCGATCTGGGAGCTCAATGCGTCCACCAGATGTCCGATGCGGAGCAAGCTCGAGCGTCCTGGGACGAAGTATCGATCCGGGAGCTCAATGCGTACACCAGATGTCCGACGCAGAGCAAGCTCCAGCGTCCTGGGACGAAGTATCGATCTGGGAGCTCAATGCGTCCACCAAATGTCCGACGTGGAGCAAGCTCCAGCGTCCTGGGTCGAAGTATCGATCTGGGAGCTCAATGCGTCCACCAGATGTGCGACGCGGAGCAAGCTCCAGCGCCTGGGACGAAGTATAAATCTGGGAGCTCAATGCGTCCACCAGATGTCCGACGCGGAGCAAGCTCCAGCGTCCTGGGACGAAGTATCGATCTGGGAGCTCAATGCGTCCACCAGATGTCCGACGCGGAGAAAGCTCCAGCGTCCTGGGACGAAGTATCGATCTGGGAGCTCAATGCGTCCACCAGATGTCCGACGCGGAGCGAGCTCCAACGTCCTGGGACGAAGTATCGATCTGGGAGCTCAATGCGTCCACCAGATGTCCGACACGGAGCAAGCTCCAGCGTCCTGGAACGAAGTATCAATCTGGGAGCTCAATGCGTCCACCAGATGTCCGACGCGGAGCAAGCTCCAGCGTCCTGGGACGAAGTATCGATCTGGGAGCTCAATGCGTCCACCAGATGTCCGACGCGGAGCAAGCTCCAGCGTCCTGGAACGAAGTATCGATCTGGGAGCTCAATGCGTCCACCAGATGTCCGACGCGGAGCAAGCTCCAGCGTCCTGGGACGAAGTATCGATCTGGGAGCTCAATGCGTCCACCAGATGTCCGACGCGGAGCAAGCTCCAGCGTCCTGGGACGAAGTATCGATCCGGGAGCTCAATGCGTCCACCAGATGTCCGACACGGAGCAAGCTCCAGCGTCCTGGGACGAAGTATCAATCTGGGAGCTCAATGCGTCCACCAGATGTCCGACGCGGAGCAAGCTCCAGCGTCCTGGGACGAAGTATCGATCTGGGAGCTCAATGCGTCCACCAGATGTCCGACGCGGAGCAAGCTCCAGCGTCCTGGGACGAAGTTTCGATCTGAGAGCTCAATGCGTCCACCAGATGTCCGACGCGGAGCAAGCTCCAGCGTCCTGGGACGAAGTATCGATCTGGGAGCTCAATGCGTCCACCAGATGTCCGACGCGGAGCAAGCTCCAGCGTCCTGGGACGAAGTATCGATCTGGGAGCTCAATGCGTCAACCAGATGTCCGACGCGGAGCAAGCTCCAGCGTCCTGGGACGAAGTATCGATCCGGGAGCTCAATGCGTCCACCAGATGTCCGATGCGGAGCAAGCTCGAGCGTCCTGGGACGAAGTATCGATCCGGGAGCTCAATGCGTACACCAGATGTCCGACGCAGAGCAAGCTCCAGCGTCCTGGGACGAAGTATCGATCTGGGAGCTCAATGCGTCCACCAAATGTCCGACGTGGAGCAAGCTCCAGCGTCCTGGGACGAAGTATCGATCTGGGAGCTCAATGCGTCCACCAGATGTGCGACGCGGAGCAAGCTCCAGCGCCTGGGACGAAGTATCAATCTGGGAGCTCAATGCGTCCACCAGATGTCCGACGCGGAGCAAGCTCCAGCGTCCTGGGACGAAGTATCGATCTGGGAGCTCAATGCGTCCACCAGATGTCCGACGCGGAGCAAGCTCCAGCGTCCTGGGACGAAGTATCGATCTGGGAGCTCAATGCGTCCACCAGATGTCCGACGCGGAGCGAGCTCCACCGTCCTGGGACGAAGTATCGATCTGGGAGCTCAATGCGTCCACCAGATGTCCGACACGGAGCAAGCTCCAGCGTCTTGGAACGAAGTATCAATCTGGGAGCTCAATGCGTCCACCAGATGTCCGACGCGGAGCAAGCTCCAGCGTCCTGGGACGAAGTATCGATCTGGGAGCTCAATGCGTCCACCAGATGTCCGACGCGGAGCAAGCTCCAGCGTCCTGGAACGAAGTATCGATCTGGGAGCTCAATGCGTCCATCAGATGTCCGACGCGGAGCAAGCTCCAGCGTCCTGGGACGAAGTATCGATCTGGGAGCTCAATGCGTCCACCAGATGTCCGACGCGGAGCAAGCTCCAGCGTCCTGGGACGAAGTATCGATCTGGGAGCTCAATGCGTCCACCAGATGTCCGACACGGAGCAAGCTCCAGCGTCCTGGGACGAAGTATCAATCTGGGAGCTCAATGCGTCCACCAGATGTCCGACGCGGAGCAAGCTCCAGCGTCCTGGGACGAAGTATCGATCTGGGAGCTCAATGCGTCCACCAGATGTCCGACGCGGAGCAAGCTCCAGCGTCCTGGAACGAAGTATCGATCTGGGAGCTCAATGCGTCCACCAGATGTCCGACGCGGAGCAAGCTCCACCGTCCTGGGACGAAGTATCGATCCAAGCTCCAGCGTCCTGGGACGAAGTATCGATCTGGGAGCTCAATGCGTCCACCAGATGTCCGATGCGGAGCAAGCTCGAGCGTCCTGGGACGAAGTATCGATCCGGGAGCTCAATGCGTACACCAGATGTCCGACGCAGAGCAAGCTCCAGCGTCCTGGGACGAAGTATCGATCTGGGAGCTCAATGCGTCCACCAGATGTCCGACGTGGAGCAAGCTCCAGCGTCCTGGGACGAAGTATCGATCTGGGAGCTCAATGCGTCCACCAGATGTTCGACGCGGAGCAAGCTCCAGCGCCTGGGACGAAGTATCAATCTGGGAGCTCAATGCGTCCACCAGATGTCCGACGCGGAGCAAGCTCCAGCGTCCTGGGACGAAGTATCGATCTGGGAGCTCAATGCGTCCACCAGATGTCCGACGCGGAGCAAGCTCCAGCGTCCTGGGACGAAGTATCGATCTGGGAGCTCAATGCGTCCACAAGATGTCCGACGCGGAGCAAGCTCCAACGTCCTGGGACGAAGTATCAATCTAGGAGCTCAATGCGTCCACCAGATGTCCGACACGGAGCAAGCTCCAGCGTCCTGGGACGAAGTATCAATCTGGGAGCTCAATGCGTCCACCAGATGTCCGACGCGGAGCAAGCTCCAGCGTCCTGGGACGAAGTATCGATCTGGGAGCTCAATGCGTCCACCAGATGTCCGACGCGGAGCAAGCTCCAGCGTCCTGGAACGAAGTATCGATCTTGGAGCTCAATGCGTCCACCAGATGTCCGACGCAGAGCAAGCTCCAGCGTCCTGGGACGAAGTATCGATCTGGGAGCTCAATGCGTCCACCAGATGTCCGACGCGGAGCAAGCTCCAGCGTCCTGGAATGAAGTATCGATCTGGGAGCTCAATGCGTCCACCAGATGTCTGACGCGGAGCAAGCTCCAGCGTCCTGGGACGAAGTATCGATCTGGGAGCTCAATGCGTCCACCAGATGTCCGACACGGAGCAAGCTCCAGCGTCCTGGGACGAAGTATCAATCTGGGAGCTCAATGCGTCCACCAGATGTCCGACGCGGAGCTAGCTCCAGCGTCCTGGGACGAAGTATCGATTTGGGAGCTCAATGCGTCCACCAGATGTCCGACGCGGAGCAAGCTCCAGCGTCCTGGGACGAAGTATCGATCTGGGAGCTCAATGCGTCCACCAGATGTCCGACGCGGAGCAAGCTCCAACGTCCTGGGACGAAGTATCGATCTGGGAGCTCAATGCGTCCACCAGATGTCCGACGCGGAGCAAGCTCCAGCGTCCTGGGACGAAGTATCGATCTGGGAGCTCAATGCGTCCACCAGATGTCCGACGCGGAGCAAGCTCCAGCGTCCTGGGACGAAGTATCGATCCGGGAGCTCAATGCGTCCACCAGATGTCCGACGCGGAGCAAGCTCCAGCGTCCTGGGACGAAGTATCGATCTGAGAGCTCAATGCGTCCACTAGATGTCCGACGCGGAGCAAGCTCCAGCGTCCTGGGACGAAGTATCGATCTGGGAGCTCAATGCGTCCACCAGATGTCCGACGCGGAGCAAGCTCCAGCGTCCTGGGACGAAGTATCGATCTGGGAGCTCAATGCGTCCACCAGATGTCCGACGCGGAGCAAGCTCCAGCGTCCTGGGACGAAGTATCGATCTGGGAGCTCAATGCGTCCACCAGATGTCCGACGCGGAGCAAGCTCCAGCGTCCTGGGACGAAGTATCGATCTGGGAGCTCAATGCGTCAACCAGATGTCCGACGCGGAGCAAGCTCCAACGTCCTGGGACGAAGTATCGATCTGGGAGCTCAATGCGTCCACCAGATGTCCGATGCGGAGCAAGCTCGATTGTCCTGGTACGAAGTATCGATCCGGGAGCTCAATGCGTACACCAGATGTCCGACGCAGAGCAAGCTCCAGCGTCCTGGGACGAAGTATCGATCTGGGAGCTCAATGCGTCCACCAGATGTCCGACGTGGAGCAAGCTCCAGCGTCCTGGGACGAAGTATCGATCTGGGAGCTCAATGCGTCCACCAGATGTTCGACGCGGAGCAAGCTCCAGCGCCTGAGACGAAGTATCAATATGGGAGCTCAATGCGTCCACCAGATGTCCGACGCGGAGCGAGCTCTTGCGTCCTGGGACGAAGTATTGATCAGGGAGCTCAATGCGTCCACCAGATGTCCGACGCGGAGCAAGCTCCAGCGTCCTGGGACGAAGTATCGATCTCGGAGCTCAATGCGTCCACCAGATGTCCGACGCGGAGCAAGCTCCAACGTCCTGGGATGAAGTATCAATCTGGGAGCTCAATGCGTCCACAAGATGTCCGACACGGAGCAAGCTCCAGCGTCCTGGGACGAAGTATCAATCTGGGAGCTCAATGCGTCCACCAGATGTCCGACGCGGAGCAAGCTCCAGCGTCCTGGGACGAAGTATCGATCTGGGAGCTCAATGCGTCCACCAGATGTCCGACGCGGAGCAAGCTCCAGCGTCCTGGAACGAAGTATCGATCTGGGAGCTCAATGCGTCCACCAGATGTCCGACGCGGAGCAAGCTCCAGCGTCCTGGGACGAAGTATCGATCTGGGAGCTCAATGCGTCCACCAGATGTCCGACGCGGAGCAAGCTCCAGCGTCCTGGGACGAAGTATCGATCTGGGAGATCAATGCGTCCACTAGATGTCCGACGCGGAGCAAGCTCCAGCGTCCTGGGACGAAGTATCGATCCGGGAGCTCAATGCGTCCACCAGATGTCCGAGGCGGAGCAAGCTCCAGCGTCCTGGGACGAAGTATCGATCTGGGAGCTCAATGCGTCCACCAGATGTCCGACGCGGAGCAAGCTCCAGCGTCCTGGGACGAAGTATCGATCTGGGAGCTCAATGCGTCCACCAGATGTCCGACGCGGAGCAAGCTCCAGCGTCCTGGGACGAAGTATCGATCTGGGAGCTCAATGCGTCAACCAGATGTCCGACGCGGAGCAAGCTCCAGCGTCCTGGGACGAAGTATCGATCTGGGAGCTCAATGCGTCCACCAGATGTCCGACGCGGAGCAAGCTCCAGCGTCCTGGGACGAAGTATCGATCTGGGAGCTCAATGCGTCCACCAGATGTCCGACGCGGAGCAAGCTCCAGCGTCCTGGGACGAAGTATCGATCCGGGAGCTCAATGCGTCCACCAGATGTCCGACGCGGAGCAAGCTCCAGCGTCCTGGGACGAAGTATCGATCTGAGAGCTCAATGCGTCCACTAGATGTCCGACGCGGAGCAAGCTCCAGCGTCCTGGGACGAAGTATCGATCTGGGAGCTCAATGCGTCCACCAGATGTCCGACGCGGAGCAAGCTCCAGCGTCCTGGGACGAAGTATCGATCTGGGAGCTCAATGCGTCCACCAGATGTCCGACGCGGAGCAAGCTCCAGCGTCCTGGGACGAAGTATCGATCTGGGAGCTCAATGCGTCCACCAGATGTCCGACGCGGAGCAAGCTCCAGCGTCCTGGGACGAAGTATCGATCTGGGAGCTCAATGCGTCAACCAGATGTCCGACGCGGAGCAAGCTCCAACGTCCTGGGACGAAGTATCGATCTGGGAGCTCAATGCGTCCACCAGATGTCCGATGCGGAGCAAGCTCGATTGTCCTGGTACGAAGTATCGATCCGGGAGCTCAATGCGTACACCAGATGTCCGACGCAGAGCAAGCTCCAGCGTCCTGGGACGAAGTATCGATCTGGGAGCTCAATGCGTCCACCAGATGTCCGACGTGGAGCAAGCTCCAGCGTCCTGGGACGAAGTATCGATCTGGGAGCTCAATGCGTCCACCAGATGTTCGACGCGGAGCAAGCTCCAGCGCCTGAGACGAAGTATCAATATGGGAGCTCAATGCGTCCACCAGATGTCCGACGCGGAGCGAGCTCTTGCGTCCTGGGACGAAGTATTGATCAGGGAGCTCAATGCGTCCACCAGATGTCCGACGCGGAGCAAGCTCCAGCGTCCTGGGACGAAGTATCGATCTCGGAGCTCAATGCGTCCACCAGATGTCCGACGCGGAGCAAGCTCCAACGTCCTGGGATGAAGTATCAATCTGGGAGCTCAATGCGTCCACAAGATGTCCGACACGGAGCAAGCTCCAGCGTCCTGGGACGAAGTATCAATCTGGGAGCTCAATGCGTCCACCAGATGTCCGACGCGGAGCAAGCTCCAGCGTCCTGGGACGAAGTATCGATCTGGGAGCTCAATGCGTCCACCAGATGTCCGACGCGGAGCAAGCTCCAGCGTCCTGGAACGAAGTATCGATCTGGGAGCTCAATGCGTCCACCAGATGTCCGACGCGGAGCAAGCTCCAGCGTCCTGGGACGAAGTATCGATCTGGGAGCTCAATGCGTCCACCAGATGTCCGACGCGGAGCAAGCTCCAGCGTCCTGGGACGAAGTATCGATCTGGGAGATCAATGCGTCCACTAGATGTCCGACGCGGAGCAAGCTCCAGTGTCCTGGGACGAAGTATCGATCCGGGAGCTCAATGCGTCCACCAGATGTCCGAGGCGGAGCAAGCTCCAGCGTCCTGGGACGAAGTATCGATCTGGGAGCTCAATGCGTCCACCAGATGTCCGACGCGGAGCAAGCTCCAGCGTCCTGGGACGAAGTATCGATCTGGGAGCTCAATGCGTCCACCAGATGTCCGACGCGGAGCAAGCTCCAGCGTCCTGGGACGAAGTATCGATCTGGGAGCTCAATGCGTCAACCAGATGTCCGACGCGGAGCAAGCTCCAGCGTCCTGGGACGAAGTATCGATCTGGGAGCTCAATGCGTCCACCAGATGTCCGATGCGGAG
Source organism: Persicaria tinctoria (assembly GCA_037127255.1). Classification (NCBI taxonomy): domain Eukaryota; kingdom Viridiplantae; phylum Streptophyta; class Magnoliopsida; order Caryophyllales; family Polygonaceae; genus Persicaria; species Persicaria tinctoria. The sequence continues at coordinate 40,999,512 of JBANSL010000002.1, read as the reverse complement.
CAAGCTCGAGCGTCCTGGGACGAAGTATCGATCCGGGAGCTCAATGCGTACACCAGATGTCAGACGCAGAGCAAGCTCCAGCGTCCTGGGACGAAGTATCGATCTGGGAGCTCAATGTGTCCACCAAATGTCCGACGTGGAGCAAGCTCCAGCGTCCTGGGACGAAGTATCGATCTGGGAGCTCAATGCGTCCACCAGATGTCCGACACGGAGCAAGCTCCAGCGTCCTGGGACGAAGTATCAATCTGGGAGCTCAATGCGTCCACCAGATGTCCGACGCGGAGCAAGCTCCAGCGTCCTGGGACGAAGTATCGATCTGGGAGCTCAATGCGTCCACCAGATGTCCGACGCGGAGCAAGCTCCAGCGTCCTGGAACGAAGTATCGATCTGGGAGCTCAATGCGTCCACCAGATGTCCGACGCGGAGCAAGCTCCAGCGTCCTGGGACGAAGTATCGATCTGGGAGCTCAATGCGTCCACCAGATGTCCGACGCGGAGCAAGCTCCAGCGTCCTGGGACGAAGTATCGATCTGGGAGCTCAATGCGTCCACTAGATGTCCGACGCGGAGCAAGCTCCAGCGTCCTGGGACGAAGTATCGATCGGGGAGCTCAATGCGTCCACCAGATGTCCGACGCGAAGCAAGCTCCAGCGTCCTGGGACGAAGTATCGATCCGGGAGCTCAATGCGTCCACCAGATGTCCGACGCGGAGCAAGCTCCAGCGTCCTGGGACGAAGTATCGATCTGGGAGCTCAATGCGTCCACCAGATGTCCGACGCGGAGCAAGCTCCAGCGTCCTGGGACGAAGTATCGATCTGGGAGCTCAATGCGTCAACCAGATGTCCGACGCGGAGCAAGCTCCAACGTCCTGGGACGAAGTATCGATCTGGGAGCTCAATGCGTCCACCAGATGTCCGATGCGGAGCAAGCTCGAGCGTCCTGGGACGAAGTATCGATCCGGGAGCTCAATGCGTACACCAGATGTCCGACGCAGAGCAAGCTCCAGCGTCCTGGGACGAAGTATCGATCTGGGAGCTCAATGCGTCCACCAGATGTCCGACGTGGAGCAAGCTCCAGCGTCCTGGGACGAAGTATCGATCTGGGAGCTCAATGCGTCCACCAGATGTTCGACGCGGAGCAAGCTCCAGCGCCTGGGACGAAGTATCAATATGGGAGCTCAATGCGTCCACCAGATGTCCGACGCGGAGCGAGCTCCAGCGTCCTGGGACGAAGTATTGATCAGGGAGCTCAATGCGTCCACCAGATGTCCGACGCGGAGCAAGCTCCAGCGTCCTGGGACGAAGTATCGATCTGGGAGCTCAATGCGTCCACCAGATGTCCGACGCGGAGCAAGCTCCAACGTCCTGGGACGAAGTATCAATCTGGGAGCTCAATGCGTCCACAAGATGTCCGACACGGAGCAAGCTCCAGCGTCCTGGGACGAAGTATCAATCTGGGAGCTCAATGCGTCCACCAGATGTCCGACGCGGAGCAAGCTCCAGCGTCCTGGGACGAAGTATCGATCTGGGAGCTCAATGCGTCCACCAGATGTCCGACGCGGAGCAAGCTCCAGCGTCCTGGAACGAAGTATCGATCTAGGAGCTCAATGCGTCCACCAGATGTCCGACGCGGAGCAAGCTCCAGCGTCCTGGGACGAAGTATCGATCTGGGAGCTCAATGCGTCCACCAGATGTCCGACGCGGAGCAAGCTCCAGCGTCCTGGGACGAAGTATCGATCTGGGAGATCAATGCGTCCACTAGATGTCCGACGCGGAGCAAGCTCCAGCGTCCTGGGACGAAGTATCGATCCGGGAGCTCAATGCGTCCACCAGATGTCCGAGGCGGAGCAAGCTCCAGCGTCCTGGGACGAAGTATCGATCTGGGAGCTCAATGCGTCCACCAGATGTCCGACGCGGAGCAAGCTCCAGCGTCCTGGGACGAAGTATCGATCTGGGAGCTCAATGTGTCCACCAAATGTCCGACGTGGAGCAAGCTCCAGCGTCCTGGGACGAAGTATCGATCTGGGAGCTCAATGCGTCCACCAGATGTCCGACACGGAGCAAGCTCCAGCGTCCTGGGACGAAGTATCAATCTGGGAGCTCAATGCGTCCACCAGATGTCCGACGCGGAGCAAGCTCCAGCGTCCTGGGACGAAGTATCGATCTGGGAGCTCAATGCGTCCACCAGATGTCCGACGCGGAGCAAGCTCCAGCGTCCTGGAACGAAGTATCGATCTGGGAGCTCAATGCGTCCACCAGATGTCCGACGCGGAGCAAGCTCCAGCGTCCTGGGACGAAGTATCGATCTGGGAGCTCAATGCGTCCACCAGATGTCCGACGCGGAGCAAGCTCCAGCGTCCTGGGACGAAGTATCGATCTGGGAGCTCAATGCGTCAACCAGATGTCCGACGCGGAGCAAGCTCCAGCGTCCTGGGACGAAGTATCGATCTGGGAGCTCAATGCGTCCACCAGATGTCCGATGCGGAGCAAGCTCGAGCGTCCTGGGACGAAGTATCGATCCGGGAGCTCAATGCGTACACCAGATGTCAGACGCAGAGCAAGCTCTAGCGTCCTGGGACGAAGTATCGATCTGGGAGCTCAATGTGTCCACCAAATGTCCGACGTGGAGCAAGCTCCAGCGTCCTGGGACGAAGTATCGATCTGGGAGCTCAATGCGTCCACCAGATGTCCGACACGGAGCAAGCTCCAGCGTCCTGGGACGAAGTATCAATCTGGGAGCTCAATGCGTCCACCAGATGTCCGACGCGGAGCAAGCTCCAGCGTCCTGGAACGAAGTATCGATCTGGGAGCTCAATGCGTCCACCAGATGTCCGACGCGGAGCAAGCTCGAGCGTCCTGGGACGAAGTATCGATCCGGGAGCTCAATGCGTACACCAGATGTCCGACGCAGAGCAAGCTCCAGCGTCCTGGGACGAAGTATCGATCTGGGAGCTCAATGCGTCCACCAGATGTCCGACGTGGAGCAAGCTCCAGCGTCCTGGGACGAAGTATCGATCTGGGAGCTCAATGCGTCCACCAGATGTTCGACGCGGAGCAAGCTCGAGCGTCCTGGGACGAAGTATCGATCCGGGAGCTCAATGCGTACACCAGATGTCCGACGCAGAGCAAGCTCCAGCGTCCTGGGACGAAGTATCGATCTGGGAGCTCAATGCGTCCACCAGATGTCCGACGTGGAGCAAGCTCCAGCGTCCTGGGACGAAGTATCGATCTGGGAGCTCAATGCGTCCACCAGATGTTCGACGCGGAGCAAGCTCCAGCGCCTGGGACGAAGTATCAATCTGGGAGCTCAATGCGTCCACCAGATGTCCGACGCGGAGCAAGCTCCAGCGTCCTGGGACGAAGTATCGATCTAAGAGCTCAATGCGTCCACCAGATGTCCGACGCGGAGCAAGCTCCAGCGTCCTGGGACGAAGTATCGATCTGGGAGCTCAATGCGTCCACAAGATGTCCGACGCGGAGCAAGCTCCAACGTCCTGGGACGAAGTATCAATCTAGGAGCTCAATGCGTCCACCAGATGTCCGACACGGAGCAAGCTCCAGCGTCCTGGGACGAAGTATCAATCTGGGAGCTCAATGCGTCCACCAGATGTCCGACGCGGAGCAAGCTCCAGCGTCCTGGGACGAAGTATCGATCTGGGAGCTCAATGCGTCCACCAGATGTCCGACGCGGAGCAAGCTCCAGCGTCCTGGAACGAAGTATCGATCTTGGAGCTCAATGCGTCCACCAGATGTCCGACGCAGAGCAAGCTCCAGCGTCCTGGGACGAAGTATCGATCTGGGAGCTCAATGCGTCCACCAGATGTCCGACGCGGAGCAAGCTCCAGCGTCCTGGAACGAAGTATCGATCTGGGAGCTCAATGCGTCCACCAGATGTCTGACGCGGAGCAAGCTCCAGCGTCCTGGGACGAAGTATCGATCTGGGAGCTCAATGCGTCCACCAGATGTCCGACACGGAGCAAGCTCCAGCGTCCTGGGACGAAGTATCAATCTGGGAGCTCAATGCGTCCACCAGATGTCCGACGCGGAGCTAGCTCCAGCGTCCTGGGACGAAGTATCGATTTGGGAGCTCAATGCGTCCACCAGATGTCCGACGCGGAGCAAGCTCCAGCGTCCTGGGACGAAGTATCGATCTGGGAGCTCAATGCGTCCACCAGATGTCCGACGCGGAGCAAGCTCCAACGTCCTGGGACGAAGTATCGATCTGGGAGCTCAATGCGTCCACCAGATGTCCGACGCGGAGCAAGCTCCAGCGTCCTGGGACGAAGTATCGATCTGGGAGCTCAATGCGTCCACCAGATGTCCGACGCGGAGCAAGCTCCAGCGTCCTGGGACGAAGTATCGATCCGGGAGCTCAATGCGTCCACCAGATGTCCGACGCGGAGCAAGCTCCAGCGTCCTGGGACGAAGTATCGATCTGAGAGCTCAATGCGTCCACTAGATGTCCGACGCGGAGCAAGCTCCAGCGTCCTGGGACGAAGTATCGATCTGGGAGCTCAATGCGTCCACCAGATGTCCGACGCGGAGCAAGCTCCAGCGTCCTGGGACGAAGTATCGATCTGGGAGCTCAATGCGTCCACCAGATGTCCGACGCGGAGCAAGCTCCAGCGTCCTGGGACGAAGTATCGATCTGGGAGCTCAATGCGTCCACCAGATGTCCGACGCGGAGCAAGCTCCAGCGTCCTGGGACGAAGTATCGATCTGGGAGCTCAATGCGTCAACCAGATGTCCGACGCGGAGCAAGCTCCAACGTCCTGGGACGAAGTATCGATCTGGGAGCTCAATGCGTCCACCAGATGTCCGATGCGGAGCAAGCTCGATTGTCCTGGTACGAAGTATCGATCCGGGAGCTCAATGCGTACACCAGATGTCCGACGCAGAGCAAGCTCCAGCGTCCTGGGACGAAGTATCGATCTGGGAGCTCAATGCGTCCACCAGATGTCCGACGTGGAGCAAGCTCCAGCGTCCTGGGACGAAGTATCGATCTGGGAGCTCAATGCGTCCACCAGATGTTCGACGCGGAGCAAGCTCCAGCGCCTGGGACGAAGTATCAATATGGGAGCTCAATGCGTCCACCAGATGTCCGACGCGGAGCGAGCTCTTGCGTCCTGGGACGAAGTATTGATCAGGGAGCTCAATGCGTCCACCAGATGTCCGACGCGGAGCAAGCTCCAGCGTCCTGGGACGAAGTATCGATCTCGGAGCTCAATGCGTCCACCAGATGTCCGACGCGGAGCAAGCTCCAACGTCCTGGGATGAAGTATCAATCTGGGAGCTCAATGCGTCCACAAGATGTCCGACACGGAGCAAGCTCCAGCGTCCTGGGACGAAGTATCAATCTGGGAGCTCAATGCGTCCACCAGATGTCCGACGCGGAGCAAGCTCCAACGTCCTGGGACGAAGTATCGATCTGGGAGCTCAATGCGTCCACCAGATGTCCGACGCGGAGCAAGCTCCAGCGTCCTGGAACGAAGTATCGATCTGGGAGCTCAATGCGTCCACCAGATGTCCGACGCGGAGCAAGCTCCAGCGTCCTGGGACGAAGTATCGATCTAGGAGCTCAATGCGTCCACCAGATGTCCGACGCGGAGCAAGCTCCAGCGTCCTGGGACGAAGTATCGATCTGGGAGATCAATGCGTCCACTAGATGTCCGACGCGGAGCAAGCTCCAGCGTCCTGGGACGAAGTATCGATCCGGGAGCTCAATGCGTCCACCAGATGTCCGAGGCGGAGCAAGCTCCAGCGTCCTGGGACGAAGTATCGATCTGGGAGCTCAATGCGTCCACCAGATGTCCGACGCGGAGCAAGCTCCAGCGTCCTGGGACGAAGTATCGATCTGGGAGCTCAATGCGTCCACCAGATGTCCGACGCGGAGCAAGCTCCAGCGTCCTGGGACGAAGTATCGATCTGGGAGCTCAATGCGTCAACCAGATGTCCGACGCGGAGCAAGCTCCAGCGTCCTGGGACGAAGTATCGATCTGGGTGCTCAATGCGTCCACCAGATGTCCGATGCGGAGCAAGCTCGAGCGTCCTGGGACGAAGTATCGATCCGGGAGCTCAATGCGTACACCAGATGTCAGACGCTGGAGCTTGACGCAGAGCAAGCTCCAGCGTCCTGGGACGAAGTATCGATCTGGGAGCTCAATGTGTCCACCAAATGTCCGACGTGGAGCAAGCTCCAGCGTCCTGGGACGAAGTATCGATCTGGGAGCTCAATGCGTCCACCAGATGTCCGACACGGAGCAAGCTCCAGCGTCCTGGGACGAAGTATCAATCTGGGAGCTCAATGCGTCCACCAGATGTCCGACGCGGAGCAAGCTCCAGCGTCCTGGGACGAAGTATCGATCTGGGAGCTCAATGCGTCCACCAGATGTCCGACGCGGAGCAAGCTCCAGCGTCCTGGAACGAAGTATCGATCTGGGAGCTCAATGCGTCCACCAGATGTCCGACGCGGAGCAAGCTCCAGCGTCCTGGGACGAAGTATCGATCTGGGAGCTCAATGCGTCCACCAGATGTCCGACGCGGAGCAAGCTCCAGCGTCCTGGGACGAAGTATCGATCTGGGAGCTCAATGCGTCCACCAGATGTCCGACGCGGAGCAAGCTCCAGCGTCCTGGGACGAAGTATCGATCTGGGAGCTCAATGCGTCAACCAGATGTCCGACGCGGAGCAAGCTCCAGCGTCCTGGGACGAAGTATCGATCTGGGTGCTCAATGCGTCCACCAGATGTCCGATGCGGAGCAAGCTCGAGCGTCCTGGGACGAAGTATCGATCCGGGAGCTCAATGCGTACACCAGATGTCAGACGCAGAGCAAGCTCCAGCGTCCTGGGACGAAGTATCGATCTGGGAGCTCAATGTGTCCACCAAATGTCCGACGTGGAGCAAGCTCCAGCGTCCTGGGACGAAGTATCGATCTGGGAGCTCAATGCGTCCACCAGATGTCCGACACGGAGCAAGCTCCAGCGTCCTGGGACGAAGTATCAATCTGGGAGCTCAATGCGTCCACCAGATGTCCGACGCGGAGCAAGCTCCAGCGTCCTGGGACGAAGTATCGATCTGGGAGCTCAATGCGTCCACCAGATGTCCGACGCGGAGCAAGCTCCAGCGTCCTGGAACGAAGTATCGATCTGGGAGCTCAATGCGTCCACCAGATGTCCGACGCGGAGCAAGCTCCAGCGTCCTGGGACGAAGTATCGATCTGGGAGCTCAATGCGTCCACCAGATGTCCGACGTGGAGCAAGCTCCAGCGTCCTGGGACGAAGTATCGATCTGGGAGCTCAATGCGTCCACCAGATGTTCGACGCGGAGCAAGCTCCAGCGCCTGGGACGAAGTATCAATATGGGAGCTCAATGCGTCCACCAGATGTCCGACGCGGAGCGAGCTCCAGCGTCCTGGGACGAAGTATTGATCAGGGAGCTCAATGCGTCCACCAGATGTCCGACGCGGAGCAAGCTCCAGCGTCCTGGGACGAAGTATCGATCTGGGAGCTCAATGCGTCCACCAGATGTCCGACGCGGAGCAAGCTCCAACGTCCTGGGACGAAGTATCAATCTGGGAGCTCAATGCGTCCACAAGATGTCCGACACGGAGCAAGCTCCAGCGTCCTGGGACGAAGTATCAATCTGGGAGCTCAATGCGTCCACCAGATGTCCGACGCGGAGCAAGCTCCAGCGTCCTGGGACGAAGTATCAATATGGGAGCTCAATGCGTCCACCAGATGTCCGACGCGGAGCGAGCTCTTGCGTCCTGGGACGAAGTATTGATCAGGGAGCTCAATGCGTCCACCAGATGTCCGACGCGGAGCAAGCTCCAGCGTCCTGGGACGAAGTATCGATCTCGGAGCTCAATGCGTCCACCAGATGTCCGACGCGGAGCAAGCTCCAACGTCCTGGGATGAAGTATCAATCTGGGAGCTCAATGCGTCCACAAGATGTCCGACACGGAGCAAGCTCCAGCGTCCTGGGACGAAGTATCAATCTGGGAGCTCAATGCGTCCACCAGATGTCCGACGCGGAGCAAGCTCCAACATCCTGGGACGAAGTATCGATCTGGGAGCTCAATGCGTCCACCAGATGTCCGACGCGGAGCAAGCTCCAGCGTCCTGGAACGAAGTATCGATCTGGGAGCTCAATGCGTCCACCAGATGTCCGACGCGGAGCAAGCTCCAGCGTCCTGGGACGAAGTATCGATCTAGGAGCTCAATGCGTCCACCAGATGTCCGACGCGGAGCAAGCTCCAGCGTCCTGGGACGAAGTATCGATCTGGGAGATCAATGCGTCCACTAGATGTCCGACGCGGAGCAAGCTCCAGCGTCCTGGGACGAAGTATCGATCCGGGAGCTCAATGCGTCCACCAGATGTCCGAGGCGGAGCAAGCTCCAGCGTCCTGGGACGAAGTATCGATCTGGGAGCTCAATGCGTCCACCAGATGTCCGACGCGGAGCAAGCTCCAGCGTCCTGGGACGAAGTATCGATCTGGGAGCTCAATGCGTCCACCAGATGTCCGACGCGGAGCAAGCTCCAGCGTCCTGGGACGAAGTATCGATCTGGGAGCTCAATGCGTCAACCAGATGTCCGACGCGGAGCAAGCTCCAGCGTCCTGGGACGAAGTATCGATCTGGGAGCTCAATGCGTCCACCAGATGTCCGATGCGGAGCAAGCTCGAGCGTCCTGGGACGAAGTATCGATCCGGGAGCTCAATGCGTACACCAGATGTCAGACGCAGAGCAAGCTCCAGCGTCCTGGGACGAAGTATCGATCTGGGAGCTCAATGTGTCCACCAAATGTCCGACGTGGAGCAAGCTCCAGCGTCCTGGGACGAAGTATCGATCTGGGAGCTCAATGCGTCCACCAGATGTCCGACACGGAGCAAGCTCCAGCGTCCTGGGACGAAGTATCAATCTGGGAGCTCAATGCGTCCACCAGATGTCCGACGCGGAGCAAGCTCCAGCGTCCTGGGACGAAGTATCGATCTGGGAGCTCAATGCGTCCACCAGATGTCCGACGCGGAGCAAGCTCCAGCGTCCTGGAACGAAGTATCGATCTGGGAGCTCAATGCGTCCACCAGATGTCCGACGCGGAGCAAGCTCCAGCGTCCTGGGACGAAGTATCGATCTGGGAGCTCAATGCGTCCACCAGATGTCCGACGCGGAGCAAGCTCCAGCGTCCTGGGACGAAGTATCGATCTGGGAGCTCAATGCGTCCACTAGATGTCCGACGCGGAGCAAGCTCCAGCGTCCTGGGACGAAGTATCGATCGGGGAACTCAATGCGTCCACCAGATGTCCGACGCGAAGCAAGCTCCAGCGTCCTGGGACGAAGTATCGATCCGGGAGCTCAATGCGTCCACCAGATGTCCGACGCGGAGCAAGCTCCAGCGTCCTGGGACGAAGTATCGATCTGGGAGCTCAATGCGTCCACCAGATGTCCGACGCGGAGCAAGCTCCAGCGTCCTGGGACGAAGTATCGATCTGGGAGCTCAATGCGTCAACCAGATGTCCGACGCGGAGCAAGCTCCAACGTCCTGGGACGAAGTATCGATCTGGGAGCTCAATGCGTCCACCAGATGTCCGATGCGGAGCAAGCTCGAGCGTCCTGGGACGAAGTATCGATCCGGGAGCTCAATGCGTACACCAGATGTCCGACGCAGAGCAAGCTCCAGCGTCCTGGGACGAAGTATCGATCTGGGAGCTCAATGCGTCCACCAGATGTCCGACGTGGAGCAAGCTCCAGCGTCCTGGGACGAAGTATCGATCTGGGAGCTCAATGCGTCCACCAGATGTTCGACGCGGAGCAAGCTCCAGCGCCTGGGACGAAGTATCAATATGGGAGCTCAATGCGTCCACCAGATGTCCGACGCGGAGCGAGCTCCAGCGTCCTGGGACGAAGTATTGATCAGGGAGCTCAATGCGTCCACCAGATGTCCGACGCGGAGCAAGCTCCAGCGTCCTGGGACGAAGTATCGATCTGGGAGCTCAATGCGTCCACCAGATGTCCGACGCGGAGCAAGCTCCAACGTCCTGGGACGAAGTATCAATCTGGGAGCTCAATGCGTCCACAAGATGTCCGACACGGAGCAAGCTCCAGCGTCCTGGGACGAAGTATCAATCTGGGAGCTCAATGCGTCCACCAGATGTCCGACGCGGAGCAAGCTCCAGCGTCCTGGGACGAAGTATCGATCTGGGAGCTCAATGCGTCCACCAGATGTCCGACGCGGAGCAAGCTCCAGCGTCCTGGAACGAAGTATCGATCTGGGAGCTCAATGCGTCCACCAGATGTCCGACGCGGAGCAAGCTCCAGCGTCCTGGGACGAAGTATCGATCTGGGAGCTCAATGCGTCCACCAGATGTCCGACGCGGAGCAAGCTCCAGCGTCCTGGGACGAAGTATCGATCTGGGAGATCAATGCGTCCACTAGATGTCCGACGCGGAGCAAGCTCCAGCGTCCTGGGACGAAGTATCGATCCGGGAGCTCAATGCGTCCACCAGATGTCCGAGGCGGAGCAAGCTCCAGCGTCCTGGGACGAAGTATCGATCTGGGAGCTCAATGCGTCCACCAGATGTCCGACGCGGAGCAAGCTCCAGCGTCCTGGGACGAAGTATCGATCTGGGAGCTCAATGTGTCCACCAAATGTCCGACGTGGAGCAAACTCCAGCGTCCTGGGACGAAGTATCGATCTGGGAGCTCAATGCGTCCACCAGATGTCCGACACGGAGCAAGCTCCAGCGTCCTGGGACGAAGTATCAATCTGGGAGCTCAATGCGTCCACCAGATGTCCGACGCGGAGCAAGCTCCAGCGTCCTGGGACGAAGTATCGATCTGGGAGCTCAATGCGTCCACCAGATGTCCGACGCGGAGCAAGCTCCAGCGTCCTGGAACGAAGTATCGATCTGGGAGCTCAATGCGTCCACCAGATGTCCGACGCGGAGCAAGCTCCAGCGTCCTGGGACGAAGTATCGATCTGGGAGCTCAATGCGTCCACCAGATGTCCGACGCGGAGCAAGCTCCAGCGTCCTGGGACGAAGTATCGATCTGGGAGCTCAATGTGTCCACCAAATGTCCGACGTGGAGCAAGCTCCAGCGTCCTGGGACGAAGTATCGATCTGGGAGCTCAATGCGTCCACTAGATGTCCGACGCGGAGCAAGCTCCAGCGTCCTGGGACGAAGTATCGATCTGGGAGCTCAATGCGTCCACCAGATGTCCGACGCGGAGCAAGCTCCAGCGTCCTGGGACGAAGTATCGATCTGGGAGCTCAATGCGTCAACCAGATGTCCGACGCGGAGCAAGCTCCAGCGTCCTGGGACGAAGTATCGATCTGGGAGCTCAATGCGTCCACCAGATGTCCGATGCGGAGCAAGCTCAAGCGTCCTGGGACGAAGTATCGATCCGGGAGCTCAATGCGTACACCAGATGTCAGACGCAGAGCAAGCTCCAGCGTCCTGGGACGAAGTATCGATCTGGGAGCTCAATGTGTCCACCAAATGTCCGACGTGGAGCAAGCTCCAGCGTCCTGGGACGAAGTATCGATCTGGGAGCTCAATGTGTCCACCAAATGTCCGACGTGGAGCAAGCTCCAGCGTCCTGGGACGAAGTATCGATCTGGGAGCTCAATGCGTCAACCAGATGTCCGACGCGGAGCAAGCTCCAGCGTCCTGGGACGAAGTATCGATCTGGGAGCTCAATGCGTCCACCAGATGTCCGATGCGGAGCAAGCTCGAGCGTCCTGGGACGAAGTATCGATCCGGGAGCTCAATGCGTACACCAGATGTCAGACGCAGAGCAAGCTCCAGCGTCCTGGGACGAAGTATCGATCTGGGAGCTCAATGTGTCCACCAAATGTCCGACGTGGAGAAAGCTCCAGCGTCCTGGGACGAAGTATCAATCTGGGAGCTCAATGCGTCCACCAGATGTCCGACGCGGAGCAAGCTCCAGCGTCCTGGGACGAAGTATCGATCTGGGAGCTCAATGCGTCCACCAGATGTCCGACGCGGAGCAAGCTCCAGCGTCCTGGAACGAAGTATCGATCTGGGAGCTCAATGCGTCCACCAGATGTCCGACGCGGAGCAAGCTCTAGCGTCCTGGGACGAAGTATCGATCTGGGAGCTCAATGCGTCCACCAGATGTCCGACGCGGAGCAAGCTCCAGCGTCCTGGGACGAAGTATCGATCTGGGAGCTCAATGCGTCCACTAGATGTCCGACGCGGAGCAAGCTCCAGCGTCCTGGGACGAAGTATCGATCGGGGAGCTCAATGCGTCCACCAGATGTCCGACGCGAAGCAAGCTCCAGCGTCCTGGGACGAAGTATCGATCCGGGAGCTCAATGCGTCCACCAGATGTCCGACGCGGAGCAAGCTCCAGCGTCCTGGGACGAAGTATCAATCTGGCAGCTCAATGCGTCCACCAGATGTCCGACGCGGAGCAAGCTCCAGCGTCCTGGGACGAAGTATCGATCTGGGAGCTCAATGCGTCCACCAGATGTCCGACGCGGAGCAAGCTCCAGCGTCCTGGGACGAAGTATCGATCTGGGAGCTCAATGCGTCCACCAGATGTCCGACGCGGAGCAAGCTCCAGCGCTATATGAATCGTCACAAAAAGTTATAAAGCACCCACTAACCGCTTTGATTTATTTACTAGTTGCGGGGGTGACTTAGTTAAACGTCGAAACAAACCCAGAAATTACACGTAGTACTTCTTTAAGTGTTCGGCATTCCACGTCTTCCGAAGGACAACACCTTTAGGGGTTTGTAACTTGTACGCTCCGACATGAACACGCTCGACGATTATATAGGGTCCTTCCCACTTGGCGTCTAGCTTCCCTCCAGCTAGGGCCAGACGTAGGACTAGGTCTCCCCTCTCGAATCGTCGCTCTTGGAGATGCTGGTCCTTGTGCTTTTGGGTCTTCCTTTTGTATTCTCGGGCATGGATTTCTGCGATTATACGTTTTTCCTCCCGAAGGTGCATCTCGACCTCCAGAGCTTCATCATTAGCCTTGGACTCGTAATCTAGGACCCGGGCAGAGGGAATCAGGCGCTCCACGGGGATAACCGCGTCTGACCCAAATACCAGGGAAAAAGGTGATTCCTTGGTGGGGGTTTTCGGCGAAGTACGGTATGACCAAAGTACCAAGGGGAGAAGTTCCGCCCACCAGCCCTTGGAAGTTTTTCCCAGCTTCTTCTTAATACCTTCCAAGACTTGGCGATTCGTAGTCTCGGCCTGCCCGTTCGTTTGAGGGTGAGCCACTGATGAGAATTTTAGTTTTATTCTGAGGCCCTCGCAAAAATCTCTGATGTTCTCGCAATCAAATTGCGTCCCATGATCGGTGATGATAGCTTCGGGGACCCCGAACCGGCAGACTAGATTCTTCCACAGGAATTTTCTGACCTTCTCCGCAGTGACCAAGCCCATCGCCTCCGCTTCCACCCACTTGGTGAAATAGTCTACTAGGACTAGAACATACTTGAGCTATCCGGGTGCTGTGGGAAAAGGGCCCAGAATGTCCATTCCCCACAACGCGAAAGGACAAGCCCCGAAGATGCTCTGAAGCGGCTCGGCGGGTATATTTTTCAGGTTCCCATGCTTCTGGCAAGCTTCACAACTGCGCACGAAACTCTGTATGTCCGCCCTAATTGCGGGCCAATAGTACCCCAACCTTAACACTTTGGTAGACAAAGCCCTCTAGCCTTGATGGTGAGCGCAAACCCCGGCGTGCAGTTCTTCTGCGATGATTCGCCCCTCCTGGCTGGACACACATAACAAGTCCGGGAAGTTGAAACCTTTCTTGTATAGTTTCCCTTCGCGGATTATGAATCGAGCTGCTCTGCCTGTTATCTTCTTGGCCTCTGCTCTCTCCAGTGGAAGAATCCCCTTTCCCAGATACTCAGTGATTGGCGTTCTCCAGTCATCAGGCCCTTCCGTTTGGACGAAATACACTTCTTGTAACAGCCTTCGCTGATCCCTTCTTTCGAAGTCGAACTTCCCTTCTACATTTGTGGGCATGGCAGCCCCCACTCGGGCCAACAAATCGGCTTGTTCGTTGTCCTCCCGTGGGATGGATTCGAGGGTGAAGTGCAGGAAATCCCTCCTTAGAGCATTTACTTTTCACAGATAATCTGGCAACAATCCTGTCCTGGCTTCATATTCTCCGTCCGTCAGTATACACGGGCCAGAGCTAATTCCAGTCCTGCTATCAGGGCTTCATATTCGGCCTCGTTGTTGGTGGTTGGGAAGTTCAGCTGGTGAGAGAAACAAAACTGGTCTCCTCCGGGGTTGGTGAGCACGACCCCCGCTCCGCATCCATCCGTGTTGACGGCTCCATCCACTTTTATCAGCCAAAACTTCTGTGAGTCTCGGTCCTCTTCCTCAAAACTTGTTTCGCCGATGAAATCGGCCAGTACCTGAGCTAACGCCGCCCTTCGTGGAAAGTATGCTACCTCGAACTCGGATAGCTCGATGGACCACTTCGACATACGTCCCGAGAAGTCTGGTGAGTGAAGGATCTGCCTTAGTGGTAAATCTGTCATGACTTCGATCCGATGATCCTGGAAATATGGACGTAGCCTTCTCGCCGCGAATATTAGACAAAGAATTACTTTCTCGACTGGCTCATATCTAGTTTCGGCGTCTTTTAGTACCTTGCTCACATAGTAGACCGGGTATCACTCTTCTCGGGTGAGAACTGCACTGACGGTGGTCGTTTTAACCGCGAGGTAAATCTGTAGGTCCTCTGTCTTTTGCGGCTGCTGAAGAGTTGGTAAATACTGCAGAAAAACATTCAATTCATCAAACGCTTGCTAGAGTTCTGTCGTCCACTGTATCGGCCCTTTTGTCTTCAACAACGCGAAGAAAGGCAGGGACCTATCTGCTAGGCAGGAGCAGAAACATCCCAGGTAGTTGACTGCACCGTTCAATGACTGGACTTCTTTGATAGTCCGCGGGGGACGTAGTTGCTGAATTGCTGTTATCCTTGCCGGGTTTACGTCTATCCCCCGCTGGCTAACCCTGAAGCCTAGAAATTTCCCGGACTCAACTCCGAATACGCACTTTTCTGCGTTCAAATTTAGCCCTCCGCGTCTTAGCGAGTCGAAGGTTTCTTGTAGATCTGCGGCATGATTTTCTGCTTTCCGGCTCCTTACTACAATGTCGTCCACATAAATGGACACATTCCGGGACAGCTGATCGCAGAAGATTTTGTCCACTGTCCTCTGGAACGTTGCTCCAGCATTCCTTAGACCGAAAGGCATGACCTTGTAACGGAAAATTCCCTGGTTAGTGATGAAGGTGGTTGCTCGTTGGTCCAGCGGGTCTAACTTGATCTGGTTGTACCCGGAGTAGGCGTCTAAGAAACTCAGGGCCTCGTTACCGGCAGTGATGTCTACCAACTCGTCGATCGAGGGCAAAGGGTAGTTGTCCTTTGGGCAAGCCTTGTTCAGATCTGAAAAAATCGACACACGTCCTCCACTTCCCGTTGGCCTTCTTAACAAGGACCACATTCGAGAGCCATTCTGAGTCCTCTGCCTCTTCAACAAAGCCAGCATCGAGCAACTTATCTACTTCTTCTTTCGCTGCCCGAGCCTTCTCCGGGGCCATCTTTCTTTTCTTCTGGGCCACCAGCCGAGCGTCGTGACGGATTCTGAGTGTATGGATCGCGATGGAAGCGGGGACGCCTAGCATATCTTTCGGGGACCAAGCGAACACGTCCCGCGACTGCCGGATAATCTCCAAGACCCTTTCCCTCTCCCCTGCTCCGAGGGCTTGGCCCATATAGATTCTTTCCTCGGTATTAGGGAACGGTTGGTGGACGGTTCTCGAATCCGCGGTGGGGACCTCCCTTTCGGAGGGTCGAACCTCAAGCTCAGCTTCTGACCCAACCTCATCAGTTATTCTCTCTGGTTCACCCTCGGGTGAAGAGTCTCTCTCGGCGACTTTAGTCTTGCTCTGAGCCGTATCTTCGAGGCACATGACCTTCTTCCTCTTTTTCAATGATGTCACTTAACAACTCCGACTCTCTGGTTGTTGGCCGCATACTTCCCCCGGAGGCCGGGAACTTGGCTTTAAAATGGTATATGGACACCACCATCTGGAATTTAAAGAGGGAGACCCTCCCCAAGAGTGCGTTGTAGGTGGTCGGAATTCGGACCACCGTGAAGGTGATGTTCTCCATTCTCCGGAGAGGGGGGGTGCCCAAAACCAATGTGAGCTCGATCGTGCCCGCCACCTGTACTTCATCTCCTGAAAAGGTAATCAAGGTGACGTGGTAAGGTTTCAGGGCGGTCGCCGACACACCTAACTGGGAGAAAGCTTCCCACGAGAGTATGTCAACTGATGACCCCGTATCGATGAAAACCCTCTTTACAGTTTTGGTAGCGATCTGAGCATGGATCACCAAGGGGTCGGCATGGTGCATGCGGACTTGCTCCGCGTCGGTTGAGGTAAAGATTATTTCCAGGTGTGGCTTCAAAGCAATTTTCTGACTCGCCAGGGACGGAGGATGTCTAGACTCCCTCTCATAATTCTTCCTCTCTTGCCGGCTGATTCCTGAAATCGACGGCCCACCCGCGAGGGTGTCGATAAAACCTTCTGGTTCCGGGATTCGGTTGATCCGTGATCCCTCCGGGCGGTCTTCACGTCGGGGAGCCTGACTGACCGATACTTGCGCAGGCTGACCCTGCCCTCTTCGACCTTCTCTCCACCAACGTCCCCTGCCTCGGCCCCTGTTCCCCGGGGGGTACCGTTGCGGTTCATCCCTCCCCCGTGGGTCCTCCATCCTAGTGGCATGGTGGTGGTGGCTTCTTCGGTCATCCGCGCGCCTTTGATTATGGTAATCCTGGGCCTGTCGGTGACGGTGAGGGTCGTCGTCGCGCTCATTTCTTCTGGCCGGAGAGACCGGCTCCCTGTGTTTGCGTATCTCTCGGTCACCGCCCTGATACCATGCGTCCAGCTTCCCCCTTTCATGGTTGTAATGGACCTCATCCTGCCGGGATGCGGGCGTTCCACCCGCAGAGTAGTTTCTTCTTGGCTTCATTGCTCCTTTGTCCTTCCGGAACTTTCCCACTATCTTCCCCAGAAAACCGCGTGAGCCCTCATTGGCCCTTGAACTAGAGGCAGCGGCTTCTTCCACCTCAATCTGTGCGGACACCAGGTTTCTTAAAGTATCATAGTCCTTGGGCTTCTTTCTGAAGAGCCGGGTCTTGAAACTTCCGTCCGCGATGTTCCCCATTAGGATTATGACTGCGGATTCGTGATTAAAGTTGGGGATCTGCACCACCACAGAGGTGAAGCGGGCAAAGAATTGCCCTAGGGTCTCATTATGCCCCTGTCTGATCGGGTTG
The DNA here is from genome assembly GCA_037127255.1 of Persicaria tinctoria. NCBI lineage: Eukaryota > Viridiplantae > Streptophyta > Magnoliopsida > Caryophyllales > Polygonaceae > Persicaria > Persicaria tinctoria. The sequence goes on along the minus strand of JBANSL010000002.1, from coordinate 40,982,170 downwards.
AGGTCCAACATGGTCTTCTTTCTAGATCGTGAACTTCCAAAATGAGACTTGAAGACCTGAGAGAGCTGGAAGAAACTTGAGACCGAGTTCTGTGGTAGATTCGTGAACCAAGTCAGTGCGATGCCGGTCAGGGTTGATGGGAAAGTTCGACATAACATTGCGTCATTGTACTCATTGACTCCCATGGCTGTTGTAAAATGGCACATGTGGTCATCGGGATCAGCGGTGCCATCATATTTCATCAGATTCGCATCCCTCCACCGCTTGGGTACGGGTGCCAAACAGACCTCGGTGGTGAACACCGAAGGGACGAGATCCATCCTCCACTCGCTCTCACGGGGTGAACCTGTTCGAGTGGATGTGGATACATCAGATGAATGTTCCCCCCTGCGTTGCTTGGAGGGGTGTCTGTCTTCACCACGATAGCGCGATCCAAAATCGTCGGTGAATCTGGGTTGGAACTGATCCTGGAATACACCTCCATACGCATCATGGGGAAAGAAGGGGAACGGGTTCCCTGGCTGAGGCGGGGGGTAACCATCATATCCATAGAAGACACCCGGCCCCACGTTCTGGTGGGGCACATAGTGATTCCCGGGCATAAAGTAGCCCTGGGCGATCTGCGGTGGGACATATGGCGAGACATTCGGAACCTCCGATGCGCTGAGCTGACCTGGGGAGTTCACGGGCCCCTCGGTCCCCTGCGGCCCTTCGTGATCCTGGTCCATCATTTCGGGAGGGGCTTCTCCCAGGTTTTCGCTCATTTTCCTACCTGTATTGACAAAGGAGTGTTAGCAAAAGGTAACGTTGAGACTAGTATATCAATGTTTTTAAACTCGGGAACCTCTCAGGGTGAGAGTGTTCCCACAGACGGCGCCAATGGCGAAACCAAACTAGAAAAAAGATTAACAGGCCTCTCCACGTGGTCGTGAGGGGGGGGCATGCATGTAAATTCCTCCTCATGAGGGACGGGTGTTACAGGCTTACCTGAAGCCCTCGCGACCCCGGTCGGACACCTGGTGAGGGTGATTTAACTGGGGCAACGAGGGTCTTTACCTGAGCCGCACACCCCGAAGGAACATGCAGACGGTCTTACCCTTCCATGGGACCCGCCCCGCGTGTGGGGGTCCCAGGGTCGGTGCCGCGGAGCCTTCCGAGAAGGCTCGCATCGTTATCTGAATGGGTTCATCAAGTTACCCAATGGCGAGGAGGACACGCCTGCTGGCTCAGCGAAAGTTTCAAGGGATAAGTCTACGCATTCCCCCGCCTTCCTTATCGTGCGCCTTACTACCTGTACAGCTTCAACTGCTTTTATTCAGGAGCTTCAGGCGTCCGCGGATGCGGGAGCTTCGAGGTGGGTCGGGTTGACCTTGACGTAGGGGTTCTCCTAGCGTAACTGCTTCCCTTTCTTTTACTCAGAGCACGAGTACCCTCCCCTTTTGTCTTCACAAAAAGTCCCCTCTCTCTCCTTTTCTTCCCCCTTTTATACTGTGTTCTTTCGTTTGCCAAACAGGAGGGACGTTCCCCTCTTTTGGCCATCTGTCGATGTTGTAAGGCCTGGTGGTAAAGGGTGCGAGAACACTTGGATAGGCGGGATGACCGACACCTGTCCCCTTTTCCGCCACTTGTCCTTCTGGAGTGATCGTTCTTCGTCCGCGGACCGAAGTCCTTTATCGGCTCAAATCTTGGGGTTTGTTACCCTTGTGCCCCCCGAAAACCTTTGGTGGCTTTTCTGGACCCTTTTATCTCTTGGGCGTCATCAGCAACAGTAACTCGAACTAGACTAAGACCTACTCAATCTTGACAAGGTCCTACTCGAGATCGACAAAGGCTCCTCTGTATCGACTAGAAATCTCATAAAACTGTAAATCGCAGATTTCGACAGAACTCAGAAATTTGACAGAAATAAACTCAATATGCTAAAAGACTTCCAAGACTAGGGTATCAACGCCACAACGATAACCATGCAAAGTAACACATAAAGGCATAAAAGATCATGCTTTCCATCAAACAAGTTTCGTTTTTAACAAATAGGCATATAAAGGCTTTCGCATAAACCCTAATTGTTACTAACCCTTTTCACATAATTAACCCAAGTTATATTAAGATCACTTTCGCTTCAATAACACAAACAAGGATCACCTTCAACTCTCGCAAAAGAATCATGCTCATAGGGATAGAAGACGAATTGCATAAAAAGATCTGACCTTTACCGAATCACTTCACATGGCCTCCGTCGAGCTCACCCCATCCCCAGAAGTGTGTGGACGACTCACGCCTCATTGCAATAGCAGACATTTATGTATAAAAAGAAACTTGCATTAACTAAATTCAAAGCCCTTACAATCCCGGCAATCAACTTTCGCAGAAAGCCAAAACCCTAAAAACCTTAGAACTCCTACTTCTCTACTGGGATTGAATGTGTTTCTGAATTGGAATGAGATGCCTAATGCTCAGCCCCTAGGGCTTTATTTATAGCCTTCTATTCCTTGCTAATCAAGGATAGAATCATCTATCTATATCTAAAATTATATCTAAAATCTTAATGATAAATAAAATGCTTAAAGGAAATAAATCTTTAAAGGAAAAGATAAATCTAAACTAGGTAATATGTCTTCATGTTGATAGATCTCCCTTCCATGGATAGATGATGATAGATCTCAGCCTACTCGACTTCCTTCGTGCCCAAGGAATCCCAACTCTACTCGGACTGCTCACGTCGACGCGTTTCTGGAATCTGGTCTACTCGATCTCGACAAGGGCTTGTCGATCTCGACTAGGATTCATCGTCGACTGGACTTCTCGGGTGACTCTGCTCGACATGGCTCGGATCTGGGCTCCTAGGCGTCGTCGATCTCGACTAGGGCTCCTCGAGATCGACTAGGGTGGTGGTCGAGGATGGCTCTCTGGTGATGTCGAGGAATCCTCCTCGGCATGGACTCGGACTGGCGCAGGGTGGCTCGTCGATCTCGACAAGGTCTCATCGAGATCGAGTAAGGTTGCTCAGCGTCTTCGTCCTCGGCTTCTCGATCAGCTCCTTTTCTCGACTCCGGGTGTGGCGTCTAGGCTTCGTCTATCTCGACTAGGTCTTATCGAGATCGAGTTGACTTCCGGAGCTGGGTTGGTCTGGCTCTCGACACTGCTCCTAGTCGACAAGGCCTGTGCTCGGACATGTTCGTTGAGATCGAGTAAGGTCCACTCGAGATCGAGTAACCTTGGCTCTCGGCTTGATTCGACTGGTTCCGCTGCTTCTTTGACCTTGGACTTCTGTAGTGGTTTTCCGAGCTTTTTCGACCTTCCTTAGAATTGCTGTAAAATGCCTCGAATTCTGCGAATTTAAACAGAAACTGGTGTAGATTCCATAATTTGGCAAATAAACATAAGCTACATAGATTCTGTACTATCTTAGCCCAAATGCATGAAATGTATGCAGAAATTGATATAAATGTTACTGTAAAACATGGCAGATTCAGCTCACAACAAACACCCCATACTTAAGCTTGCTTGTCCTCAAGCAATACTTTTATTTGTCATTCAGGGGAAGAATTCGAAACTCTCAACATATCAAATTCATTCTTATATAACCCTGCAGTCAATTACCATCCTCGAAAAGGTACTAATGTCACGAATCCATACATGTGCAAATATACAAAAGCAACATCTACTCACAAAAGGAGGGTTATGCAAAAACAATTCATGTGACAAAGCATTGATAATCAAGAGGACTTTAATTTAAGCTCAAATAAGGAGTAGAATTGGTAAAAGGCTAAAGGTGGGCAATTTTTGGCAATGTGGTGCTAATGATCCGGGGAAATGGAGTATTTCCAAACTTTCAAAACACATTCCTTCTCATAAGTTTCATCACCTTTCATAATGCTTTTTCTCAATAATAATGCTTTTACCTCTCTGACCTCAGCACTGCCTTCTCGCGAGTCGCAAACATGGGTGTCATGAATGGCCCCGGATACTTAGAGCTTTGGACTCCTCACAATGTATCCCATCTCTCCAAACTCTTATCTCATAGAGCAGGGTCAATCTACCTTTATCTCCTGAGGTGATTGGATTTTCTTTCACTCGTTAAATTTTCCATATTTTTCAAACAATTTCCTTCCAAACTCCATATAAGATATTTAACAACACAACAACCATATAACATCTCCATAATGTAACATCATTCTCAACATAATCCCCGGATAAGGTAAAGAATGGCAATATTTAGATCATGTGGAGCAATGAAATAAGGCATATTATGGCTTTTGTGATATATAAGCATAGGTATGGCTAGGATATAAACAATGAGCATTATATGGAAATATAAAGTCCTCCATCCTTTTATCATGCAACATGTCAAAAAGCAACTTCAAATTTTACCTCATTTCATGGTTTTCAAGAAAATAATGCACTTCATTGTGACTTCCCTTTACTAGGCAATTTCATGCTATATCTCTAATGAATCCAATTTTGCATCGTCGAGTTCAATATAAGCTTCCATGACATTATTTCAAAAATTTTAATGGGGGTCATTTTTCAAACTTTGGAAAACATGCATATAAGCACATAAATCAATAATGCATTCCAAAATAGCCATGTAGCAATTCAAAGAAATAGATTCTAAATATGCATACATAATGTTAGCTACTCGATTTCGACCAACACTGGTCGATATCGAAGTCTAATACTCAGTCCAGCAAGATAGCTCCTTGTTTGTGTTTCTGCAGGTACAGGTCAAAATCGAAGGAACTGGTCGATATCGAGCAACCGGGTCGATATCGAGTAAAGAGGTCGAAATTTGCCTGACGTTTGCAGAACCCAGAATTGACTGGATTTGGTTGATATTGAGCTATTTGATCGATATCGAGTGAATCTCCTAAGGTCGAAATCCGACGTGAGATATCCGCTACCTGAGATCTGCTGACACGCTTCCTCGAGGATCGATCCTGACTTCATGTTTCCACATCGGGAGGAAGTCTTGTAATTATTTACGTGGGCACGAATCTGGTTTGATTTATATTATTATTTATTGAACTCGATTTCCTCCTACAACATGTTCATAGCTCATGCTACGGTTCTGACTATCACTTTCTTGCGACATCTTAATTCAAAAACAAGAAGAAAAATCCCTGGAAATGACACAATGGAAGAGAAAATTAGCAAGGGGAAATTACCTTTTCAACATCGCGAGAAAATAAATTTGGCGCCAAAAAGCCCTTTTCTGGGCCATGTTGGCACCTCACGCGCCCCCCGAAATAACGTTGAAAAGACAACTTCCCCCCCCCCCCCCCCCCGCAGGATGACGGTTAAAAGACGCCTTTTCGTCTCCTCCATAAAAACTTCTCGATTCTCGAGAAATCGCCTCTGGGGAAAGCAAAAAGGGGGAGACGAAAGGTTTCTTCTGCCCCTTACCATTGGAGAATTTCCGAAAAACCCAAAAAAACATCTAGGGGTTTTCTAAAGAACTCAAGAACAATACCACCCTGCCCCAACACCGCCCCACTATCACTAGGTAGTTCTCGACCACTCCACGAAAATCGACCGTAATTAAAGAAACAAAGAGGGAAAAAAAAGATTAGACACCAGGGCGTACCCTGACGAGAGGGTTTCTCGACCAAATAAATTTGTAGTCAAGACCCCGCTATAGGATAGTGGAGTCAGGTTCGTCCTCAGGAGAGAAGTCAGCGGTTCTAGGTTTAGTGTGTTTTGGGGTTCAGGGATAGCGGGAAAAGGTGGGGAGTTTGTTGTCGACATAGAATAGAGGGGTCGATGTCGATGGATGGAGAGGGAATGGTGGTTGGTGTCGGGTAGAATATGTGCCAAATAAAAATAATAAAATAAAACAAATGACACTACTAGAATTATGCAATTAGACATCACGTCTTTTAATTCTGTCAAGAAAACAGCTGATGTTAAATTCATTTTTTACATCAATTATTAAATTTATGATGTTAACAAATATTTAGAAATCTGTCAAATTTTTTGACAGATTTTAAATTGCTCATTCTTAAAAAAATCAAAACGCGTGTGGGTTTGAATTTTCCAAGTTAAATGAGCGGGATTGAATTAAGTAGAATAAGTTGGAGGGACTTTCAAAATTCGGAAATTTTCTAACACTTAGAAAAATTGGAGGAGCTTACAAAAAAAGTTTCCCATCTCCCCACATTTTCCATCTCTCTTCACCATTAGAAAAATTTATTCTCTCCTGGTTCTTCCTCTTCTCCCTATCTCATATCTACCTAGGACCTTCTCCTGTTTTCCATCTCCCCTGCCTTTGGATCTGCAACGTCTCTCTAGAGTCCGAACCTCAACCCTTCCTCCCTCCACTCCAAATCGCCCCCAAAAACTCCCGTCGGAGACAAACCCTAACTTCCTCCCTCTCTCCAAAACTCAACCCTTCCTCCCCTCCACTTCGAATCGCCCCCACAAACACTCGCCGAAGACAAACCCTGCCTCTCCCATGGCTCACCTCCTCCGACAACCACCGGTTAGGCACACTCGTCTTCTTCCTCTCTCTCCCTCTAGGGGGCGACTACGGAGAAGACGCCGACACCAACACTGACCACAATCATCGGTAAGTCCTCTCTAACCCTAATAGATCTATCCACCCTTTTGCTACCAATTTCTTCCATCCTTAGATATGAGGTTTCAGATCGATCTGATTTTTCCCTCTCGTATTCATACCTCGAGTAGGATAGGATCATGGATTGTAGCCTCCTAGTTTGTCTCCATTCCCAAGAATCGTGTAGCTCAAAAGATGTTGGTTCAGGTTAGAATGGTTACGAAAAAAGATGAGACCGATTCATTCGAATTGGATTCGATTTTATACATTTTAATAAGTATTATTGCTGAAATCCAGGCTAGGACTGACTGGAAGCTGTACTTGGCTTATGGATTCTGAATTGTTGTGTTCTTGTTTACGGTCTTTATTGCGAGTTGTTGCTGAATTCTCTCTGTCTGCCATATCCTTGATGTTTCTCTATATGAGTATATGACATATATGGGTTTCCTGAATTTTTTGACGTGGTTATGTGGTCTTTTAGCATGATTTATGCACTGATTTGTTGTTGTCCTGAAACTTTGAGATGTTGAACACTTACTTGCTGATTTTTGCTTCCATGTTTGATGCTTTAAAATTCAACCCTATATAAGTGTTTCATGATTTGTCATGTTTTTCCTTATATAAGAAATTTGAGTTAAAGTTTCTTACGTGCTTAGGAATCTTCTTGGCCCTTAATACTTGATTGCCGAAATATTCACGAGTATATCTTTTATTTTCAGACTTTAGAAGTATTTAGGCCTATCTGGTTCTTTTGAGTGGAAATCATGCACTCTCTTAAAGATTCTATGTTGATGTCCATATGTTCCTATGTGCTCTATTCTCTCCTATCTCTCATGCTTTTTTTTATCCCTACGTCTTCTCCTTTATTACCCTTCATGTGGCTTTTACATTATCATTACTCGACACTTTTTCCTATTTATGTGGTCAAGTTATGGTCTTATGTTTTTGCCATTCAAATTGATGCTAGAACATATAACTATTTATTTATCTTTTTCACGATAATATTAATGCTAGTTTTTCTTGCTACTTATGATGGTTGAGGTTCTACAACTTGTAAAACCACATTCAGGCTTGTGTGCAGCAACTTTAGCCCTTATATATGGTCTTATGTGACATGGATTTTGATAGCTTATCATGCTTGCCTTAATTTCTTGTTGATAATGTGTTTTTCCTGATCCTTTGTCATGAGATATTTGGTTCTATTTTCTGTCACATATTTGGGGTATATGTTGTGAAATTCCTTTGCGTTAAAACTGGTTCATTCCTGGCAATACTACCTATGATTTGAGTTGTTTTTTACTGCTGCATTTTATACTCATACATGATGTATTCTTGTGAAGAATTATGGTGCTCTTTAATAGTAGTTTTATGTGTTTACTAAGCATCAATTCATATCCGATGTTTCCCTTCTCTTTATTTTCATAATTTGAGATGAAATATATGTTCTGAATGTGTGGAATTTCTCTGTTTTTTTGATCCAATTTATTGAAAACGTTATAATCTTAACTTGGCTTATTGCATGAGAACTAACTCTTTGTTCCCTTTTTTGCAAGGAAATCTTAAAAGGAGATGTTAAGACCTTAGAAGAATTGAAAGAGGTTGGTCTTCAAATCTGGAATTAGCCTAGTGATGGCATTCCTTCAAGCTTGTGCTCATTTGACCAGGCTCGGCGATTGTGCAACATCAACAACCATTAGATGCCACTCCTCCTAGAACACCACTCTCCTATGTTTTTTAGGTAAGCCACTCTTCAGTACCTATTCACATTAGATTTTAAGGAATCTGCTTTTTACAAATATTGCCTTTGTTGTGTTGTTGTTGTCCTTGAAATTTTTTGCTACTATCCTTTGATGTGTTTTTTTGCTGCTGTATTTTCTATGCTTTTATGCAGTTTATTTGTACTGATGCTTTGATACAAGTTGATGTGCTTTGCTAGCATTGTTGCTATGCTTTGTTGTGTTGCTTTGTTGATACAAGTTTCTGCAATGCTGATCAAGTTGCTATTGGATTTTTTTTTTCTATTGATGCTTTGATTCTATAAATGCATTTAGAATTATTTTCAGTTAAATTAAGGTTACCGATGCTTTCATTCTATATAAGTGGTTAAGATAAATTAAGTTTAGAAGTTTTTAGTAAGTTAAATTAAGTGCTTGTAAGTTTGTCATGTTAAATTTAGTAAGTTAAATTTTGTTATAGTTTATATGTTTGTCATGTTAGAATTGAAATAGTTTATTAAGTTTAGAATTAAATTCATCTGATGATTATGCTATCTGTTCTGGCAGAAAGCAAAAAAGAGTTATCAAAAAGACGTCTACATGTAGTTTTTGCTTTGAGTTTATGATTAGGAATTAACTATGGTGACATTCATATCAATCACCTCTTGCTGCATAAATCTTCCATTGAAGCATGCTTAACCCTTGTGTGGGATCACTTGCTAGTGAAAATATGACGTTCCAACCTTTTGCTATACTGAGTGGTCTTGATTAAACATTTTGGACACATTACCACTTTTAGGAGCCGTATTTAAGGATAAATATTTGATTTCTCTTCAATGCAAACACAGACTTGTGTTTGACATTTCAGGTCATTTCAGGTCATTACATGTATTTTATCACATTAAAATACAATATTCACAACATAGATTTTATGTGAAGGACTTGGTGGTAACCTTTTTTTGGTTTTCTCTTAGAGTTGCTGTTTGTTTCAGTTTTTGAATTATATTCTGCTTACTATGGAGACTTGTTGATCTTTCTAGACACACTAAGGTATTTAACACTTTTAAGTGACTTGAATAAATTTGTATGCTTCTTCTGCATCTCTTTGAGCAATGACGGGTGTCAAGCATGATCAAGAATAAGGACTTTCATGGTCTCTTATTCATTGTAATGACTTAGATGCTGATCCTTCCCACCGAGGTATCTCACATAAAGTGGAATGGAATGTGAAGCTAGCTATTGCTTTGATAGTCATGACTTAAATGTTTGATGTAGTGTAATAGAGCAGAGTAAGAAGTGTGTGTGTATATATATATATATATATATATATATATATATATATATATATATATATATATATAGAGGTAAATGATCATTTGTAAACACCTCTTAGAATGTAATTTATGAACAAATCTAAGCCTTTAAATGGAGTGAAATGGATGGTTAAGATTTAATCCACATTTCTGATTTTTATTTTGATTTTTTCAATGCAAGACCCACAAAAAACCCACCAAATCACATTCCCCTGCGCGTGTCTACAAACAGAAACCGCTGTTTTTTTTAAAAAAAAGAAAAGAAAAATCCTTCTATACACGTTATTGTGGGAGAATGGTGATTTCTCCTGGGCCCCATGAACTATTGTTACAATATTTGTTTTTATGGCGGGAGTAGTTGTTTTGTACTGTAATAATGTACTTGGTTACAATATTTTTTTAATATGTAGTAATCATTTGCGTTTTGTATTAATCAATTTCTACAAATAATATTTCGCATATCGATGAACACTTCCAATATTTATATTTATATGAATAATTCATCATCTATCAATGAATAATTTAGAGTTTTAGTTGTAGTTAATTATATGAATAATTTGTCATCAATCGAATAATAATTCCACATATATGGACGAACAATTCCTTATATATCGATGAATAAGTCTATTATTTATATAATATATTCTTTCACATCACACCATACCACACCACCCTATGAATAATTTATCACATATTGGCGAATAGTTTATCCAAAATCAATGAATAGTTTAGATATTCCTACGAATAATTAACTTATTTTCGTCAATAATTCATGGATTCCAAAACACTCACGGAACCATTAAGCACCCTCAGGCTCACATAGTACTCTAGAATTCAATTGTTTCTACGAATAATTTATCAAGTATCAATGAATAGTTCAGTTATTTCTACTATTAATTTGTTAGATATAAACGAATAATTAAAATATTTCTAAATTTAATTCATAAATTCCCAAATATCTAAAAAAAAGGGAAATGAACTAAGTTATTTCTACGAATGAATAATAGTTTCTAACAGATAATCGGCCACATAAATATGAATAATCATTTATATTTAACACAGTTTAATTAAACAAATTTGCTTATATATATACGAATAATCACTTGTATATGCACGAATAATAGCTTATATCGAGCACAATTTAAATAAATAAATAATTATTTATATATACATACGAATAATGACTTATATATATATAGGAATAATAAATTTAAACAGGATACTGGAATTTTTCAACTAATTTTTCAACTTATTACTCCCTCCGTTAATTAAAACTTGACGTTTTACTATTCACGCACGCATTTTTAGGTGTTAAAAACTATATAAAATATTAACTTTTTTAATAATTTTTTTAAATAATATCATACTTATTACTATTAAGTATGAATTTATAAAAACAAATTTAAAAAAAAGTTAATATTTTATATAGTTTTTATCGTTTTAAAAAAGCGTGCATGAATAGTAAACGACAAGTTTTAATTAACAGAGGGAGTACTACTTATGCTCACCGTAACCTCTTTTTTGCGGGCTCTCTCTTTCTCATATTACGTAAACGGTAAACCCCGTCAAATTCGAGGTTTTTGTATTTCTCTAATTTGTTTCATTTACTCCATACTTCATTTGGGATATTTTGGTGGGGGTACACGCGCCTATTCAAGGGAGTTACTGTGTTTTTCTTTTTCCTTTATTTATTAAATAGTATTAATCTCAACCGTTTATTTAACCCAAATGAAAGGCCTAGATGTGTTCACAATTTTCACCCTAAGAGGTGTTTACACCAGAACCACCCTATATATATATATATTTAATGATAAAAGTAATCTTCTTGAGATCGAAAAATATGCTCAGTAAGATTTTGTTTTTCCTTTCAAATTGCAGTGAATTAAGATGATAGTAGCTGGATCGGAAGACTTGCTTGTGTTTTTTCTTTCAATCATTGGCTAAAGAATCCTCTAATCTACCCGCCTAATCATGAGCCTCGTTGTCTAAGCTATATGTACAGTATATTATTTGTGCCGCAAGATCTGGATTTGGCATGTGTTGGTATTTTGGCCGTTTTAGCAAGAGGTGACATTCAGGAGGCAGTTTTAGGGGCCAAGGAAGGATTGGAAGAAATAAGGTAATGTATTAACGTGTACATTTTATCACTTCGTTATGTTTTCATTACTAATTAATCTTTTGTTTATACTTAAGAAACTTCAGATTACCTGAGTTTCCTGATTCAGCTATGGAGGAAATCAGTTCTCCATAGATGGAGCTTCAACTAGCACAAATTGTGTTTGTTACAACTAAAACCCGTAATTCTCTATTACACAGAACAAGCTATTTATACATTTCTAACTATACTATAGAGAGATCTTGGGCTTTATTACATCTGGGCCTTTCTATCCATTATACTGAAAGCCCATATAGCCCATATACTCTCATATCCTCCCCTCAAGGTGGAATGGGGTAAACCAGTCCAAGCTTGCAACAGAGGAAGAAATGCTGATCAGCTCCTAACGCCTTCGTAAAGATGTCGGCGAGCTGTAAATGGGAGGGAACATGGACAGTGGCCAGGAACCCATCTTGAACCAAGTCCCGAACAAAATGACAGTCGATGCGGAGGTGTTTAGTCCGCTCATGGAATACCGGGTTTGCTGCCAGGTGTTGTGCCGCCTTGTTGTCGCAACACAAGGGGATAGGAAGGGTGGAAGGGACTCGGAAATCTTCCAACAGCCCATGAAGCCAAACAATTTCACTGCCAGCCGTAGACATGCTTCTGTATTCGCTTTCCGTGGAAGATTTCGACACCGTCTTCTGTTTCTTGGTTTTCCAGGAAACCAATGAATCACCCATAAACACACAGTATCCAGTTAAAGAGCGAGCAGAGAATGGGCAATTGCCCCAATTTGCATCCGAGTAAGCTCTTATTGTGAGAGGTGAATTAGATGGATAAAATAGAGAACAATTGATGGTGCCTTTAAGATTCCGAAGGAGGAACTGAGCAGCTTGCATATGAGGAATGCGAGGAGATGATATGAACTGAGTTAGCTGCTGAACAGAGAAGGAGATGTCTGGCCTAGTCAATGTGAGATATAAAAGTCGGCCAATGAGACGACGATATGACTCCGGATCATCAAGTTCTTCCCCTTCATCAATAGACAATCTCAAATTCCTCTGCATAGGAAATTTTGCAATCTTGCTGTCTACAAAACCAGAATCTGTGAGGAGATCAACCACATACTTTCTTTGATTCAAAAGGATTCCTTTGTCTGAGCGGGAAATTTCCATACCCAGAAAGTAGCGTGCAAAACCCAGATCTTTGATTGTAAATTCGTTGTGCAGAGAGGCTTTGGTGGCAGCGATCGTTGACTCATCATCACCAGTTAGGAGCATATCATCTACGTAAATTAAGGCAATCGTGAGCAATCCATTTTTGCAGCAAGTGAACAGCGAGTAATCTTGCCTGGACTGAACAAAGCCTTGACGGAGAAGATGCTTGGTGAGCTCGATGTTCCACTGTCTACTGGCCTGCTTCAAGCCATATAAAGACCTGCGCAGACGACACACTTGCCCAGGCAAAGATTTTGTGTAGCCGGGAGGAATTGTCATGTAGACTTCCTCATCTAAAAAACCGTGTAAAAATGCGTTATTGACGTCTAGTTGGTGCAGGTTCCAGGCTTTGGATGAAGCTAAAGCAATCAGTGTTCGGACAGTGGTAAACTTGGCTACCGGCGAAAACGTATGCTTATAATCCTTGTCCTTGACTTGGTTGTAGCCCTTGGCTACTAGTCGAGCTTTGAACCGTTCAACTTGACCATCAGGGCGGTATTTGATTTTATAAACCCACTTGCATCCTATGGGTTTATGGCCTTGTGGAAGGTGAACCAAATCCCACGTGTGATTGTCCTCAAGAGCTTGTAGTTCTTTGCCCATTGCTTCAATCCAGGCTGGATCTTTGTGAGCTTGATTATATGAAGATGGCTCAGGAATGCTCAGCACATTGAACAATGAGACAATATAATCATCTGAATATTGGGTGAAGTCTTCTAATTTGAGAACTGAGAAGGTTGTGGACAAGGAGGTGTTATGAGTGACTTTTGTGGGCAAATGATGACAGATATAGTCCTGGAGTTTGGCAGGTCGAATTGTGTGGCGTGTTGGACGGGGTTGGGTGGGCTGTGTTGGGACAGTGACATGGTGGTTTGTGGTGGATGCCTCAGAGTGAAGAGAAAGATCAGAGGAAATAGAATCAGGAGCAACAAAGTTGGACAAGTCTGGGTTATGTGACGATTGAGATGTAGGGGAAATGGTTTGAGGTGAGGTGAGAGGTGGAGGGGTGTGATTGGAATGAGTGATGGGTGGTAATGAACTGGAGGAGCCTGCAATGGGTGCATCTCCTATGGGAACAACTCGTAATGTGGGTGCCAAGGTATGAGAATGTGAAGTGATGGTGTCATGCTTGAAAGGAAACAAGTGCTCCTTAAACACAACATGGCGCCTGATGATCAACTTGTGAGTGGATAAATCATAAAGTTTGTAGGCCTTTTGGCCTGGTGGATAGCCCAAAAAAACGCACCTTTTCCCTGTAGGATCAAACTTGGATCGATTGACCTTGGAATCCAAGGCGTAACATAGGCAACCAACTACCTTAAGGCTGTCATAGGAAGGGGGTTTCTGAAATAAGATTTCATAAGGGGCTTTCCAGTTGAGAACCGAAGATGGCATGAGATTAATCAAGTGAGTTGCTGTCAATATGCACTCACCCCAGAACTTCATGGGCAGATTTGCATGAAGACGAATGGCACGAGCAGTCTCAACCAAGTGTCGATGCTTTCTTTCAACTCTCCCGTTCTGCTCAGGCACACCAGGAGCTGAACGTTGATGAATTATGCCTTTATCTTGAAGAACTGAATACAGCTTTGCCTGAATAAACTCTGTCCCATTATCAGTACGAATGGCCTTGACCTTTTTGTTGAATTGAGTTTCAACAAACGAGAAGAAGCTGAGAATAATTCTGAGCACTTGTTCTTTGTTTCTAATAAGGAACGTCCAAGTGCTTCTACTGTGATCGTCAACAACAGTTAAAAAGTATCTACCACCACAGATTGAAGGTGATCTGAACGGACCCCAAAGATCCATATGGATCAAATCAAATATCTGAGAGGCAACAGACGAACTTCGACTGAATGGTAACTTGTGCAGTTTTGCTAAATTGCAAGCATCACAATCCAAGTGCATATTCTTGGAAGGATTACACACATCCATATGATGTAGTTTAGAAAGGGAAATATGACCCAATCTGCTATGAAACAACTATAAACTAGAGTCTGGTAAAGGAGTGCTAACAGCACACACCTTATTCAATTCCTTAGAAGGAAATCTATTATTGAGAACAGTGAATGACTGAACTCCATCACCATTTGTCTTCTTCTTGCATTGGAATCCAGCAAACTTGTATAAGCCACCGTCTCTATGCCCTTCAGCTAAGATTTCTTTAGTTGAAGTGTCCTGTAGGATGCATTTTCGTTTGAAGAATGCAAACATCAGATCATCTTCATCAACTAGCTTAGAAACTGATAGCAGATTGTGTTTAAAACTAGGCATAAAGAGCACATCATGCAGCATTAAACGATCATTCAAAACAATCTTCCCCGAGTATTTAACTAACTGAGTAGTACCATCTGGAAATCCAATCAAAATTGGCCTTATCATTAAACTGAGATCAGCAAATAGACCATGATCATAAGCAATGTGGTCAGAGGCTCCCGAATCCACTATCCATAAAAAAGATGAAGAGCAAGTATATGCATTAGTGCCAAGAGACTTCACATTACCTGCAAAGTTTATGAAGCCTTGTGGTCCAGGTCCATCAGTGGGGACCTTCCCTTGTATGGCCTTCATGACCTCAGCTACCACAGCGTTCACCAGGCTAACGTCGTGGGATGGTCCAGCTTGACCAGAACTCCTGCTCTCCTGATCGTCACCAAATGGAGTGTCTTGCTACACATCCTGAACATTAGCCACAAGCCGACTAGGCTTGTCTCCAGGCTTTCCTTTAGGACCTGTATACCATTCAGGTATGCCCACCAGTTGAAAGCAGGTTTCACGAAGGTGACCCTTTTCCTTACAGTAAGTGCAAACTCGGTCCATTTTTGCACGCTTAGCATCTCTTTTGAACTCAGTGGTCTTCCCTTTGCCATTATCAAATGTTCTTGCAGCAGCCAGGATGTCATGGTTCTGGGTAAGGCCACCTGTAATTCCTTTCTGGCGCTCAATCTGAGTCACCATATGCAGATCTCTATTCACCGTTGGTAAGGGATCCATGCCTAGAATGTTTGAACGGACATTCTCATAAGTGTCTGATAAACCCATCAAGAACTGCATGAGTTTAGTTGTGGCCTCTTTCTCCAGAATCGATTTGAGTATCTGACAGGTGCAGGACTTTAAAGCTCCACACTTACAAACTGGAACACTTTCTAAGGCTTGAAGCTCCTCCCAAATTTTCTTGCACTTGCTATAATACTCAGAAACGCTCAAGTTGTCTTGTTTAATGGCACTCAGCTCTCTTCGCAATTGATAAATCAATGGCGCATTGGATTCAGCAAATTGCTCAAGAATGTCATCCCAGAGTTCCTTTGCTGAGTGCACATACATGAAATTCTCCGCGATCTCTGGCTTCATAGAGTTGATCAACCAACTCATCACCATAAAATCGCAACGCAGCCACTTGTCATAGTCATCATCAATCTCAGAAGGCATGGGGCAACCGCCATTGATGAAACCAAGCTTGACCTTTGCCCCAAGCGCCATACGCACACCTCGTCTCCAGGTGTTGAAATTTGAACCATTGAGCTGGGATGCCACCAGTTGCATACCCGGATGGTCCGAATTTGCAAGGAAAAGTGGATCAGTGTGGCTTCCCCCAGCCAATATCCCTGTTTCACGCTGAGTAGGCTCAACATCGTCAACTCGTACCTCTCCTTCAAGATCTCCCATGTGTGCAGCACACAACCTGATCTCAATTCGATTAATCACAGCAATGGACAGTAGTCAGAATCAGATCAGCACAACAATTGTAAGCAAACTCCACTGTAAACAGACTCGAAGGAAGAAAATCAGCAAATTCAAGAACTGCTATTCGGAAACCAGCAATCAGATTCGAAACCTCCTTCAGTAATCGCAATCAGACTCAAGAACGGCAAAATCAACGATCATAATCGCAAATATCTCATATATCACCAACCAGAATCGGAAGTACTTCAAACAGCAATCAGCCTAGCATACGCAGCTTGCAATCTAACAACACTAGCAATCAGATCGATAACAGACTGAAACCGACGGTAACAACAATCAAGAACTGAACAATCAAGGCCAATTACAACTTCGAATCATTCATAGAAGAGAATGAGATACACAAGATCAACAAATCCAAAATGAATTACTTAGATCGGACACGATCATCTGGATCAATCTAATCGATTCGTTGATCACAGACGGCGAACCCATCGAACTTTCAGATTTCGGCGATAAATCGCCCAAACAAGATTCAGTAGAGAGGTCGACAATTACTAAACACATCTATTTCAGAAGCACACAGCGGAATTCAATTCTAGTCTACGCGCGAGACATTGGCTCTGATAACATAAGAAACTTCAGATTACCTGAGTTTCCTGATTCAGCTATGGAGGAAATCAGTTCTCCATAGATGGAGCTTCAACTAGCACAAATTGTGTTTGTTACAACTAAAACCCGTAATTCTCTATTACACAGAACAAGCTATTTATACATTTCTAACTATACTATAGAGAGATCTTGGGCTTTATTACATCTGGGCCTTTCTATCCATTATACTGAAAGCCCATATAGCCCATATACTCTCATAATACTCCCTCGGATAAAAAAAAATAAGGGCTGCTTTAGGCTTGTCCACAAGTTTTAGGAAAAGTATCCGTTCACTTACACCCCTATTTTAAGCCAAGCAATGAACTATTTAAACAAATGCAGTAAATAAAAAACATGTTTCAATAAAAAAACTTGTAATTCAATGCTAATTATTTGTCTGGGAACTATATCATCTCAATTTAACAACACTAGTCTTCTCAATCTTCAGTAGGCCATGGGAACTATATCATCTCTGCTGAAAACCGGCTCACCTTTGATGGAGTTCTTGATTTTGTATGTCTTCTACTTTAATTGGGTTCAAAAAATTCCTTTACACTGTCTTCTTAGTTTGTTTTTTACTATTGATTGAGAGACTTAATGATTTAGCGCAGCTATATTTTCAGAATTCTTCCTGATATAGGTCTGATTTTTTTTACTTGTACAGTCAAAATTACATTACTATATTACAATATGATGACTGTTGTATTTAGACGTTGATACTTTTTGTTTGGATACTTTTACTCACAATTGTAGTATTGCGATGGTAAAAATTCTAAGTAGAAAAATCTGGGTTAATATTTCAAAATATTTATGTATTTGCACCTTTGTGGCCCTGGCCCTGGTCCTCCTAAAGCTATTGATTGTGTTTATGTAAGGGTGAATACCTTCTTTTTTTTGGAAGAGGTGAATACCTTTATTTTGTATTGACTTGGAGTAAATCACATGTACAAGACGTAAACCTGGCAATGTATTGACTTGGAGTAAATCACAGGTACAAGATGCAAACTTCCAAGGTTAGGGATCACCACAACAATAAACATATGTGTAGATCATAAATCACATAAATATGCATGCTTTATATCAAGGAATCGACTCTCGCAAATTCCAACAATTTAGGTGATAGAGGCTCTCGCATAAAATCCTAATTTGTTTCTACCTTTTCTTAATTAGGATCAACCAACTTTCGCAAGCAAACCCTAATTACGATCCAATTCATAATAAGATCACTTTCGCTTCAATATCATGAATAAGGAATTTCCTCAACTTTCGCAAAGGATTAAGCACATAGGTAGATGATGATAAAGACATATAAATTCATGGATTTATAAATCAAACACACATATCTATGTTGGGATCACCCCAACCCTAGAAGAAGAAAATTAGAAACAAAACATAATAAAAGAAATTAACTTTAACATAAAATAAACTAAAACTTACAAAACCTTCCAAACGTTCCTCCTCTCTCTCCTCCTCTCTCTCTCTCTCTCTCTCTCTCTCTCTCTCTCTCTCTCTCTCTCTCTCTCTCTCTCTCTCTCTTGCTCCTTGCGTCCTAAGACGACTTTTCTTGAATGAATGAAAATCAGCCCCCCCCCCCCCAGGGCTTTATTGCCTTCTAATCCTTGCTATCCAAGGATAGAAGATATCTATCTATATCTAAAATTATATATAAAACTTTAAAAGATAAATAAAAGCAATTTAGGAATTAAATCTAAAAGGAAAATAAATCTAAAATAGGTAAGATGTCTTCCATGTCTTCTCCATAGATAGAACTTGATAGATGTTGATAGATCTCGGCCAAATTGGATAGAATTGGATCCAAGGACTCCCAATCCTAGTAGGACAGCGAAACCGCGTAACGCGCTACCGGACACGGCTCGTCGATCTCGACTAGGGCTCCTCGATCTCGAGTAGCCCTCCTCTGTCTCGAGTAGGATTGTTGGTCGACTCGGCGTCTCGGCTAGCTGGTGCTCGATGTGACTCGGACATGACTCACGGGTCTATTCGATCTTGAGTAGCCTTGCTCTGTCTTGAGTAGGATTGGCTCATCGACTAGGTCTTCCCGGGTGGCTCTGCTCGACCGACTCGGATCTGGACTCGGGGCTCGTCGATCTCGACTAGATCTCCTCGAGATCGAGTAGGGTTCCGGGATCGGGTTGTCTCTGACTCAGTGTCCTTGATCAGCTCTGCTCGACCAGGTGTGCTCGACCAGCCCTCGTCGAGATCGAGTACGGTGTACCCGCGAGATCGAGTAGAGTTCTCTCAGCTTTCTGCTCTGTTTTTAAAACGCAGTTTCCCGAGTCCTCGTTCGTCGGATTGACGCATATGACAATGCGTTGGAAAGCTCTTTCCGAGGGCTACAACTCTCATGAAGACATCAAAGCTTGATTCAGAATGAAGAATGGTGAAAAATGGCGTTTTCCCCAGCTGCAACATCTTTAGCTTCTCCATGAGTTTCCTTTAAGCTTCAAAGTGCGTCCGATTTCTGCGAAATATAACAAAAACTTGTGTAGACCTCTATATATTGCAAATAAGTGTAAACTACACAGATTCTGTATTATTCTAACCCAAATGCATGCAATGTATGCAGAAATCGATATAAAAGTTAGTGTAAAACATGGCAAATTAGGCTCACAACAAACACCCCATACTTAAGCTTGCTTGTCCTCAAGCAATACTTTTAATTTTCAGTCAGGGGAGAAATCAAAACTCTCAACATATCATATTCATTCTCATATAACCCAGCAGTCAATTACCATCATTGAAAAGGTACTTGTGTCACAAATCCATGCATGTGCAATTATACAAAAGCAACATCTACTCACAAAAGAAGGTTCATGCAAAAACAATTTATATGTGACAAAGCAACAATAATCAAGAGGACTTTAATTAAGCTCAAATAAGGAGTAGATTGGTAAAAGGCTAAAGGTGGGCAATTTTTGGCCATGTGGTGCTTTTGATCCGGGGAAATGGAGTATTTCCAAATTGAATTTCCACATTCCTTCTCCATAAGATTCATCACCTTTCATAATGCTTTTTCTCAATAATAATGTTTTTACCTCTCTAACCTCAGCACTGCCTTCTCGCGAGTCGCAAACATGGGTGTCATGAATGGCCCCGGATACTTAGTGCTTTGGACTCCTCACAATGTGTCCCATCTCTCCAAACTATTATCTTAGAGAGCAGGGTCAATCTACCTTTATCTCCTGAGGTGATTGGATTTTCTTTCACTCATTAAATTTTCCATATTTTTCAAACAATTTCCCTGCCAAACTCCAATAATGATATATAACAACACAAACACCATATAATAATCTTCATAATGCAATCATCATTCTCAACATAATCCCCGGATAAGAAATAAGGTAAAGAATGGGCAATATTTAGATCATGTGGAGCAAGAAATAAGGCATATTATGGCTTTTGTGATGCATAAGCATAGGTAAGGCTAGGAATTTAAACAATGAGCATTATATGGAAATATAAAGTCCTCCATCATCTTATCATGCAACATGTAAAAAGCAACTTCAAATTTGACCTCATTTCATGGTTTTCATCAAAATATGCACTTCATTGTGACTTCCCTTCACTAGGCATTTTCATGCTATATCTCTAATGAATCCAATTTTTTTGTATCGTCGAGTTCAATTTAAGCTTCCATGACACTAATCAAAATTTTCAATGGGGGTCATTTTTATAAACTTTGGAAAACATGCATATAAGCACATAAATTAATAATGAATTACAAAATAGCCATGTATAAGCAATTCAAGAAATAAACTCTAAATATGCACAAAAAATGTCAAATAAAGCCAAATATGCATAGAGTAAGCCCTTCCCCCACCCCATACTTAAACATTACAGTGTCCTCACTGTATAAAAACAAGGGTAAAGAAAGAAACTCACAAGACAGGTGTGCAGGGCCTCAAAATGTCGAATAAAAGAATCCTGGGCCGAGTCTGAATGTAGTTTGCTTCTATCCATGGACCTGAAAAGTGTAGAAGACATATACCCATAATAGAAAAACTAAAAGGTTCCAAACCAAAAACAAACAAAAGCAACAATGTCCAAAAGTCCCAAAAATAAATGTCTATTTACAAGCTCTAGATTTTATAGTCGCTAGGTCGACTTCTTCATTAAGCATTAGCCTGGCTCATCTTTGTCCGGAGGTATAGGTGGATCTGGTGGTTCCTCCGGTGGTGGGAAGCGTGGGATGTCAACCGGGGGCATTATGTGAAGAAGCTTAAACCTCCCCGAGTGAATGCTCCATGGCTCCACCCATTCATCTTCCCTGGCTCCAGCTGGCATGTATAAGGGAAGATATAAAGAAAATATACATACCTCATCATCATACCTCTTCCGATTCATAGGTTGACTTGGTTGCGCGTCTCCACCACAGCAAAACGGTGGAGTGGGAAGAGATATTTCCATCTCATCATGCGGAGCTTCATGCCACTTTGCTAGGACCCCATACTTGAATATGAACATCGGTTGCTCAAAATCATCGGGGATAGCCTTCACCTTGTAAGGTAAAAGCGATCTTGGAATGCCCTGGTCAACAATGTCCAACTTCTTCTCTTCTAGTGCTTCTTCTTCTTGGGATCCTTCATATGATTCATCAACAATAGGTAGCAAAGTAGGAATGAAATTCGAGGAAGGACATACCTGATTGTCGACATTGAGTGGGTCAATTGGCTCGTCGAGAGGAGGGCATGGTCCTTTAGACTGAATGGAAGCCTCAAGCCTTCGGATTTCGTCTTCCAGCCGAGCTATTTCCCTTAATCGTGACTCCTCCACTGCGATCCTATTTCTCCGTCTCAAATCTTGATACCATTCTTCCCATGCAGGATTCCCTTCAACAAAGTCTTCCATCTTTGTACCTAAGCTTTTGAAATCACAATCAAGAACACAAATTAGTGGCAAAAGCTTGGCACCCAGTTGGTACCGGTGAGGTAGGTGGTGGTAGGGTATGTGAAGGGTAAGAAAAAGGGATGGGCTTTTCTGAACCTTCACAATTAAACTAGGCGCGATTGATATCTCCCCGGCAATGGCGCCAATTTGACGAGAGGGTTTCTCGACCAAATAAATTTGTAGTCAAGACCCCGCTATAGGATAGTGGAGTCAGGTTCGTCCTCAGGAGAGAAGTCAGCGGTTCTAGGTTTAGTGTGTTTTGGGGTTCAGGGATAGCGGGAAAAGGTGGGGAGGTTGTTGTCGACATAGAATAGATGGGTCGATGTCGATGGATGGAGAGGGAATGGTGGTTGGTGTCGGGTAGAATATGTGCCGAATAAAAATAATAAAATAAAACAAATGAAGATGCAAACTTTCAAGGTTAGGGATCACCAGAACAATAAACATATGTGTAGATCATAAATCACATAAATATGCATGCTTTATATCAAGGAATCGACTTTCGCAAATTCCTACAATTTAGGTGATAGAGGCTCTCGCATAAAATCCTAATTTGTTTCTACCTTTTCTTAATTAGGATCAACCAACTTTCGCAAGCAAACCCTAATTACTATCCAATTCATAATAAGATCACTTTCGCTTCAATATCATGAATAAGGAATTTCCTCAACTTTCGCAAAGGATTAAGCACATAGGTAGATAATGATAAAGACATATAAATTCATGGATTTATAAATCAAACACACATATCTATGTTGGGATCACCCCAACCCTAGAAGAAGAAAATTAGAAACAAAACATAATAAAAGAAATTAACTTTAACATAAAATAAACTAAAACTAACAAAACCTTCCAAACGTTCCTCCTCTCTCGCCTCCTCTCTCTCTCTCTCTCTCTCTCTCTCTCTCTTTGCTCTTTGCGTCCTAAGACGACTTTTCTTGAATGAATGAAAATAAGCCCCCCCTAGGGCTTTATTTATAGCCTTCTAATCCTTGCTATCTAAGGATAGAAGATATCTATCTATATCTAAAATTATATCTAAAACTTTAAAAGATAAATAAAAGCAATTTAGGAATTAAATATAAAAGGAAAATAAATCTAAAATAGGTAAGATGTCTTCCATGTCTTCTCCATAGATAGAACTTGATAGATGTTGATAGATCTCGGCCAAATTGGATAGAATTGGATCCAAGGACTCCCAATCCTAGTAGGACAGCGAAACCGCATAACGCGCTACCGGACACGGCTCGTCGATCTCGACTAGGGCTCCTCGATCTCGAGTAGCCCTCCTCTGTCTCGAGTAGGATTGTTGGTCGACTCGGCGTCTCGGCTAGCTGGTGCTCGATGTGACTCGGACATGACTCACAGGTCTAGTCGATCTCGAGTAGCCTTCCTCTGTCTCGAGTAGGATTGGCTCATCGACTAGGTCTTCCCGGGTGGCTCTGCTCGACCGGCTCGGATCTGGACTCGGGGCTCGTCGATCTCGACTAGATCTCCTCGAGATCGAGTAGGGTTCCGGGATCAGGTTGTCTCTGACTCAGTGTCCTCGATCAGCTCTGCTCGACCAGGTGTGCTCGACCAGCCCTCGTCGAGATCGAGTAGAGTTTTCTCAGCTTTCTGCTCTGTTTTTGAAACGCACTTTCCCGAGTCCTCGTTCGTCGGATTGACGCATATGACCATGCGTTGGAAAGCTCTTTCCGAGGGCTACAACTCTCATGAAGACATCAAAGCTTTATTAAGAATGAAGAATGGTTAAAAATGGCGTTTTCCCCAGCTGCAACATCCTTAGCTTCTCCATGAGTTTCCTTTAAGCTTCAAAGTGCGTCCAATTTCTGCGAAATATAACAAAAACTTGTGTAGACCTCCATATATTGCAAATAAGTGTAAACTACACAGATTCTGTATTATTCTAACCCAAATGCATGCAATGTATGCAGAAATCGATATAAAAGTTAGTGTAAAACATGGCAAATTAGGCTCACAACACCAGGGTGTACCCCGGTCTCCGCCCAATGACCACCGTCCCTTACACCGTAGGAAGGCGGTTTCCACCACTGAGGTTGGTATCCCTTTGCCCTAAAAACACTTTAAAAAAAAAGAGCAAACCTATAAATTAAGAAGGGTAAGAGAAAGATCGAAGAAAATTTACTTGAGAAGTACAAAAGAGAGACGCCGGTAAGCTTGGAAAGCCAAGAAGCAAACTACCACCCTAATCCGATTTCGTTTCTCCGAGAGCACAGAAAACCCTTGGACTCTCTCTCTCTCCTCTTTAATTGTTCAGAAATGCGGAATGAAGAGGAACAATGCAAAAAACCCACTTATAGGTCTCTATGGGGTCACTCCCTTAAGTGGGGTAAAATGCACGATAGGCCCAATCAAGGCCCATCCAATAAACTGATGTTTGGCAGGAAGCATCATGTTTGTCGAAACCCAATCGCGAATGATGGATAACTCACGATCCGGTTACGAGGAGATATGATGATGTCATGGAAAATAGACCTATTAAATCACACGAGTATGACATCATAAATGAGCCACCCGACGCAAAAAGACATCTGGCCCCACCACCAGATTCATTGCGAGTAAGGTAATTGATCAAGTCATGACTAGAACCAACACCCTCAAAAACCTTTACCCACATTTCCTCGCGACCTGAATATCGATATAATTCTGCGTAAGAACAAGAGCAGACCCTCTGAATGTCTCGTAACTCTCTGGGATCCTAGCAAGCATCTCGCTGGCTCAAACACCTCACCTCTAATAGCATCATGTGTGTTACCTATACCCATAAGCGTGTGGGCATGCGTTACACGTGTCCTATGTAGAACCACGAGGTCACCAGCCGGCTACTCACTTAGTTTCCCTATAAATACTCCCCTTCGACCCCGAAGAAAGGGATCCGATCCAAGATAAAAAGCTAAAGAGCTCTGATTGCCTCCCGGACCTAAAGCCCCCGGAGTTGAGTTCTCAAGATCTTCGATCGGAGCAGAACGTTCTTGGAATAAGAACATCACTTGACCCCTTCTCTAAATGACGACTGAACGGTTCAGATATTCGCGAGCCAAACATAAACGCCCCCATCGCTTGGACTAATTAACATATAAATCTTATCATACCCCCTCACGATTAAGGCTTGCAGGTATTTCTAGTCGTTTTGTCTTCACGGTGAGGTAATACATATAGATGAAATTCCATAAACGCATTGGGTTTGACATAACCATCTACGTTAATCTTGTAGATGGCTCCTACTGGTCTAGTCCATTTAGATCTAGACCTTTTTTTCCTCTTATTGATATCTCTATTAATACTCCTGGGATTTATTTCTCTACAGTCTTGAATATTTTTATTAATTCACTTAATCATATTATCAGAGGTGTCAGGGGTTGTATGTTTAAAGATTAACTTGTTTCTAGTTTCCCAGATCATTTCCCAAATAACCACTAGATCTTCAAAAAACTGATTTGCCTGCTTGATTTGACTAATGTTGTCGCACAGGGAACCTTGCAAGGAGAGGTTGTGAAAGAACTTACCTGTCGTTTGTTCAAATTGGGCTATTAGTTCCTTTGCAAAGAAGCACTCCGTAAAGAGGTGAGTGACATCCTCATTTCTGAGGTTACATAGGGAACAGACGTTTGGTACTCCGTTGATGTACCTATTAAGCCTGCTGGTCGTGGGTAGAGCATCTATTTTAATTTTCCATACTAGGTTTTTAAGGCGAGGAGGGAGGTTTAGGTTCCAGATCCATTTATGGTTTTCTATGTTGTGGTTAGTGTTGGTAATTTTCTTAGCATATTTGATGGTGAATTTTCATGTGGGATTAGGTGCTCAGAATAGCTTTTCCTGAGCTTGCCATGTTGGGATGTTGAGGGGTAAAACACAGTCAGCTATATTTTGAGGGAAAAGACTCTGAATGAGAGGCTTATTCCAGAGCTTTTGAGGGGTAAAGAGGTGGCTGACTTTCATGTTCGGGTCATTGTTACCCATGTAGTTCTTAAGTTTTTTATTGGGTACCCAAGAGTCATTCCAAATATTTATGAGGTTGTCATCTCCTATAATCCAAAGGAGACAATTCTCAATTTTTTTTCTAAGAGATAAAAGTCTGCCAAATTGCCAAGAGGGGGAGATCCAACCACGGCTCGCTCTATCTTCATCTCAGCTCCGACCGTTCTTACCTCGGCTCCCGCCGTTCTCACCCCGGTTCTAGGCGTCTCGTGCTACAGTGCTCTGTCACGATAAAACTCCAGTGTGTCACTGGTTAAAAAAATAATTAGTGACATATCTTACTTATGTGATAATTTAAAAATAATTTTAAAAAAATATTTTTAAAATCTTGTTAGCAACTAACAAAAATTAAAAAAACAAATTGGACATTCTAGCTCTGACTGAAACTAAATCTGTGACTCCTCCTCTGGACTCCGATCTGAAGAAAGCTGAGTTCCAGAAATGCATCACAATTTCGTCCGTAGGACACAAAGGCGGAATTTGGATCCTTATTCGTAGTGTTAAAACTATTGAGGATAAAGCCATTTTGGAACTAAATGAAAGATTTGTCATGATAGAGTTTATTATTAACCACCTTAAGCTTGCAATCCTCTTTGTTTATGCCCCTAGTTATGAAAATGAAAAACATCAATTTTGGCAGGAAGTATATTCCAAAGTTTTTAAGCACAATCTCCCAATTATAATTATAGGGGATCTAAATGATATTGAAAACGATAATAAAAAAGTTGGAGGTTGCACCCTAAGTCTAAGTATATTTTGACGTATTAAAGAGGTTAAAGATACTCTTAATCTTCAAACTATTCCCTTCATTGGATCCCAGTTCACTTGGAGGAAGAATCGCAATAGCCAATTGAATACTTGTGAAAGACTAGATAGAGGTCTAATTCACAAAGACATTATAACTAAATTCAAAGACATAAAGATGCGTCATCACCCATTTTCATTCTCTAACCACTGCCTAATTACAACCGAAATAGGTATCCCTCTGAATGATAAAGGTTCTCCATTTAGATTTGAGATGGCATGGACTACTTTTTCTAGTTACGAGAATATGGTTAGAAAAGTTTGACAAAACAGCATGGCTGGTTACTTTGGCTTCAAACTTACTCAAAAACAGAAACTCCTAAAGACAAATACCAAAGTTTGGTGCAAAACACACACAAATAATATTCAGAAACAACTCATTACTGTAGAAGAACAAATAACAGATTTCCAAAATTCCTTCCCTTGGGGGACTTTATCCATTTCAGATACTAATAAACTAAAAAGATTGGAGAACAAACGAGTTCAGTTACTATCATTTGATCAAAGATTCTGGAAACAAAGAGCGAGAGTGAAGCACCTTCAACAAACAGATAAAAATACCAAATACTACCAAACATCGGTTAAAATCAAAAATTATAGATCAGCCATTTCCAATTTTACAGCTAGGGATGGAACTTCTACAACGGACAAAAATCTTATTAGGAATCAAATTACAACTGAAACGGCTGACAGATTCACAGAAAGAAAGAGGGGTCTGGTCAACCCTAATGACCTTGTATATATAAAATCAGAAGTTACTGAGGAGCAAAACTCACAGTTAATTATTCCTCTAACTGATCGAGAAATCAAATACACGGTAACAACTATGGCAGAAGGAAAATCTCCTGGACCTGATGGCTTCCCTCCAGAATTTTATACCAAATATTGGCACATTGTGGGTAATTCAGTTTGTAAAGCTGTTAAAGCATTTTTCCATTCTGGATCTCTACTGAAAGACATCAATCAAACCTTCCTAGATCTTATACCAAAAGTGGATAACCAAACTACTATCCACCATTTTAGACCTATAAGCCTCTATAATACAATTTACAAAAT
The DNA here is from genome assembly GCA_037127255.1 of Persicaria tinctoria. Classification (NCBI taxonomy): domain Eukaryota; kingdom Viridiplantae; phylum Streptophyta; class Magnoliopsida; order Caryophyllales; family Polygonaceae; genus Persicaria; species Persicaria tinctoria. The sequence goes on along the minus strand of JBANSL010000002.1, from coordinate 40,954,172 downwards.
AATTGAAAAGATCCTTGCCAATAGACTTAAACCGATACTCCCCAACATCATAAACCCTTTTCAAGGAGCCTTTGTTGAAGGTAGATCCATTCAAGATAACACGCTGATAGCTAAAAAAATATTCCACTCTTTTCATAAGCAAAAAGGAAAAAAGGGTTGGATGGCCTTATAATTAGATATGGAGAAAGCCTATGACAAAATTAATTGGAGCTTCATTAAAGCAGCTCTCACAAAATTTGGCTTTCATTCTCAATGGATTCACTGGGTTATGAAATGCCTAACTACAACCACCTTCTCTGTTTTGGTCAATAATAGCCCTGGGAAAATCTTCAAACCATAAAGAGGTATAAGACAAGGAGACCCATTAGCCACATATATCTTTGTTATAGTTATGGAAAGTGTAGCCAGAGAACTCATAGCTGAAGCAAGCCTAGAGGATGCACTAGTGGGAATAAAACTAACTCCTAATGGAACTCCCATTCCGCTCTTAACATTTGCAGATGATACATTGATTTTTGCTAAAGCTTCTCACACTAGTCTGGATACTATCAAAAATATGATTAACAACTTCTCAAATCTATCAGGTCTAACTATTAATTACCATAAAAGCTCAATCCAACCGTCAAAGAAGGTCAATCAAAACTTGGCGCGATCACTAGCAAAACAAATGAACATTCCAATAGCGCATGGGTTAGAAAAGTATCTAGGTATCCCTATAATCACTGGTAGAATAAAGAACAATGTTTTTGAGGAAGCGTTACAAAGCCTAAACAAACAGTTGTCCAAATGGAAAGCATCCTCTCTGATACGGGGTTAGCCGTAGGGTGGCCCGATCTTCGACAATCAAACAAGAGATAACAAGAACGGAAGCAAAAGACTCAAAGACTCGATGAACAATATGCAAGACTCGAAATTGATAACAAAGACACGACCGATAAGGACTGATTCGAACTAAAATAGAACGAGGCAAAGACCCCAGGCCTCCTAAGAGGGTAGGAACCAAATACCAACGACTATTAAGCCCGTCTCTACAACCTTACACAACCAAGCGGACAACTTGGAGGCACAAGGAGGGGACTTGTGATTACCTGGATCACCAAGCTCTCGCGAGGTTGACGAACTCAAAGCAAACCAAGCAGGATCTATAACCAATTTGCAATCGATGAGCCACGCTTCGAATCGATTGACTTTCTCTCAATTGTGTTTCACACAAACTGAAATTTTCATAAAAGAGACGTCTGAGTTACAATGGTCAATGGAGGAATCAACCGCCTACTTATAACCCTAAAAGACTAATTTACTAATTAAAATAATAAATAAAAGAAATTATTTAAATAACCTAAAAATAACTCAAAATAGTATAACTAATTAAGTCACATGGAATAGCACTTGAAACAACCTAATTTGGCCAAGGAAGTCTTCGGCGTCCAGCAACCAACAGCAAGTTCGTGCACGCCCGCGCACCATGGCCACACGCCCGCGCACCCTGGCCACACTCCCGTCAAACAGTGACAGCTTGCAAAGAAGTTGATTTTCGGCCAAGCTCTAGTTCGAATATGGAAAAACCTTCAACAACAAAGTTGTAGATCTCTTCGTCCTAGTTCCGACAAGATATGGCACGAATCAATCCGATCAATATTGAATCCGAACGACTCATTTTACTGAGACATCGAAAAACTGTCAAACGGCTGAACGACTCTAAAACGAACGACCCATCAAGCTTGCACCTTTGGACCTTCTCCCATGGTGGATCCTTCTTCTTCCTCTTGAGAATGACATCATTCTCACGAGCTCGAATCATAGGTCCATCCCCAAGTATAGGCGTGTTCGGAGGTGTCTTGGATGGTCCCGCATCATTCCCCCTTTCTTGAAAAGGATTCGTCCGCGAATCCAAGGTCACATAAGATCCCGCAAATGCAACCACACGAGCTCCTGGATCGAATACCTCATGTCCATGAAAACTCATCTCAAGGCCCGTGGATGTCACTACAACACCAAGAAAAGAAGCATTATTAGTGCACAAGTCATATTTCCTATCAACTTCATTATATACTAACTTAATATGCACTTTAGCTTGTTCAGTGATCTCTAAGTTTTCATCCAAAGCTAGCAAGTTGTCATCCTTTTTCAAGGCTGGATTTTCAATTAATTCAAGGCTAGCAATAGTAGAAGAATTTTCACCATCAATGATCATACTAGAAACTTTGCCATTTTCTAAGCACAAATCTTCTCTTTGATTATCATCACAAAGAATAGGCTGAACACTTAAATCAATCAAAGAATCATCGTGCTTATATTCAATGCAATCTTCATAATCATAGGCAAGTAAATTAACATCTTGATCATAAGTAACATGCTCTCTAATTTCATCAACAAGCTGAACATCTATGCTAGGAGAAACATTAAGTTGATTAGAAATAGGACGAGGTTCTTCCCTTTCATGTGGTGGCACGTCAACCTTAGGTGGTACTCCTTGTCCGGTCACCGTGTTAGAGCCAACACAAGAACTAAGCACGGGGTAAGAACAATCAGTATGTTGTACCGGTAAGCCGTACCGACGCTCTTGTATCTTCAATCTTTCATTTATCTTTGCCAAGGTCTCCATAAGAGAGTTCATTTTGGTGTTGAACACCGTGGCGGATATAGTTGCGTCGGAATCGTTGTCATTGTTGTCATTGTTCGGGTTGTTAACCTGTTGAGACATCGCAAATAAACAAACACGGAACTATGTCAAGATTAGCAAATAAAACAACTCACAATGTGTTTCTCTCGCACACTTCTCTCTAATTGGTTATGACAAGCTTGTTGGGGCAATCCGCTTTGGGCAAATCAACACTCAAGCAAGGACTTAACAATCAAAAGAGAGTAATCAAGAGAAAGGACAAAGAAACACCGAAGAAAGTGCTCGACACAAGCTGGGCAGAAGCTCGGAATCGGCCAAACTGACTCGACAGGACACTATACCGAGGCTGTACCGAGGATAGAGGGGGTCGGTATGGGCACTGCAGTACACGACACACAAAAATAGGAAAGAAAATGAAGGAAAAGAAAGAAAAACTTGGATTTTTACCTCTTTTTGATTTAAACCCTTAGTATGGATGTTGTAGTTGCAAGGTAGGGCTTAAAAAAAAAATTATGGTTTGGGAGGTATGTGTTTGAGAATTTCAATTAGGGCTATGAGATTTTCACCGAAATTGGTCCTTGAAGTTCTTGCACTAGACTCGACAATTCTTTTGTTTTTTTTTTTTTTGGAAGCTTACTTTTGCCCCTAGTGAATTTTATCCTCCTAGGACTAAGCTTTGAATGCAAATATGTTTTTTTTTTATTTTTATTTTTAACTAATGCAAGAAACTAACAATGAAATAAAGGACCCTTGAAAATTTAAACTATGGTGAAAGAAAATAAAAATTTGTATAGCCCTAATGAAATGTTTATAGGTAATGGTTTGGCTAATATGGTAAGTATATCTATGATCTATCTAATGCCTTTTATAATCTATGATAGAAAATATGAGATATATCTATCACAAATTTCAACAAATTAAATAAGGCAATATTTAGATAAAACAAGGATAGATTAAGGTAGCCAAAGATAGAACAACACAACTAGGGCTTGAGAAACCTTTGCTTTTGACTTGGAATGAGTCTGTCGAATAGAAATATCACCCACGTACACTGTTGTGCTAAACAAAAGGTCAACAATGCTAATCAAATTCAAAATTCAACCAAGGATTCAACCAGTACGTACTGTTGCCGAATCGAAGTTTCAATGGCTGCTATGGTCTCGGCTAAAGTTTTGTGTTTTAGGCTAGCAACCACAACAATCACAAACAAGGATTAATACTAATCAAATTCAAAATTGCAAGAAGTAAAAATCAATGACAAGAAAGACTCTAATTTTTTTTTTGTAGGTTTTGTGTTTATTAATAACAAAAGACACAACTTTGATGTCGGAAACCAAAGCTCTGATGCCAATTTGATACGGGGTTAGCCGTAGGGTGGCCCGATCTTCGACAATCAAACAAGAGATAACAAGAACGGAAGCAAAAGACTCAAAGATTCGATGAACAATATGCAAGACTCGAAATTGATAACAAAGACACGGCCGATAAGGACTGATTCGAACTAAAATAGAACGAGGCAAAGACCCCAGGCCTCCTAAGAGGGTAGGAACCAAATACCAACGACTATTAAGCCCGTCTCTACAACCTTACACAACCAAGCGGACAACTTGGAGACACAAGGAGGGGACTTGTGATTACCTGGATCACCAAACTCTCGCGAGGTTGACGAACTCAAAGCAAACCAAGCAGGATCTATAACCAATTTGCAATCGATGAGCCACGCTTCGAATCGATTGACTTTCTCTCAATTGTGTTTCACACAAACTGAAATTTTCATAAAAGAGACGTCTGAGTTACAATGGTCAATGGAGGAATCAACCGCCTACTTATAACCCTAAAAGACTAATTTACTAATTAAAATAATAAATAAAAGAAATTATTTAAATAACCTAAAAATAACTCAAAATAGTATAACTAATTAAGTCACATGGAATAGCACTTGAAACAACCTAATTTGGCCAAGGAAGTCTTCGGCGTCCAGCAACCAACAGCAAGTTCGTGCACGCCCGCGCACCATGGCCACACGCCCGCGCACCCTGGCCACACTCCCGTCAAACAGTGACAGCTTGCAAAGAAGTTGATTTTCGGCCAAGCTCTAGTTCGAATATGGAAAAACCTTCAACAACAAAGTTGTAGATCTCTTCGTCCTCGTTCCGACAAGATATGGCACGAATCAATCCGATCAATATTGAATCCGAACGACTCATTTTACTGAGACGTCGAAAAGTTGTCAAACAGCTGAACGACTCTAAAACGAACGACCCATCAAGCTTGCACCTTTGGACCTTCTCCCATGGTGGATCCTTCTTCTTCCTCTTGAGAATGACATCATTCTCACGAGCTCGAATCATAGGTCCATCCCCAAGTATAGGCGTGTTCGGAGGTGTCTTGGATGATCCCGCATCACTCTCTCTCAGAAGCCGGAAGAGCCACACTAATTAGGGCAAACCTTATCTCAAAAACAAACTACCTAATGCAAAGTTTCCTATTACCCAAAGGAATACTCAACCAAATCGACCAAATCAATAAAAATTTCTTTTGGAATAAATTAAGGACAGAAAGATATAGCCCTCTCATTAGTTGGGATAAAATATGCTCCCCAAAAGAGGCGGGTGGCCTTGGTTTTAGAACTGCTGAAAAATACCCAACCACACAACATATAGGTTAAGGTAATACAGGAAAAATACTTACACCACAATGACAGTATGGATCTACATATCCACAATACCTCTTGGCAATTTGGCCGACTCTTTCAGCTTAGAAATACTTTTCAGAATGGCCTTCTTGGGATAGTGGGAAATGGAGACAATATAAATGTTTGGAATGATCCATGGGTAAACAATACCCCTCTCCAATCTTATTAGCGAAATCTTGATCCTAACATGAGGGTTTCGGAATTAATAAATATCAATAAAAACTGGAATGTACAATTACTTACTCAAAATTTCCCTCTGTCAATAGTCAAACAAATATTAGAAATTCTCGTCCCTAATTTTAATACACTTGATAAGCTCATCTGGAAAATAAATAAAGATGGTGAATTCACAACTAAATCAGCCTATGACCTTTTAAGGAACAATAACCTCTTGAATACCAATCATGATTGGATATGGAATCTTCGACTTCCCCCTAGAACCCAGAATCTTATTTGGAAAATCAACATGGATGCTTTAGCAACTAAGACGAGACTTCACAGATTTTACAATAGGGTGCCATCCCAATGTTGTCTATGCGAAATGGAAGACGAGCATGACACACATCTATTTCTTAATTGTCCAGTGTCTAAAACCATAATCATAAAATATGAATTAACCACCGGCAAGTGTTTCCTAGGTTTGGGAAACTCAAACTCATTACAGGATGACCTGTGCTAGATTAGAAAAAATAATATCTACTTTGAAGATCTATGTATAATCTGGCAGAACATTTGGGAAATTAGAAATTCTATCATTTTTAAGAATGGTAGAATGGAGGACATGGTAAGAATTATACAAAAAATTCTAAAATCCAAGGCTGATTGGAATGAAGAAAGCCATATAACAAAGACGGAAGGTAAGAAACGAAGAGGAAAGCATATAAAATGAATGAGACCGGCTCATGGAGTTTACAAAATCAATGTAGATGGAGTAGTAAACAAAGATGGAATGTGCAAAATATGGGGTATTGCCAGAAATTGGAATGGAGAAGTAGTCGAAGTCTTCCAAGAAAAGACTACTAAGGGATCAGTCATTTTCACCGAAGCCTTGGTTGTGTACAAGGGGATCGAGCTAGCTTATAGTAGAGGCTGGCAGAATGTTATCATTGAAGGAGACAGTTTATCAGTGATCAAAGCTATCACATGAGATGAAAACATACCATGGGAAATTCTGAGGATCATTGAGAGCATTAGATGAATGAAGACTCAAATTAACACCGTCAGTTTCAAACATATCTTTAGGAAAGCAAATGCAGCAGCAGATTTTATTGCTAGATTTGAATCTGATTGTAATCTTAATTCCATCCCTATGAATAGGGTTTTTTGTAACATCATCTGCAAGGATGATCAAGATCATTCTTCTCTTTAGAAGACGTTCTAATTTTTGGCCACTTTACAAAAAAAAAATTAAAAGTAGCACCAAAAAAAATTAAAGGTTAGCCAAAAATGCATATAAAAAAAAGATAAAAAATAAATACTATTGGAAAGTGAAAAGAAAAAAAAAGCGTAAAGAAAAAGGTTATCTCCTCTCTCTAAGAAATCTAGATAGAGGGGGAGATCCAACCACGGCTCCATCCATCTTCATTAGACCTGTCAAACAGGTCGAACGGGTCGGGTTTGGATCGGGTCGTCTCTGGTTCGGGTTCATTCCGGGTCAGGTCATTTCGGGTTACGGGTCGTGAAATGCTCAAACCAGACCCATATTTAACGGGTTCGGGTCGACCCAAAGGGTCAAGAGCGCTACTTATCCATAATTTTTTAAATGTCATTTACTATTTATACACGTTATTTTAAAATGATAAAATTATGTAAAATATCAATAAAAATTTATTACTTGTTATATTTTCATTTTTTTTAGTTTTTGAAGTATGAAATTATATATAATATATAAATGGGTATTTTATATAATTATTATCATCCTTAAAACCATACATGAATAGTAAACAACATTTAAAAGTAAACAGATGGAGTATTTTTAATGACTATTTACATAGTTCATAAATCTAAAATTGTTATATTATCCCAATAATAGTTATATTATTGGAAAAAAAAACAATTAATGTCGCTACAATAGTAATATGTAATTTTATATACATAAAAAATTGTAATGTTAAATTATAAAATAAAGTTGATGATGAAAAATATAATATTCAATCCTAATTATTATTAGTAATATATTTCAATATTAGGTTAAATTGTAATTTATTTATGTTTTGATTATCTTAAAGCATGACCCAACGAGTGACCCACATGTCGACCCAACCCGACCCCAGAAATTGGCAAGTTGAACAGGTTCAGGTGGCTTCTGGTTTCGGGTTGAAATATTTGCGCCAAGACCCACGTTTTACGGGTCGGGTCGGGTCGGGTCACGTTTTGACAGGCCTAATCTTCATCTCAGCTGCGGCCGTTCTCACCCCAGCTCCGGCTGTCTCGTGCTACGGTGCTCTGTCACGATAAAAATTCGGTGTATAACTGGTTACAAATCGTGATTGCTTTAACCCGGCCTAGTCCTTTAATCCATTTTGATTTCAATCAAAACCCAAAATTAATTTGGGGCTTTCGTACCTCTGAATCTACTCCCACCATATCTGCAACCGATCGGCTTGATTCGTGCATCTCTATCCCTCTTTCTTCCCTATGGACGTTTGTTCGGATGGCTCTTCTTCGAGCCTCTTCTTGGCTCTCCTCGGATGCTCTCGGTGGCTTGGTGTTGTCAGAGTGAATAATCCCCGTTGGGGTTGCCTTCGCTATAATTAGAATATATATATATGTGTGTGTGTGTGTGTGTGTGTGTGTGTGTGTGTGTGTGTGCGTGTGTGTGTGTGTGTGTGTGAGGTTTATATCATGACCTAATTACAATTAGGTCTATGGGCTTATATTACATCTACCGTACCCCCTCAGTCGAAACAGGAGGGCATCGAATAGTGAGACTGGATCTAAAATCAAGAAATAGTTGGCAAGGCAAACCCTTGGTGAAGATGTCAGCATACTGAAACGGGGACGAGACATTTAAGACACGCACATGACCCATGGCAACCTTCTCACGGACGAAGTGGATGTCAATCTCAACATGTTTGGTTCTCTGATGGTGAACCTGGTTGTGACCAAGATAATTAGCGATGACATTGTTTGTATACATAACAGACGCTTGAATGAGCGGATAGTGGAGCTCAAGCAATAATTTGCGAAGATAGGAGCACTCAGCGACAACAATGGCAACACCACCATACTCCGCTTCAGCACTACAGCGGGAAACAACATACATGTTGTCTCTCGGATGAACAAGAAACAAGAGAGTCGTTGAGGAACACACAATATCCTGACGTAGACCATTTGGTGTCCAAACAACCAGCCCAATCAGCATCCGGGTAAGCAACCATGGAGAGAGGTGAAGCCGATGGGCTAATAGCGATGACAAGAGAAGTAGTACCATGAACATACCTAATAATGCGCTTAAGAGCGGCAAAGTGAGACTCTCTAGGGTCATGCACAAATAGACAGACTTGCTGAAAAGCATAGCTAATATCAGGACGAGTAAATGTCAAGTACTGTAAAGCACCAGCAAAGCTATGGTACAAAGTCGGATCAGACACAGGCTTACCCGCAGCTTGGGCCAGTTTGGCAGTGGTCTCAACGGGTGTTGCAGCAGCCTTACAGTTAGCCATGTTAGCCTTGGCAATAATCTTCTTGGCATATTTCTCTTGGGAGAGAAACAAACCAGATGCAGATCAAGATGAAGAGACTCCCAAAAATAAACTGAGAGGTCCGAGATCAGACATAGCAAACTCCTTGTTGAGTTGAGTAATAATGGCAGCCCAAAGAGTCTCTGGAGATGCAGTAAGAATGATATGATCGACATATAACAACAAATAAGCAATCTGATTACCTCGGCGAAAGACAAACAAAGAGGAATTGCTCTTTCTACTGACGAAGGTACGCATGTGTAGGTAAGTAGCAAAGTGAAGATACCAAGCCCGAGGTGCATATGTAGGTAAGTACCAAGACCCAAGTGTTGTTGCTAATAAGAGCCTTGTACTCATCGAGCATGGTAGCATTCCAATTCGGGTCTAAGGAGGCTATTTTGTGGGAGGTAGGGATGGCGATATGTGATAAATAGAGAGGTAAAAAATCTGTTTGGGGCGAAAGATGCCACTCATGCTCCGAGTTTGGATCTAGTTGACTGGTTGTGTATGGTTAGGTGACAGGGCAGGGGTTACAGCTGATGGGACAAAGGCTTGAGGTGACGGGACGAGGGCCATAGGGGGCTGGACGAGGGTAGGAGGTGGAAGGATAGGTGCTGCATGTGGCAGGATATGGGCAGCTTGTGGCAGGATATGGGCTGCAAGTTGTGGTAAGGGAGGGTTGGGTGCCGAGGAACGAGATGTAATAGCATTCGGAGAGGATCGGAAGAGGGATATACTTGGTGAAGGAGGTGAGGTGTAAGGTAGTCATCAGAAAGGGCCGGGGTGTTTGGGGATGTAGGAGAACTAGAAAATAGGAATGTGGTCTCATCAAATGTGACATGGCAAGAGAATATGACACGTTTGGTAATGGGATCAAAACACCTATACCCTCTACGATTAGAGGGGCGGGTGAGGAAAACACAAGGTGTGGATCGAGGAGCAAGTTTATGAGGGGCAACAGATGCTTGGTTTGGGTAACACCGGCAGCCAAACACACGGAGGTGGTCGTATTTATGAGTGACTCGGAATAAGATCTCAACAGGGCACCAATTCTGGATGGTTGTGGAAGGAGTAATGTTGATAAGATAGCATGCTTGTTCAATAGCATATGGCCAATACTGCAGGGGGACATGCCCATGGATAAGGAAAGTCCTCATGTAAATGGTAAGGGTGCGAATTCTCCGTTCGGCTTTCCCATTCTGGGAGGAGGTGTAGGGACAAGACAAGCGGAACTGAATGCCATGAGTAGAGAAGAAGGATTGAAGGGCGTTGTTGTTAAACTCACCGCCCATGTCACATTGAAAGGATTTGATGGGGAGGTTGAATTGGGTGCGAACAAGGCTATGGAAGGTCATAAGGTGAGCAACAACTTCAAATTTGTACTTTAGGGGAAACACCCAAAAATAATGAGAGAATTCATCAACTAACACAAGTGCATAACGGAAACAATCATGACTAATAATGGGAGAAGTTCGTAGATCACCATGAATGATGTCAAATGGAGCGTGCACCTGAGTATAGGACGGGGCAAAAGGCATACGACGGGCCATATGACGTGGGGGGTCCACACGTCCGAGGGCATCATGCGCACCAAAGCCGAGCACACAAGACCAGCGGGGTTCCATCCTAAAATCAATTGGCAATAGGAGGAGTGGCCCACTGACTTATATGCAAGGCACGGGGTTCCGTGTTTTTGGATGTGGAACGGATCATCCACACATCACAACACGCCCCCTCGAGTGCAACTGTCTGGCCTCGCAATATAAGTCAGTTGCACTTGACGTCTTGCCTTAAGGTCGGCCAGCCTAGTAATAGATCGACTAGGGTACCGGACCGCACCGCTCTGATATCATGTTAGAGTGAATAATCCCCATTGGGGTTGCATTCGCTATCATTAGAATCAGGGTCATCCAATGGTTTTGAGGTGCCCTGTGCATATATCAAAATTGGGAACCTAACAAAAAATAGTTTCAGAAAACAAACAAAAAAGGCAATTTTCATATATAATCCATTGCAAACTAACGATGGAGATTAAGGTGAAAATATGTGAAAATATTCAGTTAATTGAATATGCACTAAAATCTGTAGAAAGGCAGCAACTTCTTTAAATTCCCAAATTACAAACTGACAATGGAGATGAAGGTGTAACTAGGAAAATCCCAAATTGTAAGTCCCAAATTACAACAGAAAACTGCGTTGAAAGTCAAAATTGAAAACAGCACATCAGTAACTTATCTAAACATGAGATTGAAACTCGAATTGAATTGTTGAAACTGGGAATTGTCGAATTGAATGTTTGAAACAGTGAAAGACCTAGAGGCTAGAGTAAATCTGCATATTGAAATTAAAAAATCGGAGATCAAAATTCGATAATTGTCGATGATGGAGACGAAAGCGAAGGGGAGGCCGAGGAGGGAGTATACGACACCGGATAATTATCGATGATGGAGATGTGGAGGAAGATGGTGAGGCGGTGGCACCGGCGAAGGCGGCAAGGTGGCAATAAGGAGAAAGATTAGCTTGTAGAATTGAGACGAGCCAGTGGTGTAATTTAAAGAAATGCATACTGAGAGAGAGAGAGAGAGAGAGAGAGAGAGAGAGAGAGAGAGAGAGAGAGAGAGAGAGAGAGAGAGAGAGAGAGAGAGAGAGAGAGAGAGGAGTAAGAGCTTGAGATTTTTCGCAGGGAAGAGGAAGTGTTGCAGACTTGCAGTTAATAATCACTCGGTATGCGTGATTTTTCTGGGAAGAAGAGGCCGAAATTAATTAGGGCCTTTTCTTTCCGCTTTTCCCTGTTTAAGTCTAAAACAATTAATTTTTTTTTAATATACATACCCGTTAAAAAATATGGTGCCCCAATAAAAAAAAGTGGTGCTTTGTTCCATTGGGCTTTTTGAACAGCCCAATGGACGGGTCTGATTAGAATATATTTATATATAGGAGCCTAAAACCAATTGGCAATAGGAGGAGTGGCCCACTGACATATAGGCAAGGCCCGGGGTTTCGTGTTTTTGGATGTGGAACGGATCATCCACACATCACAACACGCCCCCTAAAGTGCAACTGTCTGGCCTCGCAATATAAGTCAGTTGCACTTGACGTCTTGCCTTAAGGTCGGCCAGCCTAGTAATAGATCGACTAGGGTTCCGGACCGCACCGCTCTGATACCATGTAAAAGTGAATAATCCTCGTTGGGGTTGCATTCGCTATCACTAGAATAAGGGTCGTCCAATGGTTTTTAGGTGCCCCGTGCATATATCAAAATTGGGGACCTAACAAAAAATAGTTTCAGCAAAAAAAAAAAAGAAAAGGCAATTGTCATCTATAATCCATTACAAACTGACGATGGAGATTAAGGTGAAAATCTGTGAAAATCTTCAGTTAACTAACTATGCACTAAAATCTATAAAAATCATGCCCAGAAAGGCAGAAAACTCTTTTAATTCCCGAATTGCAAACTGACAATGGAGATGAAGGTGTAACTAGGAAAATCCCAAATTGCAAGTCCCAAATTGCAACAGAACACTGCTTTGAAAGTCCAAATTGAAAATAGCACATCAGTAACTTATCTAAACATGAGATTGAAACTCGAATTGAATGGTTGAAATAGGGAATTATCGAATTGAATGTTTGAAACAGTGAAAGACCTAGAGGCTAGAGTAAATCTGCATATTGAAATTAAAAAATCGGAGATCAAAATTCGATAATTGTCGATGATGGAGATGCATAGGCAGACGAAGGTGAAAGGGAGGCCGAAGAGGGAGTATACGACACCGGATTAATATCGATGATGGAGATGCGGAGGAAGATGGTGAGGCGGTGGCACCGGCGAAGGCGGCAAGGCGACAATAAGGAGAAAGATTAGCTTGTGGGATTGAGACAAGCCAGTGGTGTAATTTAAAGAAATGCATACTGAGAGAGCGAGAGGAGCAAGAGCTTGAGATTTTTCCCAGGGAAGAGGAAGTGTTGCAGACTTGCAGTTAATAATCACTCAGTAGGCGTGATTTTTCTGGGAAGAAGAGGCCGAAATTAATTAGGCCGTTTTCTTTCCGCTTTTCCCTGTTTAAGTCTAAAACACATAATTTTGTTTAATATATATATATATATATATATAGGGTGGATTAATTGTGCACACCCCTTATGGTGTACTTTGTGCACAATTGTAGACCCTTAGATTGATTGTGATAGTCCTGATGGATGGAGGAGATTAAAAGGGGATTTTTTTTAATTAAATCCATTTGGGTCCCGCGCACAAAGTGTGGAAACCGTTCATACGCTCCTACCCCTGGCGCGTGGAATGTTGTACGGGAGAGATGGAAATTGTGACGGGTTGAGATTTGAGTGCTTGCTCTACTGATCTTGTTTTTTTTTTCCTGGTTCAGTCGTGGTACGTGATAATTTGGTTTCAACAAAATTGAATTTTTGATTATAATCTCAATGTCGGTTTGCAAAGCAATTGCTTTACAATCTCAATGTCTGTTTGCAAATTTGAATTCAACAAATTGGAGTCTTAATTATCAGGGATGCACGCCGCCATTCACCCTCCTCAGTGTTGATTCCTTTTCCACTTCATTTGTTGGGCTGTTGGGGCGCCTCCATCCTCCCCGATGCGATCGCGCCGAACCACGCCAGGCTCGTCCTCGATGCGATCTCCTCCATCCTCACCTTCGATTCCGAACCGGTTGTCTCCGCTAAGCTCGACCAGATCGACTCGCCAGCATCAATGTCTATGATCCCGGCCGACAGTCGTACAAGAGACTGCTCCGCAGGCGCCTCCACCGGTGATGTTTGGCCTACCCATTCTGCCTTTGATGGCTATTTTTTGCCTCTTTCTTTTTTTTGTGGGGTGGGTGGGTGGAGGGTGGGGTGACGGTGGTTTAGGATCGGCAAAATCAGGTAGTTGGGTGGGTTTTTCGAGATGCATAATTTGATTTTTTTTTGTCAATTGTTTAGACGTATGTGTCAAATTTTGGTTACTAGTGGTAAAGAGTTGGTAAATTATTCGGTGAAATCTGATTAGTTATTCACCAGAAAATGGAGTCTTTATTTTGGCAAACAATATAAAACAAAATATTATTCGGTGATATGTGAGACATTATTCGGTTAAATATGAAGTATTATTCTTATAAATTATAAGTATTATTTAGGGATTTGAACCTTCTTTTATCTGAAATTGATAGACAAAAAACAAAACATTATTCGGTTGAATGTGACAAATTATTCAATGGAATTGGTAAATTTATTCGGTAGAATATGAAATATTATTCAGTGGAATTGAAAAATTGTTTAAACCAACTAATTATTCAATGGAATTGATAATTTTTTATATGAACTAGATAAAAAAAAAGAGAACGGAACATTAGTCGATAGTATGTGAAACATGATTCGGTGAAATTTTGATTTGAACTGGATGGAAAAGATAGCATAACATTATTCGATAACTTGTGAAACATTATTCAGTGTAATTGCCAAAATTTTAAACAAAAGAAAACAGATAGTCTTACAAACGAACAACCCATTATCATTTAATTTTCACAAAACCATAATATCATGTTTTTTTTATATAAAAAAAAAGCAAGAACAGGGGTATAAACATCCTTTCGGCAGTATCCATTTCATTTAATTAAAAAAAAACCAAGAATGGATGTTCGTGGATACAGGGGATGCGAATGGAATTCAATGAAAGTTTAACCGTGAGGGAGGGGCTACACACGCGCGGGTCAAGGGGTACTGATTTTCGCATGTGGACCCCACGCTGAATTACATCAAAAATAAAAATAAAAATCCTTTTAATCTTGACCATCGATCCTATCTTCACCAATGATCAGGATATATATATATATATATATATATATATATATATATATATATATATATATATATATATATATATATATATATATATATATATAGGGTGTGGTTCGGGTGTGCACACCTCTTAGAATGTGCATTGTGCACAAATATTATTCGGTGAAATATGAAATATTATTCGGTGAAATTTGAAGCATTATTCGGTGAAATGTGAGTATTGTTTGGGGAATGTGAAACATCATTTGGTGAAATTTGAGGCATTTCATATAAATTGTAACTATTTTTTAGGGAATTGAGGTTTCTTTTATTTGAAATGGATAAATAAAAAAACTAAACATTATTCGGTAGAATGTTATAAATTATTCAGTAGAATTGGGACGTTTTCATCTGAACTGAACGGAAAAAAAAACATAACAGTATTCGATAGAATGATTCACATTTCACCGAATAATGCTTCAAATTTCACCGAATAATGTTTCACATTTCACCGAATAATATTTGTGCACAATGCACACCCTAAGAGGTGTGCACACCCGAACCACATCCTATATATATATATATATATATATATATATATATATATATATATATATATATATATATATATATATATATATATAGAATATGGATCATGTGTACACAAGCCTTATTGTGTATCATGTACACAAATCTCGGCCTTTGGATCAAACCAAATCAAAGGCTCACAATAATCAAAATAAAGAAAAGAGAAAAGAAAAGAAAAGGAGGGGTTGTGAATAGTGACGGGGGAAGTAATTTTTTGGCTTTTTTTGTTATTTTCGGGCATTTTAAAAAAATATTTTTATTTTTTTTTTATTTAATTTATTTTTATCTACCTATAGACACCCACTTTGTATATGTTTTGCGAAAAAAAAATTTACGATAACCATTGAGCTTAAGAGTTTTCGTTTTGTTTGTGCCCAGTTTTATTATTGGTGGGTTTTTTGATATTATTCATTGAATTATATATGTTTATTCAGTGGAATGTAGTGTTTTTTATGTAGTTTGAAATCATTTGGAGCCACATTGAGCTTAAGGGTTTTTGTATTATTCATGCCTATATTGATCATTCAGTAGAATTGGTGATTTTTTTGATATTATTATTTGAATTATAAATATTTACTCAATGGAATGTGTGTTTTTTTTACCAATTTCTTTGAATATGCTACCGAATAATGTTTTATTTTTTGTCCATTGATCTTCGCTAAAATAAAACATTATTCGGTAGCATATTCAATGAATTGGTAAAAAAACACACATTACATTGAGTAAATACTCATAATTCGTCAATATGATCGAATAATATTGTAACACCATCGAATAATTAAGTTATACCATTGAATAATAAAGCAATACCATCGCATAATCCGTCAATACGATCAAATAATATAGTGATACCATCGAATAATCAAAATGACTAACCTACAAAACAGACTCATACGACTGAATAAATCTTCATATACTAGTGCATAATCATTCATACTCAACTGCATAATCATCTATGGGAATCAACGTCTTAGATTCCTCTATGGGAATCAAGGGCTCAGATTTGTGTACATGATACACGTTAAGGGCTGAGTACACCGGAACCAACCCCTATATATATATATATATATATATATATATATATATATATATATATATATATATATATCATTTAAAAAGCTACCCGTTTAACTTATTTACCCAACTTTCAACTAGTTCATTTACTTAGCCACACATCTCTCTCTTTCTGCGCTTTTCACCTTTTTGCTTCTCTCGAGAGATTTTCGATCTGAAAAACGCATTTGAGCTATGTTCGCCATGGATTCAACTTCGAAATGTTAGGGTTTTCAACTAATATTCGTTATTGTTTGTTACATTACTTCGATTTTGGACCTATTTTTTGTGTTCGTCTTCGATCGAGAGGTGTATGTTAGGGTTTATGTTCTTTAGGTTGCGATTCTGTTTCTATTACGAGATTTTTACGTTATTTGTTGAATCTGGAATACAGATGTTCTCCATTTATGTTAAGCATCGATTATTGTTGGTAAGATGTGTGTGTTTTTGGTCTTGTTTTATTCTTCGTATTTTCTTAGGGTTTGGATGTGTTTTGGAGATTTGTGCTTACTATCGTTTGTTTATTTTTGAGTTTCTTCTTTTCTTCTGTTGTTTATTGAGTACATTTTCCGTATTTTTGTACTTTAATGTGTCTTGTGCTGTAGTGTTTTGTTGTTTTTCGGTTTTATTCATATTTAATGCACTTTATTTGTTGTCTTTTGTGTTTGATGTTATAATTTTTAGCTTGCTTTTGTTATTTGTCAAGGTAAACGTCCACGTACGAGGTCCTAGTCCAATGCAATTATTGTTCCAAGTACAACTCGGAAACGATTGAAAAAATCTGGTTCAAAGCTTCCTGTCGTTGATTTAGCAAAGGATTCTCCAGATCTATTTGATTCCCAAGTTGAAGATTCACTTGACTCTAAAGACACACAACCTCTTATTCGGCGTTCTCGGAAGGATTCTGCTTCTCCCAATGTCGTTGTTGATGTTCTGTTGTCCCATGGTACTGTTAATGAATCGGCTTCTCAAGGGCGTACTCCGATTTGTGCATCCCCTGAGGTTTTATCCAGAAGGTCTTGTACACCAAAACATTTTTGTGTTGGGGACACTAATGTTGGTGGAGTAACTAAAGAGGGTAATGGTGATGATGTTCAATCTCAAGATGTGGAGCCTGGTGATGCAGGCAATGGGAAGGACACTGATGCTCAGGTTGAGGAAGAAATTGTTCGGCTGGATGGTGTTCATCTTGAAGAGCCGGAGGTGGGGGATCAGAATACTGATGTGCTATCTCATCCATCCACTGTTGAAGCTGATCATGGTGGTAGGGATTTGTTTGTCAAGAAGCCAAGGAAGACTAGAGCGAAACAGTTCCCAACATTGAAGTCAAGATCCAACATCCGTATGTTTGTATCTGCTCTTAGTAAATTGAATGAGAAGCAAAAAGAATTCATTAGGGGCATTGGATTTGGGTTTTTATTTGATCTGAATATAGAGTACATGCCTCTGTCTTTGGGATTCTGGCTTGTTGACAATTTTGACCCAAACAAGTGTTGTTTGCTTATGAATGATGGTGGGAAAGTTGAAATAAATGATATTGATGTACACATTATGTTAGGATTGCCGTTGGGAAAGAAAATGGTGCCTAAGAAGACTTGCAAAGAGAATTTTGATGATGTGAAGGATTGGAGGACATCTCTTGGGACTATTGATCATATAACCCCTTTTGTTGTTATTGACAAGTTAGTAGCTGATGTTGATTGTGGGGATAAATTTGTGACCAATTTCCTTGTGGTTTTTCACTCTTTGCTTGTTGACAGTCCTGGGAATGGGCTTGCTAATCATAATTTGGTTAGATCAGTATGTGATTTGGGTGATTTCAAAGATGTGAACTGGTGTGCCTTTTTATTAGAAAGTTTGGTTGATACAAAGAAAGTGTGGGAGAAGAACAAAGATGGCCACTTCCGAGGACCTCTTCTATTCTTGATTGTGAGTGCAGTTTATGTGTTTTGTTTTTTAAATTTTTTTGTTATTGTTTTAATTCTTTTCACATATGTTTGATATTGTTTTCATTGTCTGCCCTGTCTGTTTTTAGTTGCTTTATATCGATCGGGTCAAGTTATTTACAAGTGTTGCTTCTAGGAGGGCGTCTCGGTCTTTCCCTGTATTTGTGGGATTGACTTCTGCTTTGCTGCGTCAGCGTGAGACTGATGATATTGAAAGTGGTGGTTTTGGGAGTGGGTTGATACAAGAACGTCAATCTATCCCCTCTACTCAGGGCAATCCTATGTCTGCTCAAACTGTTCGTTCACCATCCACTAATCAAGGCAACGCTCAACCTTCCGTTAACGACCCTGTACTTGGAAAGGCTACATCACCCCTTGAGGTTTCTTACATTTTTTCATATTATTTCTATTTTGATTCATAGTTTCAGACATTGCTATGTGTATTGTTGTTTGGTTTCGCGCCCCCGATTTTGCGTTTATATTCATGTGTTATTCAAATATAATATGCTTATTTGTAGCTACTCCTTTTTGTTTTGCTAATGTTTTATTGTAATCCCCTTTGTTTGTTTCTTTTGTTCTATCTTTTATATATATATATATATATATATATATATATATATATATACCTATATATATAGGTATATATATATATACATTTTGATGCTAATTTCCTATTTTTTTTTATTTTTGTACGCATTTAATTGGTAAATTTTGTAGTAATTGTAACACCCCCTTCTGTAAACGAGGGAATGTTGCAGCGCCACTGATTACTCGGACTTTAATATCTGCGTAACCACCTTAGGCTTATAGGGACATGCAACCATGCTCCCATAAACAAGATGATAACATGCATTAAAATAAATACAGCGGAAAACTTTTACCAAAAGAAAACTATATTTTTAAATAATATTTACAATCGTTTAACGGGTACAGCGGAAGACTTTTAAATACACCGGATAAATAGTTAACCAAACTGAACACATTTGGAATTACCCTTTTTGTTTCAAAACATTTAAAATGACCCTTGATGTTCTCCAACGCCTTCGGAACTTCTTCACTATGATCTTTATACATGCAACTTAGGTCTGATACATCATATACAAACGAGAGGCACCAGCCGCCACAATACATAGGGCGGTTAGTTCAATTAAGAACAAGCAAGTAACGACACGAAATAAAAGACCACTTTACACTAAAGATTCATTGACCATAAAACGGTATGAACCAAATAGTCCAAATGGGAGTAATATAGATTCTTCAAATGTGAATTATGAAACAAAAAATAGACACTTGACGCAACTTGAGAATTTATAAGTTAGGAAGAATAATGGATGTGAGTGATAAATCACTCTAGGAAATTATATTCCGAAATGAGACTGTAATATAATTAAACACTGAAATTATGACCAACTTATTTACGATCACCGTTTTATAGATAATTGTATACCTTTAAACTTACAACTATTATTCAAACAATAAACTATAATAATAAGATCTATGTATTTATAATCTGTACTTGACTATAATAATAAGATCTATATATTTAATATTAAGTGTACCGAAAGGGTCCGCTCAGATTCTATATTTTAATATTAAGTATACCGAATGGGTCCGCTCGGATTTTATTTTAGTATCAAGTGTACCGAACGGGTCCGCTCGGATTTTCTTTTAGTATCAAGTGTACCGAACGGCTCCGCTCGGATTTTCTTATCGATCAAATTCACAGAACGGGTCCGCTCAGTGGATCATTTCCGGGTCCGGAAACGTAGCTTCATGAAACTGGATAGGAAGCGCTCATCTTCCTGGTTTACAATAATATATTTTATATAATTTGGAAGCGCTCATCTTCCATATTTAATTTATATTATCGTTTATATACTTTGCTTGGAAGCGCTCATCTTCCTTAATTTATAATATTCACATTCTATAATACACTTAACCACGATTCCAAAATTCATAACTTATGTATACATATTTATATATTTTATAAGGACTAGGTTCAAAAGATAACCTAAGTCCACACCGAACTACTAGGCAATCTAGTCTGGAACTGAATTGAATAAACGACAATTACAGATATGAAAACGGATATATCACATAATTAAACTTAGCATGAAGAGAAAATAATAAATCATGCTTTGATGGAATATGGACACATAATGTCATTTATGTAAGTTAAATAACCTATAAAAATAACATTACCCGTTTAACATGCCAAAATAGATTATCAATTTAATAAATCACACAAACGGAGGGATTGTAATTTATTTAACGTAATTTGGCATGATTCAACTGTAGACAACAACTAGACACGAAAGCATGCAAATGAGCGTAGAAAGCTCGGAATATCACTTGCCTCTTTTGACGTTCCTGAATCGCGAGAAAAAAATATGACACGGGGGTTGGTGAATACGAACAAGTCTACATGCAACCACATCACACATTAAAGAAGTTTGTTAATTGGTATTTTATATGCATAAATGACTTATTTGATTCGAACCGAAAAATCTAATTAATAAAAAGTCGGAATTCAATATCAACACAAACCTCTTGAGTTTCTTGTGTCGATTTGAGAATGTAAGGGTACGGGGAGCGACTGCGATTCGAGAGAATATACGTATTAGATAATGATTTAAACCCAAATAAAAATTATGGGTTAAATTCTGTAATTCTTACAGTTGGAAAAAGGGCAACGTTTGTAGGAATGAAAATATGGGGAGGGCTTGTGTAATTAGTCCATCTTCCTCCCACATCCGCTGCTACTGTACACGCTCAGCACACACACTTCACCTGTAGCGATGGTGGCTCGACAATGGAGGCTCAGCACGGGTCGGCGGCGACAGCTCTGGGTGGTGGTGATACCGGAGAAGGGCGGTGAGGCTCACGGTGGTCCTGGGCGGCGACGGCATAACTTCGAACGGCTACGACATCGGCGACCTTCAAATTTGAAAGTTGGGGGTTTTCGATTGGGGTTGATTTGGGATCAAATGTTGGAGGGAAAATTGTCCTAGATGAATTTAGAACTTAGTGAGATGGGTTTCGAGCTCTAATTTCTCATAAATGGAAAGATATCCTTCCGACATGGGAAAACCCTTTTCTAGAGCCGGGCTATTTTGTAACCGTTTTATCAAATTGAATGCATCATTGACAACCTCTTGATGACAGAAATGATTTAGATCATTCAATTGAATCGAATTCAATGTGAATTAGACCGAATTTGATCGACAACGGATAAGAATTGAGAATATTCTTAAGAATAAATTGAATGTGATTCTTCCAATTCAATATATAGATAGGTTTGAATTGAATTGAGAATAGGATTATGACTTGTGACGTGTCGAATTAAATTCGAACTCGAAGGATCACCATTGAAGACAACTAAGGTGTAAGGTAGAGCTAGAGGAGGAAGAAGAAGGTGGAAACCCAGTTCCGACCCGGTTTCATGTACCCCAAACCGGTTTAGTTGTAGGATTTTGGCCCGCTTATTTATCTTACCCGTTTTTTACCCGATTTTGTTTTTATAAAGGATGGAGGAGTTTTTAAAGTATAAATAATGCAACAATTTAATTATTGCAATTTGAATACATAAAATATTTATCTTATTCAAAATACCCTTAATGTTTATTTAAATAATTACATATAATAATACCATTTATAAAATGTATAACACATATAAACTATATTTTATCTTCCCCTTCACATTTTAAATAATTATTAATTCGTTCAAAGTAACCTTTCAAACTTAAAAACTTAATATTATGATAATAAAATCCTCCTTAAACTTTTATTGATAATTAAAGTAAATAAAAAAATGGAGTTATAAATCATAATATCTTTTATAAAAATAATATCACAAAGAACATCTAAATAATTTAATCAAAATAATTTTCACATAAGATACTAAAGAATAAAATAATAAACTCACATCAATTTGTATATCTACAACAAAATGCTTACTCCATTTTAGTTATAATAAGTTTCACTCTTAAATTCATAAAGTCAAACCATATTTTATATTTTAAATAATAAGAACCAAATAATAATATATATTTCATGAAGAATAGTATAAATTCTTTTATATCAAAATTATAACCTTATTTTTTTTTTAAATTAAAATAGAAATACCCAAAAATACTTTGGGGTATTTCAGTAATTGTGTGGTGTGTGTTTTGTTTTTGTTTTTGTGCGTGTGTTTGCATTTTTAGGCTTGGATACAATCTTTTGTGCAAAAGATACGAGTTCTTGCGAATGCCATATCTGATTTTGCTGAGTTTTCTACCCAAATCCCTCCTGAGATTCAAGCTGATTCTAAAGTGAAGACACTTCTTAGTGAGGGTAATAAGATGTTAGGGTTTGTGTTGTCATCAGATCGTCCTAACCCTAATCATGCTGATAAGTCGTATATTGATGATTCTCCAACCTCCCAATTTTGGTCAGATATATCCTGAATTGATTGAGTGTCTTGATCAGATTGAGTTGGCTTATAAGAATAGAGTGAAAATGAAAACCAATTGTTTTGATGATTTAACTTCATTTGACATATTTGGGTCTGATCTTGCATTTAAGTCTGATGTTGACACACAAACTGGGTCTGAATATGCAAAAAAGACTGTTAAAAATGCATCAAAGTCTTCTGCTGCCACTCAAGGGATGCCAGATGTAGTTGTCAATATTGGTAAAGAATATGTGAATGATATACCTCTTCCCCATGGTCATGTGGCTGTCCCTCCCCACCAACCTTCTATTCCTGGCCCTTCAACTAGTGTCTCTGCTGTAAGTGTCAATCCCACTGCGAAGCCGTTGGTGTATAAAAAGAAGATGAAGTCTCATATTCCAATGCCTTCACGCAAATCTTCTCGTGTTCGTAACTTAAGTTCAATAGCTGGGAAACAAGATGAGGGTAAGGAAGAAGATGTTGCTAGTAGAAGGTCTTCCAAACCTTCCTTAACCCTCCGGAGTCCTTATTTTTCAAGAATTGTTGATATTACTGATTCTATCTCTGACACTGAGCGTATTCTGTCTGCCTATTTATCTAAGAAGACAGCTTCTCCCACGTAAGTTTATGTTTTTGTTACTAATTATTTTAAGTTTTATTTTTTGCTTTATTATATTTATGTGTTTCATATTATGTCTAATATTTGTAGTGAGGTCCTATTTAAATACAAGTCTGTAGAAGTGCGTAGGCATGATATGAAAAGTCTTGAAGATGATTTCCACGTCTCCTATGGTGTTATTACTGGATGGTGTACCGTTCTCAACCACAAAGAACAATTCAGAAGTGATGTTTCTCCACTAAGGTTTTTTGAGCCAGTTCATTCGTCTGTAAATATTCTTTTTATTGGTATCTTTTAGTTCTATGTCCATCTTACTCTTTCTTGTTTTATGTTTTTTTCCCTAATAATTTTTATTATTAATTTTATTTCTGTTTGTTGCTCTGTTCTGTAGGATTTTCCATCTAATGCATCTCTTGAGAGCTCTGTTAACCAGTATCAGAAGTTTTCTATTTGGCTTGATTCTTCATTGGCAATGGCTCCTCATATTGCTTTAAAAGATGTTGATACGGTACTTTTATTGTTTATTTTGTTGTTTTTTATATATATATAAATTACCTTCTTCTATCATTTTTTTTATTTTTCTTAGTTTTTTTAAATGTATGTTATTTTGTGCATTTTTGTAGTTTGTGTTTGTTGTTGAGCGTGAAGAAGAGTTTTTCATGGTAGTCTTCAATGTTAAGACTAAACTTACCGACACTCTTGATGTTTGTCCTCCTATCCCTCCTCCTACTGGCTCAATTTTATCAACCGCAGACTGTTTGGTTAGTTTTGTTATTTTTTATGTCATATATTTGAAATTAAAATATATTTCTAATTTATTCAACTTTGCCTTTTTTCTGATTATATAATTATTTTTTTGGTTATAGGAAGATTTGCTTGATGATTATTTGAGGAACAAAGGATTAATGGCTAAGTCAGACTCAATTACAAAATCAACGTCCTCAAATGTTGCTCTACCATGGGCTGGTCATGATAAGAGGATCCATTCAGGGGTTTGTGTTATGAGGCACATGGAAACTTTTATTAGAGTTGAGAAGGGATTCAAACCTGGATTTGATAAAGGAAGTGAGAAGAACATATCCAAGTTGCGACAGAAATATTTGGCTAATATCATATGCTCAGATCTTAATGCGGTGCGCACTCAAGTTATTGAAGCAGCCAAGTCTCACGCAAGACTGACATTAAAAGGAGTCCAGGGTCAGAAGCTGCAGTTTAATTGATATTCACTAACTACTGTTAACATTTAGCCCCATCTATAAGTATATATCTGGTATATGTAGCATGTTTGGTTGTTGTGGACAGTTTAAACTATGTTTGGACAATTGTTTGTAGGGTATACCCATTTTGGGCTTTACTTGTTACGGGGGTATAACTCTAGTCGTATCCTATGGTACCACAGTTCCTAACAGGTGTGGTGTTCCATAAGTCTCATATTGTGCAACAATAAATTCAAGTTGTGCAAATATAAAGATACGCTGTGCGTATGTATCAGTATATATAAATAAGAACTGTGGTATTGTACATTAATGTTGTGCAAATATAATTTGTTTTTGTGCTAACACACAATCATGTTGTGCATGTGCACTAATATAGTTTTAAAATATTTTATGTCCTCCTCCCTATTTAGTGATTCATTTTTACTTAATGTTTGTTTTATCTATAAAACATTTTATTTATAGATAAACCTTATTTAATTCATTTTTCAGTTGTGATGGCCATACCCTCCCATTTGTACAAAGTAACTCTTTGTTGTTCATATTTAAATTTGTATTGTGCACATTTATAATTATGTTGTGCTGTCCCCAGGAATCCCTGAATATGTAATATTTCGATGTTCAGTTATAAATGAATGTTGTTCTCCTTTAATTATCTTATGTTCAAATATAATTCAAAGTTGTTTTTATATGGGTTGGAGTTTCTGGGGTCCATATATGTCTCCAAGTTGTTGTTATACGTTTCATTTATATTTTTTAAGTAAATATTTATCTTTTTCAAGTGCATTCTTTGAAGTTTTTGTTGTTCAACTATAATTTGATTTTGTGCTAACAAAAAATCATATTGTGCATGTGGAATAATATAGTTTTAAGTTTTTTTTATTTTCCCTCCACTTTTATTTATTTATTTATTATTAATGTTATTTATATATTTAAAAGGGGTTTTTGGAGTTGTATTGTGTTTTTAAATCTTGAAAAATGAATTAAAATAACTATTTGTTGTTCACATTTAAGATTGTTTTGTGCACATATATTAGTATGTTGTGCTGTTTTCAAGGAATTCATGAAAATGTAGGATTCTAATGTTCAATTATAAATGAATGTTGTTCAGCTTTAATCGTCTCATGTTCAACTATAAATGAAAGTTATTTTTATAATCTTTTGAAGTTTCTTGTGTTCATACATATCTCCAAGTTGTGTTTTCTCTCCCATTTTACTGTTTTTCATCCATACTTTATGTTATTTTTTAATGCATACTTTTATAGCGGAAATTGTATATTTAAAATGCTTAATAAATAACATAATACGATAAAATATTTTATAGTAATATTAATATGGTAAACTTAAATGTGGCAATACTATAAAATAACAACTTGTTCCCTACTACATAAAATACATATTTTTGAAATAGAAATTATACTTGAAGGTGCAAATTGTTGTTGTTGCCCTTCTACTTAATCTAGATGCCAAGATATTCATTAATCTTGGCCCACCTAATGTCTTTTGATTCAATCAGTCCTTCAACATGTGCAGCTATGAACCCTTCAACCATCTGCAATGTATCTTCCAGCCTCTCTTGTTCTTCAACCAACTGCATACATTATTTTCAAGTTAACATTTATATTGGAAATATCAAAATATTATTTATAAAAGAATTGAAATCTTACCCTGACCTCCAGATCATTGTTATGTGTTCGTCGTGCTTCAGATATATGGTATTCATTTCCATTAATTTCCTACCTGAGTGCATCGTATAATAGGTTTGATGAAATTCAGCAGATGCCATGTAACCTGCCCTTTCCCTTACGGTGAACGTCTCCGCTGCTTCTTCCAAGATTTTCATGTGGTATCCTGGGTATTGGATTTCATCTAGTGCGTCCATCTCCCTGTAGTAATTTTTTGTGAACTCTACTGGGCTGATTCCTGCCATTTCCGATTGAGTGACTTTGGTGGTTTTTGAAATGGAAAGAGGGAGAGAGCACTGGATATCAGTTTTTGATGTTTAAATTGTGCCTTTCTAATGGAGGGGTGTCTATGTATATATAGGCAGAGATTTTGCAGTTTCGGCCATTTTAACTTCCTCCTTTAAAAAGTTTTAACTTTCTATTAACTGTTTTTTGTCTTAAAAGCCGAGAGGCCCAATGCATGTTTATCTTTTTCTTTACCCTATTATAGGTCCTAAAAACTTTTTGTTCCCAATGTAAATGTGATTTAACATGTCTAACTTTTTCTGTTTCACAGTTAAAAAGTGCTATTCTAATAACCAAAATTGCATTTATATCCTTATGTTGTGCACATTTAATAAAGTTTTGTTCGCGGTAAATAGACCGTTATATTTTGTCCGTTTTTCTAACTGCTTTTTGCCTGAAAAAACCTGTTATCACCTATGCATGTCTTTCTCTTTTTTTTGGTGGAAAACTATATTTTCTTAATATTGCAATGCTTG
Source organism: Persicaria tinctoria (assembly GCA_037127255.1). NCBI lineage: Eukaryota > Viridiplantae > Streptophyta > Magnoliopsida > Caryophyllales > Polygonaceae > Persicaria > Persicaria tinctoria. The sequence continues at coordinate 40,927,086 of JBANSL010000002.1, read as the reverse complement.
TTGATATATCCTACTAATAAGTAAATGTGTAAACACATATCATTGTTGTCCACTTATAATACTTAAAAGTCAAAACAATGGTAAATCATCATAAAATAGTACTTCCTTCACCAACAGTCAAAGACTGTTGGTGATCCTTGTTGTAAACTGTTAATAAGTAAAAGTGCAACTATAAATCCTTAATGTTCATAGATAACAGGTAAAAGTGCAAACAACGTTAAATCAAAACAAAAAATTGCTTCCTTGCTCAACAATCAAGTGTGTTGCTTGGTGCTCTCATTTTTTCTTTTCTGGGCAAGTTCTGCTGTTGTGAGGAGCATATTGATTGCAGATAGAGCATAATATTTTCCCCCTTTTTGTGTTTCCATTGATATCTCCTTTCCACTTTTCAATCGCTTCCCACTCCCCTTTGTTTTTGGCTGTGTTGGATCATGAATTGTAACATTTTCAGATCTGTGAACCCCAGCAAACTCATCGAATATACTTGTCTTTGAGTTAGACGACGATTATAAATTTGTTGCTGATATCAGGAGCTCCTGTTTTGCCTTTCTCAAGGTGTATGTCAAACACTTTATCTGCTCTCTATTGCCCTTAATGATGTAGACACATGAATGAAAATCTGCTAGCATATTTGTGAGCATCAGTTTTTGTTCCTCCTTTTCCCTTGACTGTCTGACAACAACATTATCCAGTGTAAAGACATTGCTTAGTGTTGCGGCCTTTGTCCACCGAGGTAGTATCAATGTGTCTAGCAACTTCTCCACTTGTAAATCTTTCAAAACTGCTAATATGTGCCTGCATGGGCAGCCATTTCTGATGAACAAGTTGCAAGAACAGGAGCAGTGATGATTAGCAATCTGGTGCTCAACAGTGTACATCTTTCTGTTTTGCTGCTTCAGAGTATACACTTCTATGTCTTCAATCTCTGTCACATTGGTGACTCTGCAGTTATATAATGCAGCACTCAACTCTTCCTGAAACTTTTTCCATATTCCCAGTGTATACAATGCTGATGCATGCTTCTCCAATGGAAGTGGTGAGATCAGTTTTGGTTTCAGAATTGCACAATCATAATTATTCTTCCCTTGCCTATGCCTTTGTGTTTCAATTGCACTGTCATAGTATAAGACAAATTCTATTAAATTTGCTGAACAGTTTGAAAACTTACGGAAGAAGTGGTTCATGCTCTCTGAAATGGATGTTGTTCTCACTAATCCCCCAAGTTGGACATTTCTATAGTATGCGGCTATCCACTTTTCTCTGTTAAGAAACAAATCAAATAACCATGAGTGGTTTGCCATTCCAAAATCGTCCATCAACTTTCTCTATTCTGATTCAAACTCTTCAGGCGTTATCTCCATGTTCCACACAATGTTCCTGAGCCTGGTTGTGAACGTGGAGTAGCCAGTCATTGTGTTGTCAATTTTCTGAGACAACTTCTCCATGATGTGCCACATGCATAACCTGTGTCTTGTCTCAGGGAAGACCTTCTCTACAACTATCTTCATTGCTGGGTCTTGGTCTGTTGAGAATATTGTTGGGCAGTGACCCATTGCCTTCTTGAAATGTTCAAACAACCAAACATATGATTCCACATTCTCATTTCGCAAAAGTCCTGCCCCAAACAACACACAACCTTTGTGGTGGTCATATCATGTGAATGGACTGAAAACCATCTTGTACCTTCCAAACAACAAACATACGCGTTTCAGTGTAATTACAGTACTTATATATGATAATGTACTTTAAAAAATGCATTATGATAAAAAAATAATATAACAATCAGTGATTTGTGTTTTGTGTTTACCTGTTCGTATTGTAGGTTGAGTCAAATGATACAATATCTCCAAAAATGAGTAGTTCTTCCTAGAAACAACGTTAGTCCAGAACAATCTGTTGAGCTTGTCCTCTTTATCCAAATCATATGCAAAATAAAATGCATTGTATGTTTCTTGTTTGTTAAAGAAGCGATCAATAACAACCTGAGCATCAGACCCTTTAAAATAAGCCAGGAGATCTCTTCTTTGATTTTTAAAATCAATTGCCAAAGGCCCAACATTGTTGTACCCTCCAACCATTTCTTGAAACAATCTGTAAGATCTTGCTGTCCCAACTCCTTGTTTTGCACAATCAAGGACAAACTTTCTATGATGCGTACGCTCTGTCTATTTCTCTTCATGTACATTTTTCCCAATTCACCCACTAAAGTATGTGTGTTTTTCCTCAAGTTTTGTCACAACAAACCCCTGACCCTGAAAATGCTTGATTATAATCCTAGTTGTACACCCAACTCTGCCAGACAACCAATTTCTCATATTTTTTGTGTTCTTGTAATTCTTGTATCCTACCTTGTTGCAATACAAGTACTTCAGTTTAATTAACCCTGGCTCCTTAACTATCGCTCCATGTCGTACATCAAAACCAGCCCTACATGCATAATCCAAATAAGCTTTGATTGCTTCCTCCATTGTCTCATAAACTTTTTTTTTTCTGATGGCCTCAATTCCTCACTGCATATTGGTATCCAGTACTTTGTACTGTTTGGTGAGACAAACATTCTACAAGGCAGGTGCTCTTCTTGTTGTGTTGGCTCAACATCATTTTCAGAAGGTAAAATAGCAAGAGGTATTGCAGTAGCAACACCTTCAGTAGTAGATGCATCTGAACTTTGTCTATTTTCATTGTTTGTTTCCATATCAGACTCCATTTATAATGTGCAATCTGTGATGTAAATAATGTATTTATCAATCAATATGTGCTCTTAAAATCACTGTCATTGTTTAACACATCTTAAAATAAAAAACTAAAGTGTTTATATGGTGCACAGTGAATCTCAAATGCATTTTATCTAGTTAAAGCAAGCATTGATGCAGGTAATGTACTATGAACATGCTTTTATTGAACAATAAAAAGAATCAGTACATATGCGTTTATTAATTGTTTTGTTAGGTTTTTATTTTTGAAAACCCTAGGTTGTTCTTCAATTCCGATTTTCAAAAATTGATCTTAATTGTGAATGTTTCTGTTCGAAATTCTAATTTACGTTGTAATTTAATAATGAAATGCAATGTTTATTCACCAATTCAAAAAATTAACCATAGTTATCGAATTTATGATGAAGAAATTGGTTTGCGTACCTCTGTGCCCTTTTTCAATCGATTTTTATTTATCCTGCGATTGGATGTTCCCCCTCTGCTCGCTTTTGTGCCTTTGAATTGCAATGATGTCTTGTTTCTCGAGATTATCTGCAGTTTGCGCCCGATTTTGTTTGGAAAATCCTCGATTCCGCCATTGCCGAGCGAGATCTTTAAGGAATTTCTCTCTGTCGGCGAGGAGAGAACAAGGCGAAGAAGACCAGTCCGCTTCTGTTTTTTTTTCTCTTTTTCCCGGTCCACACCGGTTCGGTTGTTTTTTCCTTAAAAAAACCGGGACGCGCGTGTTTTGTCTTCCATTTTCACTTTAAGCAAATTTTTCATCTTAAGCCCCATTTTCACTTTAACCTCACCCTATATATATGGGAGTGGTTCCAGAGTGCATGTAACGGCCCGAGATTATGATTCCCGAGTTACGTTTCCAGGGATAAAACCCCTCGTGAGGATCTTGCGCTCCGAGTACAGGTTGAAGGTTTGAAACCGAAGATTTGTAGTTTAAAGCGGGATTTCGCACCCAAATCTGTAAGGTCCGTTGGAGACCCCGGGGTAAACCCTTGTGCATGTCCTAAGTCTACAACGCGGAAAATCCATTTAGGCATGCAACCAACATAAGTGAAGTTAAAGCAAAATACAATCCCAAAGGTGCCACGGCAGAGCTGGGACAAAACAACGTAAAAGAGAGGAAGTCTAGTGGTCTCTCGAGCTCTCAATCTAACGCCAAAAGTCTGAACCCGCCAAGCATCCATATAAGCAAAGATAGCGGCTAGCGGTTACCTGAATCTAAAAAAAATGAGGGGGATCTGGGTCAATCATCAGGCCACTCATGCGCGTGTGTAAACACACTCTGAGAGGCATATAATAAGCATCCTATTCCTAAAATGAAATGCGTAATGCAAAGCAGAACTTAAACAGATAAGTATATGGATAATTAAGTGCGGACATAAATAAAGAGGCGCGCAGTTACAAGAAATGCCAAATAGCATTTCCCTCTAGGCTCCTAAGGAATCCTCTAGCAACTCCCTTCAAAGGGAACTACCTCACCCACGGTGCAGGTCGTCCCTACGTAAGGAGCCTACTAACTATGAAGGGAAGGAAAACAACGACACCCATATAAGGCCTAATGCTCTAAGAGTCCTATGGCGACTTATTACCAAAAAGCCTACCTCACCCATCAAGTGCAAGCAACTTTCTATAATAAGCCCCACTAAGATGACAAGAATAGAGAAAAATGTTACATCCAATAAAAACCTATAACGGCCGTTTTCTAGAAAAGACATATAGCAAATCATATGGTTTACTTTTTAGATCCTAAGTGTGATTCTAACTCGTATGGTGCATGAACACTAGCCTACTATATAACACCCAGTGCATAGAGCGCCCATCATGAGTAAGTTCAAAGAACTTACCTGGAGAAGCGCAGAATCCAAGCAATACAACAATTAAGCAATTCCAGGCAGATTAGAGTTCACCTAGAAGATAAACAACATAATAAGTCTAAGTCTAACTTACACAAAGCATATCAAATCACACACATAAAAATCACATAAAACATATATAAGTTAACCATCCATCGTCAACAACATTAATGTCTCAATTCAATTTCTCATCTCATTTCATCATCTCATACCGTATTCAACATATATAATCCGCCATCTCATCAGCTTAATATAACCTCCATATCATACATAGTCAAATTCGCATACTATCATTTTATACTCATACTTTTCATACGAATATATATCATCATCATCATAATTAACTAACCCTTAATCTCTTATATAATTCACCAATCTTACTATTAGTCACACATATCACGCCGTTAGTCAAACAATCATTTTATCATGCTAGTTAGTCATCAAATAAGTCGGGTTCCCAAGTTAGTCCAAAATCCATTTCAAAATCCAAATTAAACTAAGAGTTCCGATCCTAAAAAAAATGCTCACCAAAATGCTTTTCCAATTTATTCTTAAATCATCAAGTCCTAAATGATTTTATGTTATATTTTAAATCCTCATATAATATTATATAATAATTTAAATACCGCTAGTTAGTTAAGTAAGTAAACATCAACCCGAACCGAACCGAACCAAACCCAATTAATAAATCTCAGCTGGTTAACAAAACACTACGTAACACATAATATATATACTACCTCCGTCCAAAAATACATTGTCTTTACTATTCACGCACGCTTTTTTAAGAAGGTAAAAACTATATAAAATATTAACTTTTTTATTATTTTTTTTTTAATAATTACAAACTTATTGATAATAAGTTTGTAATTATTAAAAAAATTTAATAAAAAAGTTAATATTTTATATAGTTTTTAGCTCCTAAAAAAACGTGCATGAATAGTAAAAGTCCATGTATTTTTGGACGGAGGGAGTATAAGTTAGTAAAAAGGGCCCCACAAAAGCCAAGATGGCCTTCTTCTTCCCGGATTCAAGGTAAGAATCTCGCGCCCACGATTTGCCCATCCAGCTCCCGCCGGCTCGTTAGCACCCGCGCCCGTTGGTTTACCTCTCGTGCTCCCGCTGGTTCACTCGACTCGGCTCTCGCTGCTCATCCGCGCTTGCTAGCCTGCCCACTCCAGTCCTCGCTCGTCCGCGCTCGTTGGTCATCCGTGCGCTCCCGCTTCTGCTCAACCTCTCGTACCCGCGCTTGCCGCCAAATCGAGCTCACCGAAGCTCTCGCCTGAGCTCACGAGCTTCCCCCCGACTCCCGCACTCAGCTCACGCACGCTCACACTCGCCCACATCCTGATCCAAGACAAAAATCGGATTGAAACAAAGGGAGGAAAGGTGAAACTCACCGAGGAAGTTCGCAACTTCGGAGCTCTCGATTGGAGGTCTGGGCATCGTTGGAGGCTCGCGATGGCTCGTCGGACCTGCATGGGACATGGGTGAGGGTGATGGTGAAGTCCGAGGATGATTCCGATCGAAAACGGAGGAGAACGGCTTACCGAAACGAAGTTCGCGCTTGAACAGGGGAGGAAGAGGATGGGGCTGCGGTGGCTCTGTGGCGGCTCCGGTGGTCCCTGGGCAGCCCCTGGGTGGTGCCGGACATCAGTGGAGGTGGTACTGGTGGCAACGAAGACGAAGTGAAGATGATGGAGTGGTGATGGTGAAGACGGTGAAGCGCAGAAGATGATGAGCAGGTGAAGACGAGGATGGAGGACGATGGAGGTGATGATGGGTGACGATGACTGAGAAGGTGATGGTGGCCGCGGGGTGATGGTGAGGAGGGGTGATGGTGAATGATGATGAATGAAGATAGGAAGAGGGATGGGTGAGGATTGAAGTGAAAGATATAAAGAGGGAGAGGGATGGTCTCGAGCAGGGTAAGGTGAGTGATGGGAGTGGGGTGAGGGATTGTGTGTTGAATTGGTTAAAATCAATATCCGAAAATAAATTCCGAACACGCAAATTTTGAATTTCGCAATTAGTTCCTAAATGTTAGTTTTCCCTACTCTCGCTCTCTCGATCAATTACATTTTTAAAAAGGACAAGGATATCGCCATCCGATAATTATTTTGAATTTTCGAGGTAAAATGATGGAAATTATTCGTCAAATTTTATATTCCGGTCGGAATCTGCTAAACGAGTTTTAAAACCGAATAAATTTCAGTTTTAATTCTCTTTTTCCGAAAAATTAGGATTTGAAAATCCGAGCCTTTACAGTGCACACCCCTTATAGTGTACTTTGTGCACAAATCCTGACCATTGATGGAAAGGAAATGGAAGGCAAGGATTAAAAGGATTTTTTTTATTTCGTTTATTAAAGCTGTGGGACCCGGATGGGTAAAAATCACCCACTCTCCTTCCCACTCTCCTTTCGCATTACGTGAAACTCAAGCCCCATTTTTTTCCACCATTTTTTTCCACAATTTTTTTTTTTGATGAGGTAAAAATTCAGATGTGCAACAAGCGCTATCTGATAGCATCCTGTCGGATGAGGTCCAGAAGACCTTGATCATTTAGTAAGTCGGGGTTATTGGTACTGCGTCCAAGGAAAGCAATCATATCTGCGACACAGTTTCCAGTGCGAAGTATATGAGAGCAAAATACTTCCTTAAACCCTTGTAGCATTAAAGTGATGTCTGACATAAGAATTTCAATTTCCCATGGACAAACCTTCCTCTGTTTAAGGTAATTGATAATAATAAGAGCGTCACCTTCAACTATAATTTTTTCTAAATTAAGTTCTCTTGCTTTGATAATTCCTAAATGTAGTGCTCTAGCCTCAGCGATTAAAGGAGTTTGTTGCCCAATTTTGCACACGTTTGTGGAAATCGGCCACCCTTCCCAATCTCTGATAATGAATCCACTCGTGTTGTCCCCTTGTAAACATGAAGAACCATCGAAATTTAACTTATACCATCCCTGGGGCGGTTTCTTCCATTTTTTGTTTTTTCCTTTGTTTTGTCTTTGCGTAATGGTTCTTTGATTCTTGAATGACGTTTTGCCGGTATTTTTCTCTCTGCAGTGGGAATTTGCAGTCAACCAATTTTTCAGAGATTGCTCAGCTCTATGTTGCACTTCCATAATTGATGGGGCCTTTTCATTTCTGAATACAACTTGGTTTCGGACTAGCCAGATTGTCCACCAGTTTATTGATAAGTATTGTTTTTCTTTTTGTGACAGATTATTTGATAAAATTGTCATGATTGGCTTAATATCTCGATTTTTACGAATAGATTCATTAATCAACATTTTAGTTTTATTACTCAGGTTCTTAAGAAAGAAACTGTACTTACATTCACAGAATATATGCACTTCATCTTCCTCATGATGATTACACAAAGGGCAAGATGCGGGAACAGCCATACCCCGCTTTGAGAGCCTTGACGCAGTCGGCAATCCATGTTGACATATTTTCCACAGAAAATTCTTGACCTTGGGGGGGATATCCTGTTTCCATATCCAAGTGTTTTCATCAATTTTGTTTGTCGTGGATCTGGTAACATAATCATACGCACTTGATGTTGTGAACCACCCATTTTTAGTTGGCTCCCAGTACAGTCTATCCTCCAAAGCCGAGTTAGGTAGGGAGATGTTCATAATTTTATTCACAATATCTACTGGAAGGACCCTTGTTAATTTGTCCCTATTCCAATATCCATGCTCTATGTATGTATCCACTGTTTCTTCCATATCCGATTCTCGTGGGGAGATGCAAAAAGAAGCCAGATTCTGTACTGGTCCCCATCTATCTTTCTAGAATATGATGCTTTTCCCATTGCTTACCACCCATACCAATCCATTTTTGAAACTAGGAATTAGTTTCCTTAATTGGGTCCATTGCCAAGAAGCGCTACCTCGTGCTTCATAAGTTAAAATGTGATTTGTCTTAATATATTTATATTGAATAATTCTTACCCATATATTGTTTGGTTCAGCCAGGATTTTCCATAGTAGTTTCAATTGTAAAGCTTCGTTCATGTGTTTTGATTTTCTTAAACCTACTCCACCAGCTTCCTTTGACTTGCAGATTCTGTCCCAACTAGTGAGGGGTTTATGAGAGGGGGCCTTGTTCCAGAAGAATGATCTATGCATTTTGTCAAGATTCTGATGCATTTTTGGTGGAAGCATAAAACTCTGCATTGTATAAAGGGGTTTGGATGCTAGATTTGCATTAATCAGTGTTGTCCGTCCTTGTTGTGACAGGGTATCCGCCCTCCATTTAGATAATTGATTCTTAGTGCTTGTTATTATGTCTTCAAATGTCGCTTCGTTAACTTTACCATTTGTGATTGGACACCCCAAATACTTATCAAGTTTTACTTGGCTGGATATACCAAGGCGGTTTTCAATGTCCGCTATACGAGACCTGGGGATACCAGAAGTACATTGGAAGGCCGATTTATGATAGTTTACTTTCTGACCAGATATTTTAAAGTAGTGATCTATTGTATTTTTAACATTTTCACAAGAGGACATGTTGCCTTTGGAAAATATAATGATGTCATCTGCAAATGCCAAAAAAGGAATTTTGGGACCATTTCGTCCGAAGGAAAAGCCAATCCCACTATTAGATACGCTCGAGTCTACTGTCAATTTCCTTGCAAGTACCTCGGTCCCAAGTATAAATAGAAATGGTGATAGCGGGTCACCTTGTCTGAGACCACGTGTGGGTCGGAATAATTCTGTCGGGCCATTATTGACAAGGACTGAAAAAGAGACAGTCGTTACGCATTCCATAATAAGCCTAATGAACTTATCGTGGAAACCAAATCCTCTAAGTACCTGCTCATTAAAGGCCCAATCCACTCGGTCATATGCTTTTTCCATATCTAATTTGATCGCTAGCCAACCATCATAACATTTTCGACTTTTGAAGGAATGGAAAATTTCGTGGGCAATTAAGATGCTGTCCTGGATTGCCCTGTCAGACACAAAAGCCCCTTGTAAGGGGTGAATTAATTTGCCCATTACTGATTTTAGTCTTTCTGTCAGAATTTTAAAAATAATTTTATACATGGTGGAACAGAGACTTATAGGTCTATAGTCAGCTGTTTTTGTAGGGTTGTTGTTCTTTGGCAGGAGTGAAATGAAAGTATGGTTTATTTGCTTAAGAATTTTCTCTGAGTGGAAAAACGCCTTTACAGCACGAATCACATCAATTCAAACAATATCCCAAAATTCTTTATAAAACTCGGTTGTGATGCCATCTGGGCCAGGGGCTTTATTTGTTCCTAGATTGAAAACTGCCGTTTTTATTTCATTGTTTGTTGGTGGGGCAATGAGTCTTTTATTTTCCTCCATAGTGATGGAAGGGATGATGTACTGCATATAATCATTTAACCGGTTGTTATTGGTTGGTGTTTTTGTGAATCTTTTGACGAAATCATTTTTAATCTCATTTCTAACATTCTCCTCCCCTACAATTGGTGTTCCTTCCGTAGACGTGATATTCCTGATATATTTCCTATTTCTCCTACCAGATGCTACTCTATGAAAATAAGCAGTGTTTGATTCTGCAAGTTTCAGATGTTTAGACTTTGCACGTTGGCACCAGTATTGTTTTTGGAAGGACAAAAGTCGATCCTTTTTCAAAATTAGCCTTTTTTGTTTGGTAGCTTCATTCACCCCCCCCCCCCCCCCCCCCTCCTAGATTGAATGTCCAAAAGTTCATTTTCGATAGATGTTAGTTGCCTAAAGATGTTACCAAACGTTTTTTTGTTCCAATCTTTCGCTTTTTGTTTAATAAGTCTTGTTTTAAACATGATTTTATACATTATTGATCCAGCGCAATGGGCGCGCCATGCCTGAACCACAAGATTCCGAAAATCTGGTCTGTGAAGCCACATGTTTTCCATTTTAAATGGTGATGGTTTTATGACTACCGAAGATTTTAGTTCTATAGTTATTGGGCAATGGTCTGACGATGAGAAAGCTCCATTGTGCGTACAAAGCTCAGGAAAGTTATCAAGAAAGCTCCCTTGGACAAGCATTCTATCCAATTTCTCTAGAATGTTATCATCTCCTTCCTCTTTTTTCCTCCAAGTAAAACCGTTCCTAATGGTTGGAATATCAGTGAGAGCACACAAGTCCATGAGCTGGTTTAATCTGTATTTCCGAGAGGGATGGAAAGACGCACCCCCCTCTTTCTCACTACTATGTGATATTTCATTAAAATCCCCCATAATCATACATGGGAGGTTTTGATTACATATTATTTTCGTCAGGAGCTGCAAGAACTGGTCTTTGTCTTTTTCTTGCGGAGGACCATAGATAAAAAGAATAATGCCCTTGAAGTTTTTCTCAAAATTTTGATACCCTAATCTAATGATCCTCGGCAAATGGATTAGCACCGAGATTGTTTCATTTACCAGTGCATTCTTATTCCATAGAACACCAAGTCCCCCAGCTCTACCATTTCCCGGTGACCAAATTGCATTCGAAAAGCCACTACTTTTCCAAAGAGTTTCAGTCGGTATTATTTCAGATTTTGTTTCTGCTATAGCTATTATCTTGATATGGTCGTTTATCCTCATTGCATTAAGCCCTGCCCAGAAGGTTTTTTTGCCAAAGCCACGACAGTTCCAATATCTGATTTTCATAAATAACCAGAATTCTGTATATGAGGACCAAGAATTCCGTCCTCATATACCGTTTTGGTACTCGAAATACTGGTACAAAATTTGTTACAGAGTGCAAACCCAGAATTCTTGAAGAGCTGGCCGACCCAAGATAAAGATTTAAGAGTGCATTTGCTAGTGTAATCGATTTTGTTAGTTAAAGGGTAGCACTTTGATCCAAACATAACATTCCTTTTATTGCTTCTTGTGTTCAAGAGGACTACCGGCATTGGGGTAATGCAAGAGGGTAGGATTAGAGTTATGACTTGATTATTCCCAATAGAGGCTATCAATATTCTAATCTTCATCACATCATGCCCAGATTCAAACCTAACTAAAAGGGTTGCATTATACTCAAACTGGTAGATACTTTTGTATGCATGCAAGTTGGTTGTAATTAACAACATTTTATAACACTGACAGAAATACATAAACCTCCATTTCTATTGATAACCAGTAGTCTGAAATTTACATGGAAGGACTACCCATTGCACCATAAACTGCTAGTACCGAATATAACAGAAACCATCAACCCTCAAGATGAGACAAAAAGGAATACATAAGTCTGGAATAAACATACAAAAACTATCACAATGAGCTTGGCCATACATGATCAAAATAAAACCACCATAAGGACTTACATACTTAGAGCATAATCTGATAGCGGGTGGTTTCACAGTTATCATGGCTTAAGGTACAACACAACCACCAGTGAGTACCTCCAACAGCCTACAGATGGGCTTATCACACATGCTTCCCCTTCTTCTTGCTGCTACCCATCAGACTCACGGTAGAGCAAGCAGAGTCGCCTTCCTCGATCTTAATTTTGCGTTTAGCTGATTCAGACAGCGAGCTCACAGACATCTCTAGTTGTTCAAACTCACAAGCCATAGAAGGAGATGCATTGGGAGTAACAAAGTGCTCTTGCAAGGACTCAGCCAACTTACACGGTTTGCTCAAGTCAGGCAATATGAACTCCACCGAAGGTGGCACATTGACAAGCATAGCATCAAAATCCGCCTGAGAGAAACCGAGATCAGCAAACCCATCCTCTAGCAGCATCTCCTCCATGAACTCATCTTCATCAAAATCCAGGTCTTCATCATCAGCCACCCAAAAATAAGGATCCGGTTGCGCCTCTGCCTTTGGGACGATAATCGCATCATTTGGGATCACTGCAGCACGAATAGGGGAAGCATTGATGGCCAGCGAGGGAGAGACAGTAGGAGCACCAAAATCCACCAGCACTGGAGCCGCCGGATTGGTCTCAGAACCACCAGAAGAAATTGCAGGGGATTTGGAAGTAGATGAATCCGACGATAGAGTGACATTCTTACCGAAACAAGAGAGTATATCAGACTTTGGATGACCAAAAGAGGGAGGGGGGGAACACAAATGGCCTTTTACCAGCCACTATCGACCACCCACCCTGACCATCATCGCCAGGAGCTTCACCAGCAGGCACAGCAAACTCCACATGTGGCTCAGCAGGGTTAAAATTTGCATTGCAGAGATGCCTCAATGGACAGGCTTCAAACAGGTGGTCATCTGCCCCACAGCTACCATACCCTTGAGGAAAATCCTCAAACCAAATCGGGAATACGAATCACCTCACCCAACCCATTCTCATCCACCACACAGACAGACCGACCTTCGATCATGGTGACATCCACCGAGACACATACACGAGGATACCTAAAGCGAGCCCCTTTTGCATTGAACGCAGCAATACGAATCACCTCACCCAACCTATTCTCCTGGATGATGTCCCGAAGGATATCATCATGCACATACTTGGATGGGAGACCCGGGAAACGGATCCAGAGATCAAGCTTAGTCACCGATTCCTTCCAAGGATCAAACTCAAGGCACCAAGGCCTAAGAAGAATCAACTGGCCAGAAACACGATAGGGGCGATTCTCCCAGACCAAGTTGCAGTCAGATGCAACATCAAATCTCAACTCAAACCAATTGTTGGCAATCGGTATGAGTTGATAGCCACCAAAAAAGAATTTCCAGACATACCTTACCCTTTTCCGAACCTCCTTTGCTTCAAGAGGGTCACCAATGATTGTTGCAAAGAGCGACGATTGATTGAGAGCCGAGATATTTTCTTGAACCCGCCCTTGTAAAGCCACAAGCCTCTCTCTGTTCATAGTGCTTCTTTTGAACTTTTTCTCCAAACGAGCCTTTCTGCTCGATTCACCGGCTTCTTTGCCTTGAGGGAGCTGCTCCTTGAGATTATAGCCTTCTGACTGCTTGGTTTTCTCAATAGCCGGGGTAGGATTATCTACCACCAGAGGGTTTTTGCCCTTGTCTGCTTCATAAGAAGCCATGCTCAGAACACACACAAGATAAGAGTTAGCAGAAGGGGATTGTAAGAAAGAAAGGATAGAGAAAGAAGAGGAGAAGATGTGAGGAGAAAACCCCCCAACACCCACCGTTTAAATAGAGGAGAACGGTAGATCTGGAGCGAAGGAGCGCCAGCAAGCACCACACTCTTCCGTCGACCAGGCCACACCACCCCATCCCCTAAATCGTGCAACATTTGTTGTTGCAAGAGGGTCGAGTATTGAAATAAATTTAAAGTATAAATCAGAATGACTTCCCTGTCTCAGCAAATAAATACAAGACTTCCTCCCGTTGTAGTAAGAGAAAAGTCAGGATCGAATCCACGAGGAAGCACGTCAGTAGTTCTTAGGTAGCTGTAAATTCTCACAGAAGCAGCAGAAAGACAGAAACAAATAAACCCGGCAAGGGCAACTAAAAAGCAAAGAACAAACTAAAGACAGAAAGTAAAGCAAAGGAAGTATAGAATAAAGCAAAACAGAAACAAAGCAGAAACATAAAGCAAGGACACAGAAGCTACTCGACCTCGAGTAGCTGTCCTCTATCTCGACAAGAACAGAAAAGGCATAAACTTTACAATCGACAAAAACAGAAAAGTTCAACTCGACCTAGACTAAGTTCTCCTCGACCTCGACAAAAGTCCTCCTCGAGATCGACAAGATCTCCTCTGTATCGAGTAACAATGCAGAAAACTTTAAATTGCAGAATTAAAGACAAACGCAGATTTTCGACTGAAATAAACTTCAATATATTAAAAGTCTTCCAAGGCCAGGGTTTCAACACCGCAACGATAACCATGCAAAGTAACACATAAAGGCATAAAAGATCATGCTTTCCATCAAATAACTTTCGTCATTAACAAATAGGCATATAGAGGCTTTCGCATAAACCCTAATTGTTACTAACCCTTTTTCACATAATTAATCCAAGTTGCATTAAGATCACTTTCGCTTCAATAACACAAACAAGGATCACCTTCAACTCTCGCAAAAGAATCATGCTCATAGGGATAGGAGATGAATCGCACAAAAAGATCTGACCTTTATCGCATCCGAAAAATAATCAATCCATAACGACTTACTTTGGTCTGTGTCGATTGGATTCTTTGTGTTCTCCTTAAGGATTGCCATGATCTCCTCCACCTGGGCCTCCATATCCCTCTTTTCTATCTCTTTAGGGGTCATATTTCTGACTTTGGGTTCCCCGCAGGTGATGTAGCCAGCTGAGATAGATTTGACCTCTTCCATTGGACCAGTATGCCTTTCAGTTTTGTTAAAGGAATACTCAATGACCTCATCGCTGATGTTGAAGGTGAGCACTCCTTTCCTTACGCTTATGTTGGCATCCACCGTCGCCAAGAACGGTCTTCCCAAAATAATTGGACAAGCAGGATCTTCTTGCATATCAACTATTAAGAAATCAGCAGGGACGAAGAATTTACCTACTTGTACTGGGACATTTTCCACCATGCCTGTTGGAATGACCACCGTGTTGTTGGCCATGTATAGTCTAGCATCCACAGGCTCCAAGGCACCTATCTTAATCTTGGACCAAATCGTTAAAGGCATAATACTAACACTAGCTCCAAGATCACATAGGGCATTAATTTTGTATGGACCAACTCCAATAGTTATAGCAAACTTACCTGGATCCGGCCTCTTCTCCAATATGTCCAGATGGCTGCACTCTGTGATTTCTGCCATCTATCGCTTTTTGCTCAGGATCTCCTTCAGGAACTTGACATAGGATGGCATTTCATTGAGAGCTTCTATGAAGGGGATGGTGACGTTGAGCTTCTGAAGCATCTTGATAAAGCGCTGAAACTTTTTCTCCGCCGGGTCCTTTAGAGATTTTGTGGGGAAAGACAGCTTCTTTTTCTGCGTCGGAGCCAGAACAGACGTCGGAGTTGCTGCAGATTTCTCTACGTCGACCAGGGGCTCCTCGACATCAACAAGGCCCTTGTCGACATCGACCAGATTGGGCCCAGTCGAGTCGCTATGTGGTGCAGACGAAGATTTTGGCAGGCTCTCCTCGAGGTCGACGAGTCCTTTGTCGAGGTCGACTAGTCCTTTGTCGAGATCGACCACGGCTTTGTCGAGATCGACTTTCTGTTCCTCGTCGTTCTGCTGGTTCCCGACCTCTGGCTCTTGCAGTTGATGACCGCTTCTGAGTTTTACAACAGCGACGTGTCCAGTCTTTCCCTTAGGATTTGGTTCTGAAGATCCTGGAAGTGTCCCTAACTGTCTGGGGATTCCGGCTACCAGCTGACCAATCTGTGTATCAACTGATTTCCTCCAGATATCAATTTCCCCAAGCCTAGAATTGACACCTTACATCTGAGTATAGACGGAATTGAAGGATTGCCTAGTTTCTGAGTGGTTTCTCTGTATCTCCTCCAGGACTGTCTGTATATCATCCTTCTTTTGGTCCCTTTCTGGATGTCCTGGAGCTCTGTAGGGCGGGGGATTCCTAGGGAGACCTTGGTTCCACTGTGGTTGCTGAAACCTTTGGTCCCCCATGTAGCGACTAGGACCCCCTGCGTAAGCTACATCCTCATGATGCTCTGCCAGCCTGACTTGCTCTGTGTGTGGGCACTCAGGAGTGGTGTGCCTTTGCGATCCGCATTCTATGCAAGGCTGGTTGACAGAGAGATATTTGACTTGCTTGAGGAGCTTCTTATTCTGGTCTCTGTAGTATTGCTCCCTAACATCAGGATCAATCTCTTTAGATGGCTCATATAGGGGCATGGATGGTGTTGGCCTGGCGTATGGGTTCTCTTCATAGGTTACAGTAGACCCATACTTGTTGTCGTAGTTGGTGAGCTTCTCTAGCACACCCCATGCGTCACTTGGCGGCATCGTCAGATACTCGTAGCAAGTATAATTGTTGATTCTATGCTTAGTGACTTGATCCAGAGAGTTGAAGAAGATCTCCTGGATGATGTAGGGTGGTTGTCCATGAGTAGGGCAAGATCGCAGAAGTTCCTTGTAGCGCTACCATGCCTTTGCCAGTGGTTCCCCTTTCTGCTGTTTGAAGGCGGTGATTTTCTGGCGGAGATGTGCTGTTTTGGCAGGTGGGAAGAATTTGTTCAGAAACTCTTGCTCTACTTGAGCCCAGGTTGTAAGTGATTTTGCTTTCAGTCCTTCCAGCCATTTCAGTGCAGGCCCAGCGAGAGACCAGCGAAAAGATTTCATCTTGACATATTCCAGAGTTGTACCTTCTGCAAGAGTACGGCACATATCATGAAAATTAGTAATATGTTCAAGAGGACACTCATTAAATCTACCATAAAAGGCATTATTTTTAAGCTCTATAAGAAACTGAGTGCGAATTTCAAAAGAGTTTTCAGGGATAAGAATCGCCGATTCAGGCACGATGAGAGTCGGATGCATATAATCCTCAGTAGTGGTTGGATATTGGGCAAGCTCAGTTACCGCTTGCCTCGCGCGTTCAGCTGCTTGTTCCCTTGCTGCTCTCTCAGCGGCGATAGCAGCATCCTTAGCGGCTAATTCCCTGGTAAGCCTAGCGATCAGCTGTTCCTGTGTCTCCGCAGCTGCCATGGCTCTTTGTATTTTAGCTCTGATGTGAAAAAGGCGTTCCGGTTCGTCTAAGGCATCAAACTCAGGTGTTTGACCAGAACGACGCATACACCTGCAAACTAACTCAAAGAAACAGTGAGAACTGACTACCTAAGGCGCGATTGATTTCTTCCCCGGCAACGGCGCCAATTTGTTGTAAGGAGTAATCGAGTATGAAATATAACGAAATAGATCAAACCAGACTTAGGCCCCAGCAAATAAATACAAGACTCCTCCAATGCAGTAAGAGAAAGTCAGGATCGAATCCACGAGGAAGCACGTCAGCAGTTTTCAGGTAGCTGTAAATTCTCACAACAGCAGCAGAAAAGACAGAATCGCAGAAACAGAAAAGAAACAAATAAACCCAGCAAGGGCAACTAAAACAAAAGCAAAGAACAAAGCAAGAAATAAAGCAAAGACAAAGCAAAAACGAAAAGCAAAGCAAAGGCGTACTCGATCTCGACAACAGCTCCTCGAGATCGACAAAGCACTACTCTAGGTCGACTAAAAACAGAAAATATAAAATTGCAGATTTTCGACAGAACTCAGAAATTCGACAAAAATAAACTTCAATATATTAAAAGACATCCAAGGCCAGGGTTTCAATACCACAACGATAACCATGTAAAGTAACACATAAAGGCATAAAAGATCATGCTTTCCATCAAATAACTTTCGTCATTAACAAATAGGCATATAGAGGCTTTCGCATAAACCCTAATTGTTACTAACCCTTTTTCACATAATTAATCCAAGTTGCATTAAGATCACTTTCGCTTCAATAACACAAACAAGGATCACCTTCAACTCTCGCAAAAGAATCATGCTCATAGGGATAGAAGATGAATCACACAAAAAGATCTGACCTTTATCGCATCGCCTCACATGGCCACCGTCGGGCTCACCCCAGCCCCAGAAGTGGGTGGACTACTCACGCTTCATTGCAATAACAGACATTGATGTATAAAAAGAAACTTGCATTAAAACTAAATTCAAAGCCTTTACAATCCTGGCAATCAACTTTCGCAGAAAGCCAAAACCCTAAAAACCTTAGAACTCCTAAACTACTCTGTGGAACTAACTAATTGTGTGTTGAATTGAATCGTGATGGAATGAATAAAACTGAGCCCCTAGGGCGTTATTTATAGTGACTAAACCTTGCTAATCAAGGAAATAATCATCTATCTCTATCTAAATCTATATCTAAAATTATATCTAAAAGCCTTAAAGATAAATAAATTGTTTTAAGGAATTAAATCTTAAAGGAAAAGATAAAACTAAATAGGGTAAGTCTTCATGATGTTGATAGATCTTGTCTCCTTGGATAGAACTTGATGTATTCGGATAGAATCTCCCACCTTCGCGCCCAAGGAATCCCGATCCGAGTAGAGTTGATCAATCCGCGTCGAGCAGCTTCTGGAAGTCTGGTCGACCTCGACAAGGGTCTTGTCGATCTCGACAAGGGACCTTGGTCGACTTGGCTTGATTCGTCGTCTCGGCTAACTGGTGCTCGACGGACTCGGACATGGCTCCTGGCGCTCGTCGATGTCGACAAGACTTAGTCGATCTCGAGTAGGATTAGGTCATCGACTAAGTCTCCTCGGGTGACTCTACTCGATAAGGCTCGGACTTGGTCACTGGGGTTTGTCGATCTCGACCAAGCTTCGTCGAGATCGAGTAGGGCTCTTCCCTTCCGCTTCCGCTCCCGCGAGTTGCTTCATCCGCTGGCAGCGAGTGGCCTCTTCCGCGACAGCGAATGGTCCGCTGCAGCGAGTGGAGTCGCTGGCAGCGAGTCTCGCCTGGTCGTCCTCGGCTCCTCTCCTTGTCGACTCCGGGCATGGCGCTGAGGCTTCGTCGATCTCGACCAGTGCTTGTCGAGATCGAGTAGAGTCCCGGAGTTGGGTGGTCTGGCTTTCTCGATCAGGCTCTGTCGACAAGGTTGCTCGGACATGGCTTGTCGAGGTCGAGTAGGCCTACTCGAGGTCGAGTAGCCTTGGCTCGTAGACTTGTTCTGCTGCTTTGACCTTTGACTTCTGTAGTGGTTTTCCGAGCTTTTCCGACCTTCTGTAGAATTGCTGTAAAATGCCTCGATTTCTGCGAATTAAACAGAAACTGGTGTAGATTCCATAATTTGGCAAATAAACATAAACTACATAGATTTTGTACTATCTTAGCCCAAATGAATGCAATGTATACAGAAATCGATATAAAAGTTATTGTAAAACATGGCAGATTTAGCTCACAACAAACACCCCATACTTAAGCTTGCTTGTCCTCAAGCAATACTTTTATTTGTCATTCAGGGGAAGAATTCAAAACTCTCAACATCTTAGATTCATTCTCATATAACCCTGCAATTAATCACCATCCTCGAAAAGGTACTAGTGTCACAAATTCATGCATGTGCAGATATGTAAAAGCAACATCTACTCACAAAAGGAGGGTTATGCATAAACATTCATTCGTGACAAAGCATTTGATAATCAAGAAGACTTTAATTTAAGCTCATGAAGGAGTAGATTGGTAAAAGACTAAAGGTGGGCAATTTTTGGCAATGTGGTGCTTTTGATCCGGGGAAATGGAGTATTTCCAAATTTTGAGTTTCATTCCACATTCTTTCTCCATATAATTCATCACCTTTCATATCACTACAACAGAAATGTTTATTAGCGACCAAAATTTTAGCGATGAATTATGTTTCCTCGGTAAATATGACCTTTAGCGACAAATATGTCCAATCGACGTAAAAGGATGCATGAACTTTAGTTAGAAACTTATATTCCTCGCTAAAAGTGATATTCAACGACAAATTTTTTGGTTCATCGCTAATTGTTATCATAATGTGGTCGCCTAAAAGATAATGAAAATAGCGACGAAGTTGGAGCTTTTATTGAGGAATATTTTCATCGTTGAAAGTATAATCATCGACGAAATTTAAATTTTGTCGTTATATTTTTTATGTGAATTATGTAAAACCCGCCAAAAATTTTAGCAACAGATATTGGAATTTATCACTAAAAGTATATATTTATCGATGAAAAATTTGTCGCTAATCATATTAATCAACGATGAAATTCCATTTTTATCCCTAATAAGTTGGTGAAAATAGGTAAAATTATTAAAATTCATTAGCAAGAAAACTTTAAATTTCTTCCAAATTTTGTAGTCAGAAAGATTTTAATTTCTTCATAAATATATTTGTCAATGAAAAAGTTTATTAATAAATATACTCCGTATTAATCAACAAAGTAAAAAAAAAACTAAGGAGACGTCGATTACATACGGTATATTTTTGCTCTCTCTTCTTCTGCCCTCTCTATGCCAGTCCGAGCACCTCCCTTGGTCGTCTCCTCATCCTCGGCGCATCAACCATCTCTCTCTCTCTCTCTCTCTCTCTCTCTCTCTCTCTCTCTCTCTCTCTCTCTCTCTCTCTCTCTCTCTCTCTCTCTCTCCGTCCCCTAAACCCTGAACCACCACCTCGCCAGGTCGCCGCCCCCTTCGTTTCCTCTCCACCGCTTCACCACCCTCCACCCTCGGCCACCGCTCCAATTCTCTCACTCCACGAGATCCACCTTCTCCCTCCGGCCACCTCTCTGTTCTCTTTGCCCCTGCCGGAACCCTAACCATTGACCATGTTCATCTCCTTCGACCATCGTAGTCTCGCTATCTGCCGTCACCGTTGCTTCTCCCGAACCCGAATGGTTGCGATTCCTCCGTCTCTTGATCTCTTTCTATGCTCCTCACCACCGACTTTCTCCGTGTCGCCATCACCAACATCCTTTTTCCCTGCGAGATCCTTGCTTCTTGATCTGGATTTTCTTCAATTCACCCTTCGAGAGTTTCGACTTCCAACTCAATTTCGCCTCAGGTAAGTGCAAGTTCATCTCTCCAATGCTTCGATTTTTAGCGTTGAATTAAACATCTAATAATGCTGAATTTGTGACTCTGTTGCGTCTCAGATGATCGAGTGATGATTCTATTTGGTAGTGTTGGGCTGAATTTGTGCTTAATTGATGTCAAACTGATTGAATCATCGATTGCTTTGCTTGCCTGATTACTACAGTTTGTGGTGTTGTTTTTTTCCTTGTGTAATGTGATGGTTGTGCGATCGATGTTGCTCCCCGAATGCTGATTTGGCTAGATTGGAATTGGAAAGGTTGTAACTTGAAATTGCGTGTGATTGTCTTTCATTATTGGATAAATTATGTTTTCTGAAGATTTAGAAGTGGATTTAGAATGGCTTGTGGCATTGCCTGCTCCTGACTTTGCCTTGCTTGATTGGAATTTGCTAGATGTAGTTACTAGGTGCGGTTGATTTATTGACTTTTGCTACTGAACTGGTCACATATGCCGGATAATATATATCGGGTGTTGTATTATAATTTTATTATACTGACTTTTATATCTACTATATATTTTTGGATATGAGATCCATTTTCTGAATGCTTTGGTGCTGATCACTCTTATTTAACTTGTTAGAACAACTAAGGGAGTTAAAGGGAAAAAAAGATAGGAAAATTCATGTCCTACCATATCTGACTATTTTGTGGTGGTTGTGTCCTTATTAGAATGAGTAATGTTGTATGCATGTCTTAACAAACCATTTTGTTTAATTCTATAGGTTGCACTTACAGGTGAGGTGCAAGATGTAATTGAATGGTATAAGAAGGCTGCGATTTGGGAGCTAAACAAAACCAGGTATGTCATCGGTTACTGTTTGTATTAAAGGCTTTTGTAAAATGTATCACAAAGAGCATATGAATTGATTCTGTTTGAAGTTGGCTATCAAAACAATGAAAACTCAATACCTTTGAAACGAGATTCATTTATATGCAATATTCTTGCTGATTTCTGATAGCTTTTTACTGCAATATTCTTGATGGTGGTTGTTTTTTAATGCCTTTATATTCTTGCACCATGAAATTTGGTGATGATGCATATAGAGACAACCTCAGCAGATGGAACTCGCACTATGATTGTTTAATAAATTTGCAAACATGTCTTTGGAGCAAAATCGGGCTATAGTTGTGGGTTGGACCTGGATCTACACCAACTAACACTTCTTAGTCCGGTTTACATTAAATGATTGAGAAGAACAAAGGCTTGGATCAGAAGGGAGGGAGTTTAATGCATCACTAGGCCGGTAAACGTACAAGCTCGAGGAGACTCAACAACGTACTATACGAGCTCAATATGCCAAGTTCAATGCATCACAAGGGAGGGAGTTTAGTTTCTAATAGACAGGTGCAAATAATTGCTAAACATTTTAGCTCATTTTTAGTTTGGAATGTAGTAAACGTGCAATATATATTTTCAAGTTATTTATGATAATCATATGGTAACATTTTTTAATAATGTATTATTATTACTCCGTATTATTATTGTTTTTGAATTATAATATGCATTTCCTCGTTACTTTGTAGGACCTACCATATTTCCTTGCTATCACTAAACGTTTATAACGACGAAACTATAGTTCCCACTTTGATCCATGTATTTTGTGTGAACAAGTTTTCTCGCTAAAATTAGATATGTTTTAATTACTAGTCATCAATAACAAGGAAATAATAACATTAGCGAGGAAATTTGTTTTATCGACAAATACATTCAACGACCATTTTCTAATCCTTGAACTTATTTGGCAACGAAATTATATGGCTTTTGGCGAGGAAAATAATTGTCGCTAAATTACAACAGCGACACATTATAACCATCGTCAAAAGGCCTTCGCGAGGAAATTATTTTTTCCTCGTTAATACTTTCCTTGACGAGCTTTCCTCGACGAACTCGCGAGGAAATTTTTTTCCTCGCTAAACACTTATAGCAACGAAATCTTCATTTTCTGCGAGGAAAAAATTTCTTGCAAATAGCCAGTTTTGTTGTAGTGTATTGCTTTTCTCAATAATAATGCTTTTACCTCTCTAACCTCAGCACTGCCTTCTCGCGAGTCGCAAACATGGGTGTCATGAATGGCCCCGGATACTTAGTGCGTCGGACTCCTCACAATGTGTCCCATCTCTCCAAACTATTATCTCAGAGAGCAGGGTCAATCTACCTTTATCTCCTGAGGTGATTGGATTTTCTTTCACTCATTAAATTTTCCATATATTCAAACAATTTCCTTCCAAACTCCAATAATGATAATAACAACACAAACAACCATATAACAATCTCCATAATGTAACATCATTCTCAACATAATCCCCGGATAAGGTAAAGAATGGCAAATATTTAGATCATGTGGAGCAATATTTGAAATAAGGCATATTATGGCTTTTGTGATGCATAAGCATATGTAAGGCTAGGATATAACAATCTGAGCATTATATGGAAATATAAAGTCCTCCATCATCTTATCATGCAACATGTCAAAAGTAACTTCAAATTTTACCTCCTTTAATGGTTTTCAAGAAAATATGCACTTCATTGTGACTTCCCTTAACTAGGCAATTTCATGCTATATCTCTAATGAATTCATTTTGCATCGTTGAGTTCAATATAAGCTTCCATGACATTAATCAAAATTTCAATGGGGATCATTTTTCTCAAATTTTTGGAAATTATGCATATAAGCACATAAATCAATAATGTATTCCAAAATAGCCATGTAGCAATTCTAAGAAATAATGCACACATAATGTCAGATAAATCAAATATGCATAAAGTAAGCCCTTCCCCCACCCCATACTTAAACATTACAGTGTCCTCACTGTATAAAAACAAGGTAAGGGTAAAGAAAGAAACTCACAAGATATGTGTGCTGAGCCTTAAGATTTCGACTGGAGCCTCTCCTAGGCCGAGTGTTAATGTAATTTGGTTCCATCCATTGACCTGAAAAGTAGAAGATATATACCCATAACAGAAACAGCAAAAACCACAGAAATGTTCAAATCCAAAAACAAAAACAAGGTCTCAAATGTCCTAAAAAGTCTATGTACATGCTCTAGATGTTATAGTCGCTAGGCCGACTTTCCATTAATGCTCAAGGTGGCATCTGCAGGGCCCATGTAGCTTGGGCTTCAAATAGGACTCCATTCTTGTCCATCAGCAGTAATCCTCCAGAATGGATCTTGTTCACCACGAAAGGTCCCATCCGCTTCTTGTTGAATTTGTTAGGAAACCAATGATCCTTTGATTTAGAGACATAGAGCTTGTCTCCAACTTCATACTTCTTAGGCTCATCATTGGATATCCTGCACAATCGCACATACCAAGGCAGACCTCTCCCATGTATAGATAAATCTTTAATGGAAATAGGAGAAGAAAGATCCATACCTTGACTCACCTTTGCAGAAACGGAATCGGGGACAACAGTGTTTGGTCGATATCGACTAGGGTTAGTCGATCTCGACAAGTCTGCTGGTCCTGATGGTGGTCTGCTCGAAGATTCAGAAGTCGACGAAGACAGGGTCTGGTCGATCTCGACAAGCCTGGTCGACCTCGACAAGGGCTCTGGTCCTGGTGTCTGCAGCGTCGAGGAAGGGGCCGTCGAGGAAGACGTGGTCTTGTCGATCTCGACAAGGCTACTCGAGATCGAGTAGCCTTCTCCTCCTGGTGGCTTGCTCGTCGAGGAAGGCGAGTCTGGTGGCGTCGGGTGGTGGTCGATCTCGACAAGACTAGTCGAGATCGACGAGGCTGGTTCTGGTCCTGGAGTCGCCAACGTCAAGGAAAGCCGAGTCGACTTAGGGTTCTGGTGGTCGATCTCGACGAGCCTACTCGAGATCGAGCAGGGCGGCTCCTCTGGTTTGCTGCTCGACGAGGCCGGTGCTGGTGGAGTCGCCTTGGTCTGGTCGAGATCGACTAGGGTTCTACTCGATGTCGAGGAGCCCTGGTCGATCTTGATCCCACACTTAGTCCCTGTCAAGACATTCGAAAAATAATCAATCCATAACGACTTACTTTGGTCTGTGTCGATTGGATTCTCTGTGTTCTCCTTAAGGATTGCCATGATCTCCTCCTGGTGGCTTGCTCGTCGAGGAAGGCGGGTCTGGTGGCGCCGGGTGGTGGTCGATCTCGACAAGACTAGTCGAGATCGACGAGGCTGGTTCTGGTCCTGGAGTCGCCAACGTCGAGGAAAGCCGAGTCGACTTAGGGTTCTGGTGGTCGATCTCGACGAGCCTACTCGAGATCGAGCAGGGCGGCTCCTCTGGTTTGCTGCTCGACGAGGCCGGTGCTGGTGGAGTCGCCTTGGTCATCATGATCATAGGGATAGAAGATGAATCACACAAAAAGATCTGACCTTTATCGCATCGCCTTACATGGCCACCGTCGGGCTCACCCCAGCCCCAGAAGTGGGTGGACTACTCACGCCTCATTGCAATAACAGACATTGATGTATAAAAAGAAACTTGCATTAAAACTAAATTCAAAGCCTTTACAATCCTGGCAATCAACTTTCGCAGAAAGCCAAAACCCTAAAAACCTTAGAACTCCTAAACTACTCTGTGGAACTAACTAATTGTGTGTTGAATTGAATCGTGATGGAATGAATAAAATTGAGCCCCTAGGGCGTTATTTATAGTGACT
Source organism: Persicaria tinctoria (assembly GCA_037127255.1). NCBI lineage: Eukaryota > Viridiplantae > Streptophyta > Magnoliopsida > Caryophyllales > Polygonaceae > Persicaria > Persicaria tinctoria. The sequence continues at coordinate 40,901,401 of JBANSL010000002.1, read as the reverse complement.
AAACCTTGCTAATCAAGGAAATAATCATCTATCTCTATCTAAATCTATATCTAAAATTATATCTAAAAGCCTTAAAGATAAATAAATTGTTTTAAGGAATTAAATCTTAAAGGAAAAGATAAAACTAAATAGGGTAAGTCTTCATGATGTTGATAGATCTTGTCTCCTTGGATAGAACTTGATGTATTCGGATAGAATCTCCCGCCTTCGCGCCCAAGGAATCCCGATCCGAGTAGAGTTGATCAATCCGCGTCGAGCAGCTTCTGGAAGTCTGGTCGACCTCGACAAGGGACCTTGGTCGACTTGGCTTGATTCGTCGTCTCGGCTAACTGGTGCTCGACGGACTCAGACATGGCTCCTGGCGCTCGTCGATGTCGACAAGACTTAGTCGATCTCGAGTAGGATTAGGTCATCGACTAAGTCTCCTCGGGTGACTCTACTCGATAAGGCTCGGACTTGGTCACTGGGGTTTGTCGATCTCGACCAAGCTTCGTCGAGATCGAGTAGGGCTCTTCCCTTCCGCTTCCGCTCCCGCGAGTTGCTTCATCCGCTAGCAGCGAGTGGCCTCTTCCGCGGCAGCGAATGGTCCGCTGCAGCGAGTGGAGTCGCTGGCAGCGAGTCTCGCCTGGTCGTCCTCGGCTCCTCTCCTTGTCGACTCCGGGCATGGCACTGAGGCTTCGTCGATCTCGACCAGTGCTTGTGAGATCGAGTAGAGTCCCGGAGCTGGGTGGTCTGGCTCTCTCGATCAGGCTCTGTCGACAAGGTTGCTCGGACATGGCTTGTCGAGGTCGAGTAGGCCTACTCGAGGTCGAGTAGCCTTGGCTCGTAGACTTGTTCTGCTGCTTTGACCTTTGACTTCTGTAGTGGTTTTCCGAGCTTTTCCGACCTTCTGTAGAATTGCTGTAAAACGCCTCGATTTCTGCGAATTAAACAGAAACTGGTGTAGATTCCATAATTTGGCAAATAAACATAAACTACATAGATTCTGTACTATCTTAGCCCAAATGAATGCAATGTATACAGAAATCGATATAAAAGTTACTGTAAAACATGGCAGATTCAGCTCACAACAACAGTAACCAAACTTCTCGACACCCCATCGCCAGATCTCTGAGCCAATGAAAATCGGACAGAAGATAGCAAGAGAAGGGATCGTACACCTCCAAATCTCCCATGGAGGGGTTTGATTAGACCAAACCCCAACTAATCTGCACTTTTCAATCCAGAAATTGTACCATCGAGAGGATAAACTGAAAGGATTAGGGATTTGAAGCTCCTTATACGCTATCGGGGATTTGGAGAACACAGAAATCGCCCCTCGAATGGAGCCATCACAGAGATAATGATTGGAGGTAGCTAACCATAGAACGATTTGAGTAGGGTTATCCTCTAATTTCAGACGCAAATACGAAAGATCACCATCTCCTTATACGCTATCGGGGATGTGAAGGGGTGTTTTCCAGAGGATTTTCCAATGGGGGAAGGGGAGATTTTTTTTCTGGCGCGTGAGGCGCGTACTAATTTGGCCATGGGGTTTTCTAATTTTTTTCCACCATTTGGCACGTGAAACCCAAGCCCTTTATTTTTTTATTTTTTTAATATGAGTAATTGTTGGGGGAACCATCTGATTTCTTTTGTTTTTAAATTTGTCAATCCTACTGAAGAATATTTCACATACTACCGAATAATATTATGTTATCTTTTTCCCATAACTAGAAAATTTACCAATTCCCCTGAATAATTTGTTACATGCTATTGAATAATTTTTGTAATCAATTTCATATAAACAAACTCAATTCCCTAAACAAAACTTACTATTTATACGAATAATAATTCGTATTTTACCGAATAATATTTCATAATTTACCTAAACATCAAACAAATATCTTATATAAATGAATAATCATTAGAAATACAATGAACAAAACTTGTATTCCACCGAATAATATTTTATGTCTAACAAATAAAATTAACAACCTCAGATTTTCCTAAAAAAATTTACAGTTGTCCCGAATAATCTTTTGAGATTTACCGAATAATCCTGGTATTGCACCGAATAATCAATAGAGATTCATAGATGACATTGTTCAACCATCTACTCTTCATCGTCCTTCTCCTCCTTCAAACCAAATGCAGGTCCTTGCCCTTTCTTTCACCGATTGTCTTCGATTGAGGTGGAAAATCGAGTCTGATTGAAGTGGAAACCAAAGAGGAATCATGGAATGAACCCGGTTGTCATGTCGCCGCTCCGCAGCCTCCCGATTCCTCGCCGCCTCAACCTAATTTGCCATCTCCGACCCCGACCCCTCTTCCTCCGGCCCCATCACCACCATCAACATCGATGTCACCTTGCCCACGCCCACCGCTGCGTCCTTCGTTGGCAAAGAAGGACAGGATCTGCGACGGGACATACCTAAACAAAACCCTTCGCAACCGCCTATTCCGCCGCGCTGCACAGGAACCTTCGCCAACCGTCGCCACCACCGCCCAGATCTGCCGCCATTAGCCCTCCCCTAGTCGTTCTCCCTCCCAGCCTCGCCTCCATCTCCACCACCGCTTCGCTTTACGCTTTCCCGGTGCTTAGAAGGATCATCGCCGGCCTTCACTGCCTCGCCTCTCGTCGCCTCCGATTGTATTGAGGCTCGGCCTTCCCACAATGGCGAGATCCTCCGGCGGTGCTGAGAAGGGACACGAAGTAGGTGATGCAGAAGCGCGCAGTGGCCTCCGCTTCGCCGCCGTTGCCTCTGCCTCGCCTCACCGTCGGTCTCCGAAATTGGCCGCAGATCATCAACACCAGAGGCGTGGTAATTGGGTTTTCAGTTTCCTCCTGGATCCAAACGATGAAGAAGGTTGCACTTTGGGAATTAGGTTTTATTGCTTAAAATACCACGCGCCTGGGAAAAGAGAGTATGGATGATTATACCGCGGGTCCCACTTCTAATTTATTAAAAAAGAAAAGTGACTTTTAATCCGAGTCATCCATCACACAACAATCAAGCGCTCAAATCTGTGCACAAAGTACGCCCTAAGGGGTGTGCACAAATTTCTCTCTCTCTCTCAGATAGATAGATAGATAGATAGAGAGAGAGAGAATGGGTAACTTGTGCACACCCCTTAGGGTCTACTTTGTGCACAGATTTGAGCGCTTGATTGTTGTGTGATGGATGACTCAGATTAAAAGTCATTTTTCTTTTTTTTTAAATAAATTATCTATATATATATATATACCCGTTAAAAAATATGCTGCCCCAATAAAAAAAAAAGTGGTGCTTTGTTCCATTGGGCTTTTTGAACAGCCCAATGGACAGGCCTGATTAGAATATATTTATATATAGGAGGTTTACATCATGACCTAATTACAATTGGGAGCCTATGGGCTTATATTACATCTAACAGATCTAATCGGATCGTTTGTTCCCTCACCTGTTGGTCTACCCCTCGGTCCTTCATATCTCGCCACCGGCTCAGGTGGTTCAGGTATTCGATCAGGCTCTTATACTCGCTTCCGCCTGCTGCCCGGGCCTGGTGTTCGGTGGATTTCGGTCGCCGACTGCCGTCGTGGGTGGGCGGAGGGGTCTCCCATCTTGTCGCCTGGTCTATTCGGCGTCGTTGGAGTTGTTGCCGGCGTGCTGGGGGTTGGCACCGCCATCACCTTTGGATTAACGAGCCACTGTGTTTAACCGTCGTTGCAGGCCAAGTTTCTTTGGCTAATTAATAAAATAAATAAATAAATATATATATATATATATATATATATATATATTGAGAAAAAAAGGTTAAAAAATGATAAAAATTATTATAAAACAATACTCCGTGTAAATCAAATTGTTAACTTTTACATACTTATATATTTGTTTTCATCCTTTACAAATATATGAACGTATAAGGTTTTGAACAAAATCTCGAAATGGTTTGACCAAAATTCTAAAATGGTTGAACAAATCTCGAATGGGTCCGGGAATTAATTTTATTGGTGTTTTTGAGTGAGCGGTGTGTGACTCTATATCTAGGTGTCTCTAGTATTCTACTGTTTGGTTGGAGTCGTGGAGGTAGTGCTTTCAGGGTGACTCCGTATTCGGAAATGAGCTTCCTTGGAGTTTTGTCTGCGTTGCCCACAGGAGATAGATTCCTGCAGTATTGCTGGCCCGCGGTGCTATTGTTCAGTGGTGATTGACTTCATTCTTCGTCGGCGTCCTCAACTTTTGGGAGTAGTTCTGTTTAGGTCGTTTTGTTGTAGGGTTTATTTCTATTTGTTTCGTTGCACCTTTTTTTTGTACTGTATTTTTAGGCGATTTTCGTATGCCGACTTGTCGACCTCTTGAATTTAAGGCGTATATGATCTCGAATTTTTACTTGATTTAAAAAAAAAAAACTTTAGCAAGGGGGGTTGGTCAGGAGAGTTGATGAACTTTTGTTAACGTGGATAATTTGGTAGACGGTTTGGTAAAAAGGGAAGATCCCTCCGTCCCACAAGTTGTCTTTGGACTATTCATGAATGCTTTGGAGTAATATGTATAATATTATTTAAAAATATTTAATAAAATATTGATATTTTATATAGTTTTTAACTTTTTAAGAAAGCGTGTATGAATAGTAAAAGACATTTATTGTGGGACGGACGGAGTACTAAAATTGGTACTCAGGTAATTTATACTTCGTAGTCCGTAGTAAAAAGCAATTGATGTCTATTACTACGGAATCCGTTGTGTAATTTCCATGCATGATTTGCAAAAAACGCCAACAAAAAAAAGGGCCACTACTACCGACGCAACAAGAAACGTACGAATAGAGAAAGGTGAGAAGAAATTAAAGACAGATTTGGAAGGTCCAAAATCATTCACTGCATACATCAACCCCATGGTTGGCAAATGGAGTTGTCATGAAAAGACCCCCTAATTACTTATTAATTTTATTCAACTCAACACATTCCAACTTAATTTTGGTTTTAATTACAGAGCAACCACTCTCAATATACCAATATACGGAGTATCTTTTTTTGGTCATAATAAAACATACACCAATATATATACTAAAAGATTGCATGAGTTACAAGTAGCGGATCACCGAGACACACCCATTTTTTTATTTTTTTTATTTTTATAAGGAAAAAATTCGGGTGGTGGTTAGCCTACCCGAGAGCATCCCGAAGGATGAGATCACGAGGATCTGAAATAAATACAAATACAGAATACAACAAAAGAAACACATAAAGCAAACCCGCAAAAACCCCTAACCCTAAGCAAACAAGCGGATACAACAACGAGATGAAGGAAACCCGAGCACCGCCAAACGAGTAATCAGGAGGCATGCCGGAGGCGACAAGGACGAAGGTGAAAGGCAGCCGATGGCGACACAAGGCCAGCGACCCGACCACCAAGCCAAGGTGGGCAACAGCTTTGGGCAAAATAGAGATTTAGGCAAAATCTGGAAGGGCAAACAGATTGAAAGGTTGATTCAACCTGAACAGTAGTGGCTCAAGGCCGGTCACAAATGAATCAGCCATGAAGAGAGGCAAGAGGCCAAGCAAACCCAGATCGAGGAGGATCCAGGGGCTGGCGCGACGGCGGAGGCCGGAGGATGAAGAGGATGAAGGCGGACGGAACAAATCCGAGAGCGACGGGAATTAATTGGCCAAAATTGGGGGTAGATTGGCTTGAATCCGGTGAGCCACGCACACCAGACCAACCACGACCGACGACCAAACACCGCCGAAGGGGCAGGCGGTGGAGCCATAGGCCGGGAGTGGCGGCGGAAGCCAGGGGACGAAGAAGACGAGGGGAAATCCAAACGAGGACCCTGGAAGCTTGACCAGAACCACGCCGGAAGATGACTCCGACACGAGAAAGGTGTACTAGACCCCGAAAGGGCGGGGGTGGGCTCCCGAAGGAGATTTAGGACTCCCGAAGGAGGTGTAGAGTTCTCTCAAAGGAGAGAGTGATTCGACCCGAAAATCGACAGTGTTGTTGTACCACTGGGCCGAAGAAGGAGGAGGAAGGTTGCCTCCTGGCGGCGAGGGTTTTTGAGACACACCCATAAACACACTTGGGTGGGTTTACATAGAATTAATAATTATATATGAACACTATATCTTTGAACTCTCACCCAAAACTCATGGAAGAGTAAAAGTACGTATGAAGCTTGGAATAACAACTCATATCGCATATTAATAAGCAAGAGATGAAGATATCAGCAATTTGATCGAGAGAATTGATATGGTGAATGGACACTCATCAACTTCAACTTTCTCTCGCACAAATTAAAGTGAAAGTCAACTATAGTATATGCTTAGACCGATTTGTAAGGACATATATGATTCTTTATCATAAAAGCCGCTCTAAGATTGTCACAAGACACAATAAGCTTAGCACACACACGTTTACTACACGAAGATCCCCAACACTAGGCCAGATTGACGTTCTAGACACAAACGGTTTTTTTGTCATCTCCTGAATGCACTTCAAGGGACGAACAAAGCCTGAGTCGTCACTTACAATAGGACCGGATGTACACCCATCATAGGGAGCCTTTCAGGAGACGAACAATTACTAAGTTCGTCGCCTGAATACTAAGTGGAGGTTGACCAAGCCGTTGACCATTGATAAACATGGTGAATCAACCAGGATTGTCAGGTGCAGTCGTACCATCATCATTCAAGGGACGAACATATATATGTTCGTCCCTTGATTCAACTGTACTTTAAAAAAAACATGTGACTCCGTACGTGTTTGGCATATATCGTCTTCTCCGGACAGTGGGATTATTTTGCATCCTCTATTCCAGACAGTGAGGGCCGGGGTATCTGGCATCTCTTCCTCGACTTCCTTGCATTGTTCTGCACTTGCCCTCGTGCTCGATCAGGTGAGTCTTCTCCTTCCTTTCGATTGATCTGTTTGATTAATTGGTTTTTGTTTTGGTTCGACTAGAATTCCAGATCTGTGATTCCAGATCCGAAACCCAAATCGCCCTAGCCTCCATTGGTTTCATCCAGATCTGTTTCCTTTGAGCTAGCTGCTACTTCTCCTTGGCTTTGGGTGGCTTCCATTGCTCAATTCGACCTATTAGAACCTGTAGTTGTAGGACAATGAGAAAAACCCCAATTTCACCCCCATTTTCATCATTGCTCAATTTGACCTCATCTCCTTCCTTGCATTGAGGATTCTCCTTGGCTTGGATGATTTCTTAATTTGAGTTGTCTTGTTTATGTTGGAACTGGACTGTTGGATCACACACACTCAAACCCACATAGATTCGAGGACTTGACTCTAGGAAGAACACAAACAGCACACACTTACCAGCTTTTGATAAAAGCCTCTAACTGTCGTACTAACATTTACTGTCAAGTTAAGTCGAAATCGACAAACCACACAGCATACATAACTAACACAATTGCTATCATTCGATATCGACAAACTAAGTATGTTAGAGTAATAAATGATGGCTTTAGGTTATGTTAGAAAGTCATCACATTTTCAGGCTATATAAAGCCTCTTGTTGTAACAAACTATCAGTTGAACAAGTTAACAAATTCTACACAATTCAGTTCATTGATTCCCTCTCTTTTTTTCTCTCGTCTCTCTGTCTCTCAAGTTGTTCTATACCTTGAATTCACAAGATCTGATCAAGTCAATAAAGTCGATATCGACAAAACCTAACACACAGAGCTGAAACAAAACGTTAACTTGCCAGCTTACTTGAACCTTGGATTATAAACTAACTTTTAACAATTTAGGTAATTAGAGTAACCATATGTTGCTGGTTTTTTGTTGCTCAACTTTCACTCTTTTCCAACTCTCAATCATGGGATGGGATGTCCAATTGTATGGTGTTTCTCATACTCCATGTTGTTCCGTCCATAGGCATGTCAGACACTTCCAGTAGTTGGCCGAGCGGTTGTCCAGAAAAGTACCCATGGATTGGAGGGGATGAGCCATACGAACGTCAGGTAAACAAATTGCTTTTAATTTACTTTGTAATGAAGGCAAGAACTGATTTTGGTGGAGATGAATGGAATTCATTCATGATTGATGTTGTTGGACAAGAATTTTTTGGCCTTAGCTTCTTTGTTCCCTCATGACTGATTTTGGTGTATTGTATTTCTAGATCGAATGTTGTTTTGGTGGATTGTATTTCTAGATCGAATGTTGTTTTGGTGCATTGGTGGAGATGAATGTAATTCATTCATGACTGATTTTGGTGCATTGTATTTCTAGCTAGATTGAATGTTGTTTTGTTCATAGGAATATTCATTTTCTAAAACATGGATGTTGATTTGTCCTTTCATTTGCGAAGAAGTAGGTGTCTAACAGAGAGCAACCGGGAGCTAACTGAGCGCAACCAGGCTCTAATCGAACGCAACTGTCAGTTGGGAGAACTCGTCCTTTCATTTGCGAAGAAGTAGGCATGGCCTCCACCTTATGTAATCGTGTCTTAATTCATGTAATGTTTTCGTTCTCGTAGTCGGATTTGGTAACAAGGCAACTAGACTGTTCAAACTTAAGGCTTTTGTATCGTATTGTAGCTACTATGTCGGTTTCTTGAACATAACATTTCGGATATCGGTTTGTTGAAATTAGCATCAAGTAAAGTAAGTTTTGTATCATATCGGTTTAAGATCCATCAAGATCCATTAAGATCAAATCATATCGGTTTGAGATCCATTAAGATCAAATCAAGATTGGAATTGAGACCGAGATCGAGATTGGAATTGAGATTGAGATCGAGATTGAGACCGAGACCGAGATTCAAATTGAGATTGAGATCGAGACTAAGATTGTGATAGATGTTATATGTATGAGTTTCAATCTTTCGTTCGAGAATGAGATTTTCGTTACTAAATATAGATTTTGTGATATATAGATGTTATCGATCAAGATCAAACTTTCATTTGAGATTAGGATCAAGATTGTGATTGCCATTAAGATCAAATCAAGATTGGAATTGAGAACGTGATCGAGATTGGAATTGAGATTGAGATCGAGATTGAGACCGAGATTCGAATTGAGATTGAGGTCGAGACTAATATTGTGATAGATGTTATATGTATGAGTTTCAATATTTCGTTTGAGATTGAGATCGAGAATGAGATTTTCGTTACTAAATATAGATTTTGTGATAGATGTTATCGATCAAGATCAAACTTTCATTTGAGATTATGATCAAGATTGTGATTGCCATTAAGATCAAATCAAGATTGGAATTGAGACCGAAATCGAGATTGGAATTGAGATTGAGATCGAGATTTCGGTCGAGACTGAGATTCGAATTGAGATTGAGACCGAGACTAAGATTGTGATAGATGTTATATGTATGAGTTTCAATCTTTCGTTCGAGATTGAGATCGAGAATGAGACTTTCGTTACTAAATATAGATTTTGTGATATATAGATGTTATCGATCAAGATCAAACTTTCATTTCAGATTAGGATCAAGATTGTGATTGCCATTAAGATCAAATCAAGATTGGAATTGAGACCGTGATCGAGATTGGAATTGAGATTGAGATCGAGATTGAGACCGAGATTCGAATTGAGATTGAGGTCGAGACTAAGATTGTGATAGATGTTGAATGTATGAGTTTCAATCTTTCGTTTGAGATTGAGATCGAGAATGAGATTTTCGTTACTAAATATAGATTTTGTGATAGATGTTATCGATCAAGATCAAACTTTCATTTGAGATTAGGATCAAGATTGTGATTGCCATTAAGATCAAATCAAGATTGGAATTGAGACCAAGATCGAGATTGGAATTGAGATAGAGATCGAGATTGAGGCCGAGACTGAGATTCGAATTGAGATTGAGATCGAGACTAAGATTGTGATAGATATTATATGTATGCGTTTCAATCTTTCGTTCGAGACTGAGATCGAGAATGAGACTTTCGTTACTAAATATAGATTTTGTGATATATAGATGTTATCGATCAAGATCAAACTTTCATTTCACATTAGGATCAAGATTGTGATTGCCATTAAGATCAAATCAAGATTGGAATTGAGACCGTGATCGAGATTGGAATTGAGATTGAGATCGAGATTGAGACCGAGATTCGAATTGAGATTGAGGTCGAGACTAAGATTGTGATAGATGTTATATGTATGAGTTTCAATCTTTCGTTTGAGATTGAGACCAAGAATGAGATTTTCGTTACTAAATATAGATTTTGTGATAGATGTTATCGATCAAGATCAAACTTTCATTTGAGATTAGGATCAAGATTGTGATTCCCATTAAGATCAAATCAAGATTGGAATTGAGACCGAGATCGAGATTGGAATTGAGATTGAGATCGAGATTGAGGCCGAGACTGAGATTCGAATTGAGATTGAGATCGAGACTAAGATTGTGATAGATGTTGTATGTATGAGTTTAAATCTTTCGTTCGAGATTGAGATCGAGAATGAGACTTTCGTTACTAAATATAGATTTTGTGATATATAGATGTTATCGATCAAGATCAAACTTTCATTTCAGATTAGGATCAAGATTGTGATTTCCATTAAGATCAAATCAAGATTCGAATTGAGACCGTGATCGAGATTGGAATTGAGATTGAGATCGAGATTGAACCCTAAACCCTAAACCCTATACAAACTAAAAAATAAATCTTGCAAATATTAAATATATGAATTTATATTTATACGAGTTCATATTTTTTTAATACCTAATGTTATGTTTAAAAAAGTTATATTTTTTTTATTTAACCTTTATAAAAGTTATTATCAACACCTACAAAGTTACAAACATATAAATATCATATACACATAAATAAATAAATTGATGTATTTGGCGGGATAATATTCGGCCCAAATTTTCAGTGAATTTTTTTATATCTAGAGTATATTCAAGGGACAAACATAACCTCCGTTCGTGTCTTGAATGATTTTCAATTAGGCGGGATTTTCCCCCCCAATATTTTCACTGTACATTTTGAGGACGTGTCTTTCGGATGCCCACTCAATGTCTCTCAGTCATTTCTCAAGACAACTCAACCCTAAACCACACATCCAAACCCTCCTCTCTAGATCTCTCTCTCTCCGCCGACGTCTCTTCAAACCCTCACACCATCAATTCCTGTCTCTCTCCGGGCTCCTCATTTCCAATTTCTCTCTCTCTCTCCGCCGACTCATCTTCAAACCCTCACCACCACTCAGCCCGACCTCCATCATGCCACCAAAAAAAGGAACGAAGATCCACATTCGCCCAAGGGTTACTCCACCACCGCCGAGCCCGGCCACCACTCCACAACCGGACACCGCTCCACAACCGGCCACCACTCCTCGGAGGTCAACTCGAGCTCGGGTGCCAACTCAGCCCGCGTCACCACCACATCCCAGCCCAACTCAACCCGCGTCACCACCTTCTCCGAGGCCAACTCAGCCCGCGCCACCACCACCTTCGAGGCCAACTCAGCCCGCGCCACCACCACCTCTGAGGCCAACTCAACCCGCGTCACCACCACTTCGGAGGAGCCCTCGGAAGCCACAAGCTCCTCGGAAGCCACCACCCCCGAAGAGACGACGGGTACGGAGCGACTCTTCCTCGACGGGTACAACCCAACAGACGCCTCCCCCTCTTTCAGTGGCTGTAGCGGAAGATGAGACCATCCCCCCTCTGGAATCTTCTCCGTCTGTGGGTGGCGCACGGGCTGGGTCAACCACCCCTCCGGCCTCCTCTCACTCAGTCAGTGCCTCACGGGTAACGTCGACCACCCCTCCACCCCCTCCTCTGTCCGTTCGTGGAGAAGAGGCTGAAGCTGAAGAAGAACCCCTGCAGGAAGTCTATATACCAATCAGATGTTGGTTTTTTTTATAATTTTAGAGGGTTTAGGGTTATTTGATTCTCCAATTTTTATAGGGTTTATCGTTGTTTGATGATTTCAGAGAGTCAAAGTGCCTCACGGCACTTTGTTTTAGGGTTTTCTGATTCCCCTAATTTTAGGCTTTGTATGAGTCTTTGCTTATCTAATCATTGTCTTCATCATTTGTAGGGAAAGGAAGAACTGTGGTGAGTAGCAAGACTATGCAGATAGTGAGGGTCACTGGAAAGATAAAAATTTCGTGGTCGGAGTTCCATGGAAACCCCGAGCTCAACCAATACAGTTTGTTGATAAGGGATATAGGGACTGCTGTGAAGACACATGTGCCAATGCTGGCCTCCTCCTTCGAGCAGCTTGAGAAGAAGCACAAGGATACGCTTTCCGCTTACCTGGATGTAAGCAAGTGTTCTCTTCCCTTGTACTGGATTGTATAATGTGTCTAATTTGCAAGTTGTTGTCAATAAATTGTATAATGTGCCTATTTTGTCTGTTGGTTTACAAGTTGTTGTTAGTTTTAGGATATTCATATTAGCTTTTAGTTGTTGTTAGTTTTAGGAGATTCATATTACCTTTTAGTGAAGAAAACAATGTGCCTATTTTGTCTGTTGGATTGTATAATGTGTTATATATTTGCTCTTTAATTTTCTTAAATTTCTGTTCTTCATTGTGAGATTGATCTTGAATGTTTCTCTCCACTGTCAATTCATTCAGTTCACTTGCATTCTCATACTTAGTTGTTCTGTGTTCATATTAGCTTTTAGTTTCGTATTTGTTGTAAGTTAGTTGTCAATTTCTTAGGAGTTAAATACCCTTTGCTTTCTTCATTTGCATTCTCACTGAATGGAAGTTGGTTGTTCACATGCATTCTCATACTTAGTTATTATGTGTTCACTTTGCTGATAATGAATGATAGTTGTTCACTCAATGATAGTTAGCTGTGTATAATGTGTTATGTCTAATGTGTTATGAGATTGGTATTTGGTGAATTTTGCTAGATTTTATAACGTGTTATGGATTGTATAATGTTGTTATATATTTGCTCTTTAATTTTCTTAATTTTATGTTCTTCATTGTGAGATTGATCTTAGTTTTAGGAGATTCATAGTAGCTTTTAGTTTTGTATTTGCTTTTAGAAGTTTAACTTGCATTCTCATGGTTTGATAATGATATGATAATTTCATTTTCACTGAATGCAATAACCTGTTATGTGTTCTGAATGCAACAAATTGTTTTCTTTACTTGCATCTGTTCATTTTCACTTTGCTTTGCCCATCTCTCATGTTCTGTGTTTTTCACTGGTAATTGATGTATATAATTTCATTCTTATTTATGTAGACTATGTACGTTGTATCTCCTGATGATGAAAAATTGAATACGTATATTGAGACTCATGCAACATCAAGATATCGCAGTTGGAAGTACAAGTGTCATTACCACTTCTTGAAGCATGGTCCACCCATACCTCTTGAGTTCAAACTCCGTCCTGAGCAATGGCGCTACCTTGTGCAGAAGGAGTTCACCGCCCCCGACAAACTGGTTAGCTTTTTTGTGTATTTTTCATTCAACTGTTTCCATTGCTTTACTGTTGTTCTCTGATGTTTATATGTTCTTGTGTCTTTGGAGGAAATAAGCAACCGCAACAAGCTCAACAGAACTAAGAATCCCAAATACATGAAGCACCACTCAGGGCCTAGACCTGTGTGCTTGTTGTAAGGAGGAAATCAAGTATGAAATATAATGAATATAGATCAAACCAGACTTAGGCCCCAGCAAATAAATACAAGACTCCTCCAATGCAGTAAGAGAAAGTCAGGATCGAATCCACGAGGAAGCACGTCAGCAGTTCTCATGTAGCTGTAAATTCTCACAGACAAGGCAGCAGAAAAGACAGAAACACAGAAGCCAGGAAAGAAGCAGAAATAAAAGCAGAAAAAACAAAAGCAAAGAACAAAGCAAAATAGGAAAGACAAAGCAAGCAACAAATAAAACGAGGACACAGAAGCTACTCGATCTCGAGTAAGCTGTCCTCTATATCGACAAAGAAAAGTGGTGAAAACAGAAAACAGAAACGAAAGCAACAACTCGACGAAGACAAGCTACTCGATCTCGACTACCACTACTCGAGATCGACTAGAGCATGCAAAGACAGAAACTTGAAATCGACAAGAACAGAAGAAAAACAACTCGACCTAGACCAGTCCTACTCGATCTCGACCACGGCTTACTCGAGATCGACAAAGGTCTCCTCTATGTCGAGTACAGTAAAAGACAGAAACTTTAAAAGGCAAATTTTCAAACCAAAACTCAAAATTTCCGACGAAATAAATTCAATATATTAAAAGACTTCCAAAGCCAGGGTTTCAACACCACAACGATAACCATGCAAAGTAACACATAAAGGCACAAAAGATCATGCTTTCCATCAAATAACTTTTGTCATTAACAAATAGGCATATAGAGGCTTTCGCATAAACCCTAATTGTTACTAACCCTTTTTCACATAATTAATCCAAGTTGCATTAAGATCACTTTCGTTTCAATAACACAAACAAGGATCACCTTCAACTCTCGCAAAAGAATCATGCTCATAGGGATAGAAGATGTATCGCACTAATGATCTGAACTTTATCGCATCGCCTCACATGGCCACCGTCGGGCTCACCCCAGCCCCAGAAGTGGGTGGACTACTCACGCCTCATCGCAATCGCAGACATTGAATGAAAAGAAATAACTTGCATTAAACTATATTCAAAAGCCTTTACAATCCTGGCAATCAACTTTCGCAGAAAGCCAAAACCCTAAAAACCTTAGAACTCCTAGACTTCTCTGTGGAACTAACTAATTGTCTCTGAAATTGAATTGTGTTCTGACTTGGAATTGTGATATGGAATGAATAAAACTGAGCCCCCTAGGGCTTTATTTATAGGCTTCATTCCCTAGCTATTCTAGGAAAGAAGTATCTATCTCTATCTAAAATTATATCTAAATTGCTAAAAGATAAATAAATTGTTTTAAGGAAATAAATCTAAAAGGAAAAGATAAAACTAAATAGGGTAAGTCTTCATGATGTTGATAGATCATGTCTCCTTGGATAGAACTTGATGGATTAGGATAGAATCTTCCTCCTTCGGCCCCAAGGAATCCCAATTCTAGTCGGTTTGTTCTTCGTCGAGAAGCTCCTGGAAACTGGTCTACTCGACTTCGACCACGGCTCGTCGACCTCGAGTAGGGTGGTTCGTCGACTGGACTCCTCGGCTAGATCTGCTCGATGTGCTCGGACTTGGCTCACTGGACTCGTCGACCTCGACAAAGCCTTGTCAATCTCGAGTAGGATGGCTCTATCGACTAGGCTTCCTCGGGTTGCTCTACTCGGCAAGCTCGGATCTGGACTCAGGCGCTCGTCGACCTCGACTAGGACTCCTCGAGATCGACTAGAGTGGTGCACGTCTGGTCGAGCAGGCTTCTCCTCGGCAAGGACTCGGACTGGCACGGTGGGTCTTGTCGATCTCGACTAGGGCTTGTCGAGATCGAGTAGGGTTGCTCTGCGTCCTCGTCCTCGGCGTCTCTCCTTGTCGTCTCCGGGTATGGTGTCTGGGCTTCGTCGATCTCGACTAGGGCTTGCCGAGATCGAGTTGGGTCCGGAGCCGGGTTGGTCTGGCTTTCTCGATCAGTCTTCGTCGACAAGGCCTGCTCGGACATGCTTGTCTATGTCGACTAGGGTCAACTCGAGATCGAGTTACCCTGACTTTCAGCTTGGTTCCGCTGCTTTGACCTTGGACTTCTGTAGCGGTTTTCCGAGCTTTTCCGACCTTCTGTAGAATTGCTGTAAAATGCCTCGATTTCTGCGAATTAAACAGAAACTGGTGTAGATTCCATAATTTGGCAAATAAACATAAACTACATAGATTCTGTACTATCTAAGCCCAAATGAATGCAATGTATACAGAAATCGATATAAAAGTTACTATAAAACATGGCAGATTCAGCTCACAACAGTGCTACCGGGCAGAGCAGCTGTACAAGGACGGACACTTGGCTCCTTATGTGCAAGCTTCAATAGACGAATACCTCCAGGACGATGAAGACGAATCCACTGTGGTGAGTGTGTACTAACAGTTTAGCTATCTTTGACTTGTAGGATGTCATTGCTGAGTTCCTTGGATGATTTTATTGTGTAGGATTCTAATGTTTTCTTTGTGTTCCCAGGAAATTATGCAGCAGGCGATTGACGACTATGTGAGTTCGCGGCCAGAGGAAGAAGACAATGATGTCCTACCAGTAGCTACTCAGTGTGAGATAATCGTCAAGGCCTTTGGAGAGAGGAGGGGCACTTCTGTACGAGGTAAACAAAGTTAGGATAAGGCTTTAAAATGAGTTTAATAATTGATCAGTTATATATATAACTTGATGATTATATATATTATCATTACTATCAGTTATATATAAAACTATATAAGGCTTCAAAATGAGTTCAATTATATAAGAGCATGAAATCCATTTGATTTTAGGAACTTTACCATCATATTTTATGAACAAATGTCATACTGTCATTTTCATGTTATCAATCTTATTTTTTTACCTTTTATATCTTTGTAATTTTCACTTTCTTTGCCTTCATTTAGGGATGGGCGCGGTTGTCAAGAAGCCTCCAAGGAAGCGAGGGGCTGATTGGTCCACTCTAGGCCCGGACTAAAGGCGTGAGCTGGAAGACCAAGCCAGGGAGGCTAATGAGCGAGCAAGGAAGGCTGAGGACTCCGCCAAGCTAGCCAATGAAAAATATGATAAGATGAAGGACAAAATGGAGCACTTTGAGAGGCTGATGGCTGTGCACTTCCCTACCGAAGTGCAGGTTTGAGCACTTGGTGATCTAGGTAGGTGACAATTAATTAACAAGAACTTGGTTGCAGCTTTTGGGTTAGTTTGTGCAACTTTTGGGTCACAATTCTAGACTTCTAAGCGCAGTATGTGTTTGAACATGGTGTTTTTAAACTTTATGTCCGTTTGTGTTTCAACTCTAGTACATTTGTAGGTTGTTTTGCTGACATGGGTGTTTGTATGGGTTGGTTGATGAACAAGCATGGTATTGCAGGTTTAATGTATGAACAATGTTGTTTTTATGTATGAAATGGGTGCTGGTGCACTCTAATGTTGAATGCATTGTTGTTTCTTTTGGGTTATACATTTGGTTTTGGACAGGGAGCATCACAAAATGCAGCGTATATGCTGTTAATTTTTATTAAACTCAAGCCACAAACCTAAAACAACTAGGTTCTATTAACTGAAGCCACAAACATTTTGTACCAAAAGTTGATCTCCAAAACTCTCGGGGCACCACAAACGATGTCCATCAAGACAACATGACTAACCAAATGTTCATCAAGACACAACATTAGTTCACCTTATGTTCGTCCCCTCCGTTATCAAGACACAAACTTTAGTGGTCGCCTGAACCATAAAATCTCTGACAATGTCCTCTTGGGCCGGTGAATTGGATGTCAATCAAGGGACGGAGGTGCAATTGGTCCGTGTTTTAAGTGCTCTAGGTGCGCTGCACAAGGGACAAACCTCAGGAGATGGATGTTCGTGCCTAGAGTTATGAGGCGTCCAAAACCCTCTTCAGGAGACGAAATTTTCCCGTGTCTATAACGTCAAACTGGCCTAGTGCAACTAACTGTTGTATCCCTGAAAGCTCGACAACAGTAGTTGCAGGATGCTATGAGGACTCACTGCCTTGAAAGCAAAACTAAAACATACACATGCATAAATTACAAACTTTGATATATATAATATATAGTTTAGAGTACAATATATAATTTCTCATGTATTAATATATAGTTTAAATTCGAAAATCAAGCACACCCCTCAAAAATCCAAACTTTAAACACACACAGTAGTATATAATTATATATGATCAAAAAAATGTTGATTGGTCGAAAGAGAACACATCCCAAGTGGATGACGATGTTACTCCCCCTTCCCCGGGCCCGTTAACAAAAAAACCCGACTGCGGCTGATCGACTATGTAGGCATCATCCCTCGGCCGCAATGGCTGCATCAGCGGTGGTGAACAATCGACGTCCATTAGACTCTGCATCATCTCCGGAGACACCATTGTCGTCGCCTCACCCATATTCACGTAGCTTCCCATTTGTTCATCAAACCCAATATTTCTCGCTTTTATCTTCGCTTCCAAATCCTTCACCTTCATCCAATTCGATCACCACATTTAATTTATAATTAAACTTAAAAATTTATAAATAGTGGATTTTGTCGACTCAAATTAACAATTCGGTTGTAACTTACGGAACTCTAACTAAATTTGACACGAATTGAAAAATGCAATTAATATAATGTTACCTCTGCAAGAAGAGATTTGGTTTCCTTGTCGAGCGAGTCGTAATCTCGACGAAGAGCGTCATAGCCGGCTTGGAGGCGGCTGAACTCCCGCTCAAGCTGCTTGGTCTTGCACCTGGCTCGCCGGTTCTGGAACCACACGGCCACCTGGCGCGGCTCCATGCCCAGCTCTGCGGCTATAGCAGCCTTCCTTGCTGGGCCGAGCCGCCTCTCCGCCTCGAACTTGGCCTCCAGAGACCTCACCTGATCGGCGGTCAGCTTCCGCCTCCTCCTCCTCCTCCTCCTCCTCCCATCCTTAGCACCCCCAGCAGCTTGTTCGTCGTTGTCGTCCTCCTCCTCCTCGTCTTCGTATTCGTAGCTGTCTTCTTCCTCCAATCTATCTAGCAATGCCTGAAATTCTTCGCTGTACCGAGCTCCTTTGCTCTTGTTGTTGTTGTTGTTACAACTCCCACCCATTCTCCCTGCCACCTTAATTAATTAATTAGTTAATTAATTAAATTAATCCTGAGACAAAACAAGGACCAAACTCCACTTGATATATGTATGCAAGGGAAGGGGCCGGGGCCGGGGCCGGGGGGGACTTGATTCATTTGTTCACGTGTTGGAACCGATTGAGAATATAAGGGGGGAAAGGGGGATATTTTTTTTGGTCGAAAGAGGAAAGGGGAAATGCATGCACTTGCACCGCGTTTAATTTGGGAAAAAAAATTAATCAATTACGACAAAGAGGGTTTAATTAATTGAATACTGAATTTGAATTAGGGATCGGAGGAGGTTAATAAGGGACTTGTGGGGTGTCGGAAGTCAAGCCTACAATTTTACTTTGATGTGAACAGCCTTTAGTTAAGATGAGGCAATCAGCCAATTGATGGTGACGTCTTCATTGGTTGATCTATCTTGTCAATTACTATCACTTTCAGTGTTTACGTTAAGTTTTAAGCAACCTCCATTAAGTTTTACCCCTGACTCAGCCGGCAAGAATCACACACCAAGTAAATTTGTTTGGGCCAATCAGCTCGACCCACTTGAAACGAGCAAGACAAACAGGAAAGGGGTGGAGTTGGGATCGAACCCGAGACCTCCTGACATCCCCTTATTCCCCACCAGTGAGCCACCCCGACTGGGTACCGAGTAGGAAGTTTCGGCATTAATTCCATATATTATAGACTTTTAAGCGTCGATCACATATATTGTGTTGGCCGGGAGGGGAAAAAACAATGGGTTAAGAGCATCCACATTTGTCACTTTTAAACCAAAAAATAGAGTGTCTTCTTCCAAAAATTCTCTCACATTGGGCTTTCAAAAATCCTGACTTTTCATTTAAAATCACATTTTCTTTTTTTCTATGAAAAATTTTAATGTTAAGACACCCACAACATGTGGGTTGTGGATGCTCTAATGTAAATGATATGAAGAGATGTTGAAGTTGTATGTTAAAAACATTCTTCTCCCGTTGTAGTAGATTCACATGCTTTCTTTGAAATCAACACATTGACGGATCAGATTGCTTAAATAACACGGTCATATCCTACTATTCTCGTCTCTCAATGACCCTACGTGAGCAGTGAGCCCACCTAAATATTGGATAGTGAGTGGTAGATCGAGCCGGCAATTTCAGCAACTGGAGCATATGAGATCGAGGCAGGATCGATGCAACGCTGCAGAAACTGGAGCATCTGAGATCGTAGAAGAATCCAGAAGGAAAAGAAGTAGCGATGCATCCAATTTGTAATCTTCCAATTTTATTTGGTGGAAAATTACATAAATCCTTATCGACCGATAAATCAAGCTTTTATTGACATCAGAAATCAATGACGATTGGGAAAATACGAACTTGCTCCATGAATTCTATGAAACATCATAGATAGAACATATTAAGGATGCAATTTGAGATGGAAAAACAATGAAAACATAAGCAGTTCAACAGAGGGAAGATTAATTAGCAAATATATGAGTGGATGTAGCATATTTGAAAAACAATTGATACGGATACCTCAGAAGGGAAGAGAAATTAACTAAGAGGAGGGCGGCGTTGCGGTGGTCTTCGTCGAGTGGGAGAAGACTGGAGTGGAAGAACGCTCGGATCGGAGGGTTTCGTTACAGAGAGTTGTTCTGGCGACCATAGAGGGGGCACAAAAAAAAAAGGAAGTGTCCTTTAACCTAATATGTAGAGGTTCGTGGACATTTGTTAAATTTGAGCCAAAAAAATGGTATGTTGGCTAATTTTCTCTTTGGACAATGACATCAAAACACTACTTTGAAAAAGTGACATCACATTAAAAATAAAAGGGTAAACTGTAGAAAACCACCCCTTAAATAGGCCAATTTGCTCAAAACCACCCCTTAGATGTAAAATTGCAAAAAAAAACCCACCCATTATAGGATAGATGTTAGCAAAATGCCACCCACCCTAGATGTCGTTAGGCTTCTGTTAAAACTTGGCTTAAAAAGACCAAAATACCCCTGTCTAGTTATCAAATTTAACTAAGATATGCAATTGTAAAACATTTCTAACATATGCAAATCTATACCTAAATAATAATGTCAAAAACAAATGAAAAAGGGGTTAAAAAAAACTAGAATACTAGTATTATACAAATTTTCCAGTGAAACTCTCCAGATTAAAATAAATATCTTATCAAAAGCCAAAATTGCCATAAAAGGATCAGCCTCCTCAAGTTCGATGCTTCCACCGCACCAAGCTCTTTGACACCGACCCCGCCATCCTCCGCCGCACCCTCGCCGGCTCCAACATCAGAGTCACCGTCGACCTACCCAATCAGTTACGGCTCATGGAAGGAGAGAGAAAGAGAGAGAAACTGAAGAACGGGGTGAAAGTGAAGGGATTTGAGAGATAAATTACCTTTCTTAATTTTCTTTTACTTTTTTCTTTTATTTCTTTCCACTATTATGGCATCATTTTATATTAAAAAAGGAAGGGGCAATTTTGTAATTCCACACATTTAACTGAGATTTTAACGGAATCCTACAACGGGTGGTCTTTCGCTAACAGAATCCTTTTAAAGGGTGGTTTTTGGTAATTAAATATTTAAGGGGTGGTTTTGGGCAATTTGCCCTATTTATGGCTGCGAATCCTCTGTCTCTCTATTTATCCCCTCCTCCTGTCCTTCGATTTTAATTGGTCCAGCTGGCACATGTAACCCAACTCCTTTGAACCCGGTCCACGAAAATATTAAACGCACTAAACCCTTTTTAATTTGGGTTTCTCCCAACTAGATCAATCTTCTCATCGTCGCAAAGACAGAGAAGTTCCTGTCGACTATGAGTGCCGAGGACGGAAAATCTCACTAGTGGGTATTCCCCAATCGGTTCTTCTCGGCTCAAAGTCGATGAGTCTCAACGACGGACCTCTCTTCCCCTCCGACTGTTGCATCTGATGAAATCCCTTTGGGCTTCTGCCTTCATAAGAAGATAGAGAGCAAGAGGGATCGATGGCGGCGGACCAGACTCCTCCTCCCTGACAATGCCTCTATCGAGTACGTGACCCCTAATTTGTCAATCCCTACTTTCTCTAATTGAACTCCTTATTTGTCTGGAAATTGAGTAGTTTGAAATCCCTAAATTGAGTTAATTAATTGAAATCCCTAATTTCTCCTATTTGAACCCCTTATTTTTCTTTCTTTATGAAATTGGGTTGTTTGTTTCATTAACGGGACTAAATTTTTCATGGGTTCACTTGGTAACTTTGGTTGCACCGGTGGATTTGATGCCACTTTGGTTGCACTGGTGGATCAATTTTAAGATAGTCCCATTGGTCACACTGATGGTTTTGATGCAATGTTGCACCGGACGGAGTAGAGCTATGTCTCAAGATATAAGAATGGGAGGATTTGCATAAATAGAGTATAGAATAAAGCTTTTCCGTAACAATGCTTTGTGCATTGAATATTTGTCATTTACACTATCCCTGCTTCAGCCACTGACCATCACTTTTCTTTAGTTTGTTTGGCAACTAAAGAAAAGAGCATATTATTGACATAAATATCTTCAAGCTTTGACAATTATAGAATATCTTTATTATGAATGTTGGCTTGTTGATTATTGTTATCACTTGATGATCTCAATAATTTTCTGAACATTGGTTTTCCTAATATGAGTCATTTGCAGACTGCTGTTATGAAAGATGCTATATCTACTAGCTGTGTTGCTTGGAGTCCAGATGTAAATTATGTGGGTATGTTTCACTCTGGTTGCTTTGATACATTTTTTCCCTTGCGCTACAAACCCATTCAAGTGTTTGTTTCATTGTTGTAGGAGCTGCGTTTTCAAAACATTTAGTTCATTTGTATACTTGTGTCGGGCCCAATGATCTACATCAGCAGCCAGAGGTATTTGAGCTAGGATATATACACCTAATGTTGGGATTCAAGTATAATTTCTTGGCTGATTGTGTATGGTACATTATACCCTTGATCTATTACGACGGTTGATGTAATTTTTCAGCCTATTAGCTCAAACGGTAGAGCTATGTGTTTTACACATCAATGTGGGTTCGAATCCCACATAGGCTAACTTACCATTAAAGCTCGAATAAGTAAGATACAACACCAATTGAAATAGAAAATTAGCAAGATGTAATTAATAGAACATCAGCAAGATGTAGTCCAATGCATATAGTAATATAGTCGGCCACAAATTTAAAAAAAAAATACTTCACTAAAACTAATCCAATGCTTATATATGCAAATGGTGACAATGTATTTTAATACGCTAACAATCTAGCAAAAATATAAATGAAGGCCAACACATATAAGAGAACATTAGTGAGAGCTGAGAGTGGAAATCAGCAACTTGGACACCCAACACATGTACAGCAGCAAGGCCAAAACCTCAAGGGTTGAAAGGTCACATATCACTTCCTTGAAGGAATTTAGCATAGGGATCATAGTCATCACACTAAAATCAATAAGACAAAGGCTTAGTGTAGAAAATACTTGTTACAGTTGAAACTTGAAAAATAGATAATATTACAAATGTGAAAAAATTGTTGCAAAATGTTAAGCAAAGAACTTTTTTAGTAGGAGCGTTTATTCTATTAACTTGTACATATAAATCATCCAAGCATGACAATAAACAGAATAGTAGACTGAAATAATGAACTACTTTTGGAAATATATTATGTATATCGGTATATATGTGTAAGATGGTTAAGGTCAGCATCGATCGATCGTAACTTGCTCTACTTGATGCCAAAATCAGTTGAATTCATCTTTAATTTCAATCACATACTCGATCGATGGTTATTGTGTATCATAAAAAATAACATGAAAAAGGTTGCACCTTGTGTTAGTGGTGGCAAGGGGTGGCACTGGTGACGTCCTGAGGCGAACAACGGCTTTGACCAGGAGCATCTGATGGCAGTGGTGGCAGCAAGAAATTTTTTCAGAATTGAAAATTGCAAAGGACGGTGACTGGGTGAGGAGTTTGAGTTGAGTTAATATTTATGGGTTTTACGGTTTGGTTTAATATTTATGGGTTCAGAAGAGTTGGTTTACATTTGCCAGTTGGACCAATCAAAATTTAAGGACAGGAGGAGGGGATAAATACAGGGACAGTGGATTTGCAGCCCTATTTATAGGGTGGTTTTCTGCAGTTTACCCAAAATAAAAATGTCATTAAAAAAATGGCATCAAAACACTACTTTGAAAAAATGGCATCACGGTAAAAAAAAATGTCATCAAAAAATATTATAAAAAATGACATCAATGGTAAGAAAATGGGATAAAAAAAAATAGGGTGATTTTGGTAGAGGGCCTTTTTTGAATATTCAATTAGTCACCTAGCCCATAAATCAATTTAATTAGTTTTGCCCTAGCCCCTTCCCAATTGGGTGGGTTGGTCAATGGTCAACCGTTTGACCATTGACCGGTCAACGTTAACCGTTGACCGGTCAACGTTGACCAACCCATTTTGATGCCAACTTTTTTTTTTTTATGCCAACTTTTTTTTAGTGATGCCATATTTTACCGTTTTGATGCCAAAATTTTACTATATTTTATTTTCACTTTGATGCCACTTTTTTATGTCAATTTTTTGATAATATTTTTTTTTACCGTGATGCCATATTTTTTATGATATTTTTTCAAAGTAGTATTTTTTGATGACATTTTTTTCTTTAATGTGATACAAATTTTTCAAAATGGCATCAATGGTCAACGTGACATTAGAGTAAACAAAAAATGTCATCAAAGTTTAAAAAAAGTGTCATCCAATAATTTAATTAGAAAAGTGGCATCAGAGTGAAAATAAAATGTAATAAAATTTTGGCATCAAAACGGTAAAATATGACATCACAAAAAATGTCATCAATGTTTTAAAAAAGTGGCATTAAAAAAAAGTCATCCAATCATTTCATTAGAAAAGTGACAATAAGGTGACAATATTTTGATTCCACGTTTTAAGCTCTTATGCCATCAATTATATAAAATTGTCACCACAAAAATGTTGACATCAAAACGGTAAAATATGGCATAACTAAAAAAAAAAAAGTTGGCATCAAAAAAAAAAAAAAAAGGTGGCATCAAAATGGGTTGACCGGTCAACGGTTGACCATTGGCCGTTTAAGAGGGCTAAGCAAGCTAAAAAAACAATTAATGGGCTAAGCATACTAAAAAAACAATTAATGGGCCTATCTAGCTAACCAAATATGCTTAAAGGTCCATTTGAACAAAATCCCTCAAAAAAAAACTTCTTAGCATTTTAAACTTAAAATAACTCTTTAAATCACACACTTAATGTTTTTTATTCTAATAAATTCTTAAAAAAAATTGTATATCATGTATATATTAAAAAAAAAAAAATGACAACAAGTTGAATCCCCTTAGGTATTTTTTCTAGCTCCACCCCTGAATGCAGAAGAGTCGCCATGTAAATCACTTGATTGTTTTTCCATGAACACAAGGGACTGGGAGCAAAGACTCGAAGTAGTAGAGAGTCGGATAGTTAACCGTGAAATGATGTAGCCTAGTGCGATGCTTGAAATGGACATAATTAATAATTGATATATACATGTATTGTTTTTTTGTGGGTGGTGAACTGGTGATGGTACACTCTAAAGTTAACTGTAGATTAGATTGCTTGAGCTAGCAAGCAAAGTTGTTGTTGAAGTCACTAATTTAAGGGTAGCTTGGGCCCTCCTATATTTCCATATGCTGCTTTCAAAGTGTAGCCCTCAAAGGGGTGGGATAGGAGCCTCTTTTCCACAAACTATATTTTCATATGATTGGGATGCTTAGTTGATTGATGCACAAATTAAGTTCCAAGTACATTTGTCCAACTGTCCAAGTCATGTATGATAAGTACACCAATTATGTTAGTGTTACAATTCCTATTAGGCTATTACTTCTTGATTTTGGTAGTTAATCATGTCCAGTGAAGTACTAGTAAAGCTGCTGTGATTAAACCGTGAACTTAAGGCATCTAAGCTTAACTGGATTCGGGTCGAACTAGAGTTGAAAGAACATGCCACTGCAAAGCGACCAACGGAGTTACTGATCACTACAAGAAGATCATGACTTACCATAAAAGAGCTGTCGCGCTGCTGCAGTCGGATTGTCTTTTTTCGCATTTCCAGGAGCAAGTAAACCTTCTTATATGGCTAGTTTCTTGTAGATGACTGCTGAGCATAATTAAAGAATGAGGTTGCAGGAAGCTGTTGAGAACCAATCATGAGAATTTTAAACATGCTTTCGACTAAAGACTACTTATTATAGCATTAGCTAACACGCGTTGAGGAGAAAGGGCACATGTAAAGATGAAGATGAGAAGGCATTCCTGCTCAAGAGAATCATGGAAAGAGAAAATGGCAGCATTAGAAGTAGGAAGATGGCGCGAGATAACGTGTTTGATCGGCTTCAGATAAGAGAAAAGTGATAACAGATGAGCCAGTTATTCAAATGGAAACATAGCATGAGAGAGGTTGGATGAGACAAATGCACAAGACACGGTTAAATAATGGAGTCACTATGGACAACCAAATAAGTTGAATTGCAGTACCAACAGCACCAGGTGTCTACTGTCTAGGTTAAGATTCCAAAAGCCACTGGACACCAGATAATCCCTGGAAACCTACGAATTGATATGCAAGCTGCACTCAAATGAAACTAACAGCATCGCTCAAGTTAAGTTGAATACCATTATCAGCGGGCAAGCAAATTGTCAAGTTTTGAAGTTTCATACCAGTGCAGTGCCCAAGAAATTCTACTTGAGATTTCGCATGTCTCATTCATAGTTCAACCCTGTTAGCAAATCAATGTTAAAATCTAAGACCAGTAAACTGAGTAACATAAAGCCATAACAGAAAATGCACCAACCTTTACTTGGATTCTCTCCTGCTTTCTGTTTCTTAGCTCTGGACAGAAAATAAACAGCCACAATTAAAACTCTTGTTACTAATTCTTTGATGGAAGAGAGTCTAAGAATCAAACAAAAGGCTGTACAATAAACATCAAAGTGTATAAAACTGAGTTTCAGCCACAAACTTCAATTCTTTATTGCTAGGATCTAATACCATAAGAAAAACAAACATCTCGAAGATTTACAACTGCGCAGAAAAAATCTCAACTTTGAGCTATTCAAATTTCTATTGCTACACACACAAAAAAAACTTAACAATGATACCCTCAAGCCTCGCCTACTCCTGCTTCCAAGCATACAAAATCAACGAGAAGCCGAGATTATGTGACCCAAAGCCCTTAATTTTGTGTGAATGAGACCAGTTGAATGTGTTAGGGTCAGCAAGGGTCTGGCTGGCCCATAATTTATCAGCTGGAAGGCATGTCTTGAACATAAACACTGCACTTCCCACAGAAGATGTGCTGCTAAACAACCAATCATGTACATCCCAGAAGACTTCAACAGGCAGTCCATCAACCAAGAATGAGTGATTACCGCGAAAGTTCCACTTGAGCTGCTTCACCTGCACCACATTCTTGCGGTCCACCCTGACGATGAGACACGGGTCAGCGGTGCTAATGGTGTCACACTCAACCATGAGATCATGCACTTGCCCTTTGTCACAAAACTTGGCCTTGGTGAAGAAAACCTTCTTTCCATAAAGATGTTCTCTCTTTGATGCAAGAACAGCCCCATTTGGAGCTGGAGCTGGGGCCGAACCCGTCTTCCTCAAGGCTTCTTTCTCCAAATCCCCCAATACAAGGATCATTTGACTATCAAAGACGATTGCCAAGTAGAAACCCTGAAGGGGCTGAGGCCCAGATCCAAATTTAGCAGAGGAAAGGTCCCAGTGGACACCAATGCTTCTGGAATCATCCACTTGTATGGTCTTGTTGCCTCTCCTCTTGGAGAACAACCATTTGATATCAGCTTTACAAAGAAACTGACTGTTGGAATCATCAACTCCAACTGTTAGACCTTGACCCATCAGACTTTTGCTCCAGGAGATCGTTATTAGACAAGAAAGGCCCCTTAATCTGCAATGGTACACACAAGTGACTAGATTTTGAGCAGTTTTGTTGCTATTTGAAGAAGAGGAGTCTGATATTTGAACTGCATTTTCACCAAAACAAGATGGGAAGTCTCTCATCCTGATGCCCTCCCAGAACTCCAAAATTCACTTCAACTTCTTATTTACAAACACCTGCTGTTCGTATTCAATTCCAAAAAACAAGTAATTGAATATCAAATTGAAATCCACGAGCAAAAATAGTAACCTACCTTTTTACCATCTAGGAAACTTCAAGAACAAAAATTGATCTTGGAAGAGTGAAATTGAAGTAATTTGTGAGCAAACCCCCATCAAATTGTTAGAGGTATGGGAATAAGAAAGAAAAAGGGACCACCCCCAAATTCAATCAGAAGGAAGGGACCATCTGATTGAGAGACAAATTTGGAGAATGTAGGGAAAGCAAAAGTAATTTCAAATGAGAAGGAGACAGACAATGTAAGGATGAATGTGGTCTCACTGTCAAAATACCTCCTCAGACCACCACCTCTCAAGAAATTGCAACTTTTTCCGTTTATATTTTACAGAAAAAAAAAGGGAATTTTGAAAAAGAAGTCTGCAAAGCAAAAGGGGGAATCAAAATCAAAATTGAAACCAGAGAGTAAAGAGGAAAGAAAACAGAAAAGGTGAAAAAGGTGTGTTGGGGGGGGGGGGGGGGGGGCGGGGCGGGGGGTGTGCGGTGTGCCAGCTTGAATGATGAATGACTCGGAATGATCAAAGCCTCGGTGTGGTGGTGGGGGTGGGGGTGTGGGGGAGGGACTGCGGAAATGGATGTAAAGAGTAAAGACGGACTATTCAAAACTGGCCTTCAGTCTCAGACACCATTGCTAACTACGTGACGAGATATCTCCACAGCTTCGTACTCCCTCCAATCTAAGACATAAACCTTTTTTTTTTTTTTGTACAAGGCTACATTCTACATTTCTAACTACGTGACGAGAATTTGTAATTCAGTGTTGGAGTTCGAGTTGACAACTTGAAGATGTAACTAATGTGGATCAATGTCCAATTGAGAGTCTCAAATAGGGACAATGGTGGGAAAATTAAATGAGGACGAAGACATGGAATCGGGAATGGGGATGGTGTCAAAGTGATTTTCCAAAAGGGACGGGGATAATAGTCCCCACAACCCCACCTCAATCCTCGTCCTCGGCTGCGCCCATGCCTCCGTTGAAGAACCCTGCGGAGATGCCCTGCTTCCCAGTTTTGTTTAGATCTTATTAGACCTGTCAGGGTCACTTCGGGTCTCGAGTAAAACGGGTCTCGGGTAAAACTGGTTTCGGGTTCACTCAAACCCGAGTTTGACCGGTTTCGGGTCGATTTCGGGTTTGTCAATTTTTCCTTTTTAAATTAAAAAAATTATGATTTGATAATTTTGCGATGATTTTAAAATTCTATAATTAAAGGCGTTGTTCAAAATTCTAGTGCTTGTAATTATATATTATATCTTATCTAAAATATTTGATTTTTATTATTTCTCGTAATTTTTAATAAAATGTAATAATATATAAAAATATTAAATTTTTAAATAATATTTTAAAAATAATTTCATGCAATTAGTGATAAGCATAGAATTATTTTAATATTTTTTAGGATTTTAATCTTCTTAAAAAAAATGTGTTGAAATATAAAAAATTAAATACTATCGATCGGATGGAGTATTACACAATACAAATAAATATAAAAGTTGATTTGAAAATAAAAGATCCAAGTGATTGTAATTATAAAATGTAATGAATTGGAATATCCATAAAAAAATTAATCATATATAATTATAAATCAACCGACTCAATTGGGTTACCGGGTCAAAATAACCGGGTCAATCAGGTCACCGGGTCGAAACCCAGATTACCCGGAAAGTTTTCGAGTTTTCGGGTTCGGGTCGAAAAAAAATTCCGGGTCAAATCTTCGGGTTCGGACCAGAAAATTACCGGGCGTTCGAGTTTTAGTGCTATCCAACCCTTTTTACTTTTTTGCTTATAGAATTTATGAAAGACCTCATGTTTGAACTGATGAAAGATCTCATGTGCAATAAGAATGTTATCTTGAATTGATCTCCCTTCAACAAAGCACCTTGGAATGGGTTAATAATTCTCGGGAGGATTGTTTTGAGTTTGTTTGCTAAGATTTTGGCAATAGTCTTGTAAATTGTGTTACAAAGACTAATTGGTTTGAAGTGATTTATAGTTGTAGGAGACTCTATTTTGGGAATAAGGGCTATAAATGTTTGGTTTATCTCAGTCAACATGTCACCGGAGTGGAAAAAAACTTTTATGGCTTTGCATACCAGAGAACCAACAATGTGCCAATATTTTGTGTAAAATTCCAAGGGTAGTCATCCGGGCCAGGAGTTTTATCTCCAGCCATGATAAAAATTGTTTCTTTAATTTATTTATTTATTTATTGGCTTCTTTGTAAGACTGGCATTATCCGACATTGTTATCCCCGCTTGAATATGTTCTATCATTTCAGGGAGAATCACCTAAGAAGAGCGATTGGTGAATCTGTCTGCTAGTTCCGAGGTTATATTATTCTATATCTCTTTCTTGTCAGTTAGGGCGAACCCATCTTTAGTGGTTAATGTAGAGGAGTTATTCCTGAAGTTTCTTATTTTAACCATAGATTGATAATATATAGAAAATTTTTGTAAAAAAGGCACTTTATTTGGACATATTTGCAAAATAGTCGCGTTTTTGGACAATTTAGAAAAATAGCCGCTATATATACCCTAATTTGATTAACTTTCTCTCTCCTCAATCCTCCTCCAGATCTACCGGTCTTCTCCTTCTCCCCTTTCTCTCTCTCGTGCATCCTCCGTCGCCTTCTCCTCCTCCAGTCCTCCTCCGGCAAAATTCATCGCTTCCCGCAGTCGAAGTTCGGCGACGGCGTGCAGTGGCTCCCGCCTTTCTCCGCCTCTCGGCTTGCTTCAAGGAGGTGCGTGGTTCTTCATAAATTCGAAAATTACCTCTTACGATCTCGATCTCGATTCCGTCGGGATCTGTGGACCAGCAAGGACTTGAGGTTGGCTGGCAATCGGCGATCAGATCCCAATTGCAATCGCCGGAGTTCCAATTGCTCAATCTCAAGGTCTGTCTGTTCATATTCTGTTATCTCGATTTGATTTGCTTTTTCCTGATTGTATTGTTTTGCGAATGGAATTGATTGGAATTGTATTGTTTTGCGATCAGATCCCAATTGCAATCGCCGGAGTTCCAATTGCCTTATGTCTCTGTGATGACAACTCCAAAGATGAGCACTCTCTTTCTCATATTTCAAACCGTTAATCAGGAAGACACATTCTGCATTCCTGAAACTAATAGCTTGAATTTGCAGTCGGATTGCTAGACTTCACGAATTGATGGTAATGAGTCTCAGTTCAGTGACATGGTCAGCAAGCATGTAGTAGATGATCATCATTAGGTATTCAACTTTACTTTATATGTTCTCTTTTGTGTTTGCCTTCCTTGGAAGTCTTTGTGTAAATTTTTCTATCAATTCCAGGATAAAACTGTGGTAGATCCTGATGCATCTATCGATCTTTCACTCAGACTCTCCAATTTGAGCTCCCTAAAGGTATTAGTATTTGCATGAAATATCTCTTGATCAGCATTGAAACAAAGCATTAGTGTAGTTACAGTTTTTTCAGTAAAATGATTGTTGTGTGCAGCTTTCCCTTATTGAATATAACTTCAGGATTGAAGATTTATCCCCAGATATCCAAGACTAAATAAAAGTATTGCTGTGTGCAGCTTCCCCTCATTGAATATAACTTCTGGATTGAAGATTTATTCCCAGATATCCAAGATGGGGTGAAGCTTTGTAGAGCCATTCACCTTTTGGAAAATGACTCTTCTATTCTCACGATCAGCCTCTCTTTTGTTGGTAATTTTGTAACAGAATTATGATTATTGCAAGTGCAAATCCTAATAAGTGTCCGGTGTCTTCAAATACCCTGTCTATTTTATGGCAGAAATTGGCACTCCCTGCTGACAGCTGTAAGAAGAGGTTGGCAAATTGCAATATTGCTTTGCAATATCTGAAGAAGGCTGGTGTTCCGTTATGTGATGATGATGGAATGTTGATAACAGGAGATGATATTATCAATGGAGACAAAGAACTTACATTATCTCTTCTATGGAATATGTTTGTTCACCTGCAGGTATGTTTTATTTTTGGGCATTTCATAGAATGGTATGAAGCGCACTTAAATAACTTCCTTCACTTATTCTATAGTCATTGACTTATTTTGTTTTGTTCATTAACGTTGGAGCTGCAGATACCACTTCTGATCAACAAAACTACACTTTATGATGAGATCTGCAAAATTTGCAAAGAAAATTATTTATGCATTTGAGATTTAATTGTTAATTTACCTGTTTATTTCTCACTTTTTAAGCTATAGTTATGATATTTACTTGCACATGAACTTAAGGACGTGGATTCTTCTAGTCATTTAGATATGCTCCTTAACTGGTAAAGGTAAATACTAAATCGACACTTTGTGTTGAAGTCTCCTTAAAGTGGATTCTTCTAGTGATAACTGAACCAGGTTGATAGTGAAAATGTTTGTTCTACTGTATAAATTGATTAGCCGAGTGGCTCTGTAGTTTCATTCTCACAGCCTGTTATTTTAGCACTAGCACATCCTTATCAAAAAAAAAAACATTTCACAGTAGTAGAGATATTTGGTTCTCAAATATGTATGGAGTTATGATTTGATGATATAAGTTCGATAAAAATACTTACAACTGTTACTCTGTCAGTAAATCATGCGCCTCTCCCATCTCCCTGATCATGGTTTTTCTGGTACAAGATCTTAATATCCATTTTCAGTTTCTGCAGTCAATATCCATTTTGGGCCTCACCTTTTATTTCCCAACTTTTCCCTTCCATGATAATTGCTAAGTCGACAACTACATGTAAGATTCAAGTAAGAGGAATCTGTACCTTAACCCAATATCTTGGTGCGCTTGTGCCAAATGAAAAAAGGAGATGACTTCATTTCCTTGAAAGTTGAGACCATCTTTTTATTCTTTAGTTTTAGCATTCGTTTTCGCCGATTTTGGTCTTTGTGCTTTTGTTTACATAATAGACTCACTTCTCTTCTTTCTCTTGCAGAATACTGCTAGCATCCCAGGCTTAATGGCACAGTTGATCATTCAAGAAAGGAGGCGTACCTTAGTCGAATTTATTTGGGGTATTATGAAATTCTTATATAGTTGCAATGCAACTGTGCAGTACTGCAGTTTACTCCTGCTTGTGTTACAATAGTAGCTGCTGGCTACTATTTGTTTCATTAACGACAAAATGATGTATGTTCCTTTGCTCTAGTCAAATGTAAAACTATGTTAGATGTCTTTTTTTTTCTTGCCCAACAAAAGTGATGTCATTTAAAGCCTATTAGCTCAAAATGGTAGAGCAATGTGCCTACGCACAATGATGCGGGTTCAAATCCCGCATAGGCTATCTATGCGGTATCTCTTAAAGTGCATTTTTTTGTCCAAACATCAACTGAAGCAAAGACTCTTTGTCACAAAAGAGTCACAAAGAGATGACAATGGCAAACCTCATATTCACACAACAAGTAAATTCAATGTGTAAAATTACTTTGATTTGATGATACAACAAATTCAGTGTCAGCACTAATCAGCACCTAAACAGCAGTAGTAGAACTAATCACATTCACAAAGGATAGTTAAAGATGTAAGATTTCAACCGATATAAGATAGTTAAAGCCCACCTAAACAACAGCTTGATTTTTGGACTGAATTTGTTGAGGTGCTGAACTTAACCTCACATGGGCTGATTCTGTATGTACATTTTGCATCAGTTAGATCTATGAAATCTGTTATAAATTTCAAATTAAACCACACATGGGGCTGATTTAAATCTTGTTATTTCAAATAACAAGAAACGAGTTATGCATTTGATTAAAATTTCAGCACCTAAACAGCAGAGATTCTTATAGGACATTAGTAAAATGATTCAAGTGATTTTCTGACCTCAATATATAATATGTGCCTACAAAATGTTACGCATTGTGTATGCTGGATGTTACTTTGTGACCAAATTGTTTTGAAGTCTTCAAGTCCTTGTGCATCCCTTGAATATCTGGCAATAGATGTTAATCAGAGGATTCAGCCTCATGCTTCCATCATCTTCTTAAGGTATTAAGGATTTCTGTGCAGGTTCCTTCGCTTTTTGCAGAATGGTTCCGGATCTGTGAACTTCCTACTGCAAACGATGCTGCTACTTCGGACTTTTGAAAGGAGATGACACTAGTTGTGCATCATCCAATCAAGGAATTTTTATGTATAGCCAACCATGTGACGGTTTTCAAAGACTGAAAAGTTACTAGAGCTTACATTTTTTCATGTCAGATTAGTATTGCTCTTTTTCATGGTGAAAATTAGTGCTGACACTGATATTAGTTACAATTAGTGGTGAAAATTAGTGCTGACACTGATATTAGTTGCACGACTCTATTTTAAGAGTTGCACGACTCTGTGTTAAGAGTTGCACGACTCTGTTGTAAGAGTTGCACGACTCTGTTTTAAGAGTTGCACGACTATGTTTTAAGAGTTGCACGACTCTGGTGTAAGAGTTGCACGACTCTGTTGTAAGAGTTGCACGACCATTGTGTAAGAGTTGCACGACCATTGAAGCTTAGGGTGTGTTTGGATTCCAATGCATTATCATTAGAATGTAATTATAGTTATAAATACTTTAATAGTGTTTGGTTCACTCATTTTACAATGGGTTTAAAATAGCGTAAATTTTAAATGAAATATCTTGTAAATTATGTCAATTAAACATACATTATTGCGTAAAATTTTAAAATTACATTATAAACATAATGTAATTGATTAACATACATTTTAAAATTAGATTTTAGTTTGTATGAACAAAACTATAAATTTCATGAATAACACTATAAAATTTTAGAGTTGCACGACTCTGTTGTAAGAGTTGCACGACTCTGTTTTAAGAGTTGCACGACTCTATTATAAGAGTTGCACGACTCTGTTGTAAGAGCCGCACGACTCTTGTTTAAGAGCTGCACGCCTCTGTTTTAAGAGTTGCACGACTCTGTTTTAAAAGTTGCACGGTCTTATTTTTGCTCATCAATAGAGTAAAATTGCACAACATGAGAGTTTGATGAAATTTTGCTCAACATCATCTTATTTTTGCTCAACAATATGTTATTTTTGCACAACAATCGAGACTTGTGAAATTGTGCTCAACATGATTTTATTTTCTCTCAATCTAATTTCATATTTTCTCAATAAATTATTGCACAACATCATCTTATTTTTGCTCAACAATAGGTTATTTTTGCACAACAATCGAGACTTGTGAATTTGTTCTCAACATGATTTTATTTTCTCTCAATATAATTTCATACTTTCTCAATAAATTATTGCACAACATGCTCTTATTTTTGCTCATCAATACTTTATTTTTGCACAACTAGTGATGAAAATTAGTGTTGACACTGATATTAGTTACAATTAGTGCTGATACTTATACTAGGTACAATTAGTGTTGACACTGATATTAGTTACAATTAGTGCTGACACTGATATTAGTTACAATCGAGTCATCTTCCTAAGTAATAACTTTGTAGTTCGGTATGTATTTTTTCCGTGTCAGCACTTTTTTTTCTTCATGTCAGCACATTTTTTAGGGTTGCACAACTGTATTTTAGAGTCGCACAACTTTAGTTTAGAGTTGCACAACTTTAGTTTAGAGTTGCACAGCTTTAGTTTAGATTTTCACAACTGTATTTTATTTGTGTCAGCACCTCTAAGAAACACTTTTCATTATATATATCATTATTTTAAGAGTTGCACGACTCTGTTGTAAGAGTTGCACGACTCTGTTTTAAGAGTTGCACGACTCTGTTTTAAGAGTTGCATGACTCTGTTTGAAGAGTTGCACGCCTCTGTTTCAAGAGTTGCACGACTCTTGTTTTAAGAGTTGTGCGCACAACTCTGTTTTAATAGTTCATGTGTCTCTCTACCTTTATAGGTTAATTTGTATGAACCAAAGTGAAAAGAGGATACAATTCATGAACCAAAGTGAATAGAGCATCTTTTTAGAAATTAAAGGTTGTGTCAGCGGTGTTTGCAATTTTAGTGCTGACAGAGTTATAAAGAAATAAAATTGATCAATACACTTTCATCACTAAAATTGCAAACACCGTTGACACTAGTTGTTTTCTCTGATTAACAAAATAGAAAAGATGCTAACACTACAGTGTGCAACTCTAAACTACGGCTGTGCAACTTTAAAATACAGTTTAAGAACCAAATTAGATTAAAAAGTGCAAGAATAATATTATAATGTGCCCAAATTAGATTTTTAGTTTAAGAAGAATCAAATTAGAT
Organism: Persicaria tinctoria; assembly: GCA_037127255.1. Taxonomy (NCBI): domain Eukaryota; kingdom Viridiplantae; phylum Streptophyta; class Magnoliopsida; order Caryophyllales; family Polygonaceae; genus Persicaria; species Persicaria tinctoria. The sequence continues at coordinate 40,865,355 of JBANSL010000002.1, read as the reverse complement.
TTTAGTTTGTATGAATAAAACTATAAATTTCATGAATAACACTATGAAATTTTAGAGTTGCACGACGCTGTTGTAAGAGTTGCACGACTCTCTTGTAAGAGTTGCACGACTCTGTTTTAAGAGTTGCACGACTCTTGTTTTAAGAGTTGCACGACTCTCTTGTAAGAGTTGCACGACTCTGTTGTAAGAGTTGCACGACTCTTGTTTTAAGAGTTGCACGACTCTGTTTTAAGAGTTGCACGACTCTTGTTTTAAGAGTTGCACAACTCTCTTGTAAGAGTTGCACGACTCTGTTTTAAGAGTTGCACGACTCTATTGTAAGAGTTGCACGACTTTTGGCCATAAAAAATACCCCTCATTCGGTAAAATATGTCGTTTACTAGTATTTGAAAACTCAATGCCTTTACTCAAAAGGAAAATAGAACTCTTTATTAATTCATAATTGAAAAAGTTGGGATTTTTATGTGTTCATTCTTCAATTAGACCTTGTTCTTTGCTTATTTGTACAATACTGAGTGAAATAAGCAAAGAACCCCTCTTAGTCGTTGAGACACAGCCCTCTTACTCGTTGAGCTGTGGCATTTGAGGTGTCAACAAAGATAAAGAGAAGTGAACCTGCAAATTAGGTTTTGATTCTTTGTTAAATGAGGATCCAATAGGAAGTTAGGCGTGCTGATGATGACAACCATTAACACTGCAATGCCACCCTACATGATAAAGCATTTGACAAATTCTATTCTGAAGCAGCTTCATAAACAAATCACAACTTGAATTGAAAACAATAGCAAAAATTACTTGGTTATTTTTTTTAATGAAATTCAATGTCATCAGCAATTTTAGACTATACACAAGAGATAGTGAATCACCAATCTTAGCTTCAAATCAAACAGATGACAAAAATTCAAACTGAACCAGACAAATGCCTGAAATTAAATATCTGTAAAAGAGAAGCCCCATTTTTCATGTCAGCAATCCCACTCAGAATCTCCATCTTCTCTACATGACCAAGGTTGTTTAGAAAGTCTAATTCAACACCCTCCTGCTGCTGCAACTTTTCCTCCCTCTTCTCCTTTGCTACTTTCTCATACTCTGCAATGGAGTCGTCTTTATCCACTAGAAAACCAATATGTTTTTGGTTGTAAGCAGTTAAGCACATATCACATTGACATAAGGCATTCCTCCAGCTTTTTCCCAGGAACATTGCCTTATTCTTAGCTGATACAGGCGCCTCTGTTCCAATATCAAGTCATAGAAGACAAATTTTGCTTGACCCAGCAGATTGACTAAATTTCTGTAGGGTTTCTTCTGTAGAGACAAGCTTAACATCTCCATTGCTTTTTGCAAGTTCACTAACACAGGTATCATTCCCAACATTAGACGATTCTGCATTAGGTTGAACCTCTTCCATTACGCCTTTCTCCTTGGCTTTTGTAGCAGATTCACCCTTCCTGGGTATGGCACAGATGTTCTTGGGATACAGAGTTAAGAAACTACAAACTGCTGAGCAAGCCTGGCGTATCATATCCTCGTAAGTCGGCTCCCCTTCCTCATCTCTTGGAATCTGAAATAGATTATTTGGTCATCGTTAATCATTCAAAGTTGAGCGAACTGCAAATAACAAGATAATCTTGTTGGTTAAACATAAAAATAAAAATAAAAATAAAAAAGATAGTAAAAAAGGTTCACATCTCATTGCAACATGCTGAAAAATTACTGAAAGTACAGTAATGAAATTAATGACATTAAGAATAATCATATTAAATCTGAAGAATAATTATGAAAGAGCAGTATATACCTCAACTTGTGATTGGAAGAAGAAAACATTAGAGAACAGACTTAATTACAAACTGTAGCAGGAATTTGAAATGCAATCGGACAGAAGTGGCTAATCAACAACAAACATACCAGAAAACCAACAAAGCACTGCACGGGCTATGATGCCCCCTTAGGCTTCCTCGGCCTAATAAGAGCTCAATAAACAAAGAAGCTTAAACCCTTGCTGAATTGAATTGAAATAGAAAGAACTCACTTTCTACCAGTTTTCTTTTGATATTCTTACATTTGCCGTTGAGGAAGGGAGTTCCCTCTTAGAATTGCCTCCCTTTGACAAACTCTTCACCCTGAAAAGCATTATATGTCAAAAGCCTCTCTGATACAAAAGACAGATGTATGTTCCAAGTCTAATATGTTACCTGTCAGCATATCTAAGTGTGTTGAGAGTGTGCTCACAAGATCCAGAACTCGGAGAGATGCAAGAAATCATGACAGTTCGAGAATTACCAACAAAAGAATCCCGGAGGACTTCAGTTAGCTTGCTCCCTCTAAAAGGAGTATGATTTTGGTCATTGTCAAGAGCTCTTATGCATTCTTTCAAAGCAAGAAGGCTCTTATTTATTTCAGCACCTTCCATTCTGCAATTAAAAATGGAAAAACCACCTTGATTGCATCAAACAATTCAAATCACCCAAAAAAACTGAACAAAATAGGAAAAATAATAGGTTCAAAAAATGGGCAATGACGCCATTAATCCTACAATTCATGTGCTATTATCTCCAGGCATATAATTGTAACAACCAGTTGATGTTTACCTTGTCTGCTTATCATTATCAGTAGTATCAGCACCACGCTCACTTCCAGCAAGGTCTATAAATGATAGCTTCCCCCAGGTACGAGGAGGCTTTGATTCATTTCCATCAGATAATTTCTTAATAGCTAGCTCAAGAATGGCATGTGATATGGAGGACTCTTCATTCGCACCAGTAGTTCTGGTACTTCGAGTAGCATTTCCTTTTTCAATCAAATCCTTGATCATATCAGCATTTGATACCTTGTATTCTTGCAACCCAACTATGCAGACCTGCTTTTTACCATCTTCCCTCATGAAAAGGGCCCTGCGAATACAAATACAAATACCAAGTTTGAATCCTCAATGTGTTCAAGACTTGCATGCTCCTCATTCTGAAGATTCTGTGTCTGAGTTAGATAAGCAAACTTACTTTCGGTCATTGAGAAGATCAAAAACTTTCCCTCCATATATCTCAAAGAAGCTCACAAACAGTTGAAACCCTTCGTTTCTGTAAGCATAGTGCATTAGTGATAAGATATCCTGGGACGCTCTCAAGGGTAGTGGTTGCATAGTGTACGTCTTTCCACTACCTGGAGAAGAAATATAAGTTCAAAGGTTATGCAACTGGACAAGACGCAGGGTAAAGTTGAGACAGACAAAGAAAAGGACAAAAGATTGACTAGAACTACAATTATTAGAGTGACGCAATATAAGCATATGTAACACAATATCTCATTCTCGAAGTTAGAAACCTGTGCATAGTTGTATGTACAACCAAAGAGATTCATGAAGCATGCGAGCAGAATCTATATCAATGTTGACTGTTAAGAGACCAGCGAAAGCATACCCGCTCAAATCAAGAAGCTCTAGCCTTGAAAAACTGGAGGTGATGGCAGCAACAGATGCATCAGTGATCCCAGCGCCCAAATCCTGCAAAATTAGATAAAACGCCAAATCAGTCAGAAGCAAACCAGTCAGTAGCAAACCAAAAGCAAGGAGCGATATTGTGCATTCTCCATCCAGTTGGCAACTTCTCTTTTATGTTTCTTTCCGGGATGAAGCTCTGCATTTCTCACTTCTGTTGTTATATCAGCTGCTCGTGCAAAAAGTGTGTCAGCTTTGTTTCTCATCAAGTTGAGATCCTCTTCAAGGTTGGATTTACCAGTTACCAAATCATGTATTACCATTGCCATAGTTGTCGCCTGATACAACATAAATTCGTAAGAAAATGAAAATTCAGAACAAGCTCTTCAATTTCTTTTGGATAGTTCATGTATTCATGAAAGACCTGCACTAAAAACGCTTGAATAAATGGAAACCCCAACAAGTATATCAGAAGACGATAGTCTAAACATGGCAATTAGACACTGCACGAGAAAACAGATGAGATTGATAAATTGATACTGTACGAGAAATCACGAGAAAACATTCAATTGCATATTGATTTACCATAGGTAAAACATTGCAGTGTACACAAAAATAATCTTAGAAATCAAAAGCATACCCGCTCAAATCAAGAAGCTCTAGCCTTGAAAAACTAGAGGTGATGGCAGCAATAGATGCATCAGTGATCACAGCGCCCAGCACCAGCGAAAGCATTCGCAATGTCCTGAAATTTGCAGCGGTAAGAGCAAGAACAGACATAACAGCGGTAAGAGCATTCAATGCCAAATCAGTCAGAAGCAGACCAGAAGCAAGGCAGTAAGGCAAATCACAGACAAAATCGAAGGCCAGGAGGGAAGCCCACCTCCACCACAATCAGAAAAAAGCATCCACAAATTTTGGAATCTCAAAATATTACTAAAAGTCTTTTCTACTGTTGTATTGAGCAGTCCAGGAAAGATGAAGACCTATTGGTTGCTACTGTCAATCTTCTAGATTCTGCGGCTAAGTAGGCTAAATGAAGCTAACCATGTTAACATTAACCTTTCTCATACAGAGATAAGTAGCTATCTGTCAAACTGTTGGCTAACACATAGTTTTTGTGTCCATCAGTTAGTGTGAGACTGAGACTGAGACTATTGTATTTGCAGGACAGATCCATGGTTTTGTTCAGGATGTTTAAAGATAACTGTGTGGGTGAAAAAAGCGAGTTACTGGCTTATTTGAATTGGTAGTGGAAACTGGAAAGTGATGATTCACTTTATGACTGATCCTCTGCACAGAAAATTCCTTCACATATATACTACTGTATGTACACGTTGAAAGGCGTTCTTTTTACACTTGATAGGATCAATAAAGCAACTTTTTCTTTTTCTTGGGACACCTATCTAGATTAGTAGGAATGGAGGATGCAGTACCACAGAAACGTTGGTGATGATCTTCATAAAAATATCCAGCACCAAGCATATACAGAGCTCCCAGCTTTCAGTCTCCCTCATGTCGAATAATTTGCTGGCATAGAGTTTCTAATCCAGAAAAGAAATGGGAAAGGAACATTTATTATCTAATTAGCAGATAAAAGCTAAATGCTGGAGACAAGCAAGTGATAACAGCTAAACACCCATACAGGTTGGCCCATTTTTCCGGACCTTCCAGTAAAATTCAATAAAAAGATCAAATGACTTAATTTTAGAAAACTAAGCTAACTTTGAGCATTTGAGAAGCAAAAACCATGCAAAAATTCTGATGTAAACGTGCGAAAGGAATAAATATTTTCTCAAGAAGAATGGTAGCACACAAAACCTAGCCTAAAAAATGATGAAAGCTGATTTTGAGGTTATAAAGAATAAAATATTACATTGGCAAAAATGCCATAGTCATCAATAACAATCACAAACAAGTGCTAAAGTCGAATCGAAGAAGCATAAAGTCTGTGAGGGAACAACTACATTTCAAGAGTGAGAAAAATACCCTGTGATCAGATTAGTTGATGTCTGTGAGGTACAGATCTCCATTGACTCCAGATTTGGGCAAGGAAATGCAATGCAAGCCAGTACAGTTGCATCCAAATCACTGTAAACACGCATCAAAGCAAAGCAAGTAATTTCAGTACCAATGTAAAATAGAGCATTTGTATGAAAAAAATCATGGCAAACTTCAATAGCATACAGAAAATGCTCGATTCGGATAAATGAGCGTTCAACGCCAAATCAGTCAGAAGCAAACTAGAAGCAAGGCAGTAAGGCAAATCACAGACAAAATTCTGTATCTAGGAATATGTTTTGCTGAACTTCTGATGAACTAAAAAAAGAGTACTACTAAATAGCCACATGATCGAGGAATGTGCTTTCAAGAACAAAGGATGTATTGATGCTTCAATGAACATAATTGCAAGATTTTGGACCTTTTCATCTATAATTGCAACAAGATTTCAGATTTCGTTCATCAATTGCAATCCATCACAAAAAAAATCGTGTTAGATCGATTGATAAGGAAAACAGTCGGAAGCAAAGATCGCTTAGTCGGAAGCAAAATCTGTCACATGTATGCTCAATTTTCAAAGCCTTCACAGTGCAATTTGACAAAGAAACATAAACACAAACACCTTGAGACTTCAAAATCGACTCCAACACTTAAAAAATCGAAGAAAACTTGCGAGCTTATACACGAGGGAAGCAATCTAAGGCCAGGAGGGAAGCAATCTATCAATCGATCTTCGATCGATTGAAGAAAATTACCTACAATACAATCGACAAAAATGAGCATAAATCGTCACAGATTCGAATGTATCCGATACATCAAAAATCAAAGAAAATTTGCGCCTTTGGCGCAAATTTTCTGAAATATATGCACCGATTATTAGATTCAATTATCTAAAATCGAAGAATCGCTTGATAGGGGAGCCAGGAAGCTGAATAATCTACGCAAATCAACTAAAGAACAAACCCTAGCTCCAATTGGGAGAAGAAAAGCAGTAATTGAAGATATATGCAAAGAAAGAAGAAGGAACCTTGTTCTTGATGGAAGGAAGGACATCAACATTCAGCACAAGTACCAGCGGAAGCTTGCAGGACCGGAAGCCGCTGCCGGAGATCTGATGCCGAGGCCGTTGTCTTGTTGGCGCTCGATTAGGGCTTCGGATTGTCTAGTATTGTCTTGTTGTCGCGAGAGAGGGAGAAGAGGGAGGCGGCAGTGTCGGAGCTGTCATCGGAGTTCCACGGTCGGGATTGAGTCGCTATGATCGGCGACGAACAACTGAGCAGCAGAGAGAGAGCGTGCGGAGGGAGAGCCGGAGGAGAGAGAAAGCGCGTGGGAAAAGGTTTTTATTTAGGACATTTTGCAAAAATGTCCCAAAACGCGTCTATTTTGCAAAATTAGCCCAATTTCGTGGCTATTTTGCAAAACCTCCCTAATATATACTCCCTTTGTCAATTAAAACTTAACGTTTACTATTCATGCACGCTTTTTTAGAATGATAAAAACTATATAAAATATGAACTTTTTTTTTACATTTGTTTTTATAAATTCATACTTGATAGTAATAAGTATGAAATTATTTTAAAAAAAATATTTAAAAAGTTAATATTTTATATCGTTTTTAACACCTCAAAAAGCGTGTGTGAATAGTAAAACATCAAGTTTTAATTAACGGAGGGAGTATTTTGTATTTTTGTCTGCCAATTTTATGTGATTGATTTTAGCGCGTTGTTTCCAAAACACGTGGTTAAAGGTTGGGATTTTTGTCTCTGCTCTAACCTAGCAAGTTTGTCAATTTCCTTTTTCGAGGTATTGCCCCACAGTAGTATCTGTTGAATTTGTTGGATCTGATTTTCTATCTTTGTGAGTTAGTTTTTTTTTTTTTTTTGATTAGGTAAAAATTCGGATGGGAAAAACCCTATCCGAAAGCATCCTGGCGGATGAGGTCGAGAAGACCTGTATCTAGGTATAACTCTAGCCCCCTAGTAGAGTAGCAAAGGTGTGCAACCTTATCCGCTATCCGGTTACCAATGCGGGGAATATGAGATACCTCTACATTATTTATGTCTTGGAGAATGGCTTGGATATCTGACATAACCATTTCTATTTCCCATGGATACCCAACTTGATATTGTAGGTAGTTCATGATAATCTTTGAGTCTCCTTCTATTATGAGATCGGTTATCTTTAATTCTCTAGCTTTTTCTATCCCAAGACGTAGGGCAAGAGCTTCCGCCATGAGAGGTGATTGTGATCGGATAGGTTTACCACCAATGTTGATAAGGTCGCCATACCAATTTCGGATGATGTACCCAATGGAACTGTTTGAGGTTGATTTAAATGATCCGTCAAAGTTTAATTTGTATTTGCCAGCCGGGGGTTTCCTCCAGCCGGGGGTTTCCTCCAGCGGTTGGTTTTCCTATTGTTCTTAGTGAGACTTTTCCCCTGATTTTGTTTCTGTAAGCCATCATTCTCCATCTCATTCCATCTACTTGCTTTTCTCCAGTTATCAATATTGTCCTTGATCATTTTCTTAATACCCTCAGCGGAGGGGATGCTTTTATTTCTAAAGATTATTTGATTTCTTATAAACCAAATGGTCCAGCATCTGATTGCCATCTGTTGTTTTTTCTCCATAGGGAGGGTGGAACCTAAAATTTGTAGAATTTGGTCCATGTTTCTGTTTTCTGAAATAAGGGTGTTAATACTTTGAGATATTTGTCCAGTGAATTGTTGTTGGAAATTGTTAATAGAACACTCTATGAATAGGTGGATATCATCTTCTGCGGACTGATTGCAAAGGGTACACGTGCTCGGTACCGATACCCCTTTTTGTGCTAGGCGGGTAGCCGTGGCAAGGCCTTTTTGTTTTACTTTCCATATGAAGTTCTTAACTTTTGGAGGGGCGTCAAGTTTCCAGATCCATGAGAATTCATCTGATAGTATTTGTGGTGTAGATGAGATTAGGTTGTAAGCACTTGTCGTTGTGAACCAGCCCGGCCTTTTTGGCTGGCCACCAATACAGTCTGTCTCTAAAGGGGGTGATTGGCAGGGGTATTTTCATAATATCCTCTATTATGGGCTCAGAAAGCACCGACTCAAGTTTCTCCTTCCACCATTGTCCTCCTATAATGAAGTCGCTCACGGAATCATGTGGGTTAATGTTGTGTTAGGAATCTAATATGTCTTTTAGAGGTGTCATAGCAGCCCAATTGTCTTCCCAAAACTTAATTGATTTCCCATCCCCCACCTGCCAGACAAGTCCCGTTTTAAATTTCGGGATTAGAGCACTCAATTTCGACCATTGCCAGGAGGCATTGCCTTTTCTAGATTAGGTAAGGATGTGGCTGTCTTTTAGATACTTGTATTGTATGATTTTGACCCAGTTATTCTCTGGTTCAGCCAGGATTTTCCAAAGAAGCTTTAGTTGGAGAGCTTCGTTCATGTCTTTGCTTTTTCTAATTCCCAATCCTCCACCCGCTTTTGATTTACATATTTTATCCCAACTAATTAATGGGTTATGTTGAGCGTCTTTGTTCCAGAAAAAGGTTCTGTTGATTTGATCTAATTGTTTATGGACCGCTACCGGAAGCATAAAGCTTTGCATCGAGTATAGGGGTTTTGATGATAGATTAGACACTATTAGGGTTGCTCTGCCTTGTTGTGATAGTGCATTTGCACGCCATTTGCTCAATTGATCTTTTGATTTACATATCAGTTCACCAAAAGTTTCCTTGGTAACCCGCCCATTTATGATGGGACAACCTAGGTATTTCTCCAGATTTCGTTCTAGGGGGATGTTCAGTATTCCTTCTAAGTCTCGAGCTCTTGATCTAGGAATTCCTGAGGTAGTTTGAAAGGACGACTTGTGGTAGTTTACTTTTTGCCCTGAGAATTTACAGTTGTCCTCAATTATCTCTTTCACTTTTATACATGCAGAATTACTTCCTTTTGAGAATATTAGTGTGTCGTCTGCAAAGGCTAGGAACGGAATGCAGGGGCCCGAATGGCCAAATTTAAATCTGATGCTGTTGTGATTAGATTCTGCCTCCCTTGAGAGTTTACGAGCAAGGACTTCTGCCCCAAGAAGGAAAAGAAATGGGGAGAGGGGGTCCCCCTGCCTCAAACCCCTAGAAGGTTTGAAAAGGTCTGTAGGACCGTTGTTTACTAAAACAGAGAAGGAGACTGTAGTCACACATTCCATAATTATATCCACAATTCTTTGGTTGAATCCGAATTTTTTTAGCACTGCTTTTGTGAATTGCCAATCTACTCTATCGTATGCTTTTGTCATATCAAGTTTTATTGCAGTCCATCCCTCGGAACCTTTTCTAGTGCGAAAGGAGTGGAATATCTCGTGTGCTATTAGGATATTGTCTTGGATTGCTCTGTCGGAGACAAATGCACCTTGTAGTGGGTGTATAAGTTTTCCTATTACCATTTTTAGTCGTTCTGTAATTATTTTTTAGATAATTTTATATAAGGTAGAGGATAAGCTAATCGGTCGGTAGTGTGTAGTCATGGAGGGTTATCATTTTTTGGTAAGAGGGAGATAAATGAGCTTTACACCAGTTTTTTTTGTGTTTTTTTAGTAATCTTTGTTTCCGCATCAGTTTTTTGTGTTTTTTATATAAGGTAGAGCATAAGCTAATCGGTCGGTAGTGTGTAGTCATGTTCTGAATTCCTCAAACTCGAGTGAAGAGTCGAGTGTCGAGTGAGGTAATATCAACATCCCCCCTCAAACTGGAGGATGATTCTCAAGACTCATTCCCAGTTTGGAGAGTAATTCCTTGTGATGAAATGCAGGAATTATCTTCGTCAAAACGTCGGAAAGTTGATTTTCTGTAGGGAGATAGCTCAATTGAAGCAAACCATCCAGAACCTTCTCTCGAGTGAAGTGGCAGTCAATTTCAATGTGTTTAGTTCGCTCGTGAAATACAGGATTTCGGGCAATTTGAAGGGCTGATTTGTTGTCACAGTGGAGGGTGACTGGCTTTAAATTAGACTCCCCTAATTCAACCAACAAATTGACTAACCAAGTCACCTTAGCTGCAGCTTGACTCATAGCCCTGTATTGAGCTTCAGATGAGCTCCTTGAGATTGTTGGTTGCTTCTTTGACTTCCAGGAGATAGGGTTACTGCCATATAACACCACATAACTAGTTACAGATTTCCTTGAAATGGGACAAGATGCCCAGTCACTGTCCGAGAAGGCTTGCAGCTTGATTGAAGATCCTTTTTGTAACTTGATCCCATAATTCATAGTCTCCTTCACATATCTGATTAGATGATGAAGAGCCTCTAAATGATTTTTGCCCAGAGCTTGTAAGAACTGGCTTAGAACCTGTATTGAAAAGGAGATATCTGGGCGTGTATTTGTCAAGTAACTCAATTTTCCAACCAAACTTCTATAACTAGTAGGATCAGAAATTAAAATATTATGATCAGAAGAGTGCAACTTGAAATTTATAGGCAAAGGTGTGACACAAGTCTTGTTGTCCTCCAGATTTGCCTCTTTGATGATTTCTGAACAAAATTTCCTTTGGCTTAGAATAAGGCACTTCTCACTGTGTGTGACCTGAATGCCCAGAAAGTAATTGAGATTCCCTAAGTCTTTGATTTTGAAGAGCTAATGAAGATGACTCTTGAGAGCAGTAACTTGACTAACATTAGAATCTGTGAGAATAATATCATCTACATAGACAGCTGTTATGGTTAAATGACCATTTTGTGAGAAAGAAATAAAGATGGATCATATTTTGACTGTATAAAACCAAAATCTAATAAAGTAGTATATAGCTTGCTGAACCATTGCCTTGCAGCTTGTTTCAACCCATATAAAGATTTTTTCAGCAAGCACACTTTATTAGATGGGTTTGAAACACCTTGAGGCATGGTCATATCTTCTTCATGGAGATCTCCATGAAGAAATACATTGTTGACATCTAATTGAAATAGATCCCAACATTTGTTTAAAGCAATAGAAAGTATAACCCTTAGGGCTGGGGAAAATTTCCCACGAAAACCGTACCAACACGTACCAACCGAACCAATTATATTGGTAACCAATTTAATTGGTTCGGTATACCGAACCAATTGTCAGAAGTCGGTATGGTAATGGTAATCGAAACGGGAAAGTTTGGATTACCATTACCAACCGGTTTGCAATTGGTTGGTACGGTAATTACCAACCAACTACTACCAATATACATTTAGGTATTTTTTGAATTATATTTTTATTGTTTTAAGATTACGTTTTTTTTTTTGGGTTATAAGACTTGTTGTTTGTTATTGTTGTTTATTATTCAAGTTAATAAGTACTTCATATTTCCTATTTCTTTTTTATTTGTTATTTTATTTTTGGTACTAGTATTACCTATTAACTTGATTTCTTTTTATATTTGTTATTTTTATAAAAAAAAATTTAATCAATGGAGGAATACTAGCTCGGCTTCGGATCAGACTAAAACCTAAATTTTATTCGGAAGCTAGTGGACATGTTATTTTGAATATTATCGGGACAATTTAAGTCTTTATATTGCTTTTGTGCTTAAATGTATGAACAATTTACATATTTATGTTGTTGCTACTTATAAATTTTAAATTTTATTTAAGTTGTATTGTATTTGATTATTTGTGTGCTTTTTTCATCAACACCCAAAACATGGTAAAATACCATTACCAACACGTACCAACCAACTTAATTGGTAACCAATTAAGTTGGTACAACCCCTTCTTTGGTTGGTAATGGTTTGGATTTTAGGATTACCAATTATAATTGGTTGGTACGTGGTAACGACAAAAAATAATTGGTATTGTACCAATTCCACCCCTAATAACCCTTATAGTAGATAGCTTTACCACGGGTGAAAATGTTTCATCATAGTCAATCACATACTGTTGAGTGTAGCCCTTTGCTATCAGGCGTGCTTTGTATCTTTCTATAGATCCATCTGCCTTTAACTTTATTTTGTACACCCATTTGCAACCAATTGGTTGCTTGCCTGCAGGAAGATCAACTAAAATCTAAGTTTTGTTAGTCTAAAGAGCATCTATTTCTTTATCCATTGCCTCAATCCACTTAGGATCTTTATAAGCTTTGGTGAATGATTTAGGTTCAACCAAAGAATCAGTGCTTGGCATAGTTGATGAGAGAGACATAAAAGAATCAGTAACGCCAGATAGCAATGGAAATTGTTCCAGGTGAGAGCCAAAATTACATATGTAATTTTGCAAGTGTGCAGGAGTCCTTACTATTCTTGTAGACCTTCTTAGAACATGTGGAATCCCTGGAACAAGTTGATTTTGTGGAACTGGAGGGTGATCAACCACCTGATCTTGAACTGAAGGATCCTGTGCGAAATTCTCTTCTGTAGTGATCTCAGCATTAGGGAAAAATATGTGCTCAGGCAGTTCATTTGCAATGTTAGGAAGTGGCAGTTGAGTATCAAAATTGATCTTGTGCAAGGGAAATTGGTTTTCATAGAATTTAACATCTCTAGATACAAAAATTCTATGAGATGTTAAATCCAAAACCTTATATCTCTTCTTACCATGTGGGTATCCAACAAACACACAAGGCATACTTCTTGGATCAAATTTAGATCTATCAACCTTCATAGTGCTCACAAAGCATAAACATCCAAATGCTCTTAACATAGAGTAATCAGGAGGCCTATGAAAAAGAATCTCATATGGAGTTCTGAATTGAATAGATGCCAAGGGAAACCTGTTAATGAGGTGAGTAGCAGTAAGAAGACATTCTCCCCAATATTTGATTGGAAGCTTGGACTGAAATAATAAAGCTCTAGCAGTCTCCAAAAGATGCTTGTGCTTGCGTTCAACCACCCCATTCTGTTGAGGAGAGTGTACACACATGTTGTTTGATGTAGAATGCCCTTTTCTGAATAGAAATCCTGAGCTTCAGAACTGCAAAACTTACTCCCATTGTCTGTTCTGAGCACCTTCACTTTGGTGTTGAATTGAGTAGAAGCAAATTGAATAAAAGATTTCAACACAGAGAACACATTGCTCTTAGCAGCAACTAAGTGAGTCCAAGTTGCTCTTGAGAAATCATCCACGATTGTTAAAAAATACTAAAAACCATTATGAGTTGGAACTTTATAAGGTCCCCATATATCAACATGTAACAATTCAAAGATTTTATTGAACTAATAGGAACAGCGTTCCTGTGCTGTCTTGCACGAGGACAAACATGACATACATGAGGTTTAGAATGTCTAGTAAGATCCTTAAGAAACTCAAAATGAAAAATTTGATCGAAAGGTACATGTCCCAATCTGCAATGCCATAATTCCAAAGATACAACACTTAAAGCATGATTACACATTACATTGCTAGCCAGATCATCATGTATAGCAGAAGACAAAATCCTAGAAGCAGTTTTATCAACCAGATCATGACTGGAATCCACAGTTGTTAGGTATAATCCTTTGGACACCGTACCAAGCACTTGTGGCTTGCTCATTGAAGGGTCTTGGACCAGACAATATGAAGGTGTAAACAACATATAAGCATTCAAATCATGAACAAATTTCCTTACTGATAACAGATTATAGGCAAACTCAGGAACATGCAACACTTGATGATGCACAATTTTGTTTTGTAAGCAAATAGAACCGACATGACAAATCTTATATTATTGACCATTCGGAATAGTGATATAACTGGGCATATTAAAGACCTTATAAGAGCTAAACATAGAGAGATCAAGACAAATATGGTGTGTTGCTCCACTATCTATCACCCAACTATATACACTACCCTGAACATTGAAACAAAAACTGTTACATGCCACCATGTTAGTGTCCTCACCACCACTGTGCTTGCTTAAGAAAGCCAAGATTTGATCATATTGTCCTTTTGTCAAAGTTGGAGCAGTAGTGGAACCATCAACATCATCAACTGACACATTAGCAGCAAATCTTTTTTATTTATCCCCTTTGAAATTTGGTGGATAACCATGGACCTTGAAGCATCTACTGATAGAATGGCCGACCACCTTACAGTGATCACATAAATAATTTCCTTTCCCCTTTTGCCCATTCTGGTTTCCTGACTGATTTCCAGAAGAACTATAAGACTGAGATCCTTGGTTTCCTGATTGAGAAGACCCTTTCTGTCCATTGAATCGACCATACTGACCACCATTCTGACTGTTACTTTGGTTGTTTCTTTGAAAGGCATTGAAAGAAGTTGCATTCTCATTGATTGAACTAGCATTGTTCAACCCTCTTTGACTTTCCTCATCAAGAAGCATCATGTATACATCTCCCATTGGAGGAGTAGGCTTCATACACAATATATCCGTACGCACCCCATTATACGAATCCGGTAATCCCACAAGAAACTGGATTACTTGTTGATTAGCAAGCAATTTAGAAACTGTATTCACCGAACCACAAGCAGTACATGTCGGCATATCCACTAGATCCAGGTATTCATCCCATAATTTCTCGAGCTTAGTGAAATAGGACGAAATTGAAGATCCATTCAAAAAAATATTGAATAACTCTTTCTGTAAGGCGAGTGCAATTGGGAGATCCAAACCTCAATTTCAATTCCTCCCACATCTCATGTGCTGTACGGAAATACAGCAAAGTTTCAGCTATCTCCTTCTCAACCGAATGTAGAATTCAGGCAATCACCATGCCATTACATCTCTTCCAATGCGGATACTGAGGAGAACCAAGATCTGGAACCGCGAAACTGCCATCGACAAGACTCATCTTGTTCTTTGCCACAAGCGACACCTCCACCGAACGACGCCAATGATTATAGTTGGTCTCGCTCAACAGCTGCATGGAGAGATTGTAGCTCGGGTGATCGGAATGATGCAGATACAGGACATAATTGGGATTAGCTTCGTTTTGATCCATTCTTTGATCAAGAATCGAATTTCAGAAGGAAAAAAACGTAAGAGCTCTAGAAGATCTAGAATCAAAACCTGAAAATTTGACAAACAAACTAGGATCGCTCTGATACCATTTCACAATTCGAGAATTAGATTTAGGAGGAAGCCATTGAAGCTTTAGAGAATCAAACAAACAGAACTCGAATTGATTGAATTGAAGAAAATAGAAGAAGTGTCTGTTTCAATGGAGGAGACGATGAATTTATAGAACTTACACACGCGTGCTAGTCACGTGACATCTAATAACAGTATATGACTTACACACACGTGACATCTAATAACAGAATATGAAACAGACTCCGAGTGTTGTACTCGACATGTTCTGAATTCCTCGAACTCGAGTGAAGAGCCGAGAGTGTCGAGTGAGGTAATTAATATCAACAAAAGGGTATAAAAATGTGCCTTTGTTTGAATTTGGATGATGTTTTAACAACACATGAATTTGGGAGGATATCGTATCATACACAATGGTCACCGCAGAGAGGATCATTTGTGAAAATATCTTACAGTGTAATTTGTAAATAAATCTGAAGTGTTGGATTAAGAAGATCAATAACTAAAATTTACGTTCCGGCTATATACACCGCAAATCATGCACGTCCTTAAGGACGTGCATGATTAAAAGGCTTGCACGTCTTTAAGGCTTGCACGTCCTTAAGGACGTGCAATATTAACCTTGTGATTTGCGATGTATATAGCAACACCCAAAATTTAAAGGAAACAATATGATTATTCGTACAAATAATCAGGGTTGCAACCGATAAATAATTTTTATGTGAAAAGATGGTTAATACGCACAAATTGCACTACGTTAGACGAATAATTATACTCCGTATTATGTACAAATAATCAATCTATTCTATTCACAGATTACACCGGATCATTTAATTTACACAGGAATCATCCCTGTATATTGAGAGATCTCAAATGTATACATCTGACATTCTGACAACTTCTACATAGAACATCTCCCTTTACAACCTTTCAACCTTCGGTTTTTTCTTAATGTTTCTTCAATCTCAAGTACTGAAACAAAAAATGTATTCAAACCTCCTGTTTATCAATTCAACATATATAAGTTCACTTCAAATCAAAGCAATCAAACAACTAATTCACTTCGATGTATTCAAATGGCCGGATAACTTCATTTTGATATATATATCTATACTATCTATAAAAGAGCCAACTTGTGAATGAACAGTGACTAACTCCATTAATTAACTCCGTTAAAAAAACCTCACCGCCTCTCTCTACTGCTACGTACTCATCTCTGAATCAGTGAATCTGTCCCTCCAATCTCACTTTTCATCTCTCTCTTTCTCCGACTTTTCTCCTCCTAGCCATCTCTCTGTCCTCCGCCTCCGTCTCTGCTTTCCCGCCACCAGTGCCCGACCCCCCGGATACGCTGGTGAAGAGGATTGTGAAATCCATTCGTCGCTCCGTTGCTGCCTCCAAGGCTTTCGCTGCTCTGTTGCCGCCTCCAAAGCTAGGGTTTACGCTGTTGAATTAGGAGGATTGAGATTTGGTTCTTTCATAGGTATGTTGCATCGATTTGATCTAAGAAATCAATTTGGGTTTTACTTGTTGTTCATTCCGTAGGAATTAGGGTTTTGATTTTTAAAGCTATTTCATTTCTTTTTTCAATTCAATTCAACTGGAGCATTATCTTTACCCAAAAACTCAATTTGGGACCGAATGGGGGTAGGAGCACTCCGATTTCCTGATTTCTTGGTGTAAATTGGACATTTTTTTCCCCGGGAATCATTCGTTTGTGTGTTTTCTAATTGTGTGTCCTAATTTGAGTTATTGCTTTGATCTTGTTTTCTTTCTAACAAAATCAAATGTACAACTCCGAAATTAAATTACAAAGTAGAAATCATGCCTTCCCTGATTTGATTTGAGATAGAAATCGAGTTATTACTTTGACCTTGCTCTGAAACTAAAATAAGATGGGTATTGAAAACTGTTTGCTGATAGCTTTTGGTGAGGATGGATTCCTAGAAGGTCTTTGATGAATGTTTTTATCTTTACATCATCTATTAGATTCATAATGGGCTGACAATTCAGAGTTGATTTGCTTACTAAATTGGACTGATCATTGCTGAGATCTATAGAGTGGTAGGAGATTGCTTTCATTAGGCTCTGGACTAACTTGTGAGAAATCAAAACAATGCTGAATTTGATGTGCTAAAGTGCTTTCAAAATTTCTCTTTGCATCATTGCTAAAGAGCTTTTGGAGAAGAGAGGATGGGTTCCTAGAAGGTCTTTGATGAAGGTTTTCATCCTTAGATTATCTACTAAAGAGATATATGGTTAACAATCTAACATAACATGTATCATAGATAATTAGATCAAGCTGTCTTCGATTTAGTCCTGATCCTTCAGTTTAGAGAGTTTTGCTCAATTTGATGAGTGTAGATCATAGACGACCTTAGTGCATTTATGTAGTGATGGTAGGTACTGAGTTAGCTTCAATTTTGCCTTAGCTTTGAAGAGGTAAGTCTTCCACCTTCCTATCATTCTCTTAACCCTAAAATTTCTTTGATTTAAGTTTAGGCCTTTTTTTCTCTTATTTAAAATTAAGTGTCTCTATAATTTCACAATTTATGTTGATCCTGTCGTCTCTATTCATCTTCCCTTTCAATTGAAATACTCGACCATTTTTTCTTATGTTTGATTCGATTTATAATTGCTGAACGATGAATGGTGAAATACTTTGATCTACCTGGATTTGGGTGGCCTAAACCCTCGGATTCGTTTCTGTAGATAAACCTCCGTGCGTCCAATTGGAAGGTGAATTTCTTTCCTTTTCTTTGATCTCTTCATTCTGCGATTAGAGGTTGAAAGTCTTGTAATTTTGATTGTCTCGGTGCAGATTTCTCTATGAATGGTGAAGAGGAGGACTGATAGGCTCCCAATTACGACTTCTAAGCGGGCAAACAATCGTACAAGTGGGTTATCTTTGTCTCTATCTATTTTGTTTCAATTGCATTTCAATTACAGTTCTTGCCATTCGTTTTCTATATTAATGGTAGATTTATTTGTTTCCTTTTTGTTGGGTCTTTTGTCTAATTCCATGCCCTATCTATTTTTGGCAACAAATTCTCAGCTAAGATTTGCTGATACAAACATGCAATTCACCTCACTTGTTTGATTTTCTCCTTTTGGGGGTCTAATGATTTCTACTAAGTACTGTAATTAGTCATCAATGCTTGAATTATCTTGTTATAAATTGAACTCATTAATGGATTGGCTAGGTTTTGCACTCTTGAATTGGCATTTGTTTCGTAGAAATTTAGCTAAAAGAGAAATTCAGTTATTACTAGGTTTTGTCATGATTTTTACGATTGATGAGCTCTGGATCTGGAAACCCTTTATTGAGTCAATTGCATTTTTTTTCAACTGAAAGAGAATAAGAACAAAACAAAAAGAATGTGTACTTTGGACTAGCTTGCATACCTTCAACTTTCCCTTTCTTCTTGAATTGACCGTCTCATCATGTCCTGCTAGTGTCAATGAAAATTTTCCCTCTCCCCTCCCTCTCCGCTTCCGTTCAATCCTACATTCCTGCACCCCTGCCTTAATTTCGTTCATCTCCTCAATCCTCCGTCGCCGAAACCATAACCATGGACGAAGAATTGCTCAAACGCAACACCGATTGCGTTTATTTCCTGGCTTCTCCCTTCACATGCAAGAAGGTTCATCCCTCAATCTAACCCTCCCCAAACCCTAATTTCCTCCCTCTCCTTACCCCATCTCATTTCTTTTTCGCTTTGTTTTCGCTTGTTTAGGTTTTCTCTTTTTCTTTTTTTGTGTGTTGCTTGAATTCTCTTTCGCCTGAATTTTGAAAAATGGTTTTGTGCGGTCCTAGGGTTTTATTTCCTGTAATTGAATCTGTGTTCCTGTGGTGCGAATCTAATTAGCCATTTGCGCTGCACTTTCCTGTATTTAGGCTCATGTGGTGGTTCGCTTTTGTCACAGGGGACGGAGTGCGAGTATCGGCATAGTGAGATGGCGAGGCTGAATCCGAGGGATTGTTGGTACTATCTATCCGGGAGTTGCCTCAATCCAACCTGC
Source organism: Persicaria tinctoria (assembly GCA_037127255.1). Taxonomy (NCBI): domain Eukaryota; kingdom Viridiplantae; phylum Streptophyta; class Magnoliopsida; order Caryophyllales; family Polygonaceae; genus Persicaria; species Persicaria tinctoria. The sequence goes on along the minus strand of JBANSL010000002.1, from coordinate 40,845,919 downwards.
GCATTTCGTCATCCTGTGAGTTTGCTACTACAGCACTCAGTCCTCCATTTTAATGCTTTAGAAACAATGCATGTTTATTTGTTGGTGTAATCAGGATTGTTGGTACTGCATCTGTTAATGTTGTGTAGTAATTTCTTTTATATGTTTCATATCTAATAAACTTATGCATATCCAATTATGTATCAAGGCTGGAGTTTTGAATGGTCCCCATTTTATAGGTTTGTGGCATGAACATTTAGTTTAATAGTGTTGCAAATTCGATTGTGTTCTTAGATAGTCTAATCCAAGTGAAAATCACAAATTGGTGTTTTGGCATAGAAAGAGGGACATTATTTATACAAGTAATTGTTTCAAGTGGTGAATAGATGGGATAGTAACTGGAAATTAAGAAGTTTGGCAAGGATGGAAGTTATTTATTGGCTTATTTTGACCTGATTGTCAAGTTCATCTTCTCAAGGTTTAAAAAAATAATGGCTCCAAAGTATTGCTTTCAGAATATTCAGAAGCTGAACCTAATTGTCCGGTCACCTAGAATGAATTCACCTTATGGAACCAAAATATATCCAACCAATGAGAAATATTATTTATTCTGCAACTTTAGTAATGAAGATGTAAAAAGATAAAATAAAAAGTAGTAGTTAAGCCTCTGAAAGGAGAGTTGGAACATGGATCTTTCGTTAAAGTTGTTTCCTTCCTGTTCTTTTAAAGTCCTTTTAAAATCTTTATGTAACAATGAGCAACAAGTTCTCTGGCTTAACTGATGGATGAAAATAAGAAAAATACCATCAATGTAGAATGAAGTAAATACGATAAGGGATTTTTTAGTCTTATATATATTATTTTCTACTCATAAGTCTTATGATGAGTAACAAAACGCATCCCTCTGCTCCAGATGATATGCTGTCTACAGTTTTGTTCATATATGTTGGCTTATCATTGATTGATTTTTGAAATTGCAGTTGACATTATATCGGCCATTGAATTTTTCCAAGAATGGAGACTATATTGCAATAGGAAATCGTGGTGGTAGTTTAGTATTATTTGAATGAGTAGATAAAATTTTTTGAGTCATTCAGCCTACCATATTTCAATCAATTAATTTTTTCCCATTTTTGTGCAATTTCTTCTTTACCATCTCTAAATGATCTGTTATAACCAACATGGTGGGAATTGAAGAGATCTTGAGAAGTTAGACCAATCCATTAGTAAGCACCCAGAGTTCCACTATAAAACCGAGTTTCAAAGTCATAAACCTAAGGTGAGTCTATTTGTTGGTCATATTTGATAATATTTACTTCTGATAGTATCAAATATTCACTTTCTTGAAAAGGTGTGTGGTTTGTCATATATGTGAACTTAGTTTGACTATTTGAAAAGCTTAGAAATTGAGGGAAAAATTAACAAGATCAGATGGTGTCAGACTGCAAATGGTGTGCTATATCTGCTCTCGACCAATAACAAGACTATTAAGTTCTGGAAGGTTTAAAAGATAAAAACACCTTTATGATATTCACCTCATGTTGAAACAGTAAGATAGTTAGCAACTTCTAGAGTTCTGATTTATTTTGGACAGGTCCAGGAGAAGAAAATCAAGAAAGTTTCTTCTAGGAATATGGATCTCATAAATAAAGGGGTTAATGCTTCTGCTCATCAAACTGGGGAAAGTATGTCATTATAGTTCACTAATATAGCTGCTGCTATCATACGAATGAGAGGAAAAAGTGCCCAGTTTTATTATAAAAAAATAATCATAACTTCTTCTATAGAGCACTAATTTCAGTGTTTCCAAATCCTACATCTTTCTACAAAGGTTCTCTATCTTTTCATTCATAAAATTTAGCCTGAAATAAGCCCTACATTATTTTTGTTGCTGCTATCATATGAAGGAGAGGAAAAAGTTCTCTGTTTCGGTAAAAAATTCACAACTTCTTCGATATAGCATCAATTCATGTGGTTCCAAATCCTACAACTTTCTAGAAATGTTATCTATCTTTTCCTTCATAAAATTTGTCATGAAATGAGCCCTGAATATATTTTTGCTTCTGCTGTCATATAAAGGAAAGTGTCTGGATTCAATAAAAAATTCATAACTTCTTGTTGCATTTGATTGATGAGTTCCTTGATGTTATCATGCTGTTTGGGGGTTGCTTGCTGCATTCAATCGTTTAGTTCCTTGCTTGTTGTTTTAGGGGTTGTTTTTGCAGATTTTGAGGAGTTATTGTGCTGCCGTTTAGGAGTTATTGCCATCACCAATTTCTATTCCTCAAGCCTGCGTTCTTCTTTTTACAAGGTTTCCTCCACATCAAGGTCAATCATTTAAGGAAAAAGAGGGTCTTTCTCTGTATGTTGTTGACCCCGGAGATGGATAGTCATGCACTTAAGAGACTAATAAGAAGGCAATGCGTGAGAAACTCCTTGAGCGTAGCTCTTTTGTGGAGTTGCACTCTACCAGTCTTGTCTTCCTTTTAGAGGTTGTTTTGCCTCTTCAAGGATGTAGAATATCCTAATGTAAACTGTATTGGCTTATTAACCGTTACAATCAACTTTGTGTTACATTATTTGATTGATTACACGATGTCGAGGTGAAAAAGAGATATGATAACATAATAGTACTATGTATAGAATACAATTATGATAAAACCGCGCGCGAAGTACCTAGTATATACTCCCTCTGTTAATTAAAACATGTCGTTTACTATTCATGCACGCTTTTTTAGAATGATAAAAACTATATAAAATATTAACTTTTTAAAAATTTTGTTTTTATAAATTCAAACTTAATAGTAATAAGTATAAAATTGTTTATAAATATTATTAAAAAAGTTAATAGTTTATATAGTTTTTAACACTAAAAAAGCGTGCGTGAATAGTAAAACGTCAAGTTTTAATTAACGGAGGGAGTATAATATATATGAACCGTTAATATTAATCTTCGCCCAAGTACCTCGGAGAACAAGCACACATCCCCAATATCTTCATGCTCCTCTTCTTCTTCAGACCTCTCTTATTCACCTCAATCTGCTTCTTCGACCCGTTCCCCTCCTCCGATTTCCGCTCCATTCTCGCCACCTCGCTCTCATAAGCCTTCATCAGCAAGCTATCCGCCTCCACTCCCACCATGACCGGCGTTGACCCAATCCCCCGTGCCATCGCTACCAGTATCTCCATCACCATCGGCCGGAACTCCTCCCGGTCGATCCATCCGTTCCCGTCCACATCGAACTTGTCAAACAACAGATAGTCAACGTCCTCCGTCTGTTCCGGAAACGGCTGTTGGTCAAGCGCAATCGATTCTGATAATCTCCCGCGGAGATCTTCACGCGAGAGGAGTCCGTCACCGTCTCCGTCTAGCTCCTGGAAGCGCTCGTCGATACAGTTCCGGAAGCTGTCGATTTCGTCGACGAATCGGTTGATCATCGGTCCGTCGATCATCACCAGCATTATATTTTCGATCGAGAGAGCTCTCAACGAAAACCGATATTCTTCCGCTTGCTGCTTCTGTTGTTGTGTTTTTTGTTTCTTGTTGAACGGAGACAGCGTTTAATTTCTTTTCCTTCAAGGCCGGTTTGCTCAGCCCCTCCTAAATTGGCGGGGTATGGTATAAACGTAACGACGTCGTATTTATGGTTTAGTCTTCATTTTTATTTGTCTTTTAAAGTTTGACGTTTTAATTAATTTATTTATTGTAAAATATTTGTGTAACGTAAGGGCGTGATTCATCCGTCAGCAGCAACTTTGATTATTCTAATGAATTGAAAATGATTGGCTAGCGGATGGATGAACAAAATATTTAGCAAAATTTATTAATTGATTGATTCGGTAATAAACATACCAGAAGCAGGCAATGTTAGATACAGAATCAAGTAACTAGTTTCTCAACTGCGGCAACTTTGTTTCTATTTTCAGTATTTTTCACAGATTTAATTTAAAAGTATTAGATATAAAATTATATTTTTCATATATATTTAATTGAAAATAAATATTAATATTAAAAATATAATAAAGTATATTTATCTATAAATTTTAAACGAAATTAAAATTCACTCGTTAATTAATAATTTTAAATTTTAAATAAAATCAAAATAAATTTAATAAATAAAGAAAAACTAAGAAAATATAAATGGGTAGAAAATCAAAACAAATCTCACTCGAGTGAAAAAATAGACAAGTAATTTAATTCTTTTGGACAAGACAATTAATTGGCACGTGAGTTACGTGGATCGTGTTGATTGTGATTGTAAGTGTGTTAAGAGCTTTCAAAGACCCCTCATTTTAGGGCGTGTTGGGCAACGGACACTACAAAAAATAAATAAATTTGCCACGCTAGCTAGCTTCGGAAGGGACGTGCCGTAGCAATTGGTACCCTTTTGTCACCGATGGTAGCTTCGGCAAGGGTTGTCGTAGCTATTGAGTGGATTTTTGCCACGGAAATAGGCTTCCCGTAGCTAGTTTTGCTGTAACGGACCAGTATTTGCGATGCCACTGAGATCCCGTGGCTAACGCTATATATTTTTTATTTTTATTTTAAATCAAAAATAAAAATAAATAAGCACTTCTCTTTAGAAAAGAGGATACGGCTTCAACCAGACTAGAGGAGAAGGAAGGCTCCCAACAAACCCTAGATCTCGCGGAATTGCTGCTGTCGCCGGACTTACGCCTCCAACAGCGCCACCACGTCTTCTCCCCACCTATCTCCATTTTTTCGCCAGATTCCTAAGCCGGCGCTATTATCCTCCTTGACTCCTTACCACCAGTGACCTCAGCCAAGACCTACACCACCGCCTCTTGTCCCGGTGCTCACTCTCGAGCCTCCGCCGCCGACAACACCACCACTTTGCCTCTCTCCTCCGTCAATCCCTCTGTGAGAACCACCGTCGCGCCTCCATCTCTCCCCAGCCTCTGTTAGTTCTCTCCGCTCTCTCAATATCTCTCTCCGACAGAGACCACCGCCGGCCCTCTTTCACCCCTCACCATCGACCTTCCTCATTCTTTTCTCCAGTGGCACTCATCCTCACCTCAACACCATCTCAGCTTTCGCCTCCCTGCCAACCTGAACCCTTTCTCATCCAAGGTTTGAGCTAAAATTTGAGCCTTTTTGATAATTTACAACCCTAATTTATTTGGTTTGTATGTTTTTCATTTGTTCATGATGTTCAATTTGGTGTTTCCATTGAAGGTGCACAACGTTGCCGTTTTGAAGTTCTTATTATCTCTGTGGAGTCCGGGCACACAGTGGCTTGTCTTCTGACATAAGGATCGATTCACCGTAGGAGGAACTGGTAGAAGGTAAGTTTCGATTGTTGATTTATATTCGAATTTAGATTTGTATGGGTGTTGTTTGAATGGTTAGGGTTTTCTTTTACTCTCTCCTATGCTGCTTGATTTTGTAGATGCTTATGTCTGTTTATGGTTTCTTCTTTTCATTTTCCCTTCTTAAGTGATGTTTTCCTGGGGATTATAGCTTCAGAATTCTTCAATCATGCGTAGCCAGTTGCACTATTAAATGATATTTTTCTTACATTGCATGCTTGATCTGTTGGCCATTTCATATTGCAAATTCTTACTTTTATTGTGGTTCTAGGAAGGGATGTAAGCAAGAGGTGAAGAATTTCATATGATGATGAGAAATCTGGAAGAGGGAGCAATAGAAGAGATGAGAAAGAGCACGACAAGTCCCATAGGCGCTTGAAACATTATTCTGATGAAGGTACTCTTTTTGTTCTTCTTTTCATCTAATTTCTGGGTGAAATTTTAGGTTTGTGGCAATTTTTTCTGAATAAAAACGTACTTAATTAGATTTCATCTTGTCTGTTGTTGATTTGATTAATTTTCAAAATTTAGGTAGATTAAAGCATCTAGAACATTTATTGTGATTCTTGGCGACTTTTGTGGGGGTTTGAAGTTTTTCTTCTTCTTTCTTTATGTTGTAGTATGGCATAATTCTGGACATTGAATTGAAGCTTCCACACAAACCCCCTTTTAGAGGTATTTGATCTCTTGCTATATTATACTGATTGAAGCTTTAATTGCGTGATTTTGATCTCATTGATGTTTTTGGGATAGTATCTATTGGGTTTAATGAGCCCCAATTAATGACGGTCTTTTTATTGCAGACTCGGAGAAAATGAGGGCTGTTAAGAAGGCTCTTCACGTATCAACGTTGGCACCAAGCATTTTCTGCAGGCAAGATGAGCCCAACATTGCGCTTTTGGCAAGCTCCTCAAGATCTTTCTAACCTTTTCTTCATTGGTGAAGGTTTTGCCGAGAGAGTCCAAGTTGTTGACGATTTGAGTGAATCTGGTAAACATCTCCTTCTGTTTCCATGGACAGCATCTTGAATAGTTCGTATTGCCGTAAGAAGATGTTGACTTTGCTTTCCTTAACCCGGCTAGTGCCTTCGTAGGTTACCACGAGTTTGTACCAAATCTCTTTGGCGCTCCTGCAAGTTGAAACACGATTAAACTCGTCAGTATTCAAACCATAATACAGCATGTGCATGGCCCGAAAGTTCTTGGCCACATTTTCGTGATCGATTTGAGTGAACTCGCTCTCTTCCTTAGCCACCATGACCCCTGTTGCATTGGGCTTCTTTGGCACATAAGGACCTTTCTTGATAAGTTCCCAAAGCTCCATATCTTGATCAATAATGAACATCTGCATCAAAGACCTCCAATGAACGAAATTGTCTCCACATAAGAGAGGTTGACGATTGGCGGATCGTCCTTGAGCGAAACCTCCATTACCTACAGTACTCATGATCGATATCACAGATTGTTAAATCAAATAAATGTGAGTTAAGCTCTGATACCAATTGAAGAATCGAGTACTTAATGTAAATAATAATAAGGCAATTACTCTAGAAGGGGGGGGGGGGTTGAATAAAGTATGAAAGATTTTCGCAAGACTTGCTGCAGTGGCAACTTCAAGGCCTCTAAACTGGATCTCAAGGTCTTGAACTGAAACAGAACTTCGTTTTGCTGATGCTAAGACAGTACAAACAAACGTAAGTGCACAAATTAAATAGATGAACACGTGAATTGTTAACGAGGTTCGGCTCTAAACCAGCCTACGTCCCCGCCTAGGGTTATCCAACCCGTAGGATTCAAACAACTATTATTTTACTTCTTATGGATCCTAGATACAACCGAGAAGATCTTTCCTTCTTCTAAACTCTCGAAGCCTTACCCGCTCCTACCTAGTCAACTCAAATCCCTTAGAGTCCTAGATACAATTTAGAAGAATTACCCTTCTCGTAGCCTCACCCGCTACTATCTAGTCAACCCAAAACGCTCGTGAAATAATAGCCCTAACCACACCAACATGTGTATACGTTTGAGTATAAAGATACTCTTAGTATAACGAGAATGATTTATCCTATAACACTCAGATTTTTTCTTCTCTCTCAACTAGAAATAAAAGCAATTACAACGAGGGAGAGAAAGAAAATAAATTAGCAAGAAACCGATGACAATGGTGAAGACTTTGCGTTGTAGAACCGTGCTTGTGTTGTAGTCTTTCTTCACCGCTTGCTCCTTCTTTTATAGGCTATATGGACTGATTTTTTTCCTGCTGGAATTCTCATATTTGAGCTTGAATTTCAGCCGGTTTGAACTCGAAAGAAATCCCACAAAATCTGATTTTTAGTTGCACAAAAAATCAGCCCGTTTGAATTCAAAATCAGCACCAAATCCTTCCAAAAATCAGCCCGTTTGTAACTTAAATCATGCACATGTTAATATTAACCAAATCTACTTTGTTAAACAATTAAAAAAAAATAAAGCAAATAAATATCTACATAACCACTTTTCAAACAAGTAGATATATTCAACCAAATCTAAAAGCAATTTAATCAAAAAAAGATTTTTGAATTCAAAACAATATCTCAGCAACCTTTTATTTCAAATATTTGTTATAAAAAATAAAGCACATAATTAAGCATATATTCAAAAACAAAACTTCTTGAACATCCGCCCAATTAAAATATATAGCACATATAATTTTGTGAGCCAAATAAATATATTCCGAGAATAATAAATCAAACAAAACAACCACAAAATATAATTGATATTTGCATAAAATACTACCTTATTTGTCTTCCATCATCCCTACAAAAATAGGGGTTTTTTGCTAAGTGAACTTTTGATGACCAAAATTTAAGCCATAGGACAAAAGGGTTACAATATTAGGCGAGTATCACTTTTTCCAATTTTACCCGATGTTATAATCCTTTTTTTTTTTCCTTCGCTTCTTCCCCTGATTGAACGCAGAAACCAAACTCCTCCTTCTCCAACAATCATCGACTCCAAACCTTGCCCTTCTCTCCATGTTTTTCGATTCTCAACTCGCTCCAGTTTCTTGATGATCGGATTCGATTTGCTGCTCCGATTCCCTCGCTTGCTTCGGATGGGAATCCAGTCCGTTCATGTTCGAAATCAACCTGTTTTGATGTTTGATCGGCGGACTTTGAGAGTACATATTGGTTAGAATCTCACTTGCGCCTAATTTGAAATTGGAAGAAATCTGATTTCTCAGGTCGTTTTTGGTGAAATTGGATGATGGCTTCTAGATTTGGATGCATCCCCTTTGTTTTTTTCAATTCTTCAATTTTGCCACTTTTCATACCGAGTACCAAATCTCCTCTCTCTTCCTCTGGTAGCTCGGTCTTCTTCGATCAATCCTTCTAATTGTCGATCTTGATTTACCAGGTAAGCAATCTGTTCCTTTTAATCATCCATCTTGGCTTTTTTTGAATTGGTTTCGACTTCTCGTGTAATTGATCTCAATTCTAGGGTTTCATGATTGCATCCTCAAAATTTCCAATTTGCAGAGAATTACATGTTTACCTTGCATTTTTAATATTAAAGCCTTTGATAATCTCATACAGGGATGAGGATTCCAAAGATAAAGCGTGCACCTGTGTTTGAAAACTTTGAGCAAGTGAAGGTTGCTGCTGCTGAAGTGAAGCCTTTGATAATCTCATTTAGTCAATTTAATATTTGTGTTTGTAAGCCTAAAGGTTTAGTTAATGGGTGGCAAATGGCGATATAGAAATCAGTAAATTTAATATTTGTGTTTGTAACTGTAGGTTTAGTTGATGTAAATGGTGTGTGGTGGTGACATGGTGATGATGTGCACTGTGTCTGTGTAATGTGAACATAGTGATATGTGTGAAATTGTTGTTTATTTGTTGATGGGTGGCAAATGGCAGTAACATGGTGATGGCTTACATTTTTTTTACGGTTATAGACAATGTAACCAAAATAAAAATAGATCATAGACACTGTAATCAAAATAAAAACAGGAACATAGACACTGTAACCAAAATAAAAACAGGGTCACATAGACACTGTAACCAAAAGAAAATCCTAAGACAAGGGAAACACAAACCCTATAGAGGCTAATGAGAAGCCAAAATACATATGGTGACAATTATTCTCTAATTTCTAATTTCTAGTTTTCTAGATTTTTTTAAAGTAGTGTCGCCACAAAAAAAAAAATTTAATTTAGATTTTTTTACTAGATGGCTCTTGTGATCTGTCATGGCATTGATGTTTGTCTGCATCTTTAATTAATCACCTGGATTGGTCAAGCAAACTCCAATACTAGAGGTCATCTTGCTGAGCCCTTGGTGACATCTTACGACTCTAAATTTATGGGAAACGTTTGATTCCTTTTCAATTGTCAAGTTTTGTGCTTTTTCATCACATAGATTCAGAATTTGTCTTCGTTTCTGATTTATTGAGTGTCTTGAGTTGTCTCGATCAAAAATATGTATATCTTGCATTTATGTTTTACTTGTTCATTTATAGGTATGTAGAAGATGATCATCGACTGAGGACTAAGAAGTTTAGTCGCCTGAGCTCATGCTCTATAAGATCTACCCAGTTGGATATGAAAAGCCAACAAGAACTGAATGGATATGAAAAGCAACGGACGACATGAGAAGGAGGAGTTGGAAAAATATAAAAAAGAGATCACCAAAATTAAAATGAAAATTAATGCAGAAAAGAGTAAGCTGGACAAGAAAGTAAGTTGCTATCAATTCCTTTTGCAATAGCTTTTTGGGAATACCCTTCGAAAATGTTGAGTTGCTTTTATATATGGTAACTTGACTTATTTTCATATTCACTCCTGGGAATTATATATGTTTAGATTCCTTAATCTACAGAACAAAAGCCTACCTTTCTTTTAGCATAATTAATGTTCAGATATGTTCCTTACAGAAGCACCATTTGATTTTTCTTGTAAATTTAATTTGTCCTAGAAAAACAATTCTTTATATGAATAGGTCATCAAGCTTAATTTGTCCTGGTTAACCCCCCATCCTGGCTTGGAGTTTCAGATGGTTTATTGTTGACTAGTTTTGTTACTTCACTCTAGTCGAGAATTCCAACCAATATGATTGTTAAGAGTTGTGAAGATTCTCTATTTAGAACTTGAATGAATCCCTTTATTTAGAACTTAAAAGACTAATCTACTTTGCTGACTAAAGCATTTGTTCCTGGAGTGCAGACTCCATTAGTTGCTTGTCATGAAAGAATATTTGAAACCAAGTATGGTGCATCTCTTATGCCGCAATATATGGTTTGTTCTTCTTCATGAACTATCTTGCCTTCCTTTGAATTTCTTTTTAATGTGTATCCTTTGTTGCTTGGCTGCCAAGGACGATTTAATATTCAAATTATTTTTGATACCCTAAGTAACTTTGAAGGTATCCATATGTAATAGTTAGATAATTGTCAGGTCTTATAAAAAAAGGAAGAATAAGAAATAAGTGTTGTCATTTTTGCAAATTCAAACAAGCATCACGAAGATAATGAACATACACAACCATACCATCACCTTGAAATGCAATGCATCCTTGTTTGACTGTTGCATCGTACTATCGGCTTCTGATCCATATTTTTTTTATTCTTTTCATTATTTTTAATAATATCTTGCTCATTTGTTATTGCATTCTCTTTAATATTTAATGAATTATTTCAATGGTTAAGCTGGCTGAAATGGAGAAACGTTCAGAATTCTTATGAAAGACTAATCTACTTCAGTTGTTTAGTTCTATTATAATGTAAGATTAGCAAATATTGCTAGACTTGTTTGAGAATCTCTCTAAATAATTGCCTTTGTAGTTTCTTTCTCCATTTGATTCTCTTGTTAATATCAAAGACTTTGATATTCTCATGCAACACTCCAACAATTACTTTTGGGAACAAGAGCAGTGATGATAAATAGGAAGACGCTCTCAAAAGAAAACATGTCACCAGGAAAATCAAGTTGAAGAAGTGTCCGACATCCACAAAGAGTCAACAAGGGAGTCGAAGGCATGGTAGGTTACTTGACGTGGTCGATATTGCTGGACAATTTTGAGTGGAGGTTAGGTTTTCATTTGAAAATCCTAATCTTCCCTAAATGTAGTTTGACATTTTATTATATATATGTAAATTATGTAGTTTTGACATTTTATTATATATATGTAAATTATGTAGTTTTGACATTTTATTATATAAATGTAAATTTTGTATAATTAATGAAATTTTATTATATATGTAAATTGTGAATTATTATTTTTTAAAAAAAATATTGGACTTTTTAGCTCGGGTCTGAAGAATCCGGGCTAAAAAGCAGGCTTTTTTTTATTTTTCATCCACCCTTTAGCTACAGCAGCCTGCCGTAGCAAATATGTTGTGTCTTTCATAGGGGTTGCTTCGCCGTAGCTTAGCCGTCGCTAATTTTTTTTGCTACGGCTATTTGCCGAAGCTACCAAATTTTGCCACCCCAAAATTCGCCACCCCCCATTTGTCGTAGCTTAGCCGAAGCTAAATGCCTTTTGCCACCCCTTGAAGGCCTTTTGCCACGGCTTTTTGCCGAAGCGAATTTCATTTTTTTTTGTAGTGGGGGTGGATTTACTGGATCGGGATAGATTTTGGGGATGGAAGGGATGGAGATGGATTTTGGGGATGGACGAGGTGGAGATTTAACACCAAAATAATCTTATTTTTGTTTGGTTGTATTTTGATTTTTTGGTGGATAGAGCAACGAAAAAAGTAAAAAATGCCCCCACTTCACCACTTGAGTTTACCATAATACCCCTCCCACTTTCCCATTACCCCTACTGATCTTCGACAAACCTCCTTGCATACAGCCACCAAAGTCTCGCCTCAGCCACCACTGGAGCCTCTATCCTCGCCGACGGCATCATCGACGCGACAGGCGAGCAGAGGATCTCTGATATCTGTGAAAGGGATTAATCCTGGGAGGGGGGGTGGGGGGGGGGAGGTGGAAGGTGGAAGCTGTCGGCGTTGAAGCTTGTTGGCAACGCCCAGGTCAACGACGATGGTTAGCTTTGTGAAGAGAAATGCTCAAGTGGCTGCTCACACCCGGCGACGTTTTGGCAGTGACTTTAAATTGAGAGGGGGAGGTGGGATTTATGGCCGGGGAGCTTGAATAGAGCTCGAAGGAAACCCATTGCAAATCAGAGAGAGATCTGACGGAAGAGGCGGTACAGGCGAGCATAGGTTTCAAGCCTGTGATGCCATCCACGAGAGATGACAGAAAGAGAGGGAGAAATGGAAGTAGTGGGGGCAATTGTGGGAGTTTCTAATCCCCATCCCCTCCCACCTCCTTTTACAAGGTGGGAAAAAAATCCTCATTTTTGGTGTTCCATTTCCAACCCCACCCCCCTCCATCTACTTCCACCCCCTTGCCAAACACCGAAGCTTGATTCCCGAAATCCCATCCCCACCCCGCGCACCATATCCCACCCCGTTGCCAAACACATCCTTAATGGGGATGTAACGAGATTCACATTTCCCTACATGTCACTTTTCATGTTGCTAAGGTTTTATTGTTATGTGCCTTTTTCCATGAATAGTTCTCCCTCATCCCTCATTTCGACTAGTTCTTGTTTTGTCTGAGTTTACTTTACATGTTTTTGATCATTTTCTATTCCCTCCGTTCGATAAAACATGTCGTTTATTATTCATGTACACTTTTTTAGGATGAAACTCTATAAAATATCCATCTTTTTATAAATTTTTTTAAATAAGTTCGTACTTATTAATAGTAACTACGAAATTGTTAAATTTGTTTTTTTAAAAAAAAAGAATTTTATATGATTTTTATTCCTTAAAAAATAGTGAAACATCATATATATATATATATATAGGTAAAGGTTCAAGTGAAAATGGGACTTAAGGTGAAAATTTTGCTTAAGGTGAAAATGGGCTTTTTTATAACATGGGCTGCTTGATCATTTAAGAAGGAATCCGTTTAATTTATTTACCTTCGGTTAGCTCATTTACTCAGCTTCTTCTCTCTCTCTCTTTCCTCGCTGTTCACTTTTCCTTCTCTCTCGAGATCTTCGTTCTGGAAATCGCGTTTTGAGCTCTGTTCTCCATGGATTCAACTTCGAAAGGTTAGGGTTTCGAACTAATCTTCGTTATTGTTTGTTACATTACTTCTATTTTGGACCTATTTTTTGTGTTCGTCCTCGATCGTGAGGTGTATTTTAGGGTTTATGTTCTTTAGGTTGTGATTCTGTTTCTATTAAGAGATTTTTAGGTTATTTGTTGAATCTGGAGCACATATGTTCTCTATTTATGTTAAGCATCGATTATTATTTGTAAGATGTGTGTGTTTTTGGTCTTCTTTTATTCTTCGTTTTTTCTTAGGGTTTGCATGTGTTTTGGAGATTTGTGCTTACTGTCGTTTGTTGATTTTTGAGTTTGTTCTTTTCTTCTGTTGTTTATTGAGTACATTTTCTGTATTTTGTTACTTTAATGTGTTTTGTGCTGTAGTGTTTTGTTGTTTTTTGGTTTTATTCATATTTAATGCACTTTATTTGTTGTCTTTTGTGTTTGATGTTATAATTTTTAGCTTGCTTTTGTTATTTGTCAAGGTAAACGTCCACGTACGAGGTCCCAGTCCAATACAAGTATTGTTCCAACTACAACTCGGAAACGATTGAAAAAATCTGGTTCAAAGCTTCCTGTCGTTGATTTAGCAACTGATTCTGTAGATCTGTTTGATTCCCAAATTGAAGATTCACTTGACTCTGAAGACACACATCCTCTTATTCGACGTTCTCGGAAGGGTTCTGCTTCTCCCAATGTTGCTGGTGATGTTCTGTCGCGCCATGGTACTGTTAATGAATCTGCTTCTCAAGGGCGTACTCCTATTGAGGCATCACCAGAGGTTTTATCCAGAAGGTCTTGCACACCAAAACTTTTGTGTGTTGGGGAGACTAATGTTGGTGGAGTAACTCAAGAGGGTAATGGTGATGAAGTTCAATCTCAGGATGTGGAGCCTGATGATGCAGGCAATGGGAAGGATACTGATGCTCAGGTTGAGAAAGAAATTGTGGGGCTGGAAGGTGTTCGTCTTGAAGAGCCAGAGGTGGGGGATCAGAATACTGATGTGCTAACTCAAGAAGCTAATCATGGGGGTAGGGATTTGTTTGTCAAGAAGCCAGGGAAGACTAGGGCGAAACAGTTCCCAACATTGAAGTCAAGATCCAACATCCGTATGTTTGTATCTGCTCTTAGTAAATTGAATGAGAAGCAAAAAGAATGCATTAGGGGCATTGGATTTGGGGTTTTATTTGATCTCAATATAGAGTACATGCCTCTGTCTTTGGGATTCTGGCTTGTTGACAATTTTGACCCAAACAAGTGTTGTTTGCTTATGAATGATGGTGGGAAAGTTGAAATAAGTGATATTGATGTACAGATTACGTTAGGATTGCCTTTGGGAACGAAAATGGTGCCTAAGAAGACTTGCAAAGAGAATTTTGATGATGTGAAGGATTGGAGGACATCTCTTGGGACTATTGATCATATGTGAAGGATTGGAGGACATCTCTTGGGACTATTGATCATCTCTTGGGACAATTTTGATGATGTGAAGGATTGAACGAAAATGGTTGCTTTATATCGATCGGGTCAAGTTATTTACAAGTGCTGCTTCTAGGAGGGCGTCTCGGTCTTTCCCTGTATTTGTGGGGTTGACATCTGCTTTGTTGCGTCAACGTGAGACTGATGACATTGAAAGTGGTGGTTTTGGGCGTGGGTTGATTCAAGAACGCCAATCTCTTCCCTCTACTCAGGGCAATCCGGTGTCTGCTCAAACTGTTCCTTCGCCAGCCCCTAATCAAGGTAATGCTCAACATTCCGTTGACGACCCTTCAATTGGAAAGGCTACATCACCCCTTGAGGTTTCTTAGATTTTTTCATATTATTTCTATTTTGATTCATAGTTTCAGACATTGCTATGTGTATTGCGGTTTGGCTCCGCGCCCCCGATTTCGCGTTTATATTCATGTTTTATTCAAATATAATATGCTTATTTACAGCTAATCCTTTTTGTTTTGTTAATGTTTTATTGTAATCCCCTTTGTTTGTTTCTTTCATTATATCTTATATATATATATATATATTTTGATGCTAATTTTCTAATTTTTTTTATTTTTGTGCGCATTTAATTGGTGAATTTTGTAGTAATTGTGTGTTGTGTGTTTTGTTTTTGTTTGTGTGCGTGTGTTTGCATTTTTAGGCTTGGATACAGTCTTTTGTGCAAAAGACATCAGTTCTTGCCAATGCCATTTTTGATTTTGCTGAGTTTTCTACCCAAATCTCTCTTGAGATTCAAGCTGATTCTACAGTGAAGACACTTCTTAGTGAGGGTAATAAGATGTTAGGGTTTGTGTGTTCATCCGATCATCCTAACCCTAATCATGCTGATAAGTCGTATACTGATGATTCTCCAGCCTCCCAATTTTGGTCAAGTCCTGAGTTGATTGAGTGTCTTAATCAGATTGAGTTGGCTTATAAGAACAGAGTGAAAATGAAAACCAACTTTGTTGATGATTTAACTTCATTTGACATATTTGGGTCTGATCCTGCATTTAAGTCTGACGTTGACACATAAACTGCGTCTGAATATGCAAAAAAGACTGTTAAAGATGCATCAAAGTCTTCTGCTGCCACTCAAGCAATGCCAGATGTAGTTGTCAATATTGCTAAAGAATATGTGAATGATATGCCTCTCCCCCAAGGCCATGTTGATGTCCCTCCCCACCAACCTTCTGTTCCTGGCCTTTCAACCGGTGTCCCTGCTGCAAGTGCCAATCCCACTACGAAGCCGTTGGTGTATAAAAAGAAGATGAAGTCTCATATTCCATTGCCACAACGTAAATCTTCTCATGTTCGTAACTTAAGTTCAATAGCTGGGAAACAAGATGCAGGTAAGGAAGAAGATGTTGCTGGTAGAAGGTCTTCCAAACCATCATTAACCCTCCGGAGTCCTTATTTTTCAAGAGTTGTTGATATTCAACTTTGCCCTTTTTCTGATTATATAATTATTTTTATGTTTATAGGAAGATTTGCTTGGTGACTATTTGAGGAACAAAGGATTAAAGGCTAAGTCAGACTCAATCACAAAATCAACGCCCTCAAATGTTGCTCTTCCATGGGCTGGTGATGATAAGAGGATCCATTCAGATGTTTGTCTTATGAGGCACATGGAAACTTTTATTGGAGTTGAGAAGGAATTCAAACCTGGATTTGATAAAGGGAGTGAGAAGAACATATCCAAGCTGCGACAGAAATATTTGGCTGATATTATATGCTCAGATCTAAATGAGGTGCGCACTCAAGTTATTGAAGCAGCCAAGTCTCATGCAAAACTGACATTAAAAGGAGTCCAGGGTCAGAAGCTGCAGTTTAATTGATATTCACTAACTACTGTTAACATTTAGCCCCATCTATAAGTATATATCTGGTATATTGTAGGTTGTTTGGTTGTTGTGGACAGTTTAAACAATGTTTGGACAGTTGTTGTACGGTATACCCATTTTGGGCTTTACTTGTTATGGGGGTATAACTCTAGTCCTATCCTATGGTGCTACTCTGGTACATTTTGTGAATTGTCTGGGAATTAACAACTTAGGTTTTTGGAAGATCTTCTGTTGAGGAATTTTATTCCTATTTAGTTATGCTGTTGCTTCTTTATGTTAAGTATGTTTGTATATGCTTTGTTTTTGTGTTATGTGTTTTTGTCATGTGTTTCAAATTTATAAATTCACTTATTGAACTTAAATCTGGCAGGTGTTGTGTTCTTTGAATTGGTAAATAAAGAGTGACCATTCCAGGGTTCGAATTGGGCACTTAATAGGTGTGGTGTTCCATAAGTCTCATATTGTGCAACAATAAATTCACGTTGTGCAAATATAAAGATACGTTGTGCATATGTATCAGTATATATAAATAAGAGATGTGGTGTTGTAAATTAATGTTGTGCAAATATAATTGGTTTTTGTGCTAACACACAATCATGTTGTGCATATGCAGTAATATAGTTTTAAAATATTTTATTTCCTTCTCCCTATTTTGTGAGTCATTTCCACTTAATGTTTGTTTTATCTATAAAACGTTTTTTATAGATAAACCTCATTTAATACATTTTTCAGTTGTGATGGCCATATCCTCCCATTTGTACAAAGTAACTCTTTGTTGTTCATATTTAAATTTGTATTGTGCACATTTATAATTATGTTGTGCTGTACACAGGGATCCCTGAATATGTAATATTCCGATGTTCAGTTATAAATGAATGTTGTTCATCTTTAACTATCTTATGTTCAGATATAATTGAAAGTTGTTTTTATATGGGTTGGAGTTTCTGGGGTTCATATATGTCTCCAAGTTGTTGTTATATGTTTCATTTATATTTTTTTAGTAAATATTTATCTTTTTCAAGTGCATTCTTTGGAGTTTATGTTGTTCAAATATAATTTGATTTTGTGCTAACAAAATATCATATTGTGCATGTGGAATAATATAGTTTTAAGTTTTTTTTTTTATTTTCCCTCCACTTTTATTTATTTACTTATTATTAATGTTTTTTATATGTTTAAAAGTGGTTTTTGGAGTTGTATTGTGTTTTTAAATCTTGGAAAATGAATTAAAATAACTGTTTGTTGTTCACATTTAAGAGTGTTTTGTGCACATATATTAGTATGTTGTGCTGTTACCTAGGGATTCATGAAAATGTAGGATTCCAATGTTCAATTATAAATAAATGTTGTTCAACTTTTATCGTCTCATGTTCAACTATAAATGAAAGTTATTTTTATAATATTTGAATTTTCTTGTGTTCATACATATCTCCAACTTGTGTTTTCTCTCCCATTTTACTGCTGTTCATCCATACTTTATGTTATTTTTTAATGCATACTTTTATAGCAGTAATTGCATATTTAAAATGCGTAATAAATAAAATAATACGATGAAATATTTTATAGTAATATTAATACTGCAAACTTAAATGTGGAAATACTATAGAATAACAACTTGTTCCCTACCACATAAAATACATATTTTTGAAATAGAAATTATATTTGAAGGTGCAATTTCTTTTTTATTGCCCTTCTACTTAATCTAGACGCCAAGATATTCATTAATCTTGGCCTTCCTAATATCTTCTAATTCAATCAGTCCTTCAACATGTGCAGTTATGAACCCTTCAACCATCTGCAATGTATCCTCCAGCCTCTCTTGTTCTTCAACCAACTGCATACATTATTTTCAAGTTAACATTTATATTGGAAATATCAAAATATTATTTAAAAAAGAATTGAAATCTTACCCTGGCCTCCAGATCATTGTTATGTGTCTGTCGTGCTTCAGATATATGGTATTCATTCCCATTCATTTCCTGCCTGACTGCATCGTAATAGGTCTGATGAAATTCAGCAGATGCCATGTAATCTGCCCTTTCCCTTGTGGTGAACGTCTCCGCTGCTTCTTCCGGGATTTTCATGTGGTATCCTGGGTATTGGATTTCATCTAGTGCGTCCATCTCCTTGTAGTAATTTTCTGTGAACTCTACTGGCCTGATCCCTGCCATTTCCGATTGACTGACTTTGGTGGTTTTTGAAATGGAGAGAGGGAGAGAGCACTGGTTATCAGTTTTTGCTGTTTAAATTGTGCCATTCTAATGGAGGGGTGTCTCTGTATATATAGGCAAATATTTTGCAGTTTCGGCCATTTTAACTTCCTCCTTTAAGAACTTTTAACTTTCTATTAACTTATTTTTGTCTTAAAAGCCGAGAGGCCCAATGCATGTTTATTTTTTTTCTTTACCCTATTATAGGTCCTAAAAACTGTGTGTTCCCAATGTAATTGTGATTTAACATGTCTAACTTTTTCTGTTTCACAGTTAAAAAGTGCTATTCTAATAACCAAAATTGCATCTATATCCTTGTGTTGTTCAAATTTAATACAGTTTTGTTCGCGGTAAATAGACCGTTATATTTTGTCCGTTTTTCTAACTGCTTTTTGTCTGAAAAAACCTGTTATCACCTATGCACGTCTTTCTGTTTTTTTTATTATTTTTTGGTGGAAAACTATATTTTCCTAATATTGCAATGCTTGTTGATACTCCCTACTAATAAGTAAATGTGTAAACATCATTGTTGTCCACTTATAATACTTAAAAGTCAAAACAATTGTAAATCATCATAAAATAGTGCTTCCTTCACCAACAGTCGAAGACTGTTGGTTATCCTTGTTGTAAACTGTTAATAAGTAAAAGTGCAACTATAAATCCTTGATGTTCATAGATAACAGGTAAAAGTGCAAACAACGTAAAATCAAAACAAAAAATTGCTTCCTTTCTCAACACTCAAGTGTGTTGCTTGGTGCTCTCATTTTTTCTTTTTTGGGCAAGTTCTGCTGTTGTGAGGAGCATATTGATTGTAGATAGAGCATAATCTTTTCCCCCTTTTTTGTGTTTTCATTGATATCTCCTTTCCACTTTTCAATCGCTTCCCACTCCCCTTTATTTTTGCCTGTGTTGGATCATGAATTGTAACATTTTCAGATCTGTGAACCCCAACAAACTCATCGAATATACTTGTCTTTGAGTTGGATGACGATTCTGAATTTGTTGCTGATATCAGGAGCTCCTGTTTTGTCTTTCTCAAGGTGTCTGTGAAACGCTTTATTTTCTTTGTATTGCCCTTAATGATGTCTACACACGAATGGAATTCTGCTAGCATATTTGTGAGCATCAGTTTTTGTTCCTCCTTCTCCCTTGACTGTCTAACAACACCATTATCCAGTGTAAAGACATTGCTTAGTGTTGCACCCTTTGTCCACCGAGTCAGTATCAATGTGTCTGGCAACTTCTCCACTTGTAAATCTTTCAAAACTGCTAATATGTGCCTGCATGGGTAGCCATTTCTGATGAACAAGTTGCAAGAACAGGAGCAGTGATGATTAGCAATCTGGTGCTCAACAGTGTACATCTTTCTGTTTTTCTGCTTCAGAGTATACACTTCTATGTCTTCAATCTCTGTCACATTGGTGACTCTGCAGTTATATAATGCAGCACTCAACTCTTCCTCAAACTTTTTCCATATCCCCAGTGTATACAATGTTGATGCATGCTTCTCCAATGGAAGTGGCGAGATCAGTTTTGGTTTCAAGATTGCACAATCATAATTATTTTTCCCTTGCCTATGCCTTTGTGTTTCAATTGCACTGTCATAGTACAAGACAAATTCTATTAAATTTGCTGAACAGTTTGAAAACTTACGGAAGAAGTGGTTCATGCTCTCTGAAATGGATGTTGTTCTCACTAATCCCCCAAGTTGGACATTTCTATAGTATGCGGGTATCCACTTTTCTCTGTTAAGAAACAAATCAGATAACCATGAGTGGTTTGCCATTCCAAAATCGTCCATCAACTTTCTCCATTCTAATTCAAACTCTTCAGGTGTTATCTCCATGTTCCACACAATGGTCCTGAGCCTGGTTGTGAATTATATATGATAATGTACTTTAAAAAATGCATTATGATAAAGAATAATATAACAATCAGTGTTTTGTGTTTTGTGTTTACCTGTTCGTATTGTAGGTTGAGTCAAATGATACAATATCTCCAAACAATGAGTAGTTCTTCCTAGAAACAGCGTCAGTCCAGAACAATTTGTTGAGCTTGTCCTCTTTATCCAAATCATATGCAAAATAAAATGCATTGCATGTTTCTTGTTTGTTAAAGAAGCGATCAATAACAACCTGAGCATCAGACCCTTTAAAATAAGCCAGGAGATCTCTTCTTTGATTTTTAAAATAAATTGCCAAAGGCCCAACATTGATGTACCCTCCAACCATTTCTTGAAACAATCTGTAAGATCTTGTTGTCCCAACTCCTTGTTTTGCACAATCAAGGACAGACTTTCTATGATGCGTACACATCTGTCTATTTCTCTTCATGTACATTTTTCCCAATTCATCCACTAAACTATGTGTGTGCTTTTCCTCAAGTTTTATCACAACAAACCCCTGACCCTGAAAATGCTTGATTATAATCCTAGTTGTACACCCAACTCTGCCAGACAACCGATTTCTCATATTTTTTGTGTTCTTGTAATTCTTGTATCCTGCCTTGTTGCAATACAAGTACTTCAGTTTAATTAACCCTGGCTCCTTAACTATCGCTCCATGTCTTACATCAAAACCAGCCCTATATGCATAATCCAAATAAGCTTTGATTGCTTCTTCCATTGTCTCATACACTTTTTTTTTTTCTGATGGCCTCAATTCCTCACTGCATATTGGTATCCAGTACATTGTACTATTTGGTGAGACAAACATTCTACAAGGCAGGTGTTCTTCTTGTTGTGTTGGCTCAATGTCATTTCCAGGAGGTAAAATAGCAAGAGGTAATGCAGTAGCAACACCTTCAGTAGTAGATGCATCTGAACTTTGTCTATTTTCATTGTTTGTTTCCATATCAGACTCCATTTATAATGTGCAATCTGTGTTGTAAAAAATGTATTTATCAATTAACATGTGCTCTTAAAATCACTGTCATTGTTTAACACATCTTAAAATAAAAAACTAGAGTGTTTATATTGTGCATAGTGAATATCAAATGCATTTAATCTAGCTAAAACAAGCATTGATGCAGTTAATGTACTATGAACATGCTTTTATTGATCAATAAAAAGAATCAGTACATATGCGTTTATTAATTGTTTTGGTAGGTTTTTAGTTTTGAAAACCCTAGGTTGTTCTTCAATTCTGATTTTCAAAAATTGATCTTAATTATGAATGTTTCTGTTCGAAATTCTAATTTACGTTGTAATTTAATAATGAAATGCAATGTTTATTCACCAATTCCAGAAATTAAGGATAGTTATCGAGTTTGTGATGAAGAAATTGGTTTGCGTACCTATTTACCCTTTTTCAATCGATTTTTTTTGTATCCTGCGATTGGATGTTCCCCCTCTGCTCGCTTTTGTGCCTTTGAATTGGAATGATGTCTTGTTTCTTGAGATTATCTGCTGTTTGTGCCCGATTTTGTTTGGAAAATCCTCCATTCCGCCATCGCCGAGCGAGATCTTTGAGGAATTTCTCTCTGTCGGCGAGGAAAGAAAAGGGCGAAGGCGTCCGGTCCGCTTCTGTTTTTTTTTCTCTTTTTCCTGGTCCACACCGGTTCAGTGGTTTTTTTCTTAAAAAAACCGGCGCGCGCGCGTTTTGGCTTCCATTTTCACTTTAAGCCTATTTTTCATCTTAAGCCCCATTTTCACTTTAACCTCACCCTATATATATATATATATATATATATATATATATATATATATCTATATATATATATATATATATATATATATATATATATATATATATATATATATATATAGGGAAGCTTTAAAATGTAAAAACTCCTTAACGTGTAAAATATGCTTAACGTGTAAAATTTTGGTTTATAGTGAAAACCGGCACGCGTGTCACAATTAAATAAAACTGAACCGGACCGTTTTTTTTTTAAAAAAAAAACTCTGAACCGGTTGTGAAGCACAAAGCCTACACGCTCCCATGGCAGGTTCCTCTCTTTCTTTTCGCTCGGCAGCTCTCGAAGGTTTCCGTAGAAGAACTCAACGCTGAATTCGACGTCGATGAAGGTCACTATCATGAATACGGTGGTGTAGTTGTCACATGGTGATAGTTCCGGGTGAGTTCAATCTTTTTACATGTTTACTTTCGAAAATTTAGGGTTTCAGATTTGTATTTAGGGGTTTCAGATTTGGATTTGGGGGTTCAGATTTGAATTTCGAATTTAGAATTTGGATTTAGAGTTTCAGATTTAGGATTTAGCTTTTTTAAGACATATTTCGTATGTGTTGCTCCGGTGCTTAATTTCTTGTGATTGGATTTGTGAAGATATGTGAAGCTGGCAGATAGAAATAGGGCAATTGTGTTGTGAGTAGGTTGCTTCAGTATGCACTCGTGGATGAATTTACAAAGTTAAACGCTGATAGAAAGAGGGCAATTTCAAATGCAGTAGAACTTATCAAATTGGGATCAAGTGAAATGTCCTTACATGGAATGCAGTAGAACAGATCAAATTGGGATCAAAACATTATTTTGATAGTTGGACAAGTTCATTGTTTTTCCCATTTGTTGCTCATGTACTGGTTCTTGATGATCTTTGTTCAGTTCAAGTGGACTACTTGTATATACACATGTTTTCTTAACCTGCCTACGCAGCCATCTCAAGAGTGACATTAAGCAACTAAATTTTAAGTTAACACAGCTCCATATTATTTTGGAGGGATGCTCAATTACGACATCTCATGAGGTACTTTATACCATTCTTTCCCTGCTATTAAGGAAAATTGGTTAATTGAATATTTTCCTTGAAAGTTGCTATCTAGTTTTGGTTCTTTTATAATGTAGATAGTTTGTGCTATGACTTTCTGTTTTCTAATCTCAAATTCTCAACCCTTCCCCCAAAATTGCTTGCTCCCTTGTTGATAAGAGAAACAGAAGGAAACTAAGAACATTCTCAATGATATTTTCTTGTTTATAAATGCAGTGATGCACCCTTGATTAAGGAGCCAGATATATCAAGAAGTAATACATCAGAAATAGCAGAGACTGATGTTTCTGAAATTAGTCCAATCTCGCGCGAAGGCCCTTTTCAAGATCTTACCTTGAAAAGTACAATTTTAGTTTGAAAATGTGCAGATATAAAACATAAAAGTGCAATTTTAGAACTTAAATGTTCTTATTTTAGGTTAGCTTGTTACTTGTGTTAAGATCCATAAACTCAATTAGGAATGAGCGCCTGAACAAGAATCGTTCAGGAGGTTGGTGGTTCGACTCCACCGTGATCTGTCTATTGTTTCAATTGTGGCAAGCACAATTGTTTAAGATTGATGCCATTTTTTTAATTTTATTTTTGTCTATGCTTAGTGGCATGATGATTTATAATAACACTGGCGTGTGGAGATGGATTTCAAAACCCTTAATGTTTCCTTAGTTGATCAAAAACATATTTTTGCTGACCTTTTTGTTCTACTGCAGGTGACTGGTCTCTTGGTTACACATTTATTTCAGGAGATGATGAAATTTGTGTTGGTGGTGAAGGACTTAGGGTCATTTTTGCTCCGCTATAATCATGTGTTATTCTCAGACTTTGTCTAGGGTGGTTTTCTCATCATCTTTTCTGAATGATAAGCTTCACAGGTTGATAGTAATGGACCTTATTCTCAGACTTTGTCTAGGGTTGACTGGTCTCCTGGCTGTCTAATTCTTGTTTAAATTTATGGTAGTTCCCCACTTCCTCTTTTATTTTAGTAATTGACCTTGTGGTTTCAATTCTTTGTCCTGTATGTATTTTGAAGTCCATCTTTTTGCAGGGAAGGTAGTGCAATCTTGGATGCCAGTTCTGGTGGAAATATGTCCGTAAGTCAATAATTTGAAAGTATTTTCCTGCTTTTATCCAAATGAAGCATCTTCAATTATTTGCTGGTGATTTACTCTGCATACTATCCTCTTACTTGAACAATTGCCTATCGGACGATTCTTTTGGGTCTCATACTCGTCTGATTTTACCGTACTTGTCTGACCATGCAGGAATACTTCCAGACCACATACAATTTCATGGGCTTATCCCCTCATGTTTTAATTCCTATTCATGGGAGAGTGAATATGTGGCCAAAGCACATGCTTTGTGGTTATCTCAAGTATGATTTATGTGTTTCTCCTCTCTACATTTTTTTTTCAAGTTCTTAAGGTGTGGACTAAAATAACTGGTACTGTTATTAGGATTAATATACTTCTAATTCAGAGAATGGAACGCTTACAATGAATCAGCTACCTATCAAATAAGAGAAAGTTCTTGTAAAAGGGGCATGACAATGTTCCTCCAGTTCTTAACCATGCATATAGATCCTAAATCTTTTTCCTACCTTATGCCAGAAATACTTGGATAATTGTTGGACAATGAAATAGGATTTGAGTTGAGAACTCATCGTTCTTTCTTGCACAAAGTATGTACTCTCTAGTCTCTACAGACCATCTAGCTGCTGATTTTTAACAATAAAATAGTCTAGCAAGAGAGAACTGATAAACAGAATTTGATTAGTGCTTCTAAGGAAAGCTTGAGGACCCTTTTACAATCCCAATTAATCAATTATCTTGAAAAATATATCTGACACTGATCTCATAAATATGCAAGGATCACCCTTTGCATCTTTCTTTTTCATTAATTTCTTCCCAGAGTATTGTTTTCTATGTTTATCTTAAAGATATGTAAGCTACATATTGTGATCATGATTTTGATTAAAAAAAACTCCTCTAAAGTGAGGATAAGAAACCCCTTTTCCAGCCATTTGACTTAAGAAAACGTTCACTGGTGTCTCCATAATGAAAATCTTTCATTTTAAGATCCTTACATTCTAGCCCATCTGAACCCTGCTATGATTAGCATAGTTAGAATGCAGTTTCTCCTTCATCTTCTCGGCTACTTAGGGTGATTTTGGTATCAAAAGTTGATAAGCTAGCTTGTTAAAATAGAGATAAATAAAAAAGAAGCTTGAAAGATATTATTAATAGCTTATGAAAATGAACTATCTGTTAGTTCAGTATGGACAAGAAGTCGAAATAGGAGATAAAATTTACATATTTAGTGCATTTCTTTCTCGGGAAGGCAAAATAATTTCTTACAAAAAGCTCAATCTCCTAAATTTGTTACTGAACAGTGAACATATCCTAAGACACTAGAGCAATGAGTAGCTGGAGTTTATCGGCTAAAATCTGCATCCATGGCATGACAAACATGGCCTTAAGCCTTTTTCTTGGCTCATACTTAACTATTAGCTAGGATTTGCTGGTCTCGGAAGGAAAGTGCATCCTCAATGGCCTTAAACCCTCAATTTACCCTTAAATTTTTTTGACCTATTAGCTCAATTGGTAGAGCGATGTGCGTATGCACAAAGATGTGGGTTCTAATCCCACACAGGTTACATTATAAACAAGAACACATCAATCCCAAATTGGTAAGCATGCATATTATAATCTTAGTTATGCACTTTTAAACCTTAATTATGCACTTTTTAACCTTAAGTATGCACTTTAATTTGAAATTGTTATACGTAAAAAAATCGATTTCAAAATCACATCTATCAACCTAAATTATGCGAGAGATGAACCCAAACTCTCAAGAGTAAAAAAAAAAACAAAATTAAAACACCGATTTCAAAAGCACATCTTTTGTCTTATTCATGCACATTATGATCTTACTTTTGCACAATTATATTCTAAATCTGCACAGTTGTAGTTTAAATTTGCACAATTATATCCTACTTTTGCACACTTGTATTCTAAATGTGCACATTACAATTTTATTTTTGCACTGTGTTATTATATTTGCACTTTAAAGTTGCACAAATGCACCTCACAGTTGCACAAATGCACCTCACAGTTGCACAAATGCACCTCACAGTTGCACAAATGCACATTATAATTTTATTTTTGCACCTCATACTATTCACGAAGAGAAACATAATAATAGATACCACATAGATAGCCTATACGGGGTTTGAACCCGCATCTTTGTGCGTAGGCACATTGCTCTCCCATTTTGAGCTAATAGGCTTTAAATCACATCACTTTTTTTGGGAAAGAAAAAAAAAGACATCTATCATAGCTTTACATTTGATTAAAGCAAAGGGACATACATCATTTTGTCGTTAATGAAACAAAGTCAATTGAACCAAAGACAAACACAACTAGCAAAAAAGTTGAATACTATAACAGATCTCTCTTTCCCGCTGCGCCAATTCAAGTTCTTTAGTCAACTTAACTATGTGATCATCATCGAATATGAAAGAACAGCCAACTGTTGAGATCATAATATGGAATCTACTTCATTTGCTTCACATAAACTGATTAGAAGCAGATAATCAACCCTAATAACAGTGTGCAAGATAGAATAATAGGTTTAAGTAATCCTAAACTTGACAGCTCAAATTCGTTCATCTTTTATCCATTAAAACATCAAAGACAATCAGACAAAGACAAGATAATACACAAGGGCAATCAATAGGAGGTTTAAATTCGTCCACCTTGCATTTCTCAGAAATATGAATTAAAACCAGTAGGTGATTCTCTCCCTAAATCGCAACCTAATCAAACAAAAAATGTTAAAATGTGTATCTATTTTGATTCCTTTTATTTTGCTTGGACAATTTTTTTTTCAAGTGAAGAGAAAGCTGAAGAAGAGAAGCAATCCTTCCATTTTTGGACAACCAAGAATAGAGGGCATGGCTTTCCAGTCTTAGAGGGATATAAATTACTGAGTTTCAAGAGCTACAACATTCTACAAATCTCTCTTTTCCATTTCCTAAATGAGCCAAATAACATGAGTGAATTCCATTTTCTATATACCTCATACGTTTTTCTATCCACACATTTTGTTAGCCTTAATATCAGAAAACAAAACCAATACTGAAGCAGCTGTCATAATCAGTTTCCAGAAATGAACAGGATTAACCTTTTCTCATCGGATCTATGTTACCCATCATGTTGGTTGGGTTGGAGAAAAGATCAGGCTCTAGTCTAGGATAGAAACTGCTTGCAGGCTGGATGGCTGAACGCTTAACCGACTCATACTCACTTCTCAATTGATCATACATTTCATCAAGCTTCTTCTTCTGTCTGGCATCGTTAACCAATAACTTCAAGTAATATGCCACCAAAAAAACATCTTAAAAGGAACAAGAAAAGCTGTCACAAACCTAGATTTTTCAGCAAATTTTTCTTATAACTCTTGCTTATCCTTTGCCAGGTTCTCATTCTCTTGTTCCAGCATCTGGCACCTCTTGGCCATTTTCTGGTAAGCAGTGTGCACCTGCTCTAGTTTTGCAGTGAATTTCTCTTGCACTATCTCACATTTTTGTCGGCACTGAGATACAACTCGGTTCAGCTTGCATTGCATCTCCAGTTCCATTTGCACAATGTAGAACATCACACTTTTATATGCACTCTTCATTACTGGACATGTTTTAAGGAAGGAGAAGATATATATATTTCCAAGATTAGTCTATAGTAACAACATGCATTAGGCACTTCTAAGCATTACTATCTACAATTATAGGGCATTTCAAATAGTAGAAAATCCACTAAACAATGGGAGTCAAGGATACAGATTTATGGACCCACCCCAACCATTGCCATCTGCAGCATATGACAAAGCTCAGAACAAGAAATTGATAGGACGCAGAGGCATTGGTTCAAGTATGAAACTGATATCAGCAAACAATATTGAGATACTTACGTAGAAAAAAACCAAGGAATGCTGCTTACATTTGTCCACTCTTCATTTGGATTGACATCCACTAGTTTCATATGACTGGCAAGTAGACCATAAAATCAGTTTAGATGCAAAGCTCTCAGTTAGCTATTATACTAAATTAATGATGGAAATATTGCAATACAATTGCCAAAATAGTAAAATAAGTTATGGGATATGTATACAAAACTAATGAAGGGCTGAGCAGGTGCTCCATAGGATTCCAGTAAATTTATTCAATTCTTAGAACTTGAAGATACATCTAAGAATTGAATAAATACTCTCTCAGTCCCTCAATTGATCAAAGCATTTCTAAGACAAACACTTGAGAGAACAATGCACATATCTTTAGTTCAACTCACCTAGTTTCCAAGCTCTAGACAAATTTACTTAACCTAACAACATTTGCTGATGAATTGATAGATGCTAATTTCAGACATAACAAGGAGAGGATTATTCATAAAGAAATCTAGTGTAGGACATGCCAAATTTCAGAAACAAAAGCTCTAAAATTGAAGCTAAAATTTCAGCCAAGAATATTATTTATGTCCTAGACATTTTATCAAACACTTAGTAGGCATGGAATTAACCAAAACTCAATCTCGATTTCTCTCCTAAGCATTTTATCAAACACCTAGAAGGCATGAATTTACCTCATCTCAATCTCAATTTCAAATCCATAAAGCTCAATCTCAATATCCAGCATATATATAATGAAACTCAAGCCATAATCGAAACGAAACAAAAGCCTCGAAGGTTGTTGGTAGAAGGTTTGCGAGATTTTACCTGAGGGTGGTTTACGAGAAGGTTGTTGGGATCAACCTCGGCACCACTAACTCAATTGTAGCGGCGATGGAGGATGGGGCGTCGGTGATCATTACCGCCGATGGAGATTGTTGTAATCCCCTCTGTTCTTCATCGACAACTCATCTCAGGCGCGCGGGAGATCCATCGGCAGTCCTGTCAAGGGAGGAGAGAGGCGCCTGATATGACCTTGACGACGTCGGAGCTTCGCCGTGGCGCCTCCAGATCTGAGTGGGTGAGTGGCGGTGCATCAAGGGAAGGACGATGAAAGTGAGAGCAGAGGAGGAAGAAGGGGAACCAGTACGGGCCCTGGCAAGTGGAGACAGAGACAAAGAGGGACGAATGAGAAATAATAAAATTAGCGCGTAAATTACTAATCCCCTCAAAAAACACTAGTTAAGGGAATTTTACACGATAAGCACTTTTTACACGTTAAGGAGTTTTTTCATTTGAAGTAAACCATATATATATATATATAGAGGTTGGGTCAAGTGTTTACACCTCTTACTGTGTTTTGTGTTAACAAATCTAGACCATTGATTGATTAGAAATGGATGAGTGAGATTAATTGAGATTTTTCTTTTTTTATTTTAAAAAAAATAGCAGGTCCCACCACTTTTATAGACAACTTGCCTAAGGAAAGCGCGTGCGTTGATTTTTTTTAAGCTAACATTTTTTTTGGGTAGGGAGGATGAGATTTTGCTTGCACCGTGTGTATAATGAATAATAACAAACAAATTACCGAATAATTCCAGATTATCAATGAATAATGATTATGAATTCGTCGAATATTCGATAAATTCATTGCCAATTTTAAACAGAGTTTGAATTTCAAGAAACTCACATCTAATTACCCACCTACAAATGAATAATTCCTTATTATTAACGAATAGTGACTCCGAACTTGTCGAATAGTCGATAATTTCATACAAAATTTTAGAAAGAGTTTGAATTTCAACAAACCTACGTCTAATTGCCCCTATACATATGAATAATTTCTAATTATCAACGAATAGTGATTCTGAACTTGTCGAATAGTCGATAAATGCATGAACAAATTACCGAATAATTCCAGATTATCAATGAATAATGACTCTGAATTCGCCGAATATTCGGTAAATTCATTACTAATTTTAACTAGAGTTTGAATTTCAAGAAACTCACATCTAATTACCCACCTATAAATGAATAATTATTTATTATAAACGAATAGTGACTCCGAACTCACCGAATGGTCATAGTCAATAAATTCATGAGCTTGAATTCCGAGAAACCTCCATTTAATTGCCCCATATATATATGAATAATTTCTTATTATCAACGAATAATAACTCTAAATTTGTCGAATATTCGATAAATACATGAACAATTTTAAACAGATACATATGAATAATTCCTTATTATCAATGAATAATACCTCTGAATTTGCCGAATATTCGATAAATACATGATTAATTTTAAACAGATAATAACGAATACTCTATCACATTCCATCGAATATTTATTGCATACCAATGAATATCTAAGGTTGAGCAGCAAAGGTCATCATCACCAACATGAGCATCGTCACCACCATCAAAATAGGTCTGACGAATACTCTCTGAAATCGAATTAACCAAATCGCCGACGCCGTCATCGTCGTAGGCCTCGTCCTCCGTCAGCCTTCTCTCCACCATCGTCCTCCGTCAGCCTTCTAACCACCAACGTCCTCCTTCAAACCGCTGCCGCCTCTTCGACATTGCCATCGCTGCTTCGCCATCGCCGTTTTGCCGCCGCTGGTTGCCAAAACCCTCATCACACCGGATCCTGGCGTGGGAGAGGAAAGGGAGATGGTTACAACGACGACGGTTTTCGAGGATGATGATTGCATTAGCGACGGTTTCTGACGATGTGCAATTGTTCCTCGGCGGCGGTTTCCGACGATGTGCAATTGCCAATCGCCTCATTCTTGGCCTCCAGATCCCGAACCTCCATCGCCAATCGCCTCCGCCTCCGCAATCGCCTCCACTTGGGCTCGAGATGTTCTTCGTCCCTGGCCTCCGCCATCCCAAACCGTCCCTCATCCTTGGGCTCGAGATGTTCTTCCTCTACAATCACCTCCGCCTCGGCCTCCGCAAATCGACATCACCAATCGCCGCAAATTGCCATTGTCATTGCCATCGCAGTTCTTCCTCTCAACGTGGTCGACAAATTGGGGATTTAGGTTAGGGTTATATTGTAGACTCTCACGCGCTAAGGGTGGGTGGGCTTTTTTAATTTCCATTTAAATTACATTTAAATTAATATATTAGAATAATCTGGGCCATCCATCTTTCCTTAATTAGGGTGTGGTTCTGGTGTTCACAACCCTTAGAGTGTACCTTGTACACAAATTTCGACCTTTGATTGAAAGAAGATGGAAGGCTAAGATTAAAAGGGATTTTATTTTTTTATTAATAAAACTGTGGGACCCACCTGCCAAAAACCCACCCAACCTCTCATTTGCCTTGCGTGTAAATCACCCCCCAACCCCATTCTTTTTTTTAGCCTTTTTATTTTGTAGGCCTTTTTTTTATTAAACATATACTAAAATATTGAGAAAAATAAATGATTATGGGTAATTCATCGTTGTGGGATCTACCTGATTTCGTTCGTTTTTAAAATTTGACAATTCCACCGAATAATATTTCACATTCTACCGAATAATGTTAAATTTTTTTTCCATCCCGTTCAAATAAAAATTAACCAATTCTACTGAATAATTTGTCATATGCTACCGAATAATGTCTTTTTTGTTCATCAATTTCAGTTTTGAAATATTATTCGGTTGAATGGTTATATTTTTTGGGAAAATATAACCATTATTCGGTAAAATATAGTATTCGGTGGTATATATTTGGTTGTATAGGAGTGATTATTCACTGGTAAAATATATGAGTATTCGGTGGTATATAAATAATTACTCATGTCAAACCAAAGACTCCATGTTCAGACAAATATTGATTTAGATTTCACCGAATAACTCAGTAATACTAGTAACCAAAACTCACTACAATTTGTTATATTCTATTGAATAATAAATAGATTTAACAACTACTAAAAAAAATCGACAATCAAATTACACTCTCATACAAATCACAAACAATGCAAATTGCAAATCATCAGCAGAATGGTTCAAGGATAACAAATTAGGCCAAAAAATCAATTACAGTACATGTCAATTACAATTCCTAGGATAATTCAACACTTACAAATTGCAAGTCCTGGTGCACGCAGCACATGCAATTGATTTCACCCAAAAAAAAAATTCAAGTGATGGGGATATTACCACAAACCTAAATAAGCCACAAGATCTCCTTGGAGAAGCCCTTCAATCGGAGGCAGCGATGCCTGGATCGTCGTATCTGCTGCTAATCGCCTCTCCCAATTGCCCTCCAAATCGCCGTCCCTGACCTTCCGCAGCGAAGCCGCCTTCCTCTTCGCCCTCGATGTCCCTATAGCGTCGCAGTCGACGCCGCCAACGGATGAAGTTGAGATGCTCACAACAGCGCGCTCTTGCCCTATCACCCTTTGTCGGATCTAAGTCCTTCGCCTCCGCTTTGCCTTCCTCGGTCAACACGATGAAGAAGATGAGGGATTGGAGACACCATGAGCGTCGATGGGGAGGAAGATCAGGCGGACCACCACCGGGAGCAAGGAAGAGGAAGACTCACATAAATAGGAGGGAGGAAGGATGGGCTCACCTCCACCTCACCAGGGTTGGCCTCCGCCTCCCTACGCTCTCTGCGCCGATCGCCCGAGGTCGTCTGTCTCTACCCTCCAATGTCCATATGCGAAAACTAAAAATTGGTTTAGGGTTTTCTTTAAACAAATTCTAATTTTGATTTTTGGGGGTGACACGCGCGCCATTAATTGGGCTGAATGAGGATTTTTTATGGGGCCCACAATTTTTTAATTAAAAAAATCAGAAAACATCTAATTAATCTAGACCATCCATCTATTCTCAATTAACGGTCCAGATCTGTGTACAAGGTACACCCTAAGGCTTGTGAACATATGATCCATACTATATATATATAGGGAAGAGTTAAAATGTAAAATTGCCTTAGGGTGTAAAATTCTTAAGCTGTAAAATTTTGGGTTGGGGCGCGCGCGGGTCTGATTTAAAAAAACCGAACCGGATCAGTTTCATTTTAAAAAAAAAAAAGCCTGAACCGAAAAAATAAAACACGCTCCTCTCTTTGCTCGTTGATTGAAGGCGGAAGGTAGGGTGATGGAGCGGTGATGCCGGTAAAAGATCTGGATCTCTCCGTTTACCCATCGACTCTCTGTTTCTTCGACCTCGGAATCTCCGATCTCAAGATCAAAGATGGGGAAGAGCCACAAGCCATGGATCTTCTCTCTCCTATGTGTTTTCCTCTTCTTTGTCGCTCTGTCACTCTCCTTTTTCAATTTGTTCCATCTTCATCTGTTGATGGCTTGAGGATTTCGAAACAATGTCGATGAGGAGGATCGCTTCATCCTTGTCGTTCTCTGGCTTCTTCAGGTACTATGTTCTGCTTCTTTTTCTCACTTTATTTTTTAGTAAGGGCGAACGATTTTTAGGGCTTAGGGTTTTCACTTACTTCCCATCTCTCGTTCCCAATTGAAGAGGGTTTTATGATGCTTGGGAAGGTAATTTTTACCTCTGCTTATCTAATTACTTGTTTAATTCTTGCTAGCACTATTTCATTGCTTGGATTTTTGCTCTGTTAATAATTTAGTTTAGCAATCAATAATAGTTTTGAATGCCAGTGGAGGCAAACGTTCTCATATGAGATGAGAAAAATAAGTGCACTGTGCTAGACGATTATTGGGAAGAACTTTGTTAGGTCTGAAATGCTTTATTTGCCTGGATTTTGGAATATAACTTTTGGATTTCTAGAAAGATTGAGGCGATGGTATAGCTTTGCTCTTTGCAATAGATGAGAAAAATAGGTGCACTGTGCTAGACGATTATTTGAGTGTGTGATAATCTTGCCACTGAAATCGGATTGAAGCCTCCTTGACCAGAATGCTTCTGCTATCTGAACAGGTCTATATGGTGGTAGTTCAGTTGCTTCGCAGTTCCATGCTCGCACGCCCTTATCTCCAGCCGCTCCCCTCCCAGTGTCCTAAGTTCCTACAAAGATGAAGTGATTTTGGCCTGTTTGGTTGATTTTGAGTCTTGGTACAACTGCTTCTGTATTTTACGGCTATTGCATTTATTCTTTAGAGTTTAGACTCTTCAAAAAATGTTTATTTCAACTAAAAATTTGTCGTGTGCAACTTATTGGATCTATGTCTTTACTTTGGAGATTAATGGATCACTTATCCATTCTTGAATAAAGTTAGTATAATTAGTTGTTAAAATTACTTTTAGCGGCATATTATGATATTTTAGGAGTCAATTGTGTGTCTTAAGCATATTTTTTTTGTTCATTTAGGATGGGGTTATCCTTGGAGCAGATACAATGGGCTATAGAAGGTCCTATTGTTGCTGACAAGAACTGTGAAAGATCAATTACATGGCACCAAACATGTGGAGCAGGGACTGCTACAGATACAGAGGCACCTACTTGCGGAGTGCTCTTGCGAAAATCTGCGTGGGAACTAATGCTTTGGCGCCAGGTAAGCAACTCGTTGGTTAAGATTAACTCTTTCCTTTTATCAGTTTTTATTGTGTGGGATATGTTCGTTCTGATCAGATTTTGAATCTGGGATATCAATCTTTTTTTTTTTAAATGATAAGTTCCATTTCTTCATTGCTAAATGTGCAATTTTAGTTTGAAACGGTGCAAGTATTAAACGGAAAAGTGCATTTTTAGAACTCAAATGTTCTTAGCTTGTCCATATTTGAGTTATCTTCTTACTTGTGTTAAGATCCATAAGCTCAATTAGGAATGAGCGCCTGTTGTTCAGGATGTTGGTGGTTCGACTCCACCTGGATCTATATACTCTGTTTCAATGTTGAATTCGAAATATCATGTCTGCTAATAATAGGGCATCCATTAGGAAGCTGAGGCAATGGAGTGGTTTCAGTTTTAAATGAACTATTGGTTGAAAATTTTGAAATAAATTCTGAGTTTGAGAAAGGTGATGGGATTAGGAGTTTTTTTTTGGCGTACCTTACTTTTGCACAATTATATTTTAAATCTGCACAATTACATCTTACTTTTGCACACTATTATTCTAAATGTGCACAATTGTATTTACTTTTGCACAATTGTGTTCTAAATCTGCACAATTGTATCTTACTTTTGCACACTTGTATTCTAAATATGCACAACAATTGTATTCTAAATCTGCACAATTGTATCTTACTTTTGCACAATTGTAGTTTAAATCTGCACAATTGTATATTACTTTTGCACACTTGTATTCTAAATGTGCACATTACAATTTTATTTTTGCACTTTATGTTCTTATATTTGCACATTCTTTACATATCTTGTATTACCTCCAACAAGGTAGGATGATATCCTTATGTTTTACGTATCCTGAATAATTGGACGTGTGACATGTGTCATAATTTCAACTTTTTAATATTTTTGAAGCCAAAACATTGCCTCATTTTATATGGTATTGCTTGCATTTTCTCTAGGATTATGCATCATAACTACTCAGTATTGTTTCTTTTTGCAACAATGAATAAACCATTACATGCACCCTACAATTTTTGGCAGACTCGAGAGAAATGTTAAAATGGATGGATGATGTTGCCAATGCTATATACATCTTGTTTGACTCTCTTTGAATTTACTATATATGTTCAAATCGGTTTATTATTTCTTTAGCATAGAATCATATATATATATTGTTGATTGTAGATTCAGAGCTGGATTATCAGTGATTTGCTTTTGCTAATTTATTCATCTCTATGTGAATAACACTGTTATCTTATGCTTGAGACTGGTGAAGGCATGAACTGAAACACACAGGATTCTGAATTCTCAGGAAACAAATCAGGCAAAGATGTCATTGGTGAATTCGATGGGAAAAATCTAGTGCACAACAACAAGAGTTCTACTTGTACAATAATTTTTTATTGCGTGCAAATTGTGATTGCCATGCTTGCACAACATAGGTTTTTCAGTTTAGCTTCTCCTGACAAAATAAAGCCTCTCCGATGCAAGCTCGTCACCTCTTAAGTTACAGAGCGAGAATGGTCTTCCCGTTTCTTGTATTCGATGACATATTAGTAACCGTTCTCTGTTGCTCAGAAGTCAAAAGCTTGTACAACTTAACTTCAAAAATAACTGAACCATGTGCATACTTTAGTTGTAGTTGTTCCTTACGTCGCCTATGAACTTGGAAATGCAATATACCTGCATTTTTAAGCATACCCATTTTTGGTTCACT
The DNA here is from genome assembly GCA_037127255.1 of Persicaria tinctoria. NCBI lineage: Eukaryota > Viridiplantae > Streptophyta > Magnoliopsida > Caryophyllales > Polygonaceae > Persicaria > Persicaria tinctoria. The sequence goes on along the minus strand of JBANSL010000002.1, from coordinate 40,809,112 downwards.
TCACCCATTTTCATTTGTTTGGCAATCTCTCTAGTGCATCCAAAAATATTTAACATATCAGCTAGAATATTCTTTAAATTTTTGTTTACCTCGGGAAATGATAGTTTAAGACCCTTTAATTTACCTAGATATTAGCTAATCAGAATCAAGAAATCCTATATTTTGGTATCTTGTAATGAGTTATGATAATAAAGTCTTTATTTTTAATCCTCTTGTGCGAATCCATGAATGTGAGATGGTCCTATAGTCAATATGCAGTGCCCACCTACCCTGGTTTTGTGCTTACTAGAACTGGAAGGTAGCCATGCGCACATTACAATTTTATTTTTGCACTTTATGTTCTTATATTTGCACATTACAATTTTAGTTTTGCACCGTATACTCTTATTCATGAATAGAAACATAGTACTTGTAAGCGATAAACATAGATGGCCTATGTGGAATTTGAACCCGCATCTTTGTGCGTAGGCACATTGCTCTTCAATTTTGAGCTAATAGACTTTAGTGCAAACACTTCAAAAGGCTAAAGTAGGACAATGTGGAAAAGAGCTTATATCTAAATGCTCGTTTACCAACCAAACAGATATATAACATTCAGGTGGGGACAAAAGTGTAACACAATCTCTAGGTTTTTTTCCAGTATTTGACAGCAGCAAGAACATCTTAGCTAGGAGCCAAGCTTCTCATTAGCCTGCCTTCTCAGCTTTCACCCTAAGCTTTG